>JAQPPZ010003220.1:3622557-4830076 GCA_028583015.1 Wollemia nobilis | reverse complement strand
ATCCGGCCTAGTACTAGCCCCTACTCCTCGCATGTCCTACTTGTTCCCAAGAAAGATGGCTCATGGCGCCTATGCATTGACTATCGGGAACTCAACAAGACTACGGTCAAGGATAAATTTCCTATTCCAGTGGTTGATGAATTACTCGATGAACTACACAGGACCATGTATTTCACCAAGCTTGACCTCCGCTCTGGCTACCATCAGATCCGGATCAAGGATGAGGACATCCCCAAAACTGCCTTTCGCACTCATGAAGGTCATTATGAATTCTTGGTAATGCCATTTGGTCTCACAAATGCTCCTTCTACATTCCAAAGTCTTATGAACAACATCTTTCGGCCCTTTCTGCGAAAGTTCATCCTTGTGTTCTTCGATGACATCTTGATTTACAGCCGCACATGGGAAGAGCACCTCAATCATGTGGATCAAACTTTACAGTTGTTGGTCACCCATCACCTTTTTGTCAAAAGGTCCAAGTGTTCCTTTGGTCTTATTGAAGTAGAGTATCTGGGACACATTGTCTCACAGGATGGCATCAAGGTTGACCCTAAGAAGATTCAAGCAATTCAAGAAGGGCCGAAACCTCGCACCCTCAAGGGACTTCGAGGATTTTTAGGGCTTACAGGATATTATCGCAAATTTGTCTGCAATTATGGGAAGATAGCTGCCCCCCTCACCTCCATGTTGAAAAAATATTCCTTCACTTGGACAAGGCCTGCTGACCAAGCCTTCATTGAACTCAAGAATGCTATGACCACCACTCCCGTCTAACCATGACAGATTTCTCTAAACCAATTGTCATTGAAAGTGATGCTTCTGGTCATGGTATTGGGGCAGTATTGATGCAAGAAGGACGACCTGTGGCTTTTACTAGCAAGGCACTCTCTGATCGTAATCTGGGGAAATCCACATATGCTAAGGAAATGTTAGCCATATTGCATGCGATCACACATTGGCGACCTTACCTCAATGGGCGTCACTTCTCCATCAAAACCGACCATCAAAGTCTCAAATATTTTCTGGAACAAAGAGTTGCCACGCCTGACCAACAAAAGTGGGTGCCTAAACTCATGGGCTATGATTATGATATCACCTACAAAAAGGGAAAGGAGTGGTTGATGCTCTTTCTCGCCAAATGGAGACCGTAAGTATGTTGTATGCCATCTTAGCACCACTTCCCCAATTGATTGATTCCTTGCGTCAAGAAGCACGTCAGGATGCAGATTTGCAAGCTTTGATAGCCTCACTAATGGATGATCAAGATTCTGCACCAGGATATAATTGGAATGGCCATGATCTGTGCTACCATCAACACCTGGTTCTACCTCATAAGTCCTCGTAATGTCCCAAAAATAAATATTTTTTGTAAATGTCTCCTACACTTAATTATAAAAGTGAAAAAGGGGTTCATGTGACTAGGAGACATAACTTAAGTTGTGTTTATTTATGTTTTATGTTTTTATGTTGTAATAAGGCACTTTAAGTGATTTTAGGGTTGGGAGATGTCAACTCCAAATTAGAACCTCACCCTATATAAGGGAGTGAGACGTCCCATTTTGGGCATGTTATGTTGATATCGAAATTGAATATTGAAACCCTAGAGGTTCCATGAGTTGAGATTGTAGGTCTTGCTCATTCCCATAGTGCATTGGAGGTGCATGGTTGGGGTCTTGGCAATATCATTACAGGTGTTATTGCCCTAAAATATCAAAAATACAAAAAGAGGCACTTGTGAGGAGTTCGTGGCATTTTTGGGAGCATTTGTGTCATGTGTTTCAGATCTGTTGGCAGCCCCAAACCCTACGCTTGTATTTGGGGTCATTTTTGAGGAGTTTTTGCATCTGTTCAGCCTTGGGGTTAGTTCGTCCCACTTGTGGGAGTTTGTATCTGCATTTTGAGTTCCTTGAGGACCCATTTGTCCATTCCAACTGTTATATTGGTTTGGCAATATTTAATATATGATACCGGCTGATTTCTCCTCATACTTGTGTTATTTTATGAGCAATTTCTGAGTTATTTCCTTGCTGTACTTAATTTCTGCATTTTCGTAGTAAGGGTTTGTTGTTCCTAAAAAAGGGACATTACAAGTGGTATCAGAGCCGGAATCTTGCCAGCTTGTGATTCGTGGTGATAAGTGTGTTTCTGTGGTGAAAAGTTGTGCTCTAGTGAAAATCGCGGATTTTTAGGGGATTCGCGGATTTTTAGGGATTTTTTTTTAGAAAATAAAAATTGCAGATTTGGATACCCTTTTGACCAATTTGCATTTCTGTGGTTTCAGAAATTTTTTTTGGTGGTCAGAATTTCAGATTTCCATCTTTTTAGGGTTTGATAGGGTTTTATGCATCGTCCTCCTGTTCATCAATATTTTACTAGGAGAAACAGACTCGCTTTGGAAATGTCAAACAGGGAAGAGGTTGAGGAGCCCCAAAGGCCAGTTGATAGGACTGAGCAAAAATTCGATGCCCTACTTGACATGCTGCAAAGAATGGTGTCCTTACAAGAGACAAATCAACAAGAATTGAGGGCAGCTTTGGGCAACCCAAATGGCACAAGGAGGGAAGGAGAAAGGGGAGGCAACAACAATGGGCATGAGTCATCATCTAACTCACACCCTCCCTTGCCTAGGCCGTCCAAGCCTATGTTCCTTGTTCCACCACCTCCACCGGAGGAAAATGAGGTAACTGATGAATTAGATGAATGGTTTGCTGCTTATAGTAATAAATCTGAGGGTTTTAGGGCAGCAGTTTCTTTTGATAAATATTTGAAGATTGTGGGTAAATCTGTTGTTGAGGCTAAAAAAGAGAAAAAGAAGCCCTTTTTGCATCAAAAGGTGACCATTCCCTCATTTAATGGTCAAGATGGTCTTACAACTAGGGCATGGCTTCAAAAATTGCAGACTTATTTTACCTTGGAGCCTATTTTTGAAGCTGATGCAGTTCAGATTGCTACACTCCACCTTGAGGGTAGTGCTTACTCATGGTGGCATCATGGGTTAGTAACCCAAGGGCATGGTGATATTGATACATTTGATGAATTTTGTACCATGGTTTTGAACAGGTTTGAAAGGAGGAATGTGGAAGAGTATTTCAAGGAGCTTGCCACTTTGAAGCAAACTTCATCCATTCATGCCTATGTGGAGGAGTTTGAACAACTTTCAGTTCAGGTACAAAATATTTCACCCAAGAGGGTAATTTTTCTTTTTATGGATGGTTTGTTGGAACCCGTGAAGGGATTAGTTAAAGCTTTTGAACCAGCCACTCTTGAAGATGCCATTAAGAGAGCTTTAAGCTTAGAATCTGTTTTACCTCCTAGACAGAAATATTTTGCACATAATCCACCTGCTAGACCACCTTTTGCAGCCAGAAAAACAGTTTTTGGACAGCAGTATGGGCAGCAAGGAAACCTCACGCAGCAAGGTGGAAATGAGAGAAATTTTTATGGCAGGAATCCCACGCATGGAGAAGGTTTCAGATCTGGTTTTCAGCCACCTAATAAGCCCCCAAATGGCCCACGCTTGACACAAGAAGAGAAAGATGAGCTAAGGAAACAAAACAAGTGTTTCATTTGCAAGTCTCCTTGGCAAAGAGGTCATAAATGCAGAGAAGGAGGTATGAAAATCATTGAATTACATTCTGATTCTGATTCTGATAATCCTGATTTTTATGAGGCAGATGAGACACCCTTGGAAGAGGAAGCACAAAGGGAGTATGAGGAAGTTCTCGAAGGTTCCCTAGCCACTTTAAGTGGGCTGAATCAGTTTCGCACTATTAAGGTACCGGGTAGATCTTTTGATGAAAAGGTTATTGTTTTAATAGATGGTGGTGCTACTTACAATTTTGTTGATGAGAAGTTTGCCACTAGAAAGAATCTTCCTACAACTATCATTCCTGGTTTTAGTGTTGCTATTGGCAATGGTGATCTTATCACATGCAACAAAGTGGTAAGAAACATAAAAATTAATTTTGGCAACATGGAAGTAGATGAGCAATTCTTTGTTTTTCCCTTAGGAGGTATTCCACATATGGTTTTGGGTGTGCAATGGTTGTATTCACTTGGTGATTATGTTACTAATTATCAGAAATTAGAACTGAAATTTGTGCTTGAAGGGAAAGATGTGGTGTTGCAAGGAATCAAGGAAAATGGGTCAAAAGATTCTTGCAAAATTTTGGAGGTTTCATACAAAAGAATGGAGAAGATGATAAGGCATAAGGACGTTGAGTGGGCAGCTGTAATTTTCAGTTCGAAGGGAAAAAATCAGCCACCTATCATCCTCAAATTCAAGGTTTACTACAAAAACATCTTAAGGTATTTTCTGACCTACCTAAAGGTTTGCCACCTAGTAGAGGTTTTCAGCATGTTATTGAATTGGAAGCAAATAGTAAACCTGTCATAATTAAACCTTATAGGCATCCTAAGGTTTTCAAAGATGAGATTGAAAAGACCATTGCTGATTTACTTGAGAGTGGGCACATTATTTGCAAAGATGGGGTGAAGGTTGATCAAACTAAAGTTTCAGCTGTACAAAGATGGCCTATACCATCCAACCTAACGGAATTGAGGGGTTTTGTGGGTTTATGCAGTTACTACAGGAGGTTCATTAAGGGGTTTTCTTCTTTGGCTGCCCCCCTTACTGAATTAACTAAGAAAGGGGCCTTTTCATGGTCCAATGAGGCTCTTTTAGCTTTTCTAAAGCTGAAAGATGTAATGACTTCCACTCCTTTACTTGCTATTCCTGATTTTTCTGTTGCTTTTACTATTGCTTGTGATGCTTCGGTGTTGGAGTTGGAGTTGTACTTATGCAACAAGGACGCCCCATTGCTTATGAGAGTAGAAAGCTCTCAAATGTGGAGAAAACTTTCAGCATCTATGATAAAGAGATGCTAGCTATCATGCATGCCTCGACCAAATTCAAGCAATACTTAGTGTGTGGCAAGTTTGTGGTCAAAACTGATCATAACAGTTTGAAATACTTCTTGGGGCAAGTTGAACTGAATGAAAGACAACAGAAATGGGTAACAAAGTTGCAATCATATGATTTTGAAATTGAGTTTGTAAAGGGTAAGAAGAATTCAGCTGCTGATGCACTTTCTAGGCACCCTACTTTTCATTCTCTTTCCATTATTTCTGCTGATTGGAAGGTGAAAATTATGGCTGAATATGCAAAGAATGATTTTTGTTCTAAACTAATAAATGGGCAAGTTGAAGATGACAGGTTCAGCCATAAAGAAGGACTGATTTTTTGCAAGGGAAGAGTGTTTTTAGTACCTGAATCGAAGCTGAAACAAGCTTTAATTACAGCCATGCATGATGCTCCACTTGTAGGCCATCCAGGTTTCTACAAGACTTACAAATAGGTTAGAGAAAGATTCTATTGGAAGGGTTTGAAAAGGGATGTCTTCTTGCATGTTCAGGAATGTGTTATTTGCCAAGAAAACAAGGGGGAACATGAATTTGCAGCTGGTTTACTTCAGCCACTTCCTATTCCCAATCAGAAATGGGAAAGTATCTCCATGGACTTCATTACTCGGTTTGCCCAAGGTATACATGAAGGATTGCATATTTGTTGTTGTTGATAGATTGACAAAATTTGCTCATTTCTATGCCATTTCAACAACTTGTACAGCCATACAAGTTGCTGATTTGTTTTTTAAAGAAGTTTTCAGATTGCATGGTTTGCCTAAATCCATTGTGAGTGATAGGGACAGCAGATTTTTGAGCATGTTTTGGCAAGAATTGTTTAAGCTATGTGGTACTAAATTGACTCCTAGTACTAGCTACCATCCCCAAACTGATGGGCAAACTGAAATTGTTAACAAATGGCTTGAAGGATATTTGAGAAATTATGTTTCAGGTCAACAAAAGGCATGGGTTAAATGGCTGCACCTTGGTGAATATTGCTACAATTCTACTTATCATATGTCCATAAAAATGTCTCCATTCAAGGCACTTTATGGTTATGATGCCCCACACTTTTCAGATCTGATTTTTGGTGATTCAAGGGTCCAAAAAGCTAGAGACTTTGCAGCAGAAAATCAAGATATTCTTAATGCTTTGAAGGACAATATTCTTACGGCACAAAATCAGCAGAAGAAGTATGCAGATCAGCAGCGTAGTGAGCGCTCATTTGAGGTGGGAAACTTGGTTTATGTTAGGTTGCAGCCCTACAAACAGTCTACATTGAAAAGAAGTGGAGCAGAAAAACTCAAACCCAAATTTTATGGACCTTACAAGGTGTTGAGTAAGGTTGGACAAGTTGCATATGCTTTGGAACTTCCAAGTGGAAGTAAAATACATAATGTCTTCCATGTTTCTTGTTTGAAGAAGGCCTTGGGCCAACATATTCAGCCATCTTCAGATTTGCCACCCCTTGATGATGAAGGAAAGCTCATTCTTGAACCTGAATTGATCCTTGAGACAAGGGAGAGAAAGCTTAGGAGTAGGACTGTCAAAGAATATCTTGTGAAGTGGAAGGACTTGCCTATGGAGGATGCTACTTGGGAAGGTGCAGAAATTTTAGATGCTCCAGCTTTGACTTTGCTTGAGGACAAGCAATTTGAGGAGGGTGGACTTGTAATGTCCCAAAAATAAATATTTTTTGTAAATGTCTCCTACACTTAATTATAAAAGTGAAAAAGGGGTTCATGTGACTAGGAGACATAACTTAAGTTGTGTTTATTTATGTTTTATGTTTTTATGTTGTAATAAGGCACTTTAAGTGATTTTAGGGTTGGGAGATGTCAACTCCAAATTAGAACCTCACCCTATATAAGGGAGTGAGACGTCCCATTTTGGGCATGTTATGTTGATATCGGAATTGAATATTGAAACCCTAGAGGTTCCATGAGTTGAGATTGCAGGTCTTGCTCATTCCCATAGTGCATTGGAGGTGCATGGTTGGGGTCTTGGCAATATCATTACAGGTGTTATTGCCCTAAAATATCAAAAATACAAAAAGAGGCACTTGTGAGGAGTTCGTGGCATTTTTGGGAGCATTTGTGTCATGTGTTTCAGATCTGTTGGCAGCCCCAAACCCTACGCTTGTATTTGGGGTCATTTTTGAGGAGTTTTTGCATCTGTTCAGCCTTGGGGTTAGTTCGTCCCACTTGTGGGAGTTTGTATCTGCATTTTGAGTTCCTTGAGGACCCATTTGTCCATTCCAGCTTTTTATATTGGTTTGGCAATATTTAATATATGATACTGGCTGATTTCTCCTCATACTTGTGTTATTTTATGAGCAATTTCTGAGTTATTTCCTTGCTGTACTTAATTTCTGCATTTTCGTAGTAAGGGTTTGTTGTTCCTTAAAAAGGGACATTACAAGTCCCCACTTCGAGAGCTCCTCATGAAGGAATTGCATGCCACTCCCTCTGCAGGCCATTCAGGGTTCCTTAAAACATATAAGTGACTCAAGCGCACCTTCTTTTGGAAAGGTATGAAACGGGACATCCGCTCTTTTGTTGCTGCCTGTGACACATGTCAAAGGATGAAAGGTGAAACAGTGCGCTCTCCGGGCACTCTTCAGCCATTGCCTATCCTGGATAAGGTTTGGACCGACATTTCCATGGACTTTATAGAAGGGCTCCTTAAATCTGGAGGCAAGTCAGTTATTTTCGTGGTAGTGGACCGCCTTTCAAAATATGCTCACTTTTGTGCCCTTGCCCATCCTTATACAGCATCCATCGTTGCACAAATGTTTCTTGACTCCATCTTTCGCCTTCATGGCATGCCCACCTCCATTGTATCTGATCGTGATCCCACCTTCACTAGTCATTTCTGGCAAGAGTTGTTTAAGTTGTAGGGGACTCAGCTCAAAATGAGTTCAGCCTACCATCCGCAAATGGATGGTCAAACAGAAGTTGTTAATAAATGCTTGGAAACCTACCTTCGCTGCTTTGTCTCAGATCATCCCACTCAATGGGCCAAATGGCTATCCTTGGCCGAATGGTGGTACAACACTTCCTATCATACCGCAACCAAACTCACACCATTTGAAGCGAGTCTATGGGCGCCTTCCACCTACGCCTTCCTCTTACATTCCCGGCAGCTCCAAGGTCCAGGCCGTCGACAACACTCTGAGTCAACACACCGAGGTCCTCCGCTAACTTAAGCAGAATTTGAACATGGCCTAGAATCGGATGCGCCAACAAGCTGATCAGCATCGTTTCGAGCGTAGTTTTGATGTAGGTGATATGGTCTTCCTTCGCTTGCGGCCGTACAAACAATCATCCCTACAACTTCGCAGGTGTTAGAAGCTTGCTGCAAAATTCTATGGTACTTACCAGGTTCTACAAAGGATTGGCCCCACAGCTTACAAATTGGCGCTCCCACCTACTTCCAAGCTTCATCCTGTTTTTCATGTTTCCGCTCTCAAGAAAGTTGTGGGCACATAGGTACATGTTCAATCCACACTTCCTGAATTGGATGAAGAAGGCTCCATATTACTTGAACCTGAGCAATTGTTGGATCGTCGGACTCGCACTCTTCGCAACCGTACAATTACAGAGATCCTGGTTCAGTGGCGTGGGCTTCAACCTAAAGATGCTACATGGGAATCTCTCCACCAACTCCAACAACCGTTTCCTCATTTCAGCTTTGAGAACAAAGCTTCTTCAAGGGGAAGGACATGTTAGGATCCCATCCTAACCCTTAATGTAATAACTTCCATGATGTAATAATTCCTAAATAACGTGGGTAGTACCCATGATTAATATTTTGTAATGTTCTAAGTTTTAGCTTATATAGTGCCTATGACAAATGGCACCCTTTTTATGTAACACATGGTAGATAGGTTATGTAAGGTGGCCTTGTGCATGTAATTCGAGTGGCATTGTGCATGTAATTCGAGTGGCATTGTGCATGTAATTCGGGTGGCATTATGCATGTAATCCAGGTGGCATTTTGCATGTAAGCCAACCATGGAAGGGAACTCTTTAAATACCAGAGAAGGCACCAATGTATTGATCTTTTTGCAAATTAATGAAGTTTTGAAGGAGGTTGCCCCCTCGAAGAGGCCTGCGATTCTATCTTATTGTGAGATTGTTCCTTTATGCAATTTCTGTTATAATGTGTATTTTGTTCCGAATATTAATATGATGTTTATGTGAGTTTATTTCCAAGCAATTGTGTGAGAGTGTGTTTATTTGAGTTTATTTTATAGTAGGATCCTAACAAACCAAAATTCCTAAGTAAATATACGAGCCACATTTTCATGGTCACAAGTACCCTGGAAGTACATGGTAGTAGTCTTCTTCAAGATCCATAATCTTACAAAAGTAATAAAATTGAATTCATGTAAATTTCATTTGAATCTCAAATATGTTGGTGAAGTTTATTAAATAATGGACAAAGTCTCTGTTGATCTGTGGATTTTAAGTTTGTATGATATTTCTATCCATTGGACAAATGAATTTGAATTCAACCTAATAAGATTGAAAATTTCAAAAGAAAACTCCTACTCCATGGAGTCAAATTCAAAGTATCAAATAATAAATAACTTGACAGTTACAGTAAACATTTACAAGACCACTCTAGAAAACAATACACATGATTTTCTTTTCTGTAACGTACCTGGGAGATAATGGACCCAATACCAACAACTAATAAAATTTCAGCAAATTGATTCTTATCAAATCCAAATGCTGCCTTCAAGTAATACTGCAGACAAAATTCAGCTAGTCAGACTTTATAAAACAATAAACACCTGAATCAAATTGCATTAGCTCAACCAATTAGATTCCTCAACCTTCAAGGAGGAGACCAATGTTCAAATCTTGCCGAGCTTGTTGTAATACCACCGTGTGGTCATGATCTAATACGGGTGGGGCCCATTTCAATCCCATATAGCCGAATTAAAAATAAAAACAATAAACATCTGATAATAGGAATCATTATCACAAAGAAAATTAGAGTTCTTTTCATGTAAGCAATAAATCTTATTACTCTCATGTTTCCATTATAATGTAATTTCTTATCCCATATTATATGTTATACCATGAGTATAAATCAAAGGAATTGAGAAAATAACATTTTTATTATCATCATCATCATGGAATACTATACATAATCATTATCATGGGAATTTAATATGAATTAAAAATCATTTAGACTTGACAGAACAGTGATAATCCATAATGTGAATAAGCTATGGATGTAAAGCTATTCTGGTTAAGTACCAGGATTACTTTGTCTGTTTCTTGGAGTTAGCCTTCCCTTTCTTGTGGCATCAACTGGATTCTTTTCTCTCTCACCTAGGCCATAAGAGGATTCTCCCTGACTCCTCTTATGTTCACTTGTCTTTATTGAATCTATACAGATCTATTCATAGGAACCCAGCTGATTTGTATTTCATTCAGGTGCTTATTTTAAGAATCTCTTACTACTATTTTTGTTCTATATGGTGTTGTCATTTGAATTTGTTCTTATTGTAGATTATCAGGATATGTGGACATGTATTGTCTGTACTTTACCCTTATATTGGTAGTTTCACCAATGTAAAGCTATTTTGGATCTAAAGAGTTCTTATGAAATACAAAACAACTATCTGTCCACGGCACAATACATATCCAATTTTAAAAGTGCTAAAGATATAAGATATGAATGTAAGATTGTGATGATAGAATAAAGATTTAGATTTTCATATTTACATCCAAAAAAGCATCACAAAGAGCAACAAAGCTGGAACCCCTAATGGTTGCAGGCTGCAGCAACACCAAACAAGCTGAAATTCCTTGGTGGCGACTCCTTCAAAAAATAACTAAGTTCTTAATCAAAGCATTAAGTTCTAAAACTGCCCCCAAACCTCTTTTATATTGTTTATTAAATTATTTTTATATGGAAAAAAGTGGCAAACTTGACAACACCTAAACCACTCCACTGCCCATCATTACCGCTACTAAAAAGAGAGATTAAATATAAACTATTAATAGTGTTTCAGAGTTGCAATAAGAAAACATTACAAATTACATAGCCTTCAGTCACAGTTATCCCCTCTTTGACCTTGAGAAGACCAATCAATACTATCCATGAGGGAAATCAAAGGAGTAACAAAAGTTATTGTAGTGTGCACAGATGAACAAATAAAAGGTCCAAGTAGTAAAACCACTGGACAGAAAGCCTTCTTTTTGAAAGCCATTAGTCCCATTTCTTTACATAATATATAAAGATGCCCTTCACTATATCTTGTGTCAACCAGGGTTGGGGTGAAATACATGGGATCACCATTTGAGGGTTAAAAATATAGAATGCCAATTACATAGATGTCTCGCCTTTGTATACTGAACTGAATTACTAAACAATAGCTAATCAGGGTTTGACAATATCTTTTCCCTGTCAAATCAACATCAGCACAAAATAAGTAGCAAAGGATCTATTGTATTTTCTCGGGATCCACTTGTAAATGTTTCTACCAAGGATATATGGAAGAGGGTTGTTTGTAGACTTGAAACTAAGGCAAAAGAACAAGTACCATACAGACATCTCTCTTGTTAGAAATTTCATTATGCCTTATCCTACTTAAACTTCTCAACATATATACTACTCGTCCTATTAGTTTGGTTTGATTCATCCATAATTATTTGTGGGACAATTTAAAATGGTATTGTCCTAGGCCTCTAGAAAGTCTGTACTTCGGAAAAAGATAGAGAATTAGGCCTATGGCTACCCTCTGCCCACCAGACTATCCAACTACCATGGTGTCGAAATTATGACTGTATGCTCTATTTGTATTGTCCCTAATTGTAATACATGTATTGCAGAATGCAAAGAATCATTCCTTGAATTGTCTAGATGCAGATTTGAATTTATATACGAGTTGTTTTTTCCATTATGTGTTGTGCGTTACATTATTTACAAAGGTGACTAGAATACTCTCACATAATACAAATATGTCGTGTAATGTCAACACTAGCCTTGTTTGTTTCAATGGTAATTACAATAGTTTTCACTCACAAAATCCACTCTTCAGTTTTTGGCTGTCACTTTATATTGGAAGAAGGTTGTTGGTGATAATCTTCACAAAATAATCTTCATCCTTATCCTATTTTGCACAATTTACATTGAAATTAAAGTTTTGTCTTTGAGAATGTGTCAAATGACTTATAACCATTCATGATATTGTCACAGTTATCATGCCAACTAGTTTGCCAATGTCAAAAGGTCAGTCAAAGTGGTATAAATAATACTAATAATTCATAAAAACATTTTTATTGGAATTTTTGTTTAAAATGGTGTTGTTGGCACCCAATTTTAACCCATGGGTTCCATATAACATTAATGTTATTGCATGAAGGGCCATTTAAAAATCCTTCATCTTGGGCATAAATAAAGCATTAATGCACTGCAATTAAAAAATGTAACTAAAACATATGTAGTATTTTCCATGTTACCCTGCTTATGTCGCTCTAACCACTCTAACATATCCCAAAACATGATTCCCTAGTCAACTAGGAAGTTACCTCATCTACCACACACTCAACCTCCAACTATACGAACGAACAAGCTCTTGATCACCTTGTATCATTCGATAAATTTCTGCAATAACCGCACTATCATTGTGGAACAACCAAAATTCCTTCACAAATCCATCACGCAATTCTTCCCATGTCTGGTACTCGCCATTTGGCAATCTCATGTACCAGTCCATTGCGACTCCACAAAATGTTGCAAGGAGTAACCATCTCCAATTTGCATCATTATCTTGCCCAATCACTTTGCACATTGTGCCACAAATTTTCCAATGCTTGATTGGGTCTTTTGTTGCTCGTCCATGAAACAGTCTACTTACACAATATGCCTAAATTGGCCTTTGTTATGATAGGTTGTGACTTAACCTTGGTAGTGGTTATTCATGTATCTCTCCTTCATGCACATCATCAGGTGCACCACCCTGCAATTGCTCTTATGCCGGACTCTCGTCTCGCGCACCATGAAACGTGCCATCTTACAGTTACTCCGACGTCGGACTCCTATCCTGCTCACCATCGAGCACACCAATGTACAGTTGCTCTAGTGCCAGACTCTCGTATCGTGCACTATCTGTCACACCATCTCACATTTACATGGATGTCAAACTCCCGTCCTTCTCACCATCGGACACCTCCACTCGCAATTGCTCATCGACACCTTCCAACAACTCATGTTATATCTTGCTTGTATGGCCCTTCAGCGTATTTGTACGACATTCTTCCATTATGCTATACACACCCTCTACTTGTGTGGCTATGTGTCATACACACCGTCTACTTGTATGGCATCTTGTTGTCCCACGCTGCGCACTTGTATGGCAATGTGTCATACGTGTTGTGTTTATATAGCGGTCTTCCGTACAAACCTCCTCACTTGTATGACTGATTGTACTTGTATGGAAGGCCTCATTTGTATGGAAGTTTTCCCTACCTCCTTCCATTTGTGTGCTTGCCATACACGTCTCGTTGTACTACCCTTTGTTTACATCAACAAACACGTTTGCTTTTTCATCTACTTCTTTGGATGCATTCCATTGCTATTGTTGTGCATCTGCCCAAGTGACTTGCTTCTCACAACTCCATGTCACCAGGCTTGACCCAAACTCATACAAGCAATGGCACCAAAATGTAAAAATAAAATTTAACATAATGCAACACAATTCCATTTCCACTTAAATAAACCTACAAATCTACCTTCTGCAGCAATTAGCAATGACAATACATATAGGAAACATACAATAGCAATAGCATATGATAAATAAATGAGCAGATTTTGTATTAAAAACAACCTGTACGGTACTTGCATTACATACACAATCTACAACCCTGTGCAGAATCTCCTTCATGCCAATGACCACTAGTCAACATCCCAACAACATCCACACACTGTTGCTAACCACACAATTTGGCCTACAACAGTAATTACTTGACACAACCATACCATCCAAATGAATGAGGGAAGGGTCTTGTTTATACAACTAAAAAGTATTTGCATCCTCCAACTACCCGACACCTCATCATTTTCCTAATTACATTTCACATGCATTTTACATTTACATTTCATTTCCCACTACAAGACAAACTAGCTTATGACTCTTCCGTACATGACTAATACTTAACATTACACATTATCACATGAAATCTAACATTACTTTATAACATTATTAATTATATGTACGCACATTCTGTTAAACATACAAACTACAAAATAACACAAATTGACAAAACTTGCAGACATGTCAATTTGCCTGCCTACAACCAAATTCCTTTGGCATGCACCAACCTCCTAATTGTTGAATTGCACATGAATTTCAAGCTTAATTTGATTGAGCAATGTTTGCTCAACATTAAAACAATCACTTATCTTGTCCTTACCACTTGATCTTCCTGTTAATGCTTACTATGGCCATGTATTTAATTTTCTCTTGTGCACTACTGCATTCCCTTTCTTCCTAAGAACATTTAGTAAAATCAATGAAATTGACGTATGTATCACCTGCTTTTAGCTTGGAACCATCATTAGCTTATGGCCATGATGTGTTGTCACTCTACTCTATACATAACTAAACTATTCTCCAGCATCTTTTGAGATACAAGCAAACTGAGTCAGAGGCTCTTCAACTTGCAAAGCTTTCTTTCTCTTTTTATGTTATACTTTAAACCGAAATCCTACATAGATACTTGGCATGCCATTTCTTGTGCCTGTTTGCGATACCTCCATCATCCAACAGGCCATAATTTTATATTTGTCCAACTTGGTTAGAAGCAAAAGTCATTCCTTCAAGCTCTCGTAATCACCTAATTTGTTCTTCATCATGATCCTTAAGCTTGGCCCCTACAACTTCTTCTTGCCCATATATCAATTGGATGTGCCTAGTGGTCACCTTGGATGTTGTCCTATCAGATCACAGAACCATTGGTAAGCTCTCTTCCTAGTTTACTCACATCTGCACTTCTCTATGACAGAAATCAAGACCTTGGTTTTTTATTTTGCTTGCTCATTCACCGGCACATAATAAGGATTAGATGGTGAATGATATATCTTAAATCCTATCTCCAACCTCATAATTACCTCATTTACAAAATACCCCTCTCTACCATTTGTGATCTAAAGAGGGATCCCAAAGCAAGTCGTTATCTTCTCATAGATGAATCAGGTTGTGCTCTTCACATAGTTGTCCGACAAAGCACATGCTTCCACCTGCTTGGTGAGATATTTGGTTGCCATCACAATTTAATTATATTTAAGCAACTAGATCTGTTTGAAAAATCCGAGGAAATCCAATTCCCATTGCCCAAACAGTAACTTGCAGTTGTAATCGATACAGGGCATGAAGTCTTATTTAAGTGGCTTATCGATCCTCTAATACCTGTCACATGACATGCATTCCTTCACATCATGATAAATAGGTGGCCACTATAACGTTGCTAGCAATACCTTCCTAGCCTTAATGTTAGGCCCCATGTGACTGCTAGCTAGTCTATTGTGTGCTTCCTCCAAGATACTTCTAATTTCTCTCCTCAATAATTGATTTGGTCCTAGCTCATATGATAGTTAACTAATCAACTATAAGGATCAGGACTTCAACACTATCTTCCTCCATTAGGTCAAAGTCATATCCTTTGGAAACGATCCTATTAACAAAATGTTGCTTGGGTTTTCATAGTTCATACCATAGCAAAATCTCTAAAATATGCAATAGTTAAGCCTCCAAAAATTCATCATGGGCTCTCTCTATACTCTCTCCCATCTATATTCTCAATAACTGGTCAGCAATTACATGGTTCTCACCTAAATTGACCAAAATGTTGGAAACAAACTCCTGGAACGATATTTGTTGTTGCCTAACCTCAAGTTTGTTTATCAGGCATAAGAAAGCCTGATGGTTCAGGTAAAAGTGGTGGTGTTGGCAAACAAATAATGTCTGAACTTTTGTGCTGCCTATATGATATCCAATGCTTCCTTCTCCATTGTGTTGTAATTCTTTACCATACTCAGAAGCAAATTTGCAAAGTAATTGGATAGTCCAATCTATGGTCCCCTCCTAGGCCAACATGCATCCCATCACATAATTCAATGCATCCAAATGACCATCATCTTCCCAATCAAGATAGACCAATATGGGATTACTTATTAGTCTGGTCTTTAGTTCTTCAAACGACTTCTGGTACTTCTCTATCCTAAACTTTAACACACTGCTTCGTGGGGATGTTAAGTAGGTATGACATTTGCACAAAGTTCCTGATGAACCTATGATAATATCCAACATGTCCTAAGAATGAGCATAGATAACTCACATTTATAACTCTTCCATCTTAACCATAACTTGGACTTTGTTCAGGTCCTTCCTCAATCCGGTCCGGCAGACAACGTTTCCGAATAGCTTCCCATAGTGAACAGAAAACATACATTTCCTAGGATTTTGTAATAGATTTGCCTGTGTGCATAACTCCATGCATTCCTCCAAGGCACTTAATCATCCACCTCTTTTATCATAAAGAGACTAATCATCCGAAAAGACCTTAGAATTCCCAGTGGACATCTTCTCAAAAGAATATATAAAATTATCTGATGAAAATTAATTGTGCATTGCACAGCCCGAACAACGTCGTTATAAGCACAAATGCCATTCTCCACCATGAAGGTGGTCTTCAGTCTATATTCCTTAGTGATGGTAATCCGAGGGTACTCCAAGAAGGGAACTGACTTTGTAACCTGCAATCTCTTCCAAGATGGAATCAATGAACAAGAGTGGAAATGTTTACGTAGTATTCAAGACACTCAGGCTTCTGAAATCTACAGAATTTGAGTTGTGTGGAATCTTTCTTCAAATTGTTAAAAGTTGGGACATAAAAGTATGGTTTTCATCCATGTGATGTAACATTTAACTCCTCAACCTATTTATATTTCATAAAACTTGATCTTTTTCATGGATTATGAGGCCATCATTGCATGTCTATTTGTGTCCAAGAATCACATCATCTCATCCTTTTTCATTGTGTAGAAATGTAAGTGGTTAGAGTTAGCTTATTCAACTTCATACGTGTGATCTGATTATTTTGCTAGAATGTTATTTTTTCAATGAAATTGCTACATATGAATCTATGGTTGCAACGTATATCCTAGGATATGTGTTTCTCTAACATTTATTTTCCCTCTTTTAAGAATAATGCAATTGGTTGAAATCTCTAAAAGGCATTCCAACTTACTTTTTGTGGTTGGATATTTTTATCTTTGCAAATTACATAAGTTATTCATGCTCCTTGTTTTAGCTTTGTTCCGTATTTCCTTTTGTGTTTGCTGTGTTTTCCCTTTTGTTCACCAGCCTTGTATGTCATGATATGGACATCAGTTTCTATGTTTCACGTTTTGTGGTCTTGGTCTCCTATAGTGGTTAATTTCTATCCTATGTTAATGGGTTTCCATTGAAAGGTAGTTTTTTCCCTTTTTAAGAGCCAGTAATATGGCTTTTGCTAGTGTCTTAGGGTGATTTGGGATTCCTAATCCTTTGAGCCTGAGGTTGGATGTTAGTGGTGATGGTAGGAAGCTTCATAAGTGCAACTGCCATTGCTAAAATATTTAGCATAGGGGCTTTCTAGTAGTCTAGTTGCCGATGAAGCATAGAGAAATCTGAATTATATTTGTATATGTTTTTGACTTCATAATGTAAACTCTTTTATAAATATGTTTTAAAAAAAAATTAAAATAACGATAAAGATTTTTTTTTTTTAGAAAACATCTTATACATCCTTGAAACATTGAAGTTTTAAACACCATAGGGAGGTTTTCTAATGCCCAACATATTCTAATCTAATGAATATTATATAGATGGCCTGGAATCTAACATAGTAAGAATTCAACACCAAATTTTTGCACTAATCTGGTTGGTAAACATACATCCTCTGAAGGTCTCCCAATAAGTGCCAACTTTTGAGACAATCCATTTGAATGTAAATTCAAAAAAGGGAAGGTCACTAGAAAACTACAAATGTTTTGACAGTGGTGATGACACCCCTGGTCATTTAGGAAAAACCATAAAGATAAGAGTGCAATACTTCCAAAAGAATCATATCTATGCTTAAAATTAGAAAAATAAAATAGTAAGCAGTTACAGTGGGAAAATGTCACTTCAAATGATGATTCCTATCCCTTAGGCTTATAGCATTTCCCTATAAAAATATGTTTTAAAAGTAAGTTAAGATGATTTATTTTTACTATTTTGGAAATTATAACAGCCATGATTGCAAGTATTGATAGTAGTGTGATAAAAATAAGAGTCATAAGACACATAATGGAAATATTGATAAGTACGTAAATGATATGGATGATAAGCATACCAACAAGACACTCTCGATGCCTGACATCCCAAGTTCATAAAAGAAGGAAACAGCTATAATTTGCCTTAACATTCCACTGTATAACAATTAGAGTCACAATATTAGATATGTCAATAGCATTTATCAATAGGGGATAAAGTTATTAAATTAGAACATCTCAAGTTACAAAATGAATCAGGGTGAAAAACCAGAAACCAAGAACTAATTGATGTGTGTTCTACTTAAAAACAATAAATACTATAATAAAATGTGAAAAAATAAGAAAAGCCTGCAATACCATAATCAGATATTGATACAAAGAACCTAGTTAATGGCAAAAGAATAGATAAAAAATAGCTTACCTTCTTGAGGCAATTGTTATAGTTTCTTTTGTTGAATTCCATCTACGCATGATTATAGTCTTACACCACAGAAATAATGAACTTTGTTGGTGTTCAATTGGAATAGTGTTTACTGTCTCTATAATAAAAACTTTTGCATAGATTGCAGAGACCACCAAGAGAACAGTTGCAACCTGAATATGTCATACATGTAAATAACTTGTGCTAGTGTATAGTTGCATGTTCTCTTATATGGTGGCTTTAATTTGAAAGAGAAGAACATGCCTGAAAAATATAACTTTTGGAGAGGAGTCTTGCCACTACATTCCCCAGAACATGTGCGAATGAGAAAAGGCCTGTTATGTATCCAAAAGCCATTGCCCGTTTATCACTGTCCACAAGATCTGCCTGTTCATAATAACCATTGCAATATTGTGATATTTATCTACAAAACTTTAGTTAAAATGTATTCTAAATCTAAATTTCATTTTCAACAAACTAATTCATTGCACAAATTATCCCAATCTGTAGGGATAAAATGACATTCCATTCAAAAGCAGAGTAAATTCATAGGAATGAATCCCAAAGACAATGATTTTAAAGTTTGGAAGACAAAGTACTATGTAATAGAATTTAATGATGGACTCTTATATGCAAGGCAACTTTTCAAGATGCTCCCCTACTTGGCTTATGGAAATTAAGGCTCTTCAAGTAGGATTTCAATTTGCTTATCAGAGCTAAGATTGAGTAGTTTTATAAAGATGTGTACTCCTTGCCCAGTAGGGCTCAGGTTTAAGTGTTGCTTTCCATGATTTCATACGGAGATACTTCCCTCGTAATCCTGTTATCCAGGTGATGTAAATTGCAAACTTCTTCTTTGCTGTCATATGAGATGTATTTCCTCAAAACAAAAGAAGAAAACTCTGTAGTAGGTGCACTTCCCTTATGTTTCACCTTAACAATTCTACAGTTCTTAAATTCAGAAACATCTGATAAATAATATTAGTTAATTTTTGTCCCAGGCGTTTGGAGCGAGTGGTGAGGAGTGAAAAGTTTTACACTAAAACCAAGATTTAAATCCCATGGGTGAACCTTAACATTTTAGGAGGAAGTGCAAGTAGGGAGTGAGTGTGAGCCAGAAGCAAGCCTCACCTTCAAAGTTTGTGCTCTAAATGTTGGAAACATGCAAAAAATGAAGGATTATCATGAGGAAATGATGAGTGGAAAGAAAGAAATGTCATTTAAAGAATCTCTAGCTGGAAGTAAGGATGCCCTAATTAGGGGAAGTAATGTTTCATTGATGAAGAACAAAAGGAAGAGTTAATCTATAGAAATCCATATCCAAGTGGCAGATGATACACCAAAAGTGATTAGCCAGGATGTAGGCAGACAATTTGACATGTTTGCATGAATGCATGTTTTTATAAGTGCCATGCACGAGCATACAAACATGTGTCTAAATGCATGTGCATGTATGTAAATAGAATTGACGTATATAAGTATTGTCACATGTTGAGAAAATCGGTATCGGCATGGAAAAGAATCAGGAAAATTTGGGAATTGACAAAAAATTGGGGACAAACATTTTTTCATTGAAAAAATCAAAGAAAATGCAAATTTTCATTGAAAAAAAGCTTTTTTCATGCACATCAGAATTTTTCGGGCAAAAATCGGCTAGCCTGTGAATCAGGAAAAATCAGATCGAATTGGGATTTTTTGCAGATTTTCTCAACTATGGTCACGTATGTACATGGCAATATGTGTTTATAATAATGTAATGTAATGTTATGGGGTATTTTAATGTTTTTATGTATATGGGTAGTTCAGTGATAGTTGGGTAGTTGCCAACTGCCTATTGGTCTTGTAATACTTGTAAGTACGCATTTACCTTAATGAAGGTATGTTGTTCATCGAGCCTGATTATTAGTAGAGTTGTTCGTTGAAGTATGTTGTCGGTCGATGCTAGTCAAGGCAAGTCTATGTGTTATATGCTTAATCAAAGCATATGTATAGCAAATAGTTGTTTTGCAAGATACTGCATAGTGTATCCATGTGTATCTATAAGTTATTCCTATTGTGTACTTTTGTTTATGTATTTGTAATGAAATCATATTGTAGTGTATTGTATTCCATTTATATGCAAGATGAGATGATTAAGCATGGTATAATGGTTCTTAAATGCAGAGGATTAATATGCAACTTTAATGGATACTGGATAGGTTTTTGAAAGATTCAAACGTGAATTAAATGTAAGCGAGGATTGAGTTAAAATTATTCAATGACTTTCCTTTATTTTTTCTCATCACCTTCTCTAGTTCAGAAATTAGGTGTTAAATAATGGGTCGTGGTCCATGGTTTAGAGGGAGAGATGGTTTGTACTTAAGACCATGGAGTGAGGATTTTCTTTTTCCTTTTTTTGGTTGGAGACTAAAACTCTAGAAAGGTTTCTAGCATGGGTTAGGCTGTTGGACTACCATATCAGTCAATTAGTAAGAAAGTTATGAAGAATATTGTTAATACTCTAGGGAAGTTCACCAAGAGGGATCAACTATTGAGGAGCGAAAGCATACTATGTAAGCCCGAATATACATTGCCATAGGTATTTCAAAACCTTAATCAAAATCTATTAAGATTAAATCTAAATCAGGAGAGTGGGATAAACAAGTAGATTATGAAAATATTGCGATTTAATGTTGCAAATGTTTTGAAACTAAACACATGATAAGGAATTGCAAGTAAAAACAATCGAGAAAGAAATGAAAAGTTTTGGTCATGAGACAAACTCAAATATGAAGCAAGAGGATCATATTGTAGTAAAAGATCAATGTTACCGGTTCGTTTTGGATTTGGGTTCGGGTTCGAAGAACCCGGTTCGTCGGTACGGCAATTTTTTTTTTTGTCTTGGGTTCGTTTTGGCCGTACAAAAATTGATAAATATATATAAATTTTCAAATATTTATTTTTATTTATTAAATATAATCTATAATTTATAATTTATGTTATAAAAAAATTATAAACAAATACAAATATAACTTAAAAAAACTAAAATAACTAAAATTACATTAGTTAAGTATACAAATGAGACCTATCTAAATTAAATTATAATTAAAAAACATATTATCATCGAATATATTACATTATAATATTATTAACTATAATATAAATATCATAGTTAATAATTTTTTTTTATTTGGTTAGTGTGAGAAGTCTCCTCCCAACCATGACCCCTCTTAAATCCGAGAGCTATGTTTATCAATAGGGAATTTAACACACAGCCACCACACACCCACCCCCTCACACACTCACCCACATTGCGGTTTGAACCTTGGACCTCTCAAAGAAGAGCCAAGGCCTGTACCGTTGCACTATCCCCTAAAACTAGTTAATTTTTAATTTATTTATAAAATTCATAATAATTAAATAAATTATAGTTTTAATTTAAATGTGCATCCAATTAATACATGTACGCTTCACTCTTTTATTTTCTCTCACCCTCTTATTATTATTACAATTTTATTTTCTTCACTTTATAATATTCACGATTATTATTATAATTTTATTTTCTTCACTTTATAATATTCACGATTATTATTATAATTTTATTTTTTTCACTTTATAATATTTACGGTGAAATTTCTTTTATTTTATCACAATAATAAATAAAATTTTAATTGAATTCTGCTAATAGATTTATGTGAAAATTCTTTTATTTTATTAATATACAATAATAAATAAAATTTTAATTGAATTTTAGAAGGGATTAATCTGCTAATAGATTTATGTGTATTTAACATGTTTTAAGATTATTAGGCATAGGAAAAGAAGAATGGAGAATATTGAAGCTCCTAAAGATAATTTTTTTTTTAAAGAAAGGATGAGAATTTAAATCTTTTGTCCCAAATAATAAGTTAGTTTTTATTTATTACAATCAATCTAACATAGAACTACAATTATTAAAATTAAACATACTAAACATACAATTTCATACCTCCCCTTTCCAAACCTAATCAAGGCGTTGGATGGCTAAATTTCCTAGCCATTACAATTTCATACCTCCTCTTTCCAAACCTGATGAGAATTCAGGTTACAGTGGAGATGGCAGATGTTGAAGTTCTCAAATGAAGGGAAACAGATTTCTGGATTCGGTAACCACATGCAACTCCGTTAACTTGAATGGGTACCCCTCTGATGCATTTGCTTATCTATGAGCTGCTATAGATGGTATCTGTGGCCGCGTACATCATATTGAACGAAGAACCGGTGAGATTCTTATCGCCAACCGAATTCAGGAGGGAACATACTTTCCTGATGTTGCCCCCAGAACCAGTTTTCACATTTAACATGGACATCTTAATGTATGACTCCGCAAATTGCTCGAAGAATTTCTGCTAACATAAATAAATAAAATAAATGAAATTTCTTTTCTTTTCTTTTATTTTCTTCACATAAATGTATTAGCAGATTATTGCTTTTATTAATCCCTTCTTTAATATAATATTTATTTTATAATTTTCCATTCTTATTTATTATTCTTTTATTTTATCTCTCCCAACCGGTTCCCTGTGGATCCGTCCAGGGTCCCGCCCGGGAGACCCGGATACGGCCGGGTCCGTGACGGACCCGGCCGTATCCGGGTCTCCCGGGCGGGACCCTGGACGGATCCACAGTCGGATCGAACCCGGATCCGGACCGGGTACGGACCGTTTCCGGATCCGGGGGTCTAGGGGTACCGAACCGGTAACATTGTAAAAGATGTCTTAAATAAAGAATTTTCCTGCCCCAAAAAAGTCATAAAGAAGCACCAAATGGAATTAGCTCAACCGATTAGATTTCTCGGCTTTCAAGGAGAAGACCAAGGTTTGAATCTTTCCAAACGATACATGTTGTAATACAACTATGTGGTCATGATGTAATATGGGTGGGGCCCGTTTCAATCCCAAATAACCCATTTATAAAAAAAAAAGTCATAAAGAAGCTCAGCAGATGGCAAAGACCATTATGGTCCATTTAGTTCGAAGAAACTAAGAAGGATGTATAGGATGAGGAAGTGCAATGCACAAATTTAACTATAGAAGGAATTAAAGTTGTGAAGAAAGATTATAAGTCAATTTTCAAAGTGGAGAAGATGGACAAGGTTAATTTTGATCCAATAAATCATCTCCAATCTCCTCAAACAATAGAAGATTGTCTCCTTGCAATAAAAATGAAAGTAGTCTAGAGGTTATCCCTTGCAGTTTAGATTTTTCAAGGAAACATAATAAAAAACGCAGGATGGAAAATATGCAATGGCCTTTAGGGTTTCTAGGACAGCAGTATGTTCTATGGAGGTTGCTTTTTGCACTTTAGGGTTTTCAAGGAAGCATAAAAGAAGGTTTTTCTAAGGTCATGTCTTGCACTTTAGGTTCTCCAAGGTAATATAGTACTATAAATGATAAATTAAATTGTGAACAATATTGGAAAAATGGAAGAGATTGATGAGGATAAAAGCATTGGTGAGAAAGGAAGAAGGACAAGACGACCCTCAAAGCAGGAAGAAAAAGGAAATAAAAGAAAACTTAGAGGGATATTGATTTCTTCCAAATATTTATGTTGTGGTGGGACGAAACAAAGATTGAAGGATAACATATGTATAGGTTTTGTTCAAAAAAATGAAATATCTAAAGAGGCATATGAAGATCTGGGATATTAAATCCTTAGCAACATATCTAAAAGAAAAGAGGAAATTAAATCCAAGATCAACAATTTATAATAGGTAGTGATAATCAATGGAATGGACAAAGATGCTTATGTGCAAGAAAAGCAATTTATTTTTTATTATCATAACATACTAGTACTGCAATAGGAGTCATATTGGACCCAAAAATCTAGGGAGAGATGGTTTAAGTAAGGTGACAAAAATACGAATTTTTTTTACTCTACTGCTACAACAGATTTGTCTTTTTTGTAGGCAGACAAATTGATATGTTTGCAAAAACAATGAATAAGTTTTGTCATTTTGTGTTATTTTGTAGTTTGTATGCAAAGTGTTTGACAAAATGTGTATGTATAATTAATAAAGTCATAAAGTAAGTCATGAAATGAAATGTAAATGTAAGTGTAAGTGAAATGCATGTCAAATGTAATTTGAGGTGTCAAGTAGGTAGTTAGTTGGAGGATGCAACTACCTCTTTAGTTGTATAAATAAGACCCCTCCCTCATTCATTCAATGGTTGGTAGAGAAGGTTGGCATGGGATTGAGGGTTGGTATTGAGGTTGGTGTTGTACATTGGCATTCAACATGGTAGGATAAATTGGCTATAACCAAGCATGTATTCATGAGATACTTGTGCCGGGCCATATGAATGCTATGCCAAACCGTTAAAATGCTATACTAGACAGTTTGAATGCTATTCTAGGCAGTCAGAAAGTTGTACCAGGTACTTTGAACTGTTGTGCCAGGCTATCTGATATATGTTGTGTATGCATTGCAATTGTAAGTTATTTATATTGTATATTTTGTTTATTTAAGTGGTAATGGAATTATGTTGTAGCATGTTGTATTCCATTTCTACATTTTTGCTAGATCAAAAATATTTCAACTTCACATGGAAGCACTATTGAAGAAGAAGAGATGAGGAAGGAAGCAATAAAGTATTTCAAAGATCTCTCTATTAGATGTTGAGTAGGATAAGGAGGCTCAATGTGAACCTTACAAAATATTCCATCACTTACTACACAAAGACAAAATGAAAACTTGATGAGAAAGATCTCGATGCAGGAGCTACAATACGCAATTTTCTCTTTCCACCCTGACAAGGCACCTAGACAAGATAGATTTCCTACAAATTTCTTTCAAAAAATTTGGAATATGTTGAAGTGTTGGTTGTGGTTTAAGAGGTCAGGAAAATGAAGTCTATAATAACTAAAATCAATGCTGCTTTATCGCATTGATTCCCAAAAAAGGCGAGGCAAAATAGTTTAAATCTTTTTATCCCATTATCCTTTGTAACATGATTTGTAAAATAATTTCAAAAATTATGGTAAATAAATTGAAAACTATTATGGATTCTATTATCTCGGAGGAACAAGGTGGCTTTCATTGTGGCAAATGAATCATTGATGGTATAATCATTACACATGAGAAGAGTATGCAGGTGATGTCATGATGCCGATGAATGTGGATATGACAGAGAGATACACCACAACACCATTGTGGTAGTTTGTGGAGGTAGTAGAGAGGTTTCGTTCAACTTTGTTGGATGAGGGACCACCAATTGAGCTTACATCTACGACAATTCAGACCATGAAACCGACTTCATCCATGCTAGAGGAAAGAAGAGGAGAGTAGGGAAAACAGCCTACATTAGAGAACATATTGTGGCAAAAGGGCTAGAGCAGTCAACCTCCTGAGGCTGAACCAGAAAAATGCAAGGAGAAGGTGGATACTACTGAACAACAAGCTGATGCAGAGGGAAGTGGAGAACTAGAAATTTAGGAAGGGAAGGCTGCAAAGCATTAAATCAACCTGAACACCCAAGGTGACGAAGATATTGAAGAAATGACCATTGAAGATGATACCAAGAATGAGCTAGAGCATTGTGAAACAAGTGAGCATTTTTTGATCGAAGTGCCTAACTTGAGGCAGCCTGTAGTTCACCAGGAGCAAATTAATGAATAGGTTGATACAGTCTTTGAGAAAGTGAGTGGATCGTTTGATGAAGTCTAAAGTGAGTTCCGAGTTGGGTGTGTTGGTGATTGGTGATTGTGGTAGCTACGGATGGAAGCAAAGTTGGGCCTAAAACAAAGAAAGAATGAAGAAATTTGCAAAGATTCATCATATGCGGTCATGGGAAATGGGTGTTGGCAGTAGCAGTATCTAGTCAATGCTAGAAGTAAGAGAACTGCAAGGAACTCCATTTTTTACCAAAATCCAACTAGAGTAGATATTGGCAAAGGAATCATGGATGAATAACCCAAATTTCCAAGTGCCAAGACTGTGAAACTGACACCAGAGTTGGTAAAGCCATATGCCAGAATAAATTTCTTCGCATATTTGATTCAGTGGTTGGTAGCAAGCTTGGAGATGGTTCATAGCCTAAAGCTAAAAGAAGAAGAGCAATCCAACCAATTACAAGTGGTGGAGGACAAGTTCAGTAGATGAAGAGGATGCCGAAGCGGAGCTAGCAAGGAGGAGAACATAAATGGACAGTATGAGGCAAGCGCAGGCACAATAGGATCAACTAATTAGTCAGCTAAAATCATAGTGTGCAGTAAGGGAACAAACTCTTGAAGCGAGGATGCAGGAGATTACTCATGGGGACTAGCTGATTATAGAGCATGATGAGTAGTGGGCAGAAGTTGCAAGGAAGAACATTGAAGCACCAAAAGGAGAGGCTGAATTGAAAGCTAGGCTGGCTGAATTCTAGCAGAAGTCACATCATTATGGCTTCCAGTGGGCTCATTACCAAGCCTATGCAAATATGTTGAAGGGAGAGAATGAAGCCTTGAAGATGTTGATCTAGGATTTGGGTCAAGTACCTATGCCAATGCCTCATTGTAATGTCCCACCCCAACTGAGACTACCAGAATACTGCTCCTCTTGTGTAATTGTTTGAATTTGCAACTTTGTTTTGCTGATTTGGATAATATGAATTCGTTTTTTGGTGTAGAAATATCATATGTTGTTTCAATATGCTAACCCCATCCTTTGAATGATCTTAAAAACTTATGATATTCAAGCAAGACATTTTTACAAACACTTGTTATGCATTCAATGAAAGAAGCTACAGCCAAGAAGTAATCTCTCTCTAACTTCTAAAACACTTCTCCAATTGCAATGAAAATTGAGCACAATATTCTACCAACATAGTAAAGGAAACCCTCTAAAACATATCATGAAATAAGGAGATGTACCCGTGATTAGAAGGTCCTGATATAATTTTGAAGTTGCAAATCAGACTCAGAAAAAACATCATTTTCATTCATATGTCATCAAATACATGCTTCTTCATGAAACTCAAAGCACTTTCAGATACCCTTTACTGAGAGGAAGACTCAGCAATTGATAATCCTTCACAAGGAGGGGCGTTTAGAACCCTAAGGGAATCACGTCCTACCCAGCTTGTACGGCCAGGTGCAGGGCTTGGTACGTCTACAATGTACTTTGTTTTCTGCTCTTCCCAACCCTCGAATTCCCTCAAATCTGATCACTATCCTTAGAGTTTAAAGTGTTATGCTTCAGCAATGCCACGATTGGGCTGCAATGGGCGAGTTGGATGAGATATAAACCTGCTGTAGAAATTATGTGTTCTTCCTATAATATTCCTCCAAGAAGCTCTTCCACAATGACCGAAATAGATGCTCTTATTGTTGCAAATTGCCAATCTCCAACTGTTGGACCTGCTCAAATACCATGAAGGGAATCTTCCAATATGATCTTCAATCGATGCAACCTGTCCTCAAACCCAATAATCTTGTTGGCTGATAAGAATGCTCAGATAACTCTTTTTAAACCCTTCCAATCTGCCACAAAGAACCTGCAATATTTTCTCCAATTAGCTCAAAGTCATTCCCAAGGATTGAGAATGCAACTGCCAAAGTGAGGAGATTTTCCACTCCCGGCAATGGCGTCCCTTGCTGTGGTTTTCGTCACAACAAAGCTGAAAGGTAACTCTTGCAATGTGCAAGAACTTCACCAAGTTCTCCAAGAGAAAAATATAATAACCAAAGATGTCTCCTTATGCCTCCTCAACGCCCTTTTATTCTTTCTTCAAGTTGGACGTTCCTCATGTTTGATGAATGTGGGATAAAGAAATACATTAATTTCATAACTTAAGAGCCAAAAAGGGGCGTCCCACTTCCCAAGGTGACAAAAGTAATTAAAAATGATAAAATAATCTTCCCAATCAAATCTTTATTTCATCCCCTTTAAAACAAGTACTCACAAGGCCCCTTTTAATCAAAAATATAAGCCCAATTGTAATATATTTAAACATTACATTTAATTATAATATTAATTAACTTCGGGCATTAAAATAATCAGGCTCCCAACATCCAATCACCAAACAAAAGATAGAAACGGATACCCTTTTCGTCGTAGATGACAAACGTACCTTTTCCGTTTCCCAAAATGCCAACCCTAACTGACTTACTAAAAATAGTAAGTCTTCTACACCAGTGACCAAACGGACCGAAGTCTATCAACAGAATATATATCTGGATACCCAATATGGCGTAGAGTAACATCCTGTTGTCTTCTCGGCTAGAAACCCTCATAACTGACTTACTATAAATAGTAAGTCCATCATCTGAGCTCAGTATAACTCAAAAAAATAGGCATCCAAAAGCATACATCAACCTGGTAATCCTCCAACCTCCTCTGAATGCTCCCATACTGACAACAAGCCAAGAAAGGGACATTACAGTCCTCCCTCCTCGAGATTGCTTGTCCTCAAGCAATCCAATCTCAAAACATGACAATCTCAAAAATAATTGCCATGCAATCCCTAGATCCCAGATGAACCGATGAGCTTCATATCTCCAACTGAGATAAATCCTGCACTGCTGACCCTCTGCAAGTGTCATCTCGTGTAGTCCTCTATCCAGAAGTGCAATCAGTCTCTAAAATAGTTCAACCAACTCACAAGTAAACTGCTCTCCACAATCCCGGTCAAGCTCTGTCACCACACTGAAACCGAGCATATCCTCTAAGTCCCAAATCAACATCCTGTCAGAACTAACACGCTGACGTTGCGCCACTCGATCAAAACCAGAAGCTCATAGTAACACAACCGCACACACCTCATCTGTATTCCCGAATGACAACACCCCAAACTAGACTGAAAAACCGGTGTGAGAGGACAAGTAAATCAAGGACAGTAAGTTGAGAAGATGCTGGAATCAACCCCCCAACAACTCCCAACAACCAAAGTAACCGATCCCTGACCAAAAAATCTCTCCAATCTTTTTGTTGACATAATATTGGAGTTAATCGGTTGCTAATCCACAACCGAACAATAATGACCCATCTGGGAGTCTGAACTAACTCCCGCCACCAAATAGCCAACGGAAGTGACATCAAGGCACGATCTCCACAGGATCACTGACCTCCATGGGCACACACCTCCCGGATCCCATGGGCCAAAGAATATCCTAGCAGTCATGTCAACTGCCAACTCGGTGAAACAACAACTAAACCACTAACAACTACCTGGATCCCAAATCCATATGTGGTCCCCTGCCATATCACCCAAACCAAGGAAAAATCCAAGATCTAGCACCGAAATATCATAAATGCATACAAGCGAAGAGTTGTTCAGCCATAACTCTATCTCTGCACTACATCCATCATGTTGAACCAAACAATCATCCCAACAATGAATCACCTTACCCTCTAATGAAGAAGGCATCTCATACCCCAGTGAAGTATACAACCCGCTATAACCATCTTTCAACCCACCACTATGTGTCATCCGAAAAAAGGTCCACTCATCTATGTGTGGGCTGAAATCAAAATGATTAGCATACCTCACTATACCATCCATAAGGATTTCACCAACTGGCCTTCTGTGAAGCTCCAAACAATCCTCTGAAGTATGACTCTTATCATCGTCATTAGGACCAAAGTCAGGAAGTGTATTATCGTCAACAACACAAAATGAGGAAGGGGCATTCGTAAAAGAAAATACATTATCACTCTGATCATACTCATACTGCCCTAACTGAGTGAGCGTGGAATCATCATCATTACTGATCAGTCCTTCCTCATGCCCAATCTCATTGATCCCCTCAATCAACTGCTTGACCACCATGGTCACCGAACTAGTCTCTAACTCCTGTGAAGTGGCTGCAACAGATGACTGATTTCTCGTTGTGTAAAGTGAGTGATGAGCTAAACTCAACTCAAGACAAAGCTCATCAATTTCCTCATCTTTCCGAGTGAGCTCTCGGAGAGTCCTCTCTGCAAACTGAATAGCATGATCCCTGTCAGACAGTAGCCTCAAGTAATCTGATTTGATCACCTCTAATGCTTGCTTGATGGCCTGCAAATCTGTAATAGTGGCTCCAACTGTCAACTCGTGTTGTCTCTGTCCAAACTGGGTTGTCTGAAAGAGGCACTCAACAAACTTGTGCGTGCTATCCAAGTGAGTCAATGTGTGTACAATCTGCTCCTCTGTAACTTGTAACTGATTCTGCAATAAATTGGAATCAACATCCCACAACGAATCTGCAGATGTACCCTCCAATGCACATTTATCGAATGTAGCCTCTTTCACAACACTGCACTCACTAACCTCATACTCTGCAGTGGCAGATATGTGCTCATCCTCTGAATCAACAGCTACATCAACAACTGATTCATCAACCACAAGATCAGCGTGCTCACTAATGCATACCTCTCCAATATCCAACACACAGGATGAATTAACCTCATCTTCATCAATCATGACTGTTGTTTTGTTTTCATTAGCACTAAATTCATCCTGATCTTCAGTTATGCATGATGTCTGATATGTATCCTCTAAGGTTTCAATCGCCTTGCTGTCCTCTCCTTCATCTGGCTGCAAAATGTCATTTTTTTCTTCAATTGCCTTTGATTGTTCAGCTTCAACATCAATGGGTCCTGATTCAGTATTCATCGTTCCAAGCTTCTCTTTGGCACTTGAGTCCTTATGTTGAGGTTTGCTTATCCACTTTATGAAATTATTTTTGAAATTTGGATCCTTCCTCATGTTATCTAACATCTTTCCCATGTCATCCATATGTTGCAGAAGTTGTCTCATTTGACACTGAATTTCATAATTTAATGCCATTATGAATTTCTTGCAAACGTTGAAGCTCTAAGTGTGAACCCTGAACAGGCTGGCAGTGTTTAACCTGAAGCTCTGATACCACTGTAATGTCCCACCCCAACTGAGACTACCAGAATACTACTCTTGTGTAATTGTTTGAATTTGCAACTTTGTTTTGCTGATTTGGATAATATGAATTCGTTTTTTGGTGTAGAAATATCATATGTTGTTTCAATATGCTAACCCCATCCTTTGAATGATCTTAAAAACTTATGATATTCAAGCAAGACATTTTTACAAACACTTGTTATGCATTCAATGAAAGAAGCTACAGCCAAGAAGTAATCTCTCTCTAACTTCTAAAACACTTCTCCAATTGCAATGAAAATTGAGCACAATATTCTACCAACATAGTAAAGGAAACCCTCTAAAACATATCATGAAATAAGGAGATGTACCCGTGATTAGAAGGTCCTGATATAATTCTGAAGTTGCAAATCAGACTCAGAAAAAACATCATTTTCATTCATATGTCATCAAATACATGCTTCTTCATGAAACTCAAAGCACTTTCAGATACCCTTTATTGAGAGGAAGACTCAGCAATTGATAATCCTTCACAAGGAGGGGCGTTTAGAACCCTAAGGGAATCACATCCTACCCAGCTTGTACGGCCAGGTGCAGGGCTTGGTACGTCTGCAATGTACTTTGTTTTCTGCTCTTCCCAACCCTCGAATTCCCTCAAATCTGATCACTATCCTTAGAGTTTAAAGTATTATGCTTCAACAATGCCACGATTGGGCGGCAATGGGCGAGTTGGATGAGATATAAACCTGCTGTAGAAATTTTGTGTTCTTCCTATAATCTTCCTCCAAGAAGCTCTTCCACAATGACCGAAATAGATGCTCTTATTGTTGCAAATTGCCAATCTCCAACTGCTGGACCTGCTCAAATACCATGAAGGGAATCTTCCAATATGATCTTCAATCGATGCAACCTGTCCTCAAACCCAATAATCTTGTTGGCTGATAAGAATGCTCAGATAACTCTTTTTAAACCCTTCCAATCTGCCGCAAAGAACCTGCAATAATTTCTCCAATTAGCTCAAAGTCATTCCCAAGGATTGAGAATGCAACTGCCAAAGTGAGGAGATTTTCCACTCTTAGCAATGGCGTCCCTTGTGGTTTTCGTCACAACAAAGTTGAAAGGTAACTCCTGCAATGTGCAAGAACTTCACCAAGTTCTCCAAGAGAAAAATATAATAACCAAAGATGTCTCCTTATGCCTCCTCAACGCCCTTTTATTCTTTCTTCAAGTTGGACGTTCCTCATGTTTGATGAATGTGGGATAAAGAAATACATTAATTTCATAACTTAAGAGCCAAAAAGGGGCGTCCCACTTCCCAAGGTGACAAAAGTAATTAAAAATGATAAAATAATCTTCCCAATCAAATCTTTATTTCATCCCCTTTAAAACGAGTACTCACAAGGCCCCTTTTAATCAAAAATATAAGCCCAACTGTAATATATTTAAACATTACATTTAATTATAATATTAATTAACTTCGGGCATTAAAATAATCAGGCTCCCAACATCCAATCACCAAACAAAAGATAGAAACGGATACCCTTTTCGCCGTAGATGACAAACGTACCTTTTCCGTTTCCCAAAATGCCAACCCTAACTGACTTACTAAAAATAGTAAGTCTTCTACACCAGTGACCAAACGGACCGAAGTCTATCAACAGAATATATATCTGGATACCCAATATGGCGTAGAGTAACATCCTGCTGTCTGCTCGGCCAGAAACCCTCATAACTGACTTACTATAAATAGTAAGTCCATCATCTGAGCTCAGTATAACTCCGAAAAACAGGCATCCAAAAGCATACATCAACCTGGTAATCCTCCAACCTCCTCTGAATGCTCCCATACTGACAACAAGCCAAGAAAGGGACATTACACTCATCCACAATAGAGTCAGAGCCCTCAGGAACAACAACAGCCATCGATGAGGACATCAACCAATCTAGAAGGGAAGGTAGATGTAGATGCTAGTTCTTACATGGCACCATCACATGAACCACCTCATACTCATACATAGAATAAGTCCATCAGAAGTCAAGTACGCACACTTGCAATTTTGAATGTAATACTTTTACTTCATTGTAATGTTTTGTTATGAGTACGATGAAGTACTTGTTAATATACAGATAATTAATAAGTCATGTAGTTAGACATGAAATGAAATGCAAATGTATGACAAATGTAATGTAAATGGTGATAAGGTTTTGGGTTGGTAGTGGGAGTAACTACCTCCCACAAGTATAAATAGGACCCCTCATTCATTTGAGCCGATACGGATGTAGACACATATAAGAGAGAAAGCACATGAGAGTATGGAGATAACTGTATTGCATACAAACATGTGTTCTTTCTGATAATACTAATACCATTCAGCCATTGTCACGTAGATTATGTAGTCTTTGTGCATTTGTTTGTATCTGATTGTCATTGCTATAGATAGATGATCTGAACTATTTCTAGTTATTTCTATTTGCTGTAGATAACAATACTGGGTCATCTGGATCTTGGACCTAGGCCATCCCATGGAAGGTTAAAGCCATCTGACTGAGAAGCAAGCCATCTAGAGTATGTGCAAGGTTGTCTCGACTACAAACAAGGTCGTCTGATTTGTTGTGTCGTGCAAGGCCATCAAGGGTGAAGACAACTGTGATGCAGGCTGTCTGGATTGAGACCTGAGATCGTCCGAGTGTTATTCAGACTGCATGTTGATGAGTTACTATGCTAATCCACTTTGTTACTCATTCTATGTTCCTTCAACTGTGGAATACCACCACCGTGCTACACTAATTGGTCAACAAAAAGAAATTTGGCTGAATTTAATTAGAAGGAATCGGAATAATTGCAATGAAATACAGTTGAACAATTAGATCTTGAACATTTGAATGGATATGCATGTGAAAATTATGATCAACACAAAGCCATGGTGGAAACTTAGGAGGAACAAAAAAATAATGGATCAGAACCTATCCAGGCATATCAGCAATTAAACTCAAAGGAACTCCTAAAGGAAAAATCATCTAAAAGAGAATCTAGACAAGTCAGAAACAATAACATCAAAATAACAATGGAAAAGGTTCAAGAACCAGTTTTCTATCTTGGATAGGAACAATAAAGACTTATGGTGATGTTTGTGACATAAAGAGAAAGAATATTAGCAGTAACCTGGTTTTGAAAAAGTGCAGTAAGATGTAATGTCCCAAAAATAAATATTTTTTTAAATGTCTCCTACACTTAATTATAAAAGTGAAAAAGGGGTTCATGTGACTAGGAGACATAACTTAAGTTGTGTTTATTTATATTTTATGTTTTTATGTTGTAATAAGGCACTTTAAGTGATTTTAGGGTTGGGAGATGTCAACTCCAAATTAGAACCTCACCCTATATAAGGGAGTGAGACGTCCCATTTTGGGCATGTTATGTTGATATCAGAATTGAATATTGAAACCCTAGAGGTTCCATGAGTTGAGATTGCAGGTCTTGCTTATTCCCATAGTGCATTGGAGGTGCATGGTTGGGGTCTTGGCAATATCATTGCAGGTGTTATTGCCCTAAAATATCAAAACTACAAAAAGAAGCATCTTTGAGGAGTTCGTGGCATTTTTGGGAGCATTTGTGTCATGTGTTTCAGATCTGTTGGCAGCCCCAAACCCTACGCTTGTGTATCTGCATTTTGAGTTCCTTGAGGACCCATTTGTCCATTCCAACTGATATATTGGTTTGGCAATATTTAATATATGATACTGGCTGATTTCTCCTCATACTTGTGTTATTTTATGAGCAATTTCTGAGTTATTTCCTTGCTGTACTTAATTTCTGCATTTTCGTAGTAAGGGTTTGCTGTTCTTAAAAAAGGGACATTACAATTGGTATCAGAGCTGGAATCTTGCCAGCCTGTGATTCGTGGTGATAAGTGTGTTTCTGTGGTGAAAATTTGTGCCCTAGTGAAAATCACGGATTTTTAGGGGATTCGCGGATTTTTAGGGATTTTTTTTCAGAAAATAAAAATTGCAGATTTGGATACCCTTTTGACCAATTTGCAGTTCTGTGGTTTCAGAAATTTTTTTGGGTGGTCAGAATTTCAGATTTCCATCTTTTTAGGGTTTAATAGGGTTTTATGCATCGTCCTGTTCATCAGTATTTTACTAGGAGAAACAGACTCGCTTTGGAAATGTCAAACAGGGAAGAGGTTGAAGAGCCCCAAAGGCCAGTTGATAGGACTTAGCAAAAATTCGATGCCCTACTTGACATGTTGCAAAGAATGGTGTCCTTACAAGAGACAAATCAGCAAGAATTGAGGGCAGCTTTGGGCAACCCAAATGGCACAAGGAGGGAAGGAGAAAGGGGAGGCAACAACAATGGGCATGAGTCATCATCTAACTCACACCCTCCCTTGCCTAGGCCGTCAAAGCCTATGTTCCTTGTTCCACCACCTCCACCGGAGGAAAATGAGGTAACTGATGAATTAGATGAATGGTTTGCTACTTATAGTAATAAATCTGAGGGTTTTAGGGCAGTAGTTTCTTTTGATAAATATTTGAAGATTGTGGGTAAATCTGTTGTTGAGGCTAAAAAAGAGAAAAAGAAGCCTTTTTTGCATCAAAATGTGACCATTCCCTCATTTAATGGTCAATATGGTCTTACAGCTAGGGCATGGCTTCAAAAATTGCAGACTTATTTTACCTTGGAGCATATTTCTGAAGTTGATGCAGTTCAAATTGCTACACTCCACCTTGAGGGTAGTGCTTACTCATGGTGGCATCATGGGTTATTAACCCAAGGGCATGGTGATATTGATACATTTGATGAATTTTGTACCGGGGTTTTGAACAGGTTTGAAAGGAGGAATGTGGAAGAGTATTTCAAGGAGCTTGCCACTTTGAAGCAAACTTCATCCATTCATGCCTATGTGGAGGAGTTTGAACAACTTTCGGTTCAGGTACAAAATATTTCACCCAAGAGGGTAATTTTTCTTTTTATGGATGGTTTGTTGGAATCCGTGAAGGGATTAGTTAAAGCTTTTGAACCAGCCACTCTTGAAGATGCCATTAAGAGAGCTTTAAGCTTAGAATCTGTTTTACCTCCTAGACAGAAATATTTTGCACATAATCCACCTGCTAGACCACCTTTTGCAGCCAGAAAAACAGTTTTTGGACAACAGTATGGGCAGCAAGGAAACCTCACGCAGCAAGGTGGAAATGAGAGAAATATTTATGGCAGGAATCCCACGCATGGAGAAGGTTTCAGATCTGGTTTTCAGCCACCTAATAAGCCCCCAAATGGCCCACGCTTGACACAAGAAGAGAAATATGAGCTAAGGAAACAAAACAAGTGTTTCATTTGCAAGTCTCCTTGGCAAAGAGGTCACAAATGCAGAGGAGGTACGAAAATCATTGAATTACATTCTGATTCTGATTCTGATAATCCTGATTTTTATGAGGCAGATGAGACACCCTTGGAAGAGGAAGCACAAAGGGAGTATGAGGAAGTTCCTAAAGGTTCCCTAGCCACTTTAAGTGGGCTGAATCAGTTTCGCACTATTAAGGTACCAGGTAGATATTTTGATGAAAAGGTTATTGTTTTAATAGATGGTGGTGCTACTTACAATTTTGTTGATGAGAAGTTTGCCACTAGAAAGAATCTTCCTACAGCTATCATTCCTGGTTTTAGTGTTGCTATTGGCAATGGTGATCTTATCAAATGCAACAAAGTGGTAAGAAACATAAAAATGAATTTTGGCAACATGGAAGTAGATGAGCAATTCTTTGTTTTTCCCTTAGGAGGTATTCCACATATGGTTTTGGATGTGCAATGGTTGTATTCACTCGGTGATTATGTTACTAATTATCAGAAATTAGAACTGAAATTTGTGCTTGAAAGGAAATATGTGGTGTTGCAAGGAATCAAGGAAAATGGGTCAAAAGATTCTTACAAAATTTTGGAGGTTTCATACAAAAGAATGGAGAAGATGATAAGGCATAAGGACGTTGAGTGGGCAGCTGTAATTTTCAGTTCAGAAGGGAAAAAATCAGCCACCTATCATCCTCAAATTCAAGGTTTACTACAAAAACATCTTAAGGTATTTTCTGACCTACCTAAAGGTTTGCCACCTAGTAGAGGTTTTCAGCATGTTATTGAATTGGAAGCAAATAGTAAACCTGTCATAATTAAACCTTATAGGCATCCTAAGGTTTTCAAATATGAGATTGAAAAGACCATTGCTGATTTACTTGAGAGTGGGCACATTATTTGCAAAGATGGGGTGAAGGTTGATCAAACTAAAGTTTCAGTTGTACAAAGATGGCCTATACCATCCAACCTAACGGAATTGAGGGGTTTTGTGGGTTTATGCAGTTACTATAGGAGGTTCATTAAGGGGTTTTCTTCTTTGGCTGCCCCCCTTATTGAATTAACTAAGAAAGGGACCTTTTCATGGTCCAATGAGGCTCTTTTAGCTTTTCTAAAGCTGAAAGATGTAATGACTTCCACTCTTTTACTTGCTATTCCTGATTTTTCTGTTGCTTTTACTATTGCTTGTGATGCTTCAGGTGTTGGAGTTGGAGCTGTACTTATGCAACAAGGACGCCCCATTGCTTATGAGAGTAAAAATCTCTCAAATGTGGAAAAAACTTTCAGCATCTATGATAAAGAGATGCTAGCTATCATGCATGCCTCGACCAAATTCAAGCAATACTTAGTGTGTGGCAAGTTTGTGGTCAAAACTGACCATAACAGTTTGAAATACTTTTGGGGCAAGTTGAACTGAATGAAAGACAGCAGAAATGGGTAACAAAGTTGCAATCATATGATTTTGAAATTGAGTTTGTAAAGGGTAAGAAGAATTCAGCTGCTGATGCACTTTCTAGGCACCCTACTTTTCATTCTCTTTCCATTATTTCTGCTGATTGGAAGGTGAAAATTATGGCTGAATATGCAAAGAATGATTTTTGTTCTAAACTAATAAATGGGCAAGTTGAAGATGACAGGTTCAGCCATAAAGAAGGACTGATTTTTTGCAAGGGAAGAGTGTTTTTAGTACCTGAATCGAAGCTGAAACAAGCTTTAATTACAGCCATGAATGATGCTCCACTTGTAGGCCATCCAGGTTTCTACAAGACTTACAAACAGGTTAGAAAAAGATTCTATTGGAAGGGTTTGAAAAGGGATGTCTTCTTGCATGTTCAGGAATGTGTTATTTGCCAAGAAAACAAGGGGGAACATGAATTTGCAGCTGGTTTACTTCAGCCACTTCCTATTCTCAATCAGAAATGGGAAAGTATCTCCATGGACTTCATTACTGGTTTGCCCAAGGTATACATGAAGGATTGCATATTTGTTGTTGTTGATAGATTGACAAAATTTGCTCATTTCTATGTCATTTCAACAACTTGTACAGCCATACAAGTTGTTGATTTGTTTTTTAAAGAAGTTTTCAGATTGCATGGTTTGCCTAAATCCATTGTGAGTGATAGGGGCAGCAGATTTTTGAGCATGTTTTGGCAAGAATTGTTTAAGCTATGTGATACTAAATTGACTCCTAGTACTAGCTACCATCCCCAAACTGATGGGCAAACTGAAATTGTTAACAAATGGCTTGAAGGATATTTGAGAAATTATGTTTCAGGTCAACAAAAGGCATGGGTTAAATGGCTGCACCTTGGTGAATATTGCTACAATTCTACTTATCATATGTCCATAAAAATGTCTCCATTCAAGGCACTTTATGGTTATGATGCCCCACACTTTTCAGATCTGATTTTTGGTGATTCAAGGGTCCAAAAAGCTAGAGACTTTGCAGCAGAAAATCAAGATATTCTTAATGCTTTGAAGGACAATATTCTTACGGCACAAAATCAGCAGAAGAAGTATGCAGATCAGCAGCGTAGTGAGCGCTCATTTGAGGTGGGAAACTTGGTTTATGTTAGGTTGCAGCCCTACAAACAGTCTACATTGAAAAGAAGTGGAGCAGAAAAACTCAAACCCAAATTTTATGGACCTTACAAGGTGTTTTGTAAGGTTGGACAGGTTGCATATGCTTTGGAACTTCCAAGTGGAAGTAAAATACATAATGTCTACCATGTTTCTTGTTTGAAGAAGGCCTTGGGCCAACATATTCAGCCATCTTCAGATTTGCCACCCCTTGATGATGAAAGAAAGCTCATTCTTGAACCTGAATTGATCCTTGAGACAAGGGAGAGAAAGCTTAGGAGTAGGACTATCAAAGAATATCTTGTGAAGTGGAAGGACTTGCCTATGGAGGATGCTACTTGGGAAGGTGCAGAAATTTTAGATGCTCTAGCTTTGACTTTGCTTGAGGACAAGCAATTTGAGGAGGGTGGACTTGTAATGTCCCAAAAATAAATATTTTTTGTAAATGTCTCCTACACTTAATTATAAAAGTGAAAAAGGAGTTCATGTGACTAGGAGACATAACTTAAGTTGTGTTTATTTATGTTTTATGTTTTTATGTTGTAATAAGGCACTTTAAGTGATTTTAGGGTTGGGAGATGTCAACTCCAAATTAGAACCTCACCCTATATAAGGGAGTGAGACGTCCCATTTTGGGCATGTTATGTTGATATCCGAATTGAATATTGAAACCCTAGACGTTCCATGAGTTGAGATTGCAGGTCTTGCTCATTCCCATAGTGCATTGGAGGTGCATGGTTGGGGTCTTGGCAATATCATTGCAGGTGTTATTGCCCTAAAATATCAAAAATACAAAAAGAGGCATCTTTGAGGAGTTCGTGGCATTTTTGGGAGCATTTGTGTCATGTGTTTCAGATCTGTTGGCAGCCCCAAACCCTACGCTTGTGTATCTGCATTTTGAGTTCCTTGAGGACCCATTTGTCCATTCCAGCTGTTATATTGGTTTGGCAATATTTAATATATGATACTGGCTGATTTCTCCTCATATTTGTGTTATTTTATGAGCAATTTCTGAGTTATTTCCTTGCTGTACTTAATTTCTGCATTCTCGTAGTAAGGGTTTGTTGTTCCTAAAAAAGGGACATTACATAAGATAATGTGGAATAGTGTGCAATAAAGTGTGGAAGAACAAAGCAAAATTTCAACTAATGAATCATATCACAAGAATAATCTTTAACAAAACATCCAAGAGGAAGGATATCAATTTTAGTTCATTTCTATTTTTACTGTGAATAATATTCATTGAAAGGCTAAAAGAAACTTCAATGGGATTGTTTCCAAAACAATGATTTATGAAAAAAGCTTATGTCTTGATATGACAAGGGGCACACAAGACAAGCATTTAAATTCTTTTTTTCTTTTTATATATCAAATTTAGAACTGAATCACGTGCATGGAATTCTAACAAGAGCTTACGGGAATATGAGATAATTTTACCCAAACTCACCGCATAAGCCATAGAAACACTGAAAATACTGCCTTGAGATATCATATTTGTAATTGTGCGAGCTGCATAGTATGCATAAATAAATGGTTTTGTGGCTTTGAAGGACAGAAGTGCTGCAAAAGAAGAAAAAAGAAAAGAAAAATCCAGAATCAACATCAGGGATTTTATATACCATAAATCACCTTTTAAAAACAAAAATTGTAAGCATTCACTAACATATTTTGTTTTTCTCTTGACAATATTTCAAAATGAGGAAAACAACACCATTTGGCACATCTGATGAATCCCACCAATAAACAGCAGCAAAAGATTTATTCTCCCACTGGAGGACAATACGAGACAAAAGATAAACACTAGAATAATATATCGATACTAAAAGAAGCGACTCTTTGGTCAATAATCATTGGTGGACAATAACTACCTAGGTTAAGAAAGACAAATCCTTTTGCAGCAACCATGAAAATTCTTATCTGTCAAACAGAATCAATGATATCATGCCATTGCTTGTAATATATGAAGACAAGACTAAGGAAATGAACATGTATAATACAACCATTTCAAAATTAATTTCAATCCTACTTGGCAATAAAAACTTCATTTGTGCCTTATTTCATGTTCACCACTTTAAGCCTCCTATGGACGGATGCTTAGGGTCACAACTTGAAGCCACCTGGTCCCATTATGGTCCGTGGAAACTGGCAATCATAGTTGCAAGGAAAAGTTGCTCACAGTACATCTCCATATCCCCTCCCTAATGTTTGCCAAGGATAAAAATTTTACTTTGTTCCTTGAATCTTTCCAACTAAGGGTAGTGTACAACTATTGCTTAAACCCCAACATATTGTATTCTCCCTCTCCCTTAATCAAAATCTTCCCAACCATGGCCAGTTTACTTATGTTTTCCTAAATCCAAAAGATCTCTTTATGACACATGAACAATCATTGCACAACTACAGCCAAACATACATAAATTACATGATGTCCATGCATATGAAATCTCTCACTCTAAGTATCAGGTATGAAATGAAAATTGTTCACCTTTGCTTTTTGATTCTCTCTAATGATCTGGACTATAAACTTTAAATATATGCTTTTCTTTTAAACCCCATTCACAATGGATGGATGCTTCTTGATAATTATAATAGATAAGATAATTCTATTAATGTCCTTGGATGACAGAGGACAATGAGACTCATTGAAAACAAATGTCACAATGCACTATAGTAACCAAAATGTACTATGAAAATAAGCTAATCTAGAGTAAAGAAACGAGGGAAAACTACACTAAAGTAGAACAACTATATAACATTACTTTACATCCTCAAGGGTTGAACCCAAAATGGGTAGACCCTAACATGTTAAAAGTAATGATGAAGAGAGCCAACAGTCAAGTTAAGAGAGATAGAAAAGAGATTTACACGATTCAAGAGGCAACACTAACCTGTAGTGGGATGCAAAGTACAAGCATAATCGTCCTCATGACCAACCATCCCTAAAGAGCCAACACAGGATCTAATGAGGCTCCCAAGAGAATGGTCGGAACTAATGGGGCCTAGTTGTATAATCCTAGGAGGACATGGAGTTCAACCCCTCAACATCCATTGGCCGTTGAACCAATAGCAAAGATAGGAAACTGGTAAGTTACATCTGCCTGCAACTCCTCAATACATGAGGGATGCTGAAACCTAGCACCAAAGAATTGCATTCCTATATTGCTGAATGCAAGAAAGCACCGAAGCCCTAGTGGCAACTCTTGTATGCAGAGTTGTAGCTTCAAACAAATGCTTGTTACTCTCGATGGTAGAGATAGGGTAAAAGAATGAGTTGATTAGTCAAGTGGCAGTTAATCACCCCCTATAGTAACTTACATTGAAGAGTGTAGCTTCTTGAAGGTACACAATCAAACATCCCTGGTCAGGATGTGAACAAAGTAGCAAGCGATCCACTTGATTCTCTATACAAGCAAGAATACCCCCCTTGAATCTCATAATAATTAGGACATCTAAAGATGAAATGTTCTTCAATCTCCACATCCAGCAGAGAGAATAACAAAAGTATTGGTCTAGGCTTATGACTAGAAATAACAATAGTTGTGTCTTGCAAGTGAAAATGGTTTTGTGCATGTGATTGGGCCTTGGGGCTTTGCAAATCTACTGTGTGAGAGGAAATGCCTATGTGCTTTGGATAATATGAGCTACCTCAACCTGTATACATGATTTGTGATTTGTCATTCCCAACTTTGGCTATGTTCTGTACCCTGAAATTTATTGATCTAGTTTTCATTGTGATGTGAAGGGTAGAGAAGCCTGTTGGAAGGGCCAGAGCTATAGTATGCATGAGTTGCATTGTTTTATAGAGCCAATGAGGGGCTGAGCATTACATAACATTATGGTATTGGGCTTCGATTCCCTATGGGGAACCACTTATAATTAGATGACTTAGGCCCCGTTGAAGAGCCTGTGTTATGATGGTACTGTTATTGATTAACACCTTTTGAAGGGCCTGAAATGATGGATGTATGACTGGTTTAGCTTCTCTTGGAAAGCCTACGTTGAAAATGGCTATGAGGGATACTAATGACTGGGATAGTGAGCCAAATCTCTGTCCTTCCATAACCTATCAAATACAGCTTACTGCTTACTCAAGTTCTGTGCTGCACAGTTAATTGGTCTTGACTCTGCTAATGACCATGCAGCTGATTTGAGATATCAACTGCTATTCTCTTCAACTGATAGGACTGTCACAGTTGGTGAAATCTATCAGAAAACTAGACGGGACTGACCTGTCAATGATTCTGATTTGTTTTCTTGTCAACACACCTCTCCAGGTCTGATAATTGGTTAAGGTCCCCTACTGTATCAGAAAGTCACATTAACACTACCTGCCACACCCTGTGACAGAATATTGAAATGTAAATGACTGTTACAACTGGGTTTGGTTTCTATCCAGTGTCAGCTATGTAAGCCAAGGCAGCCATATGATGCAGGTCTGTGATCCACTGTTAAACTTTGACTTGCTAAACTTTGAAATGGTAGTTCTTTAAACTTAGACCGAGATCTTATTGGAACATGTCTGAATGGAATTTCCCATTACCCTGATAAATTGAGACTATTGCAATAAGGGCCTCAATCTCCTATGAAGTTTGAAAGACTGAACATGGCTGTTCACTTTCATGACAACCATAATGGGTTTTAACAAGAACAGGCTTAAAAATTGTTGAATCATGATATTAAATAGCTTGAACTTACCTCTCAATGTGGTCTGCTGATAGTTCCTGAAGCAGATAGTTTCCTGCAGAAGGGATGGTGTTGACATGACCTCAAAATTTGGTTGGAAGGATAAAACACATCCTGCCTTGGCCATGCCATTATCCCACTTTTTCAAAGAAGGAAAAGGATTGTTTTAAAAGGTATTTCATGATTCTTGAGATCTTGTCTCCATTGCAAAACTTATGCTTATCTAAAGGGGCCAGATTGTATTGACATTGTAAACCCCTCTTTGTGATGTAATTGAAACATGAATTTGTAAGCTAAGTATCCTGTTTTATCAAGTACCCAGTTGTTGAATTCAGATGATCTGTGGGACATCCTACCCAGCTGTACAATCATTGCAGCATAATAAAGAAGACTGATGAGATTGGAAAATAAGCAATTTATATAAGAGTCTGAAAATCTCTAGGAGACTATGACTAGGTGCAATTTACTAATTTCTTGTCCTCTTCTTTTGGTTCCACATTCATGGATGCTAGAAGAGTCTTGAGGAGTTAAACTCCATGTCCTCCCAAGATTATCCAATAAGGTCCTCTCAGTCCTGGCCATTCTCCTGGGAGCATCATTAGATTCCGTGTTGGCCCTTTTGGGATAGATGGTGACGAAAATGACTGTGCTTCTACTTTACGTCCCACTATAGATTAATGGTGGCAGCTAGATCCATTGGAGCTCCTTTCTATCTTTGTTGTACCTTGGCTTCTAGATCTTCCTTATTCATTACTTTTAGCATGTTAAGGTTTATCCATTTTAGGTAACCTTCAAGGCTGTAATTTTATGCCATACAATTGTTCCACTACAGAGTACTTTACACTAGATTCTTTACTCTAGTTTAGCTTATTTTTGTAGTACTTTGTGGTTACTACAATGCACTTTAATCTGTAACAGCTCTTTTCAATGAGTCTCATTGGCCTACTTTAGCCATCTGCAGACATTAATAGAATTATCTTATCTTATCTGAGACTGTGAACTGTAACAATTGATTAATCAACAAATAATATGAGTGTCTTGACTGTCACTATGATTAATAAACATGTGATCTTAAAATGAATTGTAGTACTTACTTTGGTTGTTGAATTGGGGAATAATCCTGACTTCTAACTTTACCAATAATGCGCCTCAATTCCATCCTTACAACAAATTATTGGAAGGAGGCTTGTGGCTCTTTCCAACCTCCAAATTTAGACAAGCCCCCCACTATCCTTGCTAATTCCTTATCTAAATTACTCTAATAGCATGAAATTGAAGTGTGGAAATTAAAATGCATAAAAAGTAAATTTTGAAGTTTAAGGGTGCAAGGGATTGAAATGAAAATATGGTGATAATTGTGGCAAGGAAGTGTGAAATCGTGAAATCAATCAACAAGTGAGAATCCAAATAACAAATGTTCTCATTCAACAAGTATGATGCTCTATTTGGATTTCTGAAGTCAAAGCACAACCTTTTATCACCATTCTTTTTGCACACAGCTACCATGTTGGCTACCCAAGTGGAATGCTTAATTGCAAATATGATTTGAGCCTGTAAGAGCTTCAAGAGTTCTTTCTTCATTACTGCTCAATTTTAGGGTTCACTGGTCGTTGTTTCTACCAAAAAGGATTTCCACCTAGTTCTATCTTAATAGTATGCTCTATGATATTTTGGTCATATATCTTGAGATCCTTATACTACCATGCAATAATATGTCCATATTTGCCATAGAGTTCCTTGAATAGGCCAGTCTCTTCTTCAACACATTCCTTTTCAAGCAGCAAATTCATTCCTTCAACAACTTCAAGAGGATGATAAGAAGAAGCTTTCACCTTGATGTTTGATTCCTTTATGTTGTTGTCTGGGTTGAATAGGCTTTCCAAAGTACTTATTTTTGGCAACTGATTTGTTTTCAATTGTACAACCCCATTTTTAATGTCTTTCCGATATCATTTTTTTCTTCAGTGTGTTAGGCTTCTCGGATCAGAAACTCAATGATTTGCTCATCGTTGTTGAAGACTTACTAGTGGTCAGAGTTATCAAGGACTGCTAGCCTGAAAACCACTTCTAGCTCTTTCAACTTATTCCACATGTTGGTGGTGGGGTCAAATCTTGCTTCCATTGCAGCTATTTCATCTGCTTTGGTATTTAAATCCCTAGGGATTGCCTTGATTTCTTGTGTGTCAAAATTTTCTAGCGAATCCCAAACTCGATGCTTATATGATTTCAAGTGCTTATTCTTCATGACACATTGGGAATTAACTTGAATGACAATTAATTCGGAGTCACCAAATACCGTCAAGTTCTTCATCTCCATCTTCTTGGATTTTCTCAAGTCGGTGCACGATGCTTCATATTCAGCCACGTTGTTTGTACAATTGAATAACACTGGCATGCAAAAGTGGTTTGTGCACTTGTTGCCATATTTTGCAAGGGGTGTAAAATTTGAAAATTTTCTGAAAATTCTGCTATCTTCCAGATTCGGCCCTAAATCGCAGCAGCTAAGCAGCGATTTGAAGCAGACCTTCCGGTTTAGGGCGCTGTAGAGCAAATCTGGAAGGGTTTTAAAAATTGATGTTTGTTTGTTTGTTTTTTTGTCTAAGTGTAAAATTCTCCCCAGAGCGCTGCAGTTTGGAGCGCTTTGGGGTAATTTTGCCGGCCTGGAGCGCTATGGAGCATTTCCGGGCAGTCGGGAGAAAGAAGGAGAAAAGCAGCCCCAAAATTTCCTAAGTGTAAAGTTGCCCCAGAGCGCTGCAGTTTGGAGCGCTCCAGGGCAGATTCTCCTTTCCCGAGCGCTATGGAGCATTTTTCGGCCGAGTTGTGAAAATGAGCAAGAAGTCCCTTTTTTGGCTAAGTGTGGAATTCTGCCCTATATCGCCGCAGTCTGGAGCGCTTTCGGGTGTTTTTTCCCTTCCGAGGCGCTCTAGGGCAATTTCGGTGTCGCCAAGAAGAAAACAAAGGAGCGCAAAGTTTCCTAAGTGTAAAAGTGCCCCAGATCGCTGCAGTCTTGAGCGCTCCAGGGCAAATTTGTTGAGGATGAGCGCTCCAGGGTCATTTTTCGGCACTTAGTGGAAAAATTGGGAAAGGGTCAATTTTGGCTAAGGGACAAAATGCGCCCTAAAGCGCTGTCATTTGGTAGCGCTAAAGGGCAAGTCTCTCCTTCTGGAGCGCTTCAGGGCAACTTTTCCTTGTCCAAAACCGAAGCAACCAGCTAGCCCCAGGGTAGCAAGCAGCGTTTCTTTTCGAGCATTTTGAGGTGGTTTCCCGCCCAAATTTTGTCAACTAAGCAGCTATTTTCCCCTAAGGTAAAAAGTCAAGATTTTTCGGGATCAGAGGCTCGTTTCAATACAGCCAAGGCCATACTCAAGTATCACGGTGGGTGACCATTGAAGACAAACAATAGCGGGCATTTGAGGCAAAGTACCGCTACATCCACCACATTAATGGGCCATCCCCTCCCAGCTACCGAATCTGTCAAAGGCCATACCAGAATCAGGGAGAACCATGCGTCAAGTACAGCTACGGCCAATAAAGATCAAATATGGCCGCTTTTTACGGCTTTTGCAGGTTTGGGTATTTGTGCCCACGTTGTAATTTGGGGGGAAGTTCTGCTATAAATAGCAGTTCATTTTATTGTAATAGGGGGGGAACATATTGCTAAAGAAAGCTGTTGTAACTAAGACTGTTTGCTTCAATACAATCCATACTTTGGCTCCAATTGTGTCTCTTTCTTTTATGCTGCCTTATTCGTGTCATTTCTGCATTTACTCATTTATTTTTCTGATTGCTGTCATTCTGAACTCTGGATCGCAGCATTGGCAATTATCTGAGCCTGGAATGCATGTTTAAGGATACATAGGGAAGAATCTCATAGCTGGTTTCCGTTACATGTATTGTTTTGATTGTTGTTGGTTTAGTTGCTAGTTAGTGATTGTGTTGCTTGTTCTTTCCCAAAGCTGAATACCACCGTTTCTATCCCTTATCTCTTTTATTTCTTTCCAGTTCTCTTATCTTGAAACCGAAAAGTTACATAGGAAGCCGGCCTCCTCCGGAGATTGGCGCGGAAGGCATTCCTTCCTTCCGGCCTTTCAAGCTGTTGGGCGAATCGAGGGCGCAACGACAACAAATCCTTTCCTCATGGCAGATTTGTAACCAACAGTACTTTTCTGGCACGCCCGATGGGACCAGTCCCACCGCATAAGCAGCATTGAAGGTGTCGATGTTCACTTCATTGCTGACGGTTTTTGAACATCTGGCGACTCTGACTCTGTCGAACTCAGACACCCTCCAAGTCTCGCGGACCGGTCCAAGCATATCCTGTCTTCATGCAAACGAGATGGAGAGTAAGAAATTCTGAAGAAGAACCCGAGTATTACGAGCTCGACATCGACGCTTTTGGAGAGCGTCCCCGGCTAGTAAGAACACACGTTTCTCGGGACGGATCATCATCAAGGGAAGGCTGAAGTTGCCGAGCAAGGTCCAACTCCAGATAGCACTGTGACCGGCTGCCCTCCAAGTCCTCCCAACTCTCCGGATCATCCGATTGCTCCTGAGCAATTCAATTGGCAGCAACAAGTGCCGGAAGAACCTGTTCAACCGGACCCGCTGCAGCCTCCGCCATTACCGCCAAATCAAAACGCCAATATGGCGGATCAAGATCAAAATCAGCAGAATGACCTGTTTCCTGCTTGGGATTCTGCTTCTCCGCTGAACCTATTGGGAGATGATCCAATTCCGCAAGCGGCCATGAAGGCCTTGCCCACGTTCGATGGAAACGGAAAGACGGCCTATGAACACATGCAAGACATCGTAGCTTTGGCCGCGTTTCATCGCATCACAGACGAGAGCGTCATGGTTCGATTGCTCGCTCTTTCACTAAGAGGAAAGCTCTGTATTTGGTACCGGTCCTTACAGCCCGGGTCCATCACCAGTTGGGCCGAGTTGGCCGAACGTTTGGCCAGGAGTTTTAATGAATCCGCTGATCCATCGTCCCTCCTGCATCAATTTCAGTCAATCCAAAGACACCCGCAAGAGGAGATAGCGGACTTTAATGTGAGGTTTGCTAGATCATGGAAAAGGGTGCCCAAGGAGCTGCGGCCAAGCGACGGTCAAGCGGCGCATTACTATCTTAGATCTTTTAATGCCGATGTGGCCATGCAGATCAAGGCCGCTCGCGTTAATACCTTTCCTGCGCTGTATGAGCTAGCTCAATTAGCGGAACAGGACTTAATCTCAGTCGGCAAGCTTCCACATAGAATGCCGACGCCGATTTATCCTGACTTCCAACAATCCACTCAGTATCCTAGTGCATCCGCTCAGCCATATTCAGCATCTTCTTCCTCTTCGCAGCCTGCTGTGCCGTGGAATCCCGCGCCTGCGATTACTCACTTTCCCCCTCAAATACATCAGTCTACTCCACCTCCACCACCGCCTACAACGACCCCGTCGTATCCCTCACTGCCTCCTCCTCCTCCCGCTGCTCCGCTATACCCTCCATTGCCTTCGGCCCCGCCGTTGGCTCCATTGCCACCACCCGCTTCAACGGCTCCTCTAGCCGTTGATATCCAAGCAAAGTTGCTACAAGGGATGGAAAATCTCAGTTCTGTCTGTCGGACGCTGTCCAACGACATGGCAATCATGAAGAAGAAGCAAGCTCAGATGGAGTTTGCTCCCAGAAGGTCCTACCCTCCTCCGACACTGACAAGAGATCAAGCGACAGCCCAAGATAACAGACCTCCTGCAAGGAACGCTGCCATTAACGAGGGACCGAGCACTTCTGACCCTGTGCACTGGTGTTCGACCTGTAATGATCCTCACGGCGAAAGTACCTGCATGTTTCATCAGCATTATGTGCAGACCCTGGCGGGTACTCGGCCGAGCAGTGACCTGGAGGACCAAGTGAATATGCTTCGAGAAGAGAATCACGACTTAGTCGTCCCAGAGGAGAAAGTGTCCTTTCTGACCAAAGATGGCAAAAGGCCAATTGAGGCATATGCGGCTCAAATGCAACCTTTAAAGGTGTACACGAGGAGGAACAAAGAGCAGCAGACGGCTAAAGCTCCCGACAAGGACCCTGTACCGCCGCCGGCAAATGAAAAGAATGTCCCTCAGAGGGCTCTAGCTCCCACGGCTCCACTTCAAGTCGAGACAAAAGAACAAGCGAGGGAGAAACTCAAGTACCCTTCGCTGACCAAACGGCAGAGGGTTGAAGCAACGCAACGGTACCGTAGCAAGTACGAAGCTGCAAAGGAGATAGAAGGGCCTGCCGCTTCGGCCTACAACATTGTTGAGGAACTCAAGAAGACCCCGGCCAAAATCAGTATGTATGATGCCCTTCAGCTCCCTGGCCAGGTTGATTTGCTACAGGAATCTTTGAAGTCTATAAAAGGAGGTAAAGCGCAGCAACCAGTACTGGCCCAACCATTAACCAGTTCAATCACCGGGAAGAATAGACCACCGCCGTTCTATCTATCCTTGCGGATGGAAGGATACGTGGTGCACAATTGCATCGTTGATTCCGGCGCCTCAACTACAGTCATGCCCAGGGCAGTTTGTGAAGAGATCGGCATGGAATATACACGGAGCAGCCAAGGCGTACTCCAGTTAGACGACACTCCCGTGAAGACTGTCGGTATCATAAAGGACATCCCCATTCAATTGCATAAAGCTCCGCAGATCACAGTAATCCAAGAGGTCGTAGTTGTAGACCTAGAGCCCTATTTTGGCATGTGCCTCTCGAGGGAGTTTACCGCCAAGCTAGGCGGATATTTGTCTTTGGACTACTCCCACATGGAAGTCCCTTTCAGAGGAAGGCGAGTGAAGATTTATAATGACAAGCCTTCCACCTTCTTGGTCGAGAAGTTGCCCGAGGAGGGACAGCAAGATGAGGCAGTTAACCTAGTGACAGAAGAAGTCGAGGAAGTGGACACAGTGGGTGAAACTATAAAAGAGCTGCAAGCGGAGGATGAATTCTCCTTACTGGACTTTAATGCTATGATTGAGTCCGAGATCGGCTGTTATTCTATCAGTCAGCCCGAAAAGCCGAAACTGACGGCAAAGGAAGATATAAACCCTGCCCCTAATGAGCTATGGAAATTGTACTTTGACGGTGCCCGATGCAAAAACGGCGCCGGGGCAGGGGTTTTACTTATCTCGCCTACAGGAGAAGAGAAAGCTTACTGCTACCGATTGGCTTGGAGTTGCACCAATAACGGCGCAAGTATGAAGCCTTGTGCTTAGGGCTGAAGAAAGCGAGAGAGGTTGGGAATCAAACAAGCTGCAAATTTTCGGAGATTCAGAGCTAGTCTGCAACCAGATTACCAACAAGTGTGCCTCGAAGAAGCATTATCTTAAGGCATACCGTAATCGGGTCTGGGACCTGATGGAATCATTTGAGGCCCTCAATGTCCGAGCTATTCCCCGAGAGAAAAATAGGCACGCAGACATCTTAGCGTCTATCGGAGCCAGATACTCCCCGGCTGATGATTTAATGCAGAAGCCTAAGGCGGTAAGAACCATTTACAGGCCTTTTGTGCCTGATAAGGACACCCACTGGCAGGTGTTCGATTCCGATGAGCAAATCATCAATTTTTTGATTCATGAAGCTAGCACGATTGAAGGTAGAGACCCTGATGACGAGGAATATGAGGGGTTGATACAGTTAAAAAACAACCATGTCCCCAAAGGACTAATTACCCTAGAGAGTCTCTTTGATCAAAATGACCGAGCAATATCGCATAGGATCAAGGTGGATTCCAAGCAGTACAGAGACTTGGAGCTTGAGCCAGGCAAGTCAATTAAAGTCGGAACCGACAGCACTCCAGAAGAGCTGGACCAGATTCAGGCCCTCTGCAGAAGGTATCCTGATATTGTGGCTTGGAGTTATCGAGACTTAAAGGGGTACGACCGAGAGGTTATCCAGCATACGATTGAACTTGAGGAAGGGGTTAAACCCTGTAGGCAAAAGCAGAGGCCGGTGAACCCGAAGATTGAGGTCTTGATGAAGGCCGAACTCTTGAAGATGCTCGAAGCAAAAATAATATATCCCATCAAGCATTCTTCTTGGGTCGCGAATCTGGTCCCAGTCAGAAAGAAGAACGGAGATATCCGCCTTTGCGTAGATTTCCGCAACCTGAATCAGGCCTCCCTCAAGGACCACTATCCGCTCCCGCAGATCGACCAAATTCTCCATGTGGTCGTAGGAGCGCAGCGGTTCTCTCTCCTAGACGGCTTCTCGGGATACAACCAAATTTGGGTGAAAGATGAAGACCAGCACAAGACGGCGTTCACCACCAAATGGGGAACGTTCGCCTATCAACGGATGCCCTTTGGCCTGTCCAACGCAGGAGCTACGTTCCAGAGAGCCATGGATATTGCATTCCGGGAACTGCTGAACAAAATAATTGTAATATATTTAGATGATATGACAGTGTTCTCTCACAAGAGGGAGGAGCACAACTCTCACTTAGAACAAGTATTTGAAAGGTGTCGGGAGTTCGGCATATCTATTAATCCGAAGAAATCAGTCTTCGCGGTGAGAGAAGGGAAGTTGCTGGGTCATGTCATCTCCGAGAAAGGCTTAGCAGTTGACCCCGACAGGGCAGAGGCTCTGATGAAGCTCTCCATCCCAGTGAACAAGAAGGGTCTTCAATCCTTCTTCGGCCAGATCAACTTCGTGAGGAAGTTTGTGCCAGACTTCGCTCAAGTGATAAAGCCAATGTCCGAGCTATTAAAGAAAGATGTCGAGTTCTTATGGACTGAGGAGAGAAAGAAGGCTTTTGAAGAGATAAAAGCCAGGATTGCTCAGGCCCCCGTGCTGGTTAACCCAGACTACTCCAAGGATTTCATCCTATACGCAGTCGGTGAACCAGAGAGTTATGCCGCGGTTTTGACCCAGAAAGGAGATGACGGCGAAGAACGGCCTATTGCCTTCTTGAGCCAAGTAATCCAGCCGCATGAAGAGCGGTATAATTTTATCGAGCGGCAAGTGCATGCAGTCATGAGATCTCTGAAGAAATTCAAGCACTTTGTCTCCCAGAGCCGGATTACCGTGTTTGTCATCCACCCCGATGTCAGAAATTTCATCATTCAAGGGGAACCGGGTCATAAAAGAGTTGGTTGGATCGCCAAGATTCAAGAGTTCGACATAGAGGTTCGGCCCACCAAGCTTATCAGAGGCCGGGCCCTTTGCCAGGAACTGGCCAGGAGTGCCGCCGCAGAGGTGACCGCTTGTCAGTGGGAAGATCCTGTGATGGAGGCCGATTTTGCCAACTCCTCAGAAGAAGCCAGAGACTGGACCGACGACCTAGTATGGTACTTCAATACTGGGCAATACCCTGATAATCTTGATGCCTCGCAAAGAAGGAGGTTCAGACTCAAGGCTCTGAAGTTTGTACTACGCCCCGAGGGGCTGTTTTATGCAAATATTGACGGTGTTCTCTTGCGATGCATCAAGGGAACAGAAAAAGAGAAGGTCCTCAAGGAATTCCACTCTGGAATGTCGGGAGGACATCTTTCAGGAAGGCCTACGGCCTTAAAAATCATCAAAGCGGGCTATTATTGGCCCACCCTTTTCGCCGATACACACGCAGTCTCTCAGAAATGTGAGAAATGTCAGAGGTTTGCTGGCCGCAACAAGAATGCTCCAATGCCCCTCCAGCCAATTCAGGTTGAAGCTCCATTTCAGCAGTGGGGCCTGGATTTCATCGGGACAATAACACCAAATTCTTCGGCGGGCCATAAGTTCATTCTGACGGCCACTGATTATTTCACCAGATGGGCTGAGGCAATACCCACCAAGCATGCTGACCAGGAGACGGTTATCAGTTTCCTAGAAAGTCTGATCACCCGCTTCGGGATTCCAAAAGCTATAGTGACAGACAACGGTCCAGGATTCGCAGGCGCTGCACTCACCGAGTTCACCTGCAGGAACGGGATTTATCACAAGATGTCTTCTAACTATTACCCGCAGGGGAACGGCCTGGCCGAGTCCACCAACAAGAACCTCATGAAGATCATAAGGAAGACGGTGGAAAGAAACAAGAGGACCTGGCACCTGCTACTAGACCGAGCGCTATGGGCGGACCGTATATCAGTCAAGAAATCCATCGGGACATCTCCATATGCCCTCGTGTACGGGAAGGACGTCGTCCTGCCTACTCACATTGAGATGCCTGCGCTATGGATGTTGGACGACGAAAAGGGCAACCTAGACCCACTGGATGCCAGACTTGCCCAGCTGATACAGCTTGAAGAAGAAAGAGAAAAAGCCTATGAGGCTTTTATGAAGCATGCAGGCTCTACCAGAAAATGGTTCTCAAGAGGGTCCACAACAAGGGTTTTCAAGGTCGGAGACCTGGTGCTCAAATGGGACGTCTGGAAGAAAAAACCCGGCAACCATGACAAATTCGATTCCTTCTGGGAAGGCCCGTTCGAGATTGCCAGGGTAAATCAGTTCAATGCATTCGTGCTGAAGGATATGGAGGGTCGCATCCTCCCGATTCCGGTCAACGACTTTCATCTGAAAGCCTACCATCATTAAAGAAAGAAGTACCGAGAGGTTCTGTCTGTACATAGTTTATTTTTCTATCATTTCAATTCATTTGATTTCTGAATGTAAATATGTTTTTTCCACTTATTTAAAATTTAGGCTGTTGAGCCAAGTGAGGTCTGACTTTCCTCCAAGTTTGAAAAGGGTTTGAGCAAAGAGAAAAGTCTCTAAGTGCAGAAAATTCCCTCCGTCGCTCGCCTTCAAGGTAAAAGCCTCAAATCGCCGGTGTTTTTCAGCGATCTCGGGCAAAGAAAAGAAAAGAGAGCGGCGGATGTTTCAAAATTTTCAAAGTATTCTCGGCCCTCCGGCGCTCGCCGAAGGCTTCCTCGCCCCAAAGCGCCCCACTCTTACGGCGATATAGGGCGAATAGGCTAGCACTGCCAAGCAAAGACAGGGAAGAGAGTTTTCAAAAAATTCCTAAGTGTCGAAGTTTCCCTGGAGCGCTCGTCCAAAGCAAAAAAGCCCTGAAGCGCCCTTCTCTTCGGCGATCTGGGGCAAGATTTGGTGAGACAAGGCTTGGCGCCAAAGTCGACAAAATTTTTCTAAGTGTCAATTTGCCCTCTAGCGCTCGCCCGAAGCAGAAAATGCCCCAAAGCGCTCCATACGAGGGCGATCCAGGGCTGGGTCCAAAGAAAAGGTTTTCTTAAAAAAATGTTTAAATCCCCACGGGCCCGGCCGGCTCGCGCCCCTATGCGCCCCATATCGCTCTCCACGGCAAAAAAGACCCGGGAGCGCTCATTTGTCGAGCGCTCTAGGGGAGAAAATTGTGTTAAAAGGGGAAAAGGGGAGGCGCCCCCTTTCTTGCTGGACGATCTAGGGAACCGCGCAGGGCACATCCTTCAAGAAACGTGCATTAAATGAATACGGCTGCACAGGATTCAAGGCGAGTTTATGTTTAAAAATGGGAAAAGTACATTTTGCAGGGATTTTAAAGTCCCATCCCACAGATTTTATGCATGGCCACCCTGTGAAAATAGATCAACGTCCACCAACTTCGTGCACTGGGTAATTAAAGCCGGACACTCGCCATTAAGATACGCCCATGCCGAGCTTGCCACTATAAAATCAGCTTCTGCAGAAGGTTTACCAGACGAAATTCAAAGTGCTTCAAGCTCCGGTAAAAAGTGAATTCGAATTTTACAAGGTACAGAGTTGCAGCTTGAGTTCTAACTTGCGTCATGGAAAAGAAGGGAGCTGGCAAGCAAAGTGCCGCAGCTGGACAGACAGCTAGAAGAGCACCCGAAAGCGCACAAGAAATTCAGAGAAAGGACAAGGGTAAGGCGCAGGCGTCTGAGGCAAATACAAGGAGGAGGGCTCAGCCAGAGCAAACAAAGCAACCTCCCCCGCCGCCCCTCGACAAATGGAATAGGCTCAGAGATGGACCTTATTCCCAGAACATAAACGATTTGCGGAGTACCATCAGAGCATGCAAGAACAGAGTTCCCAAGTCACACCCGCTCGCCGCAGCCTATCAGTCGCGCCTGTACTGGTTTCTATGCAGTCAGGTGCACCATTGCCCTGAGTTGGTAGCAGCAGTGGCAGAATATTACAACCCGGACACCCGGCAGGTCTGCGACTACAGGGGCACGCCCCTATTTTCCATTGACACGGAGACCATTGATACAGCCTTCGCGCCGGGCCATGCGCTAGACGAAAAATGCGTAGTCAGGAGGGTTAACCTTAAGCAGCAGACAAGCAGATTTGCGGACACACAATTAATGCGGCAGTTTCTAGAGTCCGAGCTGCATAGGCCACCTCCGCCCCGGCAATGGTCACAAGATCCGCTACCCTTAGCAGCTTTCAAGAGCCCCCATGTTTACACCATGCTGGCCTGGGTTCTGGGTTGTGGGTCGGACTCATTGGTTCACCCTTACCAAATTGCCATCGCCGAGTGCCTCCAGCATGAGGAGTTTTTCGACTGGGCTGATTACTTGGCCCGTGCAATACATCTCGCCCTCTACAACTTTAAGGAGAAACAGTCAGGCACTTTCAGGTTTTGTTCATTCTTGGCCTGGCTGTTCCTGTTTCACTTCTATGAGAAGATGAGGTCAATTCCCGTTCAGCGCGGGGATGAAAATGGTGCGCCGCGCCCGGTTTACGAATGGACCCGGGTGCTATACAGGGAAGAATCCTATTACCGGTTCAACAAGTATTTTCTGAGCCGTGCCCTAAGCATCGTCCAGGGGGGTTGCTCGCGTGTCCCGCGCAGCATGAGTGATCACTTCATATCCGGGGAGGTGCCCTTCGGGGATGTCTTCCGGCTGACGCAGGGCTTAGTGATCAGAGTCTTCGGATTCACGGGCAAATCCTTTCTGCTGCCCTATTACGTCTCGGAGTACCAGTTTGCGCTCGAGGCATCGCGCCAGATGGACTACACTGACGAAAAATATGGTCAAGGCAAGAAGAAAGGGCATATTTTCAATTACCCGATCACATGGGGAGAAGTGGAGATCAGCGTTAATGGGCAGCATCAGTTTTTAACCGCCATACTTTTGAGTTTTGGGCTAATTGAGCTTCCACAACGGTGGAAATACGACCCTCTAGACATTGTCAGAAGATTCAAGAATGTCCAGGAGTTCCATGTGTGCCCTAGAGAAGACATAGTGGTCGGGCGCAATAACCCAGAGGGGCGAGACCTGGAGTGGCACATAGAGGATATGCAATCATTCCCGCCGTGGCACGACTTTTATGAAATAGAGGCGGAGTATGATCCCGACAATAATAAGCACCATAGGGCAGAGGCTGATAATTTCAAAAGGTGGCAAAAGAAGCTAAAAAAGAAGGGGTGGACAGCTGGCAAGATATCAGAATGGTGGGTAATGCGTTGTCGGACAAGGAGAGAAAAATCCAGCAAAAGCCTAGATAATGACGAACGGTTCTCCGCGCTTTACGATGCACACCATGCCACGTGGCGGCCTACCGTTTTCCGGGACATCGTGCCCAAAAGCATTCAACGCCTATATAAGGGCCAGGACCCGCCTCAACGACCACTTGCATTAGGAGAAGGGTCAAGGAGTGGCGTGGAGAGAAGTCAAGAAAAAGAGAAAAGTCAATCTACAGCGCCAATGGTACAACCAACTCCTGAAAAGCTACCACTTGAGAAGACTCCACCAAAGAAAGGTCCATCCAAAAGTGCAGCCGCTGCCGCTGTTGTACAAACTCCTCCAGAACCCCCAAGGAAGAAGCCAAAGATATCTTTCATTCAGAAGGGGGCTCCTTCAAATGTAACTGCTAGTCCTGCACCCCGCCATCTAGAGGAGGAAGTCCCTCTCAAAAGAAAAAAGAAAACGGAGAAATCCAAGGAGACAAGGGCTGCGCCTGTGAGGGAGTCCACACAACAAGGGGTTGTACCCTCCGAAATCATCAGCTTGCAAGAGAGCACCCCCTCGCACGGCGAGGACGTGGAGCAGTGGGCGACCCAGTGCATTTCCTCTCCAGCCCCCTTGGGGCTCGCAGGTACGCATTCTGCTATCTTTGAAACTGCTAAGTCCCGAGCTGCAACACCCTCATCTTCTGCTGCTGGACCTGTCCCCGCGGTCACTTTTGTGGCTAGCGGAACAGCAGCCGCCCCTTCCATTGTCGCTGCAGCACCCCTCATAGAAGTTCAACCCTCCGCCGAAATCCAGTCGAACCACCCAGCCTTTGTACATTCCTCTGAAACCCTAGCCCAGAACCAGCCAGGTGCCGCCGCACCAGAACCCTCGCAGTCCCCACGGCCCTCATCTGCAGCCGCCAACCCAGCTGAAACCCTAGTCCGAAACCCTATAGTCGAAACGCCCCTAGAGGAGCCCAAGCCCCAACGACTCATTTCTCCTAGCCTGTTTGCCGAGGGGTATACATCCCGGGGTTACAGCGGCATGGACCTGATCAGAATCATGGATGAGCAACCCCTGATGACTCAGGGTGGTCACAGCTCCAACAAATGGATGAAGAATGTGAGGAAGAGGAAGGGTGAGGAGCTCGCTCGGGTTGAAAAGCGCTCCCTGGTTGACCCAGAAAGGATGGTAGTCCTTAAGGAGAAACGAGTCCCTAAGGTGCAAAAGCCGAGGAAGGACATGACTAATGATGACTATGAGTACATCTCGAAGGAGAAGGACATCAACAATCTTAACTGGGAGAACACAGCAGTTGGGATTCAGGATAGAACTGAGTCTATGCTCGCAAATCACTACCAACTGCAGGGGCAATATTATGAGCTTGAAAATGAGAAAAATAAGCTGGAAGAAGACATGGCAAAGTTGCGCGCCAAGGTGAACGAAACTGAGAAGCAGTGCCAGCTACTGCAGCAGCGGCTGGAAGCAGCAGAGAGAGAAAAGGAAGAAGTACAGGCCCAAAACGTCAAACTTCAGGGCCTGTTGCAGCAGACGCAGCAGCAGTTAGAAGAGCAGGCCACCAAGGTAAAGACGTTCACCAAGGAAGGGGTAAAGGAGATGCGGCTCCGGCTGTTGAAGAATTTTAAGCCCCGGGCTTCTAGGTCCTTGTTCGTCCTTGCTTTTGTCATGAAGATTCAAGAAGTATCTGCCCTGGGCAAGCCAGTGGTAGAGGAGGCTGAACGCCAGACAGAGGACTGGCTCGATTTAGCGCTCAAGGCTGGGAACCTTGAGCGTCGCGGTCTCCAAGTTTCCCCAACAGATCCTGTTGCCGATGATTGGGCAGCCGCAAGGGCAACCTTGCACTTTTATTTTGAAAAAATAGAAAAGATTCGTAAGGCCAGGTCTATCCTGGATAAATTGGAAAAAGAGGACTTTTGCCTGGCTTCCTTCAAAACCCTAGCGTCCCATGGGTTCCCTAGCTTCTCTGACGCTAACGGAAACGTCCTCTCCGAGGAAGAGCTGCAACCGAAATGGGATGCCTTTGAGGCTAACACCGCAGACATTGACGCATTGACTGATCCAATCCAGGAGTCTCAGGTGACACAGCTCTCAGCCAGGTTTTGTCAGATTCGCTCCTGCTTTGTCACTTTGGACCTGAAGGTGGAGCAAATTGATACGCTCCAAGTTGAGTTTTTCAGGCGCCTGGTGGAGGACATCAGCACTTTCAAGCAGATTCCAGATGAGGCCTGGACTCAGGTTCAGTCCGCGTTCGATGAGATACAAGAACGCCTCGTCCCGGCTGAGCAGGAGCAGATTGGAGAAGAAGTCCAAGGAGATCAGTCCGAAGGAGAAGAAGAAAAGGAAGGAGGTACAGAAGAAGAGCGCGCTGAGGAAAGCGCTGATGAAGAAGTCCTGCCAGGGCAAGGCCAACAACGAGTTCAAGCAGGGACCGGGGGTGACTCCGTGGCCCAATGAATGAAGGCCTGGGTCCTGGCATCGAGGCGAGCTCGATACCCCGCGAGCCGCCAAGAATGTTGCCACATTTTGCAAGGGGTGTAAAATTTGAAAATTTTCTGAAAATTCTGCTATCTTCCAGATTCGGCCCTAAATCGCAGCAGCTAAGCAGCGATTTGAAGCAGACCTTCCGGTTTAGGGCGCTGTAGAGCAAATTTGGAAGGGTTTTAAAAATTGATGTTTGTTTGTTTTTTTTGCCTAAGTGTAAAATTCTCCCCAAAGCGCTGCAGTTTGGAGCGATTTGGGGTATTTTTTCCAGCATTGAGCGCTTTGGAGCTCATTTCGGGCAGTTGGGAGAAAGAAGGAGAAAAGCAGCCCCAAAATTTCCTAAGTGTAAAGTTGCCCCAGAGCGCTGCAGTTTGGAGCGCTCCAGGGCAGATTCTCCTTTCCCGAGCGCTATGGAGCACTTTTCGGCCGAGTTGTGAAAATGAGCAAGAAGTCCTTTTTTGGCTAAGTGGAATTTTGCCCTATATCGCCGCAGTCTGGAGCGCTTTCGGGTGTTTTTCCCTTCCGAGGCGCTCTAGGGCAATTTCGGTGTCGCCAAGAAGAAAACAAAGGAGCGCAAAGTTTCCTAAGTGTAAAAGTGCCCCAGATCGCTGCAGTCTTGAGCGCTCCAGGGCAAATTTGTTGAGGATGAGCGCTCCAGGGTCATTTTTCGGCACTTAGTGGAAAAATTGGGAAAGGGTCAATTTTGGCTAAGGGACAAAATGCGCCCTAAAGCGCTGTCATTTGGTAGCGCTAAAGGGCAAGTCTCTCCTTCTGGAGCGCTTCAGGGCAACTTTTCCTTGTTCAAGACCGAAGCAGTCAGCCAGCTCCAGGGTAGTAAGCAACGTTTCTTTTCGAGCATTTTGAGGTGGTTTCCCGCCCAAATTTTGCCAGCTAAGCAGCTATTTTCCCCTAAGGTAAAAGGTCAAGATTTTTCGGGATCAGAGCCTGTTTCAGTACAGCCAAGGCCATACTCAAGTATCACGGTGGGTGACCATTGAAGACAAACAGTAGCGGGCATTTGAGGCAAAGTACCGCTACATCCACCACATTAATGGGCCATCCCCTCCCAGCTACCGAATCTGTCAAAGGCCATACCAGAATCAGGGAGAACCATGCGTCAAGTACAGCTACGGCCAATAAAGATCAAATATGGCCGCTTTTTACGGCTTTTGCAGGTTTGGGTATTTGTGCCCACGTTGTAATCTGGGGGGAAGTTCTGCTATAAATAGCAGTTCATTTTATTGTAATAGGGGGGGAACATATTGCTAAAGAAAGCTGTTGTAACTAAGACTGTTTGCTTCAATACAATCCATACTTTGGCTCCAATTGTGCCTCTTTCTTTTATGCTGCCTTATTCGTGTCATTTCTGCATTTACTCATTTATTTTTCTGATTGCTGTCATTCTGAACTCTGGATCGCAGCATTGGCAATTATCTGAGCCTGGAATGCATGTTTAAGGATACATAGGGAAGAATCTCATAGCTGGTTTCTGTTACATGTATTGTTTTGATTGTTGTTGGTTTAGTTGCTAGTTAGTGACTGTGCTGCTTGTTCTTTCCCAAAGCTGAATACCACCGTTTCTATCCCTTATCTCTTTTATTTCTTTCCAGTTCTCTTATCTTGAAACCGAAAAGTTACATAGGAAGCCGGCCTCCTCCGGAGATTGGCGCGGAAGGCATTCCTTCCTTCCGGCCTTTCAAGTTGTTGGGCGAATCGAGGGCGCAACGACAACAAATCCTTTCCTCATGGCAGATTTGTAACCAACATGCACCTTGTGGATCAACAAATTGAATGCTAGTGTTTGCCCCATTTCTGGTTTTGGTGTCATCAAAGTGCATTGTCCAGGTCTTATCAGCTCTTTGGCTTGTTAGAGCTAGGATGTTGGATGGTTATTTTGAAATTATCTTCTCAAAATCAACCTTTGGATCATCTTCATCTTGAAGCACACCAATTATCATGTCTATCTCAGAGGTTTGGTCATCTTCAGGTTCTTTATCATCCTCTACAAACTGTGGCATTTCATTAAAATTTGTTGTGCCATCCTCCTTTAGTCTATGGAACAAATAGTTGCATGGAGCTTCATTCTCGATCATAATCATTTTCCCATCTCTAAATACCTTCATGTGAGTATATTTATCGCCAAGTAACCATCCCCTAATAACTTGTGTATCCATTCCCTAGACAATAGCATGCCAAAGTATGGGGAAGATGAATGACTATCACCTCTTGCATTATTACCAACTCCGGGTGTTTTGCTATGGTCATAATCAAATCTTTGAGAACTCCCACTGTGTTCACTTTAGTGCCATCCATTTGGATTGGATGCCTGGCCATCTTGGTATAGGGTAGTCATGTCTCTTTATAGACTACCTTTGGCATCACTGTTATTGTTTCCCTTGAATAAACTCTGCAACTCTTCAAAAGATAATTTTCACTCTTCAGGATCATAATACGGAGAGGCTTCAGTGTTTTAGGCTTTGGGGCATTTAGTATAGGAGCTAAATTGATCTAGATATCAATTGGATGTTTCTCAATTAGGTTTTGTTGGTCAGCTCCATTGGTTTGAATGGGTTTTTGTTGCTTGTTCTTAGCATAGCTCCTTTCTTGTTCTTTCAAAGCCTCTTGAAACAAATTTTGTTGACCTGACAAAGCTAGTGCCTCCAACATGCTTATTTCGGTATGTGTCTTTTTCATCTCTTCAGCGATGTTAAATTTGGACTCGACAAAGCTACTCTCACTATGTGCAGTAAACTTTATGTATTGTCTAGTGGCCATTGCTTGACCTTTGTTGGCAAGAGGACATTTTAGACGTTGCTTTGCCTCATCAGTCCCTCTCCTTATCATTACTCTTTTCAGTGGATTTATTTTTCCTTTCTACATTCCTCATTTTAGTTTCGGCCTCTTTTTCCTTATCATTTGTTTTTCCTTACGAGTCTACGCCACTACCTAAGTTGTATCCACAGTATTCTTCTTAGCACTTCCCTTTTGCTTTTATTACTAGGCAATTAGCGTCCCCTTATCCTTCAAGTGTAATGGCGACCTCCCTCTCCTACATACTGTAGGGCCCTTGTTTTCTTTCGAGTAGTGGGTTGTTCCTTAGGTACTTTCCTATTACCCCTCATCCCAACCTCTTGTTGGTTAGCGCATATATCGTCATCCTCAAATGTGGAATCCTCATCTATTTCAACAATGCTAAAATTGGCAAACATCACATCGTTGGGGTTTGGCAAGACAAGGACTCATTGTTGTGGTTGAGGTTTTTGGTATGTGGGTTGATCTATTGTAGGTGCCATTCGACCAAAGATGATGGCTTGTTGAGTGTGACATTGTTGACCATATTGGTTTGTTTGGGAATATTTGATTGCTATAGCACATTTTTTTGGATTGTGTCTCGCATTACATGGAAAACACCATAGTATGTTGACCTTTGAATTAGAATTTACCATGTTGTTTAGGACCTGACTAGTCCCTTGATTGGCACCTTCTCGAGGCACTTGGTCCATAGTGAGGTGCAAGGTCTTTCAAGGTTGCCAATTGTTGTCACTATCTCCTTTTCACATTATTCTAATTTACTATGGTTTTCAATACTTCCAACACGTCCCTCATTCTAAGATTACCAAAGGAATCATTATTAGCTTTTGGCAGAGCAGAAAGGGCTGGAAATTGTGGCTGAAAGGCAACAGTTGATGATGAATATTAGCTAGTATGCGTGACAATATATGAAGAGGGTGATGGGTTGGCAGTAGCAGCCAGTTGAGTCTTTGGAATGGGCAAAACGAAAGGTGTAGAGCCAAGGATTGGCATTTTTTGGGTAACATGGGTGGTGTAGAGTCGTAGACCATAGTGGGGCAGGGATTCTCCTACCCTGATATGAACATCTTCCGCACAAGCTGCTTCTTTAAAATCTGCAACTAGTATATTATGATTAGCTTTACAAACCATCAAAGCTAGGTCAGATTGTAAATTCTTGATATCATAAGACAATGCTTGTTCTTCATTAGGCCTAACATTTTGCAGAATCAAGTTTAAGGTCCTTAAGAATCTAGCGACAAAATCGTGTATATTTTCTTGAGGGTGTCTTTCTATTTTATTCAATTGAAATAGAACAAAAATAACCATTGCCCATAATACCACATCTATGCATGAATGGTTCTACAATTGATGCACAGCTAGTTACAAAATTATTAGGTAAACCCCTATACCACAATGCAACTTTATCATGTAAAGAGTAGATCATTGAGTGTACCACAATGTCCTCCTAAATGTGATGAATTGATTTAAGTGTAGACAATTCACTGAGGTGATCCGATGCCATCTTTTTCCCACTTCCATCAAAGGTAGGTAATGCTTTCATAAAGGCAGGTGGGATAGGGGAGAAGGCTCCTAGGTTCAATGGCCCTTGATAGGTCCAATCCGGAAGTTGATTATGAGGCCTAGGTGGAGGTGTTGGATTATTCTGTGGAGGAGGTGGACCGTACTATTGCTGTGGTGGTGGATAAGGATATACTACATAACCTTGATGTAGGTATGGGGGATACTAGTATGGAGCATAGTAAGGTAGAGGATAATGAGGATTCAACATATGAAAAGTAGGGGGCGGAGGATTTTGATAAGCCCATTGTTGATTCGGAGGAGGCTGCATATTTAGGAATGGAGGAGTATATTGCAAGCCTTGTGCAGGAACTTGTTGATTTGGAGGAGGTGGGCATTGTTGTGTGTTTTGAGGATGGCGACTAGATATTTTATATTATAGACTAAATTGAGAGATTTGGATGCTATATTTATGACATGTATTGAGTACCTGCTTTTTGAATTTTGATATAAAATTGAGACTTGAAGCTTTTATTAAATTCCATGCATGACTATTCTATTTTTAAGTTTAGATGATTTAATTTGTGTGTTAGTAAATTTTTATAGATGTAAGATGCAAAAACATACATTTACTTATGTGAAAGTAGCTTCATTTTACGTATCTATTTGTTGAGATTTTACCAAGTGAAAAATGACCCAAACAAGTCTTGACCAAGTGCGATTCTCACTACTAGTTTTGAATATTAATGAGCTATATAAATAAAATGAATAGATTAATGTACTCACCAAAAGGTACAACTGATGCAAAAAGTGTCAGCAAGATCAGAGGTTTACGCCCATATTCATCTGACAACTGTCCTATCAACGGAATTGTTAATATTTTACCAATGCCAACAACCTGCAAATGTCACATATAGATCTCTTCATTTTCCACATACACCATAAAGAACATTCTATTTTTGCCATTTATCTAACTTGCCAAGGAAGACAGAAATAGTGGAATTTTAACTCCAAAAAAATAATCACATCATATTTAGGATGTCATGAAAGAGAATATTCCCTATCCTTATGGTGTTAGCATCAATAAGGTTAAGAAGCATATTGTCAACTGGAGACCTCTACATAACAAAAGACATAACTTTTGATGAATTGGAAAAAGAGGAAATCCAACCCCAACAAAAGGTGGATGTATAATACAAAACATTAGAGATAATTACAGCCAATACACCACATGAAGTTAGGTAAAGACTAAACAAGTAGGAAAACTAAAATATTTAGAGTGAGTAATCCCACAACTGGTTAAATCTCACAGTGGAAGATGACTAAAGCAGATTCTGAAGGCAATTTCTACAAACAGATTCCCTAATTGGAGAATAAACTCTGTCGTCCAAATATAATTTCCCTCTGTAAATCATTTCATTCTGCTATATATGTTTTCTTCATGTAAGAAGAAAATATAATGGAACTGCCAATTATTTTGCTAATGAGGGAATAGGCTTAAAATATTAGAAAGGACTTTGTTTTGAGACCTTTAAGGGAGTGCTCTTATGGATAAATTATCCTATTTAATTAATAACAACATTTATTAGGAAAGCATATTATTTAAGGGCAGTTATATAATTCATGTAATGCATGCAATGTTTTATGACTTTCTGAAACCCTTCTTTCGTAAAAGTATCACATGCTTTGAGTTCTAACTGGATACAATGTATATGATGGGTGCCTATCTTTATAGAGTTCTTTCGTAGGTGGAGAATTTAATAGTATAGAGTGGAAGTTTAATTCATGGTTTTCTCTATATTATTACAGAGATCCTGTTGGAATTCCCTTTTAAGCAGAGACTGTGGCAGTAAATAGCATTCTACTCAATAGTTAGCATCTTCAGAAGCAGTGCTACCTTCATCCATTTGGAAGTTTTGGTGGTTGCAGTCCAGTCAAACACCTTGAAGACATGATATTGTTGTTGAGCTTTGTGTTGTGGACAAGTAGGGCCCTCTTATTTCTTGTGTTTCCATTTTATTTTTATTTTAAAAGAGATTTCAGCAGATGCCTGAAATGATCCACTGGTAGAGTCTGGTGCATGTGGTTTTTGAGTCTGAATGCTGGTCCAGAGACATAAGGGTTTTTGCTAAGTTTCTGGATTCCTGTATAAGAATTATCCAACGGCAAGTTCTCATTTGGGTGGTGATAGGTCCTACTCCTATCCTCCAAACTAAGGAAGATTACATTTGGGAGCTTGAAGAAAAATCGAAGAGGAGATTTAAAACCAATCTCCCAGGTAATCTCACTCTAGTCAGCAGTTTGGCAGTTTCAGATAGGTCAACTTGCAGAGGACATAATTTCATATTTGCAGCTTCGATTTTGAGTGTGCCTTTCACATCAAATAGGTTGAAAAATGTAGAAACCCATTGTTCGACCCTCATCTAGAAGATCTGAGTTTACAATTTGAAAAAAATAAAAAACTGTCCCAAGATTGGGTCACACTAAATTATAATTTTGAAATGCCAATAATTCGTTGATGTTGGTGCCAACTCCAATCACGAGTGAGGGTTGGCACCAAACCTTTTCATAACCATTGGAACATGAACCACTTTATCTCCCAATGATGTGTCTTCATTTTTCTTTGTACATAGTTGTATAAAACTACATTTCTCAATTGTGAAAAACAAGGTTGCGTAGGTTCTACATCTTATCTCAGATATCCATGGTACAGAGTTTCTAAATGAATAAATTTTTTGTTTCATCCGTTAATTGATTGGTTCTCTTTTTGTGTGAGTGGTCTCTTGTTCCTTTAGTGATATTTCACCTTCTTTTCCTATTGTTCACAACACGTTATAATCTGTAATCTAATGTTTTGTTAATCAGATTCCATCAACAATTGATATCAATGATGTCAAAGCATGTTCGTTTTGTATGTCTGTTTGAACAGGGCATGAATACAAGAAGTACAATTTCAAGACACATGAACATTTAGATTATCTTGCATCTCAAACAATTGTGGATGGCAGACTATGTCCAAACATCAGTGCTTTTCAAATCAATGCTGAACACAACATTGGTGAAATAGAGGAATGAAATGCACAAATTCATCATTTAGTCCTAGTTGTGACTCACATTCCTTCAACAGGAAGGCCCTTTGGAGGATCATCACCATGTCAAGTACAAGTGAATTTTGATATTCCTATTTTTGAAGAAAATATCGATGCAGATATAAAAGGGAACTGGCCAAATCAATCATAATCATATTTTGATGTGAACAATTTCTTTGAAAGTGAAAATATCATAATTGCCCTCTTGAAATGTGTTATGCCTATCAAATATTGATGGGAAGCATATTCCACCCAAGCCAAAAAAGAAAACACAATCAGGCATAATGAAATTGGGACTCAGATTTTGTGGACAATGTCAAGGATGACTACTACCTAGTAGAAAACTATGACAAATAATACTTGAATTGGCAACTGCATAAAGGATGAGACAAGTCAGTGGAGTACATGAATGGTTTCCATATTTTGCAGGCAAAAGTTGGTATATAGCATACAAAAAGGCATAAAATACACAGTATGCATCAATACTTCCAGATTAAAATGGAATCCCAAAATATCAGAAACTGTAGAAGAAGCCTACAAATATGCAACCCAAATTGAGAAAAAGTTCAAGCATAAAGGCAATATGAAGGAGAATGATCAAATGGAATGAGTTCAAGTGGTCAAAAATGTGGGCTTTGAATGTGGAAACCCATGTTCAAATCCTATAAAATGATATATGCATCTTTCCAATTGCAATACCAAAATGTGTTTTGTTGAGATACTGTAATAACATGGCCATGATGTAATACGGGTTGGGCTCGTCTTAATCACATATGAACAATTAAAAAAAAGAAGAATGACTTCACCAATAAGATATCGCAACCCAAGAAGGATCATGGTGGTCCCAAGTTTGAAAACAATCAGAAAATAAGGGTCAGTAGCAACACAAATAGTCAAGGAAGCCAACCCAAAAGAACTCCCCAGTAGACAAGTGGCTACAAAGAACTAAACAAGCAAGTGGTGTCCATATCATAAAAAACAATTTCATAAAGATAAGTGTTGTATGACTCAATTATTGCTAGCTAAGATGAAAGCATTTATATCAACATCAGACATGACAATAGCACCAATATCAACACTAGAAAGAAAATAATGCAAGCACACCTTAGAGCCAACATTTCCACACAACAAGCACTACCACTAGAACTAGATGTAGGCAAACAATTTGTGTTAGGACCCTATCCTAACATAACCATCATTATGTAATGTTGCACCTTGGGCGCCTAGTGTGTATGGGCCCGTTATGATGTAACTGCTACTTTTATTATAAGCGGGTGTTAGTAATGATGTAAGTGGGAGAATGATATGCATGAAAAAAGCTTTTTTTTTAAATGAAAAATTGTGATATGCATGAAAAAAGTTTTTTTTTAAATGAAAAATTGGATTTTCGTAGGTTTTTTCGATGAAAACTTGCCAATTTTTTGTCGTTTTTTCCCGATTTTTTTGCTGATTCCCGATTTTCCCAATTCTTTTTCCATGTCGATTCCAATTTTCTCAACTATGGTCAGTACTACTGCTTGAACTACTAATATTTCTTCGAACTAAAGGAACCCCATCATCACTTGAATCTGGTTCCCAATTTCTTCCTACCTCCTCTGGTTTAGTAACTTCCTCAATGTCCCTCCACAGTTTTTCAAATTTTCAACTACTTCATTTGTACTTGGCAGATCTTGTGTCGGGCCTATCGGTTTCACTTGCGACCTTTCTTCCCATATCACACTTTCTTCTGATTCTCCTTTCCATTCTAGTGTTGCCTTTTGTTCTTGTCATACATCCTCTTCTACTTCCTGCTATTCCAGCTCTTGTCTTGCAGCCTACCAATCATCAATTCTTTGTATTGTGTCATCTAATTTTTGGATGATCTGCTCCTGTAACCTTGCATTATGTGTTTGCAAGGTCTCATACTCTTGCAACTGTCGCGTCTATTCCCGCATTCTTTGATGTATAATTCCAATTTGTGCTAGCGGGGTATGTCCTACCAATTCCTCATTCGTGACTCCTCCATCTTCCTGAGTCAGTATCTCCAAGTCATATATATCCATTCTATCTGGATATCGTACATTCAACCTCAACCTTCTTTGTTTGTTAAGATGTGAAGGTAACTCTTGTTGTTCTATTTGAGGGTATACTTCTTCTGTTGCTTGTTGTGGAGCTTCCTCTTGCATTACTAAGTTTATCGTTGTTGGTTCCTCATTTTGATCTCTTTCCTTTTTCGTAGAACCAACTCCTCTTCTTCTTATTCCTCCGTTCCATCCATGAATCGTACATGCACTCATATTCTTCTCCTCTCTTTGAGATGTGGTTCTAATTCTTGTTGTTCTATAACTAGTTGCTCTTCATCCCCTTTTGCAAATAGCCTTCTCATCTCAACATCATCCTTGTCTTGTTGAGGAGTCTGATTATTTCAGGTTTCTTCTTGTTGTTCGCAGGACTCTTCTCCTTTCTAGCTCATCCATAGCAATAAACAGACATTATACTTTGTAAGGCTTTATTTTAGACCCATTTGTCAGGGACTACTATCACATCCAATTTTTGTAATTTCACTGCACCATTCTCCATCATCTCTACAACTTTGAAAGGACCAAGCCATAAGGTTTTGAGCTTCCCTGGCTTGATTTCTCGCTTGCCATTGTACTTCAAGACGACCAAGTCACCTGGATTCAATTCCAACTTTCTAAGGTGCTTGTCATGCCACAACTTCCTTCTTTTATGAGTTGTTTCGATCTCCCATTGCGCCATGACCCTCTTCTCATCCAGTTTAATTAGTGCCACAAACCTTTCTTCTAGGCTTTCCTGATCTTCTAACTAATTCTCTACGGCTACCCTCAAACTGGGTATCAAGAATTCCACCAACACGATTGCCTTCTAGCCATACATCAACTGGAATGGCGTATGGTTTGTTGTGGGCTTAAACGTTGTCCTATATGCCCATAGGATTGATGGCAGCCTTTCCTACTAATTAGATCCTTCTACTCCACAGGTTTTATAAAGAGTGGAGACCAAGATTTTGTTTGTCGCATCTGCCTGCCCATTTGCTCTTGGGTAATACAAACTTAACAACTAATCAAAATCCTAAAATCCAACGCCAGCTTCTTGATAAATTCGTTCACAAAGTGACCTCCCCTGTCACTTGTCTTGTAATCACCTGTTCATACAAGAATCGCGCTGTACTTTTTGTCGAATTATATGGTAGAGCCCTTGCTTTTACCCACTTTGTCAAGTATTCTGTGGTTACCACAATGTACGGACACTTCCTCCTCTGAGTTGTTCTCAATGGGCCCACAAATCCAAATGCCATCTCTCAAATAACTCCTATGGGGTTGAGATGGGTGTAGTGGCATAAAATATCGACGTAATGGTTTCCCAACTCGATAGCATGTATCACACGCTTGTACATACTCCTTCGCGTCATGATAGAGGGTAGGCCACCATGGTCCCGCCAAAAGCACTTTCCTCACGATTGCATTTGGTCCCATATGCCCTCCGGCCAATCCCTCATGAGCTCCTTCAAATCTGTCCTCACCTTTCCATTATGCATCTTCTCAAAATTCAGTTTAAGCCCATTTTGTATAATAATCCTGTTATCAACTGGAAGGGTGTTGACTTCATTATCACCTTCCTCCTCTCTACTGCTAGCATCTCCTTAGGTACCTCTCCTGTGGACAAGTACTCTTCGATTAACTTGTACCATGATGGTACATCGCTTATTGCAAATAAATGAGCATCAGGAATTTCATTTGACACTTTTGCTCCTACAGGCTCCCTTGATCAAATCCTTGACAATTGATCCATGATTACATGTTTCATCCCAGGTCTGACCACTACCCAAAACACGAATCTTGCAACATAACAAGCCATTTGCTAACTCACCGTGTATAACTTTTTTTTTTTCAAGTACAACAAGGATTGATTGTCAATATAGAAGGCAAATGGGTTGGCCAACAAGTAGTGCCTAAACTTTTGCATTGCATACACCATCCCCAAGGCTTCCCGTTCTGTTGTACTATGCCCGTGACAACAATTGACATGCAAAGTAAATAGGTTAGTCTAGCCTAAACTATCCTTCTTGGGCCAATGCACATCATATTGCAAATTGGATGTGAAACTCCTTGTCCTAGTTTGGAAATACTAAGATGGGGCTACACACAAGCTTCGCCTTCAACTCCTCGAAGGCTCCTTGATGCTCCTCCGTCCAACAAAAAGGAACATTCTTCGTTAATGAATCCAAAGGATAGAACACATGGGCGAAATTCTTGATAAACCTCTTGTAATATTCTATCGATACCAGGAAGGTTTTTAATGAGCTCACATCATGTGGTTCCTCCATATTCACAATGACACGAATCTTATCAGGATCTATCTTCAAGCCCTCAATAACTATGTGCCCTAACAACTTACCATAAGGCACCATTAGATGATATTTTCCCAAATTCAAGTCTATCCGAGCATTCTTGCATAATCTCATGCACTCCTCTAATGTAAGTATATGCTCCAATACTTTACCATATATCAACTAGTCGTCCAAGAAAAAATTGAACTTTCCTATTGCCATCTGGTCAAATATGTATAAGATGACCTTCTAGAATGCGGTTGGGATATTGCATAGCCCGAATGGCATTCTATTGTAGGCATAAATACCTTTCTCTTCCACAAACATGGTCTTCAACTTATCTTCTTCTGCAATACTAACCTTATTGTAGCCAAAAAACCCATCCAAGAATGAGTAAATCTCATGGCCATACTGGTTGGCACCATATAAAGCTAGGCACCCATAGAAATGGAGCCCCAATCTCCTTCCACGTCCTTTCTAGGAGTACACTAACACTTGACCCGCATCCACAATTACTTGTCTCAACTTATGTTCTAATATTTCCATATGAACTAATGCTAGCTTTTTCCGAACATCAATCATCAATATTGTTGGATCAATGAAGTGATCCTTCTTTACTTCGTCCATTGGTTGGCTTCGCACTTCCATCACCCTTTGCGGCTGCAATTCCTCTCCTATAGATGCATGCAACGATGGTATGGCACCCAAAAAATTTGTCACCTTTACCTCCACCATCGTATTTAATACCTGAGTTGCCAATTCTTGTGTTGACACTTTTTCTTCTAAGCCTATTGGCCTCTTTAACTTCTTATGCTCAACTAATCTTTCTTATTTGGCCTTTTCAACTTCCTCTCCAATCACCTTTTGTGTCGCCTACCATCTCTCCTTTTCTATGGCAGGTTCAGGATAATTATCCTTCTTGGCCTGACTCCTTGTCACAACCAATACAACCTCTTTTTCTTCATCTTCCGTGGGAGGCACGTCAATGTCAAGAAAGTTGACATTCTACGAGTCACTTGTACTCGCCTTCTTTGGGCAATTGGTCTCCTTGTGATTGTTGGATCTTTTTCTTCATCACTTAACGATTGTTGCCTTGGGATTTCTTCCCAATATCTTTATACTATTACCGGTTCCTCTTGTTCTTCTTCTTTTGGTACTTCTATCCTTGGTATTTTGTTTTCTCCAAATAGTCTTCTTCCCATTTCTCACACATCCTCACTACACGACTTCCTTCACCAGTAAACGAGATGTAGCTCTGGTCTACTTCCTTGAGTATCTATGCACGATTGCTTCGGTGCCTGACTCCCATCCTCTACACCCCTTGGCAAACTTCCTACTGTTTGCTCAAGTGTCACCATCCATTCTCCATTTCCTCACACACTTCCTACATTCGCGTCTTCACTTACGTGAACGTCTTCGTCGACTATTTGTTGCTCTCTTTGCACCTCGTCTTTCATACTTAACAACAATGTTTCCCACCTCTCACTTTCTCTCCTTATAAGACATTGTTGAAAACCAATTCTAGGCAACAAACTCATCTCTTCATGTTCACTTCCTCCATTTCGAGGTTCATGCCTTGGTGGTTCTTCTCTTATTAGTACTATTTTTTGTACATCTCAAATGAATGATCTAAACCTTCTTTCTTCCTCTATGTCTGGAAATCATAGATGTACCATGGGAAAAGGTTCAAATTCTTCTTGTTCAATTATGGCTGCTCTTCTCTTTGTAGCACAACAATGAGGATTCCTAGGGATGAGGGAATGACAATTCTTAGACCTAGGAATTGCACTATTTAGGACAAGACTATATCCAACATGACATCATGTCTATGACGGCAAATCCAACCTCAATCAACAGGTAAATCTTCAGACGGTAGCACAACTTAGACAGCAGATGTCTAACGACATTTTATAGACGACATTCTGGCATGGTGGCAGCTACTAAATGACAAACTCCATGACAGCATGATGGCATGACTAACTACAATGTCAGCAACGACACTCTTTGACAGCATCTCAGATGGTGTCGGCAATCCCTGACGACGTTGGCACTTCCTGACAGCATCTACGACTTTACTCTAGCCACACTTTAGATGACATCTACAACCCTTTTGCGTCTAAGCCTGTCAACCTACAAACAGTATCAACAATGGTGCAATATCCTAACATTCTATCACAGTAAGCATCATCATCATAATGGACACAATGAGAGATCAAGATGAATTTGTCTTGATTATCATAATGGCACAAGATACAGAATGACAGAGACTCTTGTTGTTGTGACTACAACTTATCAACTCAGCATTCACGTTGTTACAGCCTTGCATTGCCTACGTCTAGCATGGATTACCAAAATGAAGTAAGGAGGGCTATTTAAAGCGATGTCCTGGCGGTTGACATAACCAATTCCTAGGACGTCGTTACAAAACTGCCCCAATTAATTACATTGTTGTCGAGATATATTACATTATTTAGTACATGCTAATGTAACCCATGGTACCTTCATGGTACATTTGTAAATAATAGATTAGAGTTGAATCAATAATTTAGAGTGTGAGTTATATTTCCCCTTTTATGTAAGTGTGAATGTGCAGGAAATGCATGTATCATGTAAGTGTAAATGTGTAGGAAATGCACAAGTGTCATATGAGTTAGAGTGCAAGTGTAGGTTGATTAAATGTGCACAAGTGTCTTGTATATAAGAGAACAAATATGTAATGTAAATATGTGCACAAGTGTCTTAGATTAGGAGTGCATGTAGAAGTGCAAGAGTCATGTGTGCAAGTGTCTAGAGTCAAGTGTTCATCAAGTATGCAAGTGGAAGCCAAGAGTCATGAGACTTGGCATATGGAGAGCAATAGTCAAGTACTTGAATAGTCACATTACTATTGCTATATTATGGATACAATGCTCCATAGGAAAGCAACTCAAGTAATTCAAGCAATTCAAGTATTCAAAATTGTAATAGGAAGAGAAGCAATAAAGCTTGTATACATTTTGAGCAATTAATATTGTAAATTGTTCTTCATGCATAGTACATGAATGATTCAAGCTATTTACATTCATATTTCAGTATATAAATGAATGTTATTTTCTTTATCATATAAGCCTTGATATACATATTAATTTGCTCATATTATTATCTTGACCTTTTATATAGTGGCTATTTTATATTGGGACCCATGTGAGATAACCCGTGATATTTTGTGGTAGTATAAAGGCTTCAAAAGCCAACAATGGTATCAAAGCTACCACCGGACTCTATCCATTTTGATAGAGTTCATTTTATTAGCCATCATTATTAATTAGCTTTGTCCATTTTGATAAAGTTAATTTAGAGTCTGTCCACTTTAAAGGCAGTGAAGACTTGGACTCTATTTTTAAAGGTCATATTGAGTAGAAGATGCTAGGATCTTTCCACTAGGTTGAAGGAAAACCAGTGAAGACTAGGACTCAGCTAGATTGAAGGCATACCAACTCAAGATTAGTTGGTCATTCATAAAAAAGCCAACCCTGACATTGATTTGAAAAAATTGAAGTTTTTGCAGATTAAAGATTGAGGCATAATCAACTCTAGAGAAAAGTTGATCATTCAAGGAGAGCCACCCTGACATTGATTTGAAGATTTGCAGATTGAAGACTGAGGCAGAACCAGCTCAGAGATAGTTGGTCATTCAGGAAAGAGCCATCCTAACATTGGGTTCTCTAGTAAGGAGAATGAAATTGAGTTCTTAGGTGTGACGTAAGACATTGAAGATTTTAGATTGATAAGAAACCAACAGAGAAGAAAAGCTACAAAAGTTTGAGAAGCTTCCTACAGAAGATAGAGAAGAATTTCAGCTTCTAAGTTGCAGCGGATTGAGAAGCATTCAAAACTTCCTGAGATTAGAGAATAGAAGAAGCAGAAAGCAACAAAGAAAGAAGAAGAATAAGGCCATAGAGTTATTTGACCTTGACAAAGAAGAAGAATCAGGTCATAGAATTATTTGACCTTGACAAAGAAGAAGAATCAAGTCATAGAGTTATTTGACCTTGACAAAGAAGAAGAATCAGGTCATAGAGCTATTTGACCTTGACATATTTGCAGCAGCAGCAAAGATTTAAGAAGCAATCCACATCAGAGGGCCAAAGAAGCAAACATTGAATATAAGAAGGCTGAGAAGCCTTTATTGAAGTTTATTAGAGGAAAGCATTGAAAAGGAATATTAAGAGAGAAAGGCTTGAGAAGCCCATAAAGATTCAAGAAGATAAGAAGAGAGCAGTAGCAAGCTATACGGCCGAGCATACGTGATAAAGCAACATAAAGGAGAGTAGTAGTGAAAAGAAAGAAAGGCCATTCGACTAGCATAGAGAATCCATCGGAAAGCAAGAAAGGCCATTTGACCAGCACAGAGAACCCATCGGAAAGCAAGGAAGGGCATTCAGCCTACATATTAAAGAAAGAGAACTATTCAACCAGTGAATAGAAGGCGAACCATTCGGCCAGCAAATAGGATGAGAGCTATTTAGCGAATAGAATGAAAAGAGAGTGGGTAGAATGATAGGCCATCTAGCTTGCACATGAAGGCAGCGCAGAGTCATCCAATCTGCTTTAGAACAACAACTGGGTAAGCTATCTAAACAACGATCTGTGCATTCGAACAACAAACTCTATTGAGAGAACAACACATAAAAGAAGACAATGTTAAGTGTTAAGCAGTGCAAGCATAAGCGGACAGCGTTAGAAAAAGTATTTGAAACAGTGCACAATCATTAAAGACGCTGCATAGAACAGGCCAATAAAGAAGTCTCACAGTCCAGGAAGCTATAGACTGGTGAAGCTATTGGACTGAAATCAGTGGAGCAAAGTGACCCGAAGGTGACCAAGCATTATTCTTTTATAAGGTAATAGGAGTTTTGGGGTCTCCAAACCCGTACAAAAGCTCCTTAAAATCTCCTTGAAGTGCATAACTGGAACAAAAACTGCAACCGGTCAACAATTAACATAAAAACCTATAGTCCCTGCTCTCTAACTTACAGTTGCAACAACAACATCCACCAAAAAACTACTACTATTAAACAAACTATTATTATCCACCTTAAAGATAAAAACAACATCATCACAACCAGGACATAACAAAAAACATAGACCAAAAGGAGAATGACCATCCTAAACATCCTGATCCAAGATTTTAACTGCCTCCAAATGCCCAGCTGGAACCTTACCATCTATTTGACCTGGGCAATTCGATTTGTTGGCTAATGCCACCATGGCTGGACCATTTGGGTTTGTCCCTTGGAGATTAATTCCCATCATTGACTTCATAGTTGGAACCATTGATTCCCACCTGCTACTTTAACAGGTGCTTGTTCTCTGTCTTCTCAGCCTAGATTATATCTAATAAAAGGGGGAAAAATCAGATTGCCAAATCCTTTTATTCTCCAAGGTTACTCCTTGGTTTGCCATAAAATCAGTCACCCCATTACCTTCTCTATACACATGTTGAATCACTACATTCTTCAATCTCCTGAGATTCATTTTGCTCTCCAGCATCATATCGACAACAGTCCAGCTCGGTTCTTGTTCTTCCTTCAAGGCTTTGATTATATTCAAAGAGTCCCCTTCGATGAGCACATTTTCCACTCCCAGCTGCAACAGGAGTTGGGTTCCTACCAGCAGAGCTCTGGCCTCAGCAAAGTTATTAGTTTGACAGCCTAAGGGGTCTCCATAGGCCAGAATGATCTCCCCATCAACTTTCCTCACCACACCACCTGCACCAGCTGGACCTGGATTTCCCTTTGCCGCTCCATCAAAGTTGAGCTTGATCCAGTTAGGGGGAGGGGGAGTCCATTGCACCTCTTCTCTAGACGGTCGTTGTTTGGGTTGATGGGACTGAACTGGAATCCCCCATTCTTTACACACTGGAAACTCTTGTTGTTGCACTATATCCTCCTTGAGATTCACTATCTTAAGGTTCTCCAAGATTGCACTTTCAGTTCTAGAACTGACAGAGGCCACTTCCCATTTTTTCTCCTTGAAAATTTTGTTATTCTGTTCACGCCACAAACCCCAGAGGAGGTGAGGGAGATAGAGTTGCCATAAGGATTCCAAACGCTTACTTCTAAAAGGAGAAGTCCACTGGAGGTAGACATCCACTAAATTGTTTGGTAGGACCCAAGAAACTAAGAACTTATTAAGGATAAGATAGAACACATTATAAGAAAATTCACATTCAAGAAATAAATGATAAACTGTCTCACTAGCTTTCTCACACAGGGGACACCTGTTAACAATATTAAAACCTCTTTTGCAAAGATTATCTATGGTCAAAATTTTATTTTGAACTACTAACCAAAAGAAAAGTGAGATTTTAGGAATTAGACATTTTATCCATACTTTCTTTACCGGGAACCAACTCGGTCCTTCCCTATCTAGAAGAGAGTAGCCGGTCTTGACAGAATACTGCCCTTTGCTTTCCTTACTCCAAACAAAGGAGTCTGATTCTCCTGAAGGGTTTAAAGGATAGACATGGAGAAGGTTAGCCAAGCTCTCAACAACTTTTCTTTGGATCTCATCAAAGCCTTCCAAACTTAGCTCTTTCCATCTTGGTCTTCCTTCTCTTAAGACTAAAAAATCTTTAACCCTGGGACCAAAAGTATCCAGCAGTCTTGGTTTCAAGGAGTTTAGGACTGGATCTGCCATCAAAGGGGAATTTTTCAACCAACAGTCTTCCCAAAATTTCACCTTCTCTCCATTCCCGATCCTCCACCTAATGCCTTTTCTGAGAAGATCCTTACATTGAGTTAAACTGTTCCAGAAAGGGGAGCCTGTAGGCAGTTCTTCAGAATTGAGGAAGTCAAATCCATTTCTTAAATACTTTGCTTTTAGGATTTTAACCCAGCTAAGATGGTCATGTTTCAAGAGCTTCCAGCCCATTTTCCCAATAAGAGCTTCATTCATCAATTTCAAGCGCTTAAAACCTAACCCTCCATGTTCCTTTTTAGAGCAAACCTGTTCCCAGGCTACTAGAGGTAGTCTTTTCTTATCTTCCAAACCTGACCAAAGGAAGGTACGTTGGATTTGTTCCAGCTTGTTTCTTATTGTTGCAGGAAGTTTAAAAACTGACATGAAGTAAATCAGAATACTTTGTAAGGTTGATTGGACTAATTGAGCTTTTCCGGCTTGGCTCAACAATTTCCCCCTCCATCCAGTTAATTTTTTGGCAAACCTTTCTAGAACAGGATTCCAAAGGTTAGCTTTTATTCTACCTCAAAAAAGGGGCATCCCCAAGTAAGAGGCTGGGAGAACTCCGATTTCACAACCAAAGATGTGGACTATTCTTCTTTGCTTCTTGTTCGGGGTATTAATGAAATATACTTTACTCTTATTGAAATTGACTTTTTGCCCTATCGCTTGCTCATAACTGTCCAAAATAGATTTTATTACTTGGGCTTGAGGGATGGAAGATTCAGAAACTATAAGAGTGTCATCAACAAATTGTTGATGAGAGACAGGATCCACTGTTGTTGCTGGTTTGAAACCTCCTAAACTGCCCTCCTGAACTACTGTTGAAAGGCTTCTTCCAAGGGCCTTCGCTAGAATTATGAACAAGTATGGAGATAGGGGGTCACCTTGGCGTAAACCTCTTTTGCTATTGAAATAGCCTGCTGCTGCCCCATTCACTAAGACAAAAAATTTGGCACTGGAGATACAACTGAGTATGAGATCTATCCAATTCTTATGGAAACCAAACCTTTGCAACACTTTGACTAGGAAGGTCCAAGAAACATGATCATAGGCTTTATTCATGTCTAATTTCAGGAGCATACCAGCCTTTTTGCTTTTATCCATGGAGTGGATGACTTCGTGAATTGTTATGATACCATCTAGGATTTGTCGCCCTCTTACAAACCCTCCTTGATTAATATCAATAATGAAAGGAAGGACAACCTTAAGCCTATTAGCCAGTGTTTTGGTCAAAATTTTGTAGATCGTGTTGCAGAGACTAATAGGTCTAAACTGTTGAAAATCTCTAGCACCAACAATCTTTGGAATCAAGGCCAAAAAGGTGGAATTGACATCTGCAGGAATAACATGAGAGATCTGGACTTCCTTGATGGCTTCCACCACATCATTCCCTATCACATGCCAGAAGTTTTGGAAGAAAGCAGCAGGAAACCCATCTGGTCCTGGTGCTTTGTCACCTCCTAGATCAAAGGTTGCCTTCTTGATTTCCTCCTCGGAGAAAGGGCTTAACAGGTATTGATTTAGATTATCGTTAATCAACTGTGGAATGTGATTGAGCATCCCTTCCACCACAACAATATCTGCCTCCTCTGCAGGTCCTAAAAGCTCTTCAAAATAGTTCACTGCTTCAGATCTGATCTCATCAAGAATATTGGTAAAGGATCCATCCTACTTCAAAACTTCTCTAATCTTATTGCAACTGTGGTGACGAAGGGTCGAGATATTGAAGAATTTCATATTTCGATCCTCTTCCTTTAACCATTGAATTCTGGATTTTTGACGCCAATGGATCTCCTCACTTGCCAAGATATTATGGTATTCTGACAAAAGATCCCTCTCCTTTTCTCTGGTCTCTTCTGACATCCCTTCTAAGTTAACAGAATTCTCTAACTCTGTTAGCTGATGTTTGATTTCCATCTTCTTGTGAAAAAGGTTCCCGAACACTGTTCTATTCCAAAGTTTCAAGTTTTGTTTAATGAATCTTAACTTCTCTGAAATCTGACTTAGTTTAGGACCTGCAATATCCTTTTGCCACCATTCCTCCACTCTCGGAGCTAAGTCCTCATGTTTAAGCCACATTAACTCAAATCTAAAAGGACTATTGTATTTCCTACTTTCTTCTACCATCTCCCACACAATTAGACTGTGATCCGATCCTATTTTAGGAAGAGCAGTCAAGATAGAATCACCAAAGATAGTAAGTCCCTCCTGTGAAACCAAAACTCTATCTAATTTGACCTGAATTAACTGGTCCCCAAGATGTCTGTTACTCCAAGTAAATTGAAATCTCCTCAAATCCATATCCATGAGCTCATTAGAGTTTACAAAGTCTCAAAACTCTTGCATTCCTATTGTAGGATAGGGGGATCCACCTTTTTTATCTAGAGGATTAAGTGGGGAATTGAAATCCCCAGCCAGGATCCAAGGGATTCCTTGAAAGGTGTTTCTTAACTGACTTAGGTCTGCCCACAGATTTCTTCTGCCTGCAACTGTATTTGGAGCATAGACATTAGTTAACAACCAGTTCTGTTTGGTGATTAAGTTATGACAAAGGATAGTAATAAACCACCTATTGCTCACCACTAGTCGCCCTTCAATCCTCTTATTGTCCCATAAACAAATCAAGGCCTCTTGAAGCTCCAACAACTTCACTAACAACCATCTCTACCTCATTCCACACTGAAGCCTTTATTCTATCTACTCTAGAAATGTCTAACTTAGTTTCTTGAAGAAGGAAAATTTTTGGGTTATGTTCACGCCTCAGGGCATACACTAGGCGTTGCTTCAAGGGGGCATTTAACTCTGTAATGTCCCCATCTTAGTCAGCTTCAGAGTGCAAAGTGGACTTGCCTATTCATGGGGTTCCGTAGGCAATGTCGTGTGTTTAGGGACCACCAGGTGATGAGATGTTACTGTTGGACGTTCCGCTTTTCAGTTGTCATCTTACGGGACCGTTTCTAGCGATAGATCGGGGGACTTACTATTTTTAGTAAGTCAATCAAGAGCAGTTTCTTGGAAAATGGATGTTACATCTAAGCAGTATGGCCAAATGGGTATCCGTTTCTATTTTTTGTTTGATGGTTTGATCAGTGGAGGCCCGAGATTTTAATGTGTAAAGTTTAATATGTTATATTTAATTGATATAACATAGTTTTACTTTATAAATTCATATTTCAATGTTAAGGGGGCCTTATAGCCACTTAAAAGAAAGGGAGCTAAATAAAGAACTAAATTAAGTGGGTCATGAGGTGGTACGACCCCTTGTGGACATAAGGAAAATGAAATGAATTAAAATTTAAAAAAAAAAAAAATACCTCTATTTGGCCGACCTTTTTGGGGATTGAAATAAAAAGAGAAAGAGAGCTTCATTTGTGCATCTTTGACATTTGAGTATTCTTGTTTGGAGAGAAGAAGGATTTGCAGAGGGTTCTCTTTGCAGATTTTGCTTGTAGGTGACGGAAACCACCTTCAGGATCAGCACTTTCGGAGTTGGAAGACACTCTCAGGGTGCTCTAGGGCAATCTTATCTCAGAGGTTGCATTTTGTGCTTATTGTTTGCAGATTTCAGTTGGGGTTTTGAGGAGATTGACAAGATTTGTAAGAGTTTGTTGTGGTATTCATTTCCTACCATCTATTCCAGCATAGCCGCCCCAATTGCGGATATTTTTATGCATTTACATAGCGATTTGGGCTAGGGTTTCATTGGTGGTTTAAAGACATTGGTCATTTTGCCCAGCCGTACCAGTGTGGAACTATTCCAGCAGAGTTCGTGGCACTTTGAGACATTCCTTAGGCAGCCGTACTTTACAGCCTGTTGGTCGTACCAGTGAAGGAAGTACGTGGGGTTTATTTGTGCAAAAACACCCCTTCTTTGGTCGCCTTTTTGGCTTCTATCATTGGCGCCTAACATTGTATTCGCCATACTTTATATTATCTTGCTGGAGAATGTTATATTTTTGATGAAGTGGATGAAATAATAGACTTCCACTGTTGCTGTTGCAAATTCCAGAAAATTCCAGATTTGCGAATCTCCTGGTACTTTCACTTTTATGCAATTTTTTTAAAAGGATTTTGAGATTTATGTTTGTAATATCTTGTCCCCGAATTTCATGTCATTTGGATAAGTATTTTGAAAATCATGCTCATTTCCAGTTAGCTGTAATTTGTTGGTAACCAGTGTTAATCCAGTCAACTTCAAAAATTCATAGTTTTTGGATTTGATTGAATCTTGCAAATTCCTTTGATAAAATTAAAGATTAAGGTGTTATCTTGCTATTCCCAAGTATGTATATTTTTTGGGTGCATAGATTAAAAGTTGTACAAGTTTAAAGTTGGCACCTCTGAAGCTACTAAAACACATTAAATCACAAACAATACAAAAAAACCAAAAAAATTCAAAACAAGGGCAGAAATTTGGTGTTCAAATGGGGGTTGGACATTACAAACCCCCTTATATTCCAGGAAACTAACTTCATCATTTACCTTTGGTGGGAAGTCTCTTCCCCCCCAAAAAAAAAAATTAGGACTGATTGGGTCCCATTAGCCACTTCTCGAGCTGATTCTTTTTGGATAATACCTGCTTTTGTTGGCCTTCCCAGACGTCCTTCAATTCCCACATCTACATGCCCTTTTGATTGGATTCTAGTAATAATTTGTTTTCCCTCCTGGTCCTCAAAGGTTGATTGTTTATTACCTTCCCCAAGTTGAGTTTGATCAAAATGACAATCCCTTTCCCCTACAGGAGTTTGGAGTATCTCAGGGTTTTGGGGCGGGTTAGTGGAGAACTCCATAACATCTAAATTATTATTTGGGACCGAAGGAACTTCTTCAGCAACAAAAAGACAAGAAAACTGAGAGAGGAACTTCATTTGTTGTATTCAAATTAGGAGGATTACGGTTTACCTCACTAGACAATGCTTCAATTTCACCTTCCTCAAGCAACTCCTTCTCCTAGTAATCCACCCTTGTCCTGTGGTTCGAACCCTCAACATCATCCGATTTTCCTTTATTTGTAGGGTTATCCCTACTTGCACCGTTGTCCATTTGTTTTTGAGCCCATCTCCTTGTTGGGTTATTTTGGTGGGCATTGCAATTAACACTAAGATGCCCTATCTTGTTGCAAATACCACAACAAACCGAAAGGTTCTCATATTCAATCAGTTGAGTCCAGGAGCCAAATTTTGACGTGAGCTTGATGGATTTCAGGAGTTCTTGAGTAAGATCAGCGTTCACACACACTCTAGCAAACAACATTCTAGATCTAGCTAAAGTAGTTGGATCCACTGCAATCAGATCACCCATAGACCTAGCAATACCCGCTAAGATCTCATGCCAAAAGTGAATCAGAAGCCCAAGTAAAGGAATCCAGACCGGAGTTAAATCGATGCTTTGTGTGAACGGGTCGAACTTTGGGCTCCATTTCTTCAAGAAAAAGCCCCCTTCGATTGTAAAACCAAGGCCCACCTTGCAAAATCCGATCATAGTCAGCCAAACAACTAAGTTTAACCAAAAAGAAGTTGCGAGGTAAGGCGACTATGTCAATATGACCAAGAGGCTTCCATTTCACACAGGCCCATTTCCTGATAGAGTCTAGCTTCGGCCTAACCCCCACAAACTTACCAATCAAAGACAAGTTGCCTTGATCCACCACTAAGTTCGCCAGTTCGTCCAGAATCTAGAGTTCATTATTAGCAGGTTGAAGATTAAAACCCTCGTGAATTTTTTGTTTGCCTCCAAGGATATGGACCCATGACTAGGAGCCAAGGTCAAAAGGCCTATGAGGAATCTTGTCTTCATCCGCTCCTTCTAGCTCAAGGCCCACGTTTGTCCCCCCATCTGTCCTCGAACCTTGCAAACCTGTTGCACCCTTCAAAACCACAAAACCCCCCTGACCTAGCTCCATTTTTTCTACAAAAATAAGATGACCAAGCATTATTGTTTCCACTATTCAGGCGAAATAATTCTACCTGAGATTGAACCAGCCAAAAGAGAAGCCAAGCATAGCCATCTCTAGGCAAGACGTGAAGAAACCAAAGCATCAACAGAGCATTGAAGCACTCAAGGCGTAAGCAAAGGAGAATAGAATCGTTTGGAGAAGGTAACAAACGTTCGAAGAGCCAAGACTTTCGAAACGTTCAAAGTGCATGCAAAGGAGCGTTGAGAGACATTATGTAAGGTGCGAATTCATAGCCGACATCTTTGCAGGTATCTTCATTGCATTAGGTTTTGAAAATAATTTATTCTTAAGCGCTAAAGTGGGAGATATAAGGTTATTTAATTTTTTGCACTTTATTATTTAAAAGAAGGTGGAATAATAATAATAAATAAGGTTATTTAATTTTTATTTTTAATTTGTTGCGTTTATTATTTAAAGGTAGGTGGAATAATAATAAGGAGAGATAAGTAGATAATAATTTTTTGATTTTGAAGTTTTAAGGTTTTTGAAATATTTAGAAGATTTTTAAAGTTTTTAGACAAATTGAAAAACTTTAAAATTTTGAATTTAGAGTTTTTGAAGTTTGAAATTTTGCAAATCAAATTAGGGAGTCAAAAGGTGTTGAGGATCAAAACCTCAATGATTTTTCATTAAAATATCCAAACTAAATAGGCATTCGAAATGCCCAAATTACAACAAGAAAATCAAAATAGCTAAGCAATCCTCACGAATTGCTAAAATAGCCTTAACAACTAACAAAAAGGGATCTAGATGCTAACAACCTAGCAATCTAGATACCCACATGAGAGATAGAATCTCACATAATTAGTTTAAAAATAAACCTAAGGCTATCCTTCTCAAAAGGTTTTAAACATCAAAGGATTAGAAAAATTAAAATTTGCAAAATTTATATTTAAGTTATTTTTTAAATTTGGGAGTTATAAGGATTTCTACTTCAAAGGAAATAAATCATTGAATTGATTCTTACTATAGAAGAAATTATTAGAAATGCATTCAATGAGGATAGTGAAGAAATGGTGCATAAACTTAAATTTATTCTCAAAACTTAATAGACGATTTTTATAAAATGAAACAAATGACAAATGAGAAACTATCTTTATTTCTCAAGGATGCAAAAGATAAAAAGTTCACAACACTTATAAGCTATCTTCATGAAAAACATTTTAGAACATGGTGGAATTCACAAAACACCATTATACTTTCATCAAAAGAATGCTTAATGATGTATTTGTCATTACTTAGTTTTGAGATATTTCAAGAAAAAAAACAAGAAAAGAAAAATGACACATTCAACTTGAATGAAGCTTATGTTAGCTTCAACAAGGAATCATTGAAATCAAAGATGTATTATTGTGATGATTTACTAACTCAATGTTTAGAAGCTACATCATTAGGTACATCACAATTAAATATGAAGAAGAAAGATAGAAGAAATTGCATAAGGAAGGCTAATAGAAAATCTGAATCCAAAGTCAAAGAAGAACCATATACTACAGATTCAGATATTGATCTAAAAGAGGTGGACTGAAGATGAATCTCAAGCAAAGGTTCGTGAACAATGCAAGGTCACTTGAAGATTGAAGACAAAGATGAAGACCAAGATTGAAGATTGTAGTCTTCAATAACCAAATAATGTAATATAGCGGGGTATTGAGATATATTACATTATTTGGTACATGCTAATGTACCCCCATGGTACCTTCATGGTACATTTGTAAATAATAGATTAGGGTTGAGTCAATAGTTTAGAGTGTGAGTTATATTTCCCCTTTTATGTAAGTGTGAATGTGTAGGAAATGCACAAGTGTCATGTGAGTTAGAGTGCAAGTGTAGGTTGAGTAAATGTGCACAAGTGTCTTGTATGTAAGAGAACAAATATGTAATGTAAAGATGTGCACAAGTGTCTTAGATTAGGAGTGCATGTAGAAGTGTAAGAGTCATGTGTGCAAGTGTCTAGAGTCAAGTGTTCATCAAGTATGCAAGTGGCAAGTTGATAAGCCAAGAGTCATGAGACTTGGCATATGGAGAGAAATAGTCAAGTACTTGAAGAGTCACATTACTATTGCTATATTATGGAGACAATGCTCCATAGGAAAGCAATTCAAGTATTCAAATTGTAACAAAAAGAGAAGCAATAAAGCTTATATACATTTTTGAGCAATTAATATTGTAAGTTGTTCTTCATGCATAGTACATGAATGATTCAGGCTATTTACATTCATATTTCAGTATATAAATGAATGTTATTTTCTTTATTATATAAGCCTTGATATACATATTAATTTGCTCATATTATTCTACTCATATTATTATCTTGACCTTTTATATATTGTGGCTATTTTATATTGGGACTTGTGTGAGATAACCTATGATATTTTGTGGTAGTATAAAGGCTTCAAAAGCGGACAATTGTCAACCTTAGCAAACCTTAGCAATATCATAATTAATATTAAGGATTGGAAAGACGATTGCATTTACATTTCATTTGCATACATTTCATTTTGACTATATTTTACTTTATTTCAATTGTATTTCATTACATTATGTTTTAGTATTTGGTCATTTTCACAAACACTTCCATTTTTGTTTCTTAAAACTATTGCCTACATCTATCCTCCCCTTTAGACTAGCAGCTATCCTCAACGACTTTCTTCTCTGCTCCGTCGAGGTCTTGGTTGCTTTCTGTGTTGGATCCTGCATACCTATCAAATCAGCGACTTGCAGGTTTAAGGCTTCTCTCTCGTCCTTGAGTCTCTTGGCATAATTGTAGTATTTGGCCCATTCTATGCCATAATGATTGGCTTTTTGTTCCATCACTGCCAATTGTGTCAAGATCTCCTCCTCCCTCTTTGCGAAGGCCTCATTTGCAGTCCCCTGCATCAATGCTGCAATGTGTTGGTTCTTTTGTTCCAATTCTTTCAACAGTTCCTCTTCTTGCTGATTTTTCTGCTCCAACTCCTTTAGCAACGTTTCTTCTCGTTGTTTTTTTGTTCCAACTCCTTCAACAAAGTTTCTTCTTGTTGGTTTTTTTGGTCCAACTATTTTAGCAATTCTTCCTCTCGCTATTGTTGAAGTGTGCTTGTAGATTTTATCTGTACCAACATTCTTCGATATTCACAATAATGTTTTCTCTATCTCTGAATTGCTCGTTCATGTGGTTCAGTTTGCTTTGAACTGCCTTGATATTCGTAACCTATCCAGTCAGCTAAGCTATATCTTCTTCTATCTAGTATTCTACTCACCAATATTTCCCTTATGATATTTGCAATTCTTTTGCTAGATTCATTTTCACAATGTGTAACTTCTTTATCCCCTCAGCTAGCCACTAAGTGTGCCAAAAAAATTCATTCGAGCATACATTGTGAGTAATTCAGGTACCAATTTGGCTTGCTGCACCATCTCCTAATTAGCTGGATCTAATAGACTGCGATTTCCATGTCCATGTACATATACACAGGCTGGTTCTATGTACAATATCGGTATTCCTTGTGGCAACTGCTTCACTCCATGGTTTTGATGCTTTTGATCATCAACTCCCGTGGCTGCTCTTGATAGATGCTGGAAATTTCAGTCCTCCATTGTCCTTTTCGAGCCCATTTCACAAATTTCTTGAGTTCTTTTGCCATGAGTTGCCACTACTTCCACTATCCAATACAGCCTACCTCAAATTCCAGCTTGATTTTGTCCATCACTTAGGTCAACTTCGTAAAACAAGTAACAACTTGCTCATTAATGCAGACACCAAATTCTGGTGGTAGCTAAAAATTTGGTACCTCACATGCTCGCTTAGGCCATCATCTCTCTTCTTATTCTATTTCTTTGGCTAGTATATGTTCCTTCTCTTTTCCTGAGAGATCAATTTGTTTCTTACCCACTTTTCTCTCAGTAATTATTTGCTTTGCTTCTTTAGTCAATCTATCCTATTTTTTACTGCTCTTGGACTAATTAGGTCTTACCAAAGCATTCAGCTTCTTGTGAGTCTATCTTCTCCTGCTCCGGTAGTTTGTGTTGTTCTTCCAATTCACTTGGATTCTGCCTAGTTCCTAACTCCTTCCCTTCTTCTATAGCCTTTTCTTCTTCCATTGCTTTTTTTCCTTCCACCACCTTTTCTTCTTCCATTGCTTTTTTTTCCTTCCACCACCTTCTCTTCTTCTACCACCTTCTCTTAAAACACTTCAACAGATATGGCCATCTTTCAAGCTCGTAGCTCCTCCGTCACCGATGTTTTCTGAAAATGGAATTCTCCTTGCAGTACTGATGATGCCATTGGATATGTGTGTTGAGCTTCTGCCAAAAATTCAGCTTTGCGTGAGGAGAAAGACCCTTATTCTGAAAATTGAGCAGGCCATGAACTTGGAAAGCGATGCAAAGACATCATTGAAATGTTGGGGTCATCTTAATGAGGATGAGAGTGACCTTGAATATGAAAGTGACTTTGGCAATGAGAGTGATGATTCCAAGAACAAGAGTAACTTGAAGGATAAATCGAGGGCATCGTCTAGATATCGATGTGAGATATCAATGAAAGCGACAAGAGTGATGACTCTATGTGTGACATAGAGAAAGTGTGTAATGATGTAAAATCATCACTACAGGTATTTGTAGCACAAAGGGAGAGCATTCCAAAGAAAGATGCCATCGGCAGTGTGAATCATGACAACTACCAAAGTAATAGAAAACATCAAATTGAGTATGATACACAAGGACAACCCATTATGCAGTGTCAAAGATGTCATCTTTGGGGGCACTTCGTACACAAATGCCAGAGTGTTGTTATTCGAGAGAAACCAATGATGTGTGGAGGGTTCAAAAATTCAAAGAAGGATCAAGGCCCTAGACAAGGAGAGGTTACCATGAACTTGATTGTAGTTGATAAGGTTGAGTGCATTTTGGTAGATGTGCAACAAGTTTTGCATATGCCACCAGAGATACAACTAGAGGCATCTACCTCCAACTCAGACATGTAAAAGGAAACTTTGGGCAATATAGGTATTTTTTGTTTTAAATGTTTTTTGGCAAATGGAGGATGAGAATAGGGTTGAAACCTACAACCTATCAAAAGGGAAAACAATTACCAACAACAAAGGAGAAATGGAAGGCAATTAGGGTTGGAATAAGGTTGGCTAAGGCATTGTAGAACCATCCTAGTTGACTGTGGATCTTGAATGTTAGACGATTGCACTCCAGTTCTTCATGTTGATTTCTCTTCTCCCTTCATTGATGACATAATTTTATTATACATCAATAAAGTAGAAGATGTGTTATCACTAACAAAGAAGACTATGTTTTCATGAACAACAACGAAGCATACGTCGATGATGGGTGAAGGTTTAACTCTGTCAATGGAGAACTATGTAGTGGTAGAGTAGGCAACATCATTGGTAGTTGAACGGTGTTGAAGGTAGTTGACAAAGGCAAAGGCATTGTCATCATTGATAAAAAAGCAAGGTCTATCGATAGGGTTTTGTCGACAGGTTCCCATTCATTATCATATTATAAGACAATGCCAATGATAGCCAATAAGCCCATGCCAATGTCAACCCATGAGCCCACACCATCCACAAACCATGAGCCCACATCATCGACAACATGTGAGACCACATTATTGAAAGATAGAAGAGCGACGTTGTCACTAGGAGGTACACTCTTTCAACCCAACATAGTAAATCCTTATTGCCAAAGGATCAATATATTTCAGCATCAGACTGAGCAGGAAGAATGTTGTCAACAAGTTCACCATTGTCCAAATAAAATAAGTCCTTGTTCACCATCTTGCCATTGGCCATCTTGTCATCAGCTCTCCCATAACCCTTGTTGTTGTTGACCAGTATGTCATTGTCATCATCATGCTCAAGTTAGTCAATTATTAGTAGGTTTGTTGATCGATATTCTACCCTTGTTGCATGAATTCCCATCGACGTCATCATTGTCTTCGTTGCCAAAGTTCTTACTATCATCATTGTCATCCAACTATATGACATCATCGATATCATTGTGTTTGTTAATATTCTTGCTGACAAAAGCTTTGTCGACGAGTAACACCTTGTCATCATTTGAAGTGCCACTTACCTTGTCAGCAATGTTTCCCTTGTCATCTAAGTCTACCCTTTCGACATATTTTCCCTTGTTGTTGTTGGCTTCATCGTTCCTTATTGCCATCTTCGATTAAGACATGGTAACCCTCAAGTCATCATTATCGTATCATCATTGGTCCCTCGTGTCGTTATCGCCCCTTGTCATCATCCTTGGTCCTCCATGTCGTCATTGCCCTCATGTCAATGTCGTTGCCCTTGTCGTTGTTTAAGTCCCTCATCATCCGTCCCCTGTCGACATCCTCGTTGTTGATCATTGTATCATTATCGTTGTCAGTCAAGTCCAAGTCTACAACGTTGTCTTCTACCTCATCAACACCAATAATTTCCTCTTTTGAGATTCACTACTGCTACTAGACAAAGCTAGCTAGAATAGAAAGTAGCCCATTATCGTCGTTGTTAGCGAAAGAAGCAAGCACATATTATTCACAGGACAAGGACATCTATTGTCGGTCAAGGTGGAGAAGAGTGAGTCAAGCATTCAGATGTGTGGTAGTAGTTGAAGGTTTGAGAAACAATTTGAGTGTTAAAGGTAAGTCGAGCGAAGGCCATTAAAATGTTGTCCATGGGAAAAATTTGGTTTAGAAAAATAAAGAAATCCTTTATCCGGCTACCCCTTGACCCTACAAGGGGGCTGCCCCCCCTTGACCCCTAACACAAGCAACAATAGGCATTACCCATCATACTTGTGATGCAGGTAGTTGCATGAAGTAGGCAAGCAATTGAAGAGCAATATTTTGCTGACAACAATTTGAAGTGCAGCCAATTATAGAAGACGTATGGAATAGCAAGAAGCAGAAGGACAAGAAATTCAAGTATCGCATTCAATGCTTCTATTTCTAGTGCTCAATTGGTCTATCGTCGAGGATATTGACAAGTCCAAAGGAGGGGATAGATATACGCAGACAATTTGAGACGTCTATAGGAATGCATGTTTGCATAAGTGCATATTCGTACAAGCATACAAATGTATGCACACATGAATGCAGTGTACAAGTTAATGATACGTGTAAATAAGAGTTGTCGTAAGTGTGTGTTGTCATGTAGTGTTTTGAGTGTACATGGCAATATATGTTTTTGAAATAATAATGGAACCTAATGGTGTATTTTAATGTTTAATGTAAACGAATAGTTTGGTGGTAGTTGAGCAGTTGCCAACCACTTATCGGTCCCGTAATACCTATATATATGCATCTACCTTGGTGAAGGGAAGTTGTTGGTTGGGTGTGCATGTTAGTAGTTGGGTTGTTCATCAAGGACCATGACGTATTGCAAATAGTTGTAAAAGATAGATGCTATGAGCATAGTGTATCCATAGTTATCTGTAAGTTATTTCCATTGTTACATAATTTTGCTTATATATTTATAATAAAATTATATTATAGTTGTAGACATGGAAAATTGATCCATTATAATGAGTCATTTTCCTTAGATCCTTAGTTTTCATCTCAGAAAGGTAAGGTCATCTTTGAGCCAACTTTTCCCTCATCAAATCTTCTTCATTCCTCCCAAAACCTCTACCATTGGATCAGGCTCGAAAAGAGTTTTCCAACAATATAAGTTTTGTCCCATTCCGACACTGTTTGCCCCCCCAAAATGCAGAAACACTGCACATGGGTCTAGTTGTCTCGCCCAAGTTTTTGGCCAACTTCTGTGACGTCGACTCTTACCCAAGTTTAAGTTTTGTTTTCCCGCCCAAACCTCTTATAAATAGAGGGTTTGGACTCCCTTTTTCTTCAACCAAGTTTTCTAAGTGATCTTAGTGCGACAAGTTGCGAAATTCTTCTTTTGCGAAAAGTGCTCTTGATGAATCTTTGCTTTTGGATTGTTGTGTTGCTTTGCTTTTGTGCTTCTTGTGATTGGTTGCCCTTGGTGGATAAGTGTTGGAGCCTTGAGGAGGAGTCTACCCTTTCATGGAAGTCTTCATCCCTTTTTCTTGTTCTTTTGTTGCCACTAGGTGTCTTCTTGCATTTTATTCTTCTTAGGTCATTCATTGTGCATTATTTTTCTTTATTTTGCATTGTTAATTGCTCGTTCGCCTCTGTTGCAAAATCGCAGCCCGTCCGTACAGGGCGCAATTTCGGCAAAGCTGAAGTCGCGGTCACCCCTTACAGGGCGTGATTTCGGCCTAGGCAAGTTTGGGGGCAAATTTTTGTTCCCAAAACCCTTAAATTAAATTTGCATGTTTCATCTAGGTCATAACACTGTTGTTTACATTATGTTTTTCGCACAGTTCCATTCATTGCATCTTTGCTTGTTCATTTCCAAAAAAGGTCAACAATCACTTTTGCTTTCGAACGGTCAGTTAAAAGGACCAAGGGGGATTGATTGTTGCGCCTCCAAGCTCAGTCTTACAGCAGCCTAAGTAGGCCCCCGAACACTGATCAAATTTTCTAAGGTTTTGTGAAGTTGTTTTGCAGGTTTGAAGTTGTTTGGATATTTTGGACAAAAGTTAAAGCTTGGATCAACCACCGGATCAGATAAGTGCCCTAGATAAGCTTTTAGATTGTTTGTTGTTTGCTTTTTGTTTATCTTTATTCCAGATTTAAATATAAACAAAAGAAAATATTTTGATTTTATTTCTAGGCATTTGAAAGAGAGAAGGCATATAGTTTACATTTTAGGGTTAACTTTGTTTGTGCATTCTCCTAACCCCTTGCTGAAAAGAAAAAGAGTTATTTTATTGCAAGTTAGAGTTTAGTCATCATTGAAAATCAATAATCATTCTAGGGTTAATCCTTGCTTGCATTGTTGTTTGTCTTGCATTGTTCTTTCATTTCTTAGCTTAGATTTTAGAAAGGCCAAACATAGGTGTTTGCTCAATATACACATCAAACATTCCATCCTTGGACTTGGAACAAGTCCTTAAACCATTCTTGGTGAACCCTTCAATCCCCAAGCCCCCAAGTGTAGAGAATATAACACACCCCCACGGTCACCTTGGCTCCCAGCGGATCCAGCTGAGAATCGTGGGCGACAAGGCAGTTTTCCCCCTCTACAATAGTGTATTGTATTCCATTTCTACATCATGGAGGAAGAAATGCACAATGTGCTAAGGAAGGTCATGAGGGCTTAGTAGTACGACACATGGAACTTGATATGATGCAAGGAAGTTTCTCCTAGCCAGAATGTGATGGCCAAGCCTCTATGACAATGCAAAGGAGTTTTTGATTGCATATGATACATGTCAAAGGATATGATTTACATTAATTGGATAGTGAAATGCAAACAGCAATGCAAACAACAGAAAAACACAAACTGAAGAGCCAATAAGAAAAGATATGAGCCAAACTGAATATTTACACTCTTCATTGAAATGTATTAAATAGATGGATAAAGATGTGCTTGTTGGATAAGGCAACAAAGCACATGCAAAAAATACTAATTGGAAAGTTCTAATTAGAAAGATAGGAAGTTCTGACTGGAAAAATGCTAATTTACATGGATAGGGAGTATGCTAAAAAACATAAAAATATTCTAATATAAGAAGTCAACATTATGATCATCTAATCATTTCCTCCTTGCTTATTGGAAGTTGTCCAATGTCCCCAACTTCTACAATAGGTGAGGAATCCAAACTTCAAGCAAAAAAACATCCACCAAGGGTTGATGAATTGGGAATTGGATCTTCAGGATGAGTGACAGAAATTTCCTCCTCCAAGTGACATGGTTGTGAGACTCATGCTTGTCCAACTAAAACCAAACATGGTCACCAACTTGGAAAAAATGAAGTACTCAAAAGTCCATCATGAAATGCCTTGAATGTTGTTTGTGAATGCTGAAGAATAACCTGAACTTTTCCATGAAGGTTTGCCAAATTCTGTGTAAAGAAAGAAGCTTTGTCTTGATCCTTTTGATCATGGATTGAATGTGGAGTTGGAAGAACTATTGGAATAGGGGCCAAGGATTGAAAGCCATCACATACTGGTTTGGAATTCTTTTCACTAGCAATTTCTGGTTGCTTAGTGGCTTCCAGAAACTTGACATGGGATTGCCACCAAGTGAGGGCTTGATCATCCATATGGACTTTAGCCACCACGATCTTTTATGTCTTTGTGAACTAGAACTGCATCTTCAAGTACACGTCTAAACTGTGAATCCAAGCATCCACTTTATCCTCATTGGTTGTGCCATCAAAATGAGGAATGTGTGTCTTGGTGTTCAATTTGAAGGCCGGTTGGGCAATGGAGACAACCGAAGAAAGAGAACTGACAGATTGTTGTGCTATTAAAAGTTGGAACATATTTACCATTTAATCCATGAGTTTCAGCTGAAACTCATTTGTTCAACTCAAGTCAAAAATTGAATTAAATTAGAGTTAGTGTAGAGCTGCTTGAACTATATAAGTATGAGAACAGAATCCTCCAAACAAGTAACTTGTAGAAAACAAACAGACGAAAAATGTGCTCTACTTAGTGGATCTACTAGGAGAATGCTGGTTTGCATGGAAGAAAATAGACAACAGCTTAGGGCAGCAAATGCAGAAGTAACAAACTGAACAACAGTTCAGGGTGCTGCAACCAATTTGAACTTGAGGCTGAACAAAAATGATACTCAGCAAGGATGTATTTAAAGACGCAAACATCAACGTGAGTCTGAAACAAAGATATATACCTACAGTAAAAATTAGAAAAGGAACTTTTATTGCCTGGAAGGCAAATAGTAGAAAAGCACCAATAGAAGCAAATAAGGGAAGATATCGTTTAAAACAGATGATTTACACTTTTTATTAAAATATATTAAAAAGGAGGAAATTCTAACTAGAAAAATGACATGGATAGAAAGTTTGCTTACAATACATAAAAACATTCTACTTTAAGCTTAACATTATTGGCCTATGCTGCAGTAGCAGTTGATAAGTTCAAATAAAGGCCACGGGATGCATGAGCTACGCATTACGCCAAGCCAAGGAAAATTATAAGAGACGATATCGATGCCTCTACAACTTCCCCCACCGTCTCTAAGGACTTTGCCTCCCCTATACAAATAAATGCCACATTTCTCAACAGTTAAAAAGTCAACTCTGTAATAATGTTTCGATAAACTTTAATTTAAGCAATAGGCTTCCTATTTTGTGTTTTGACACAAATTTGCACTTCAACGTATTATCTACAGCAAATTTAAAGCGTTGTCTTCCACATTAGCCTTGAATTTCTGTTTTTTCAAAAATTAAAGGAAAATGAGCACGTAAGAGGAAATATAAGATGTAAAAGAATATGAATGGATGCACCGTCTGCGTAAGGCCGGTGAGATAAATGGCGAGGCTGCAGGAATTGCTCCCCGGGCATAGCGCTTCCGTTGTTATGTCAACCAAAACCGAGACACACATCTGCTCCGCCATAATATGAAACATCAGCGCCGCCATCAGATGTCTCGCCGGATACAGCACCCACAAACTCACTCCCATACTCATTCTCGCCATTTGTGATTATGATTATTCTGTTTCTTTATTTGTCTGTATCTTTTCTCCAGGCTCCAAGGCCTGCCAATGCCACTCGCGTTTCACGTCCACCCGTTTTCAAATGCAAAGATACCAACCCCATTAAAAGGCCCCGCTCCTAGTTTCTACTTCATAGATGACAGCAATATCCTTAACCTACACGCATAGGCACAGGTTGGTATGTGGGCCTCGGCCGTGTAGTGGGTAGTCGGTACATAGCACCAGAATAATCCTGTTGTCTTGTATCACGTCTTCCACAACTACATACTGACCGCTTCCCATTCCCAACGGATAAAATTAAAATATTGTGGATATCCGTACCTGACACACATGTTTTTTATAAATAAAATTTATAAATATTGAATCATTCATAAATATTATTTATAGTAATAAGCAATAGTTTACGTATCTCCAGACTCCAAGGCCTGCCAATGCCACTCGCGTTTCACGTTCACCCCGTTTTCAAATGCAAAGATACCGACCCCATTAAAAGGCCCCGCTCCTAGTTTCTACTTCATAGATGACAGCAATATCCTTAACCTACACGCATAGGCACAGGTTGGTATGTGGGCCGCGGTTGTGTACTGGGTAGTCGGTACATAGCACCAGCCGAATCCTCTTGTCTTATATCACGTCTTCCACGTCTACATGCTGACCGCTTCCCATTCACAACGGATAAAATTAAAATATTGTGGATATCCGTACCTGACACACATGTTTTTTATAAATAAAATTTATCTGTCAACGTACAAATATTGAATCATTCATAAATATTATTTATAGTAATAATCAATAGTCTACATACTGAAATATAAATAAATAATATATAATAATCTATCATAATGCATAAGGGGGCGGAGGTTCAAGCTATCCCTTTCCTGGTATTTTCAGTGGCCTAAAAGTTTTAAAATGATTGTGGCATGGTCGTTATAGAGCGGACTACGCGAAGATCGCAAAGATTTGTGTGGCGGGTTTATGGGGCGGACAGCGCAGAATACTGTGGCAACCATAAAAAGCTGGACAGCCTGCCCAGATTCGTTGCTGCTACTGATCCCACCATGTAAATTCAAAAAAAAATAATAATAATAATCTACCATAATGTTTCTAATAATAATTCATATGACACAAAATCTTATTATAATACATAATATTTTTTAATATAAAAAAATAAATAATCTATTTATAATAAAACAATACCATCAATACTCCTTAAAAAAAAATAACAACTCCATAATATTTCAATATAAGAATACTAAACAGCTGATTCAGAAAATAATTCCTCGTGAAGATAAATTCGTATGAGTGTAGCTCGCTCGGCTTAGTAAATCCAATGTCTAGTGGAGTGAGTGCACCTTAAAATTCAAATACTGTTGAGTCCCGGTCGGGGCGTTGTTCAGGATTCTCCACTGTCCTTGCTCGTCAGTGTGGACCCGGAGAGCCTTAAAAAGGCTGCTTTTGGCGTTCCATCACTGCGACTGAAGCATCTCTCGATAATACCCTCGTCGTAAAGCAACACCGTCAATACTTCTTAGGCAGAAACAACTCCATATGGAAGCGACGATTAAAAATATAAAGTTTCATAAGCCCCACCGTGGTCAAAGAGAATTACACTGATCACAATATTCTTTATTTATATACCATTTCTATTTTAGAAATCTTCATATTCTTCATTATTATAATATTATAATAATATATTCGACCGTATAACTCACACTAATTATTTATATTATATATATTATCATATGAATTAATAATAACTTTATATAATATCATATCCCTATATCCAAGATACCCTATCAAGACACCTAGCGTTTATGCCTACACCAACGGACAAATGAATCCCAACAAGCGCATCAGCAGGGGACACAGGCACACAGTCCCTTTGACGGTCAGTATCAGTTGGTCAATTAGCAAAGTCGTCTGCAAACCAGGGGATCATGGATCGTGCATGGAAATAGCACTATCATTGCTTCGTGAAGAAACCTTTAGTTGTTTTTCATGCCCGAGGGTCGATTCTTTCAATTTTAGCAACCCTCGTGAGTAATATTTTTTAAACACGTTTATCATGGGATTGAATCCCGTCACATCACCGAAAGTAGCGTCCTTGTCGGTAAACCATACATTGAAAGTTGCTTTTCTTGAAAGGTTTAAAGTTGAAAAGTGTGTGGTTGTGTTAAATCCCTATTGATAAGGTTAGTTCTCCCTTACAAGAGGTCATGGTGGGATAGGGATACCCTGAGCGTTTCCGGTCTAAGGGCTTCTCACATTAACCAAATCCAAAAAAAATAATAATATTATAAGGTAACCCAATGTTTTGGGTTTTGGATCTTCTTCGGTGTGTGTGAGACTGTGTAACTGTGTATTAAATTCCTTATTGATAACATCATTAAATGTTGCCATTATAAACCCTAGTCCTTCAAGTTAGACGAAATCATGGGTAACCAACAAGACCCTGACTGTCTAAATATGTATTAAATTCCTTATTGATAACATTAGTGGATGTTGCCATTATAAACCCTAGTCCATCAGGTTAGACGAAATCATGGGTAACCAACAAGACCCTCTAAAGCATCAAATTGGAGTGGCCAACCGACAAACACTTGACCCCTACCATACAACAAAACCAACCGAACCTTCAAGGCATGGGTGACCAATAAGACCTTCGAAAGCATCAAATTGGGACGGTCAACTGGCCAACACCTGGCCGCTCCCATCCAATGCAACCAACTTGCAAAGCATCAAATTGGGGCAGCCAATCGACAAAAAATTAGTCGTAACCATCCACTGCAACCAACTGACAAACACATGGTTACTACCTTCCAACCTATTTTAAGATTTGAACCTTGAACCTTCCAAAATAAAAATCAAAACTCTAACTACTACTCCAGCCACTATGTCTATGAGTTTGAAACCCATAGTAGCAAGAATGCTTGATAAAATTTCTACGCTTAATTTTCTCCTCCGTCATCTTTTATACAAGCCCTAAATTCAAAAATCAAACCCTCATTCCATGCTCCTCAAAATCCTAATGAGAAAATCATTTCTGTCTAATCCACTCGAAACCCTAACGAGGAAATTACTTATGGCTGGTAACTTATCATAATTTTCCGTCTGTTGACCCTAAAAGCTTAAGCTCATGTAAGATTACTAAAGCTTACGTGTTTTCCTGAATGTGGCATAAGATGATAGCGACGGTATGTATCGCCTTAGCAAACTTATTTTTTTATTTGTTCTGAAGTTTCTAGTCTATTGCATGGTCACATGGGCGAAACCCCTGGACTATATTGTAGGCCTTTGGAAATTCATGAACTAAAGAAAGGGAACCTGTAACCACACGGGCAAATCGCTGGACATTGCTCCTCATTGCAAACGAATTCAGACTAGAAGAAGCCCATTTTGCCCCTCTATCCTACGTTATTTTCAATTGTAAGCATCAACCACCATAATAGCAATCAAGGATTTCTAATAAGGACAAGCGCTTGAATATGGATTGACCATTGATTTTATTTCAAGGTCCATACTACAGCCTCAAGATAAACGTGCACGACAGTCCCACTGCAACCCCTTCAACAAAATTAAACAAGTTGGATCACGCTTTAGATATGTTTTTGTGGTAAAAATTTTTAATGGAGTGCGTGGCTTACACTTCCATTTCTATGGCTACCAGAATGAGATTAGATTTGTTAGCTCAACAAATAATTGGCTGGTTATTTGTCTATTAATTGCCTTATTTTTTCCTGGATGCATATGAACTCTTGAACACGTTTTGATATAATGCAAAGGAAAACTTCCAGAGCAATATATTGATTCACAAAATTCCACCGTTCTAATGGGTGTAGGTGAATTATTTTCCTTTACGTTTTAATCAAATTCGACACTCACAAATGACTTTATATAGAAATTTTCAGACTAATTTTAACCCTTGTGACAAATTTTACATGTAAAATTACTTAAAAGGTTGATATGGGCAAGAAATTCAAGGACTTTCCTATAAAGTCCCTACAGTGCATTATAAGTCATTTTGCTTTTGGCCTTTCAAGCATTCAATGCATGGACTTCTTAATTTAAGTAACACAACAATGGTCAATCCTTTATTCATTGTCAATGGGGAGTTGATTCACTTGGTTGTTTGGCTGCTTTCTAGCTTAGTAGAGTTTCGTAATTCATTATGGTAGAAAACATGTACAGAGATGAAAACCGACTGTTAAGCCAGCATGCACGCATAAAAAGTTAAATATGGTTATCAGCATCTTAAAAGAATTAAAGTATTTTATTCATGCAACCTAGGGTTAAATACCCAAAGACCTTGAAAAAATAAAATAAATAAATTTTTCTATGGATTTATCCTGTCATGGTTTGATGCCCAGCATGATTTATTATTTGTCATTTTCAACTTCAGATGTTGTCTTTTGAAAAACCATTTTTTATTTTTTTATTACTTTACTAGTCAACCTCAATTATTTTCTTAGTCCAAGTAATTTTGTTATTGTCATTTATTGTTGTATTAATCAGTTTATTTTCAAATGCTTAAATAACTAACTCTGCATTTTGGCTAGTATCTAAGACTCCACCAATACTCTACTACTCCATTTATCACTTTTCATATTAGTTTGTACTGAATACACCTAGATATTAATTTTCCATGATTATACTTGATCAATTGTTATTTATCATTTTCTATTTGTGTCTATATTTTCTAATTTACTCAATGGCACTTCTATTTATGTAGTCACCTTCATACTTGTAACTTTGTGAATGTGATGATTGAAAAGATTTTTTTAATAGTTCACCACATGCATTAAACTTATGATCCTATTTCCAGCTGATCAATAGGGATGGTAAAGAATTATATTGCAACTTCCATTGGAAGCTTACTTGTGGACTCAAGTTTTTGCTTAACGAGGAGGTTGTAGTCGTGGGAGGTGTAGTAGCTCAACTACTACCTTCGAATTCATGCTAATTGGGAGCCATGAAGAACAAGAAAATAAAATTTTGCAACTTTGGGGACATTATTATAGGCTCCTAAATTTTGAAAGATGACAAAAAGTTGGCTAAGTGTGAAAAGAGTGATCAACTCAAAACAACAGTTAGTCAAAAAGGAAAAGTTGTTGAGAGGTGTGATCTATCTCACATTAATGAATCTTTACCTTGCAATTTTGTGAATCACTACTTTGTCTCACATTAGTGAATCATTACTTTACAAATTTGTGAAACACTACTTTTAGGATAAGTGAACCACCATTTTAAAGGCTAAGCGAGACAAAAACAAGACAAAATGCGACCCAACTTAGCAAGAAACTGACATTTTACCACTATATGGTGTTGAAGAGGAGTTAGAAGCCTATTAAGTAGCTTTGGAGGCATTTTGGAGGAATGTAATAGTTAGTGGTGTATTTTACTAAAATATGACCCTAAATTAGTAGTTTTTTTACTAGGAGTAGAAAGTATTTACCTTCAACAACTCCTTCGGTCAATAATTTCCTATAAATAAAAGCTAGAGGCTCCATTGTAAACATCCTTTGGCCATTTGAAGAAATCAAAGCTACACTTTGTGGACTCCATATTATACTCTCAAACCAATTTTGAAAAAATATAGATTATGATACTGCCCTTTTGTTTTTTGGCAACTCTTCTATTATTTTTAATTTTATACATATTGGAGCACTTTGATGTTATTCGATTGGCTTCATACGTGTTGAAGGATTGTAGACTAATATTGCTACGATTACAACCATATTTTGTTTTAATCTCTCGCATCCTTACCTCTTAAAATTTACTTTTTTGCACTTAGAGGAGATTAGTTTAGCATGATTAGAGGAGAACCAACCTAAATTTAAAGGTTGGGGAGGACATAGTTTTCTCTCCTTCCAATTGTGGAAATGAAATTGTGAGCACAATTATAGTTAGACCTTTCTACAACTCAATAATTTTTTAGCATACCTAGTGGGACCAAGGGCCTAATTTCCACATCAAAATTAACCCTAGTCTCTTCCCTTAGAAAACAAATCTATGCATTTTTATTTAAGAGGTTTTTTCATTACATTGATTTACACCAAACCCTAAATCAATCTTGAATATGTTATTTTTGTGGCCTTGAATTTGTAGGTATCTTCATAGAATGACAACTTCATTATGAATTTAGACAAAAAAATTGGTGAATCAAAGATCAAACTAAGGTTCTCATGTTAGAACTTTGATTGATCTTGATTCCTACAGATTTGGGGAGTTAAAAGTTTCAAATTTTTTGAAAGTGTGGGATTAGTTATTGGTCAATTTACATGAAGCGCTTCACTACCAAATTCCAAGAAAAATTCATCTTTTGGCTAAAGCAACAATTTGCTAGTATCAAGAAGTGATTTATCAAATTTTGGATAGCAAAATTTCACTATGTAAAGAAGAAATGATTCACTTTTTTCTTGAGAAGCAATTTGCTCATCCCAAAGGTTAAAAGTTTGCTCGAGTTTCGAAGTAGTGATTTTCTATTTTTAGAAATAATGATTCACTTCTAAAAAACTTTTATTAACCTATGTGTGGCTTCTATGTAGGACCACTTTCATTAAAATAACAAAAAATTACATTGCTAGCAGGTTAATTAAGTTACCATATCCAACTTGCCTTTCAAAGATATTGTCATCTTCCTCATACTCCTTTATATCATTTGTATTAAGAGATAAAATTGCACTCGTCCAATTGCCTTCTAAATTTTGAATTTTGCCAAGATAAAAATCAACATTGTGAATGGTTAAAATATTTACTATGTGGTTTCCATATCTATAAGTATGTTGTCTATAACAACTTATCATTTCCCTAAGACCTCTTTTTTTAGGGGTCAAGAATTCATGCCCCTAATATTCGAAGTTATCATTTTCATCATCACTTTTTGTTTTTATTTATGGGTTTAGACCAACTTCTTGTTAATACTTACAATATTTTCTTGTGTTTTCCTATATCAATATCCATCTAAGTTTATTGTTTTCTTTGTTTTCAATTCTTATGTCTTCCTCTCCTTTTTTCATTCCCACCAACACTTTCATCTTCATAAATATTTTCAAAAATATTACATTGTTCATAGTAAGACTTATAATCTATAGGTTTGTCTTGCTTTAAAGGATTTGAAGTGCAAGGAATAACCTCAAAATCACTTTCTTCTTTATGTTGCCCTAGAAACCCTAAAATGCAAGGATGCTCCTCTATAACAATTTCCTTCTTATACTACCCTAAAATCCCTATTTTCTATGGATTTCCTCTACCATAATTTCTTTATTATGCTAGAATTTGAACCTTAAAGTGCAAGGGATAACCTCTATACTACTTTCATTTCTATTGCTAAGAGAGGATTCTATACTACTCGAGGAAAATAAAGATAATTTACCTATAATTAACTTGACCTATTTTGCCATCTTTATTTTAAACAATTTCGTCATCGCTTCCTTTACACCTTTAATTCCTTATGAACTTGAACTTGCACATTGTACTTTCCCATCCCTTGTGTCCTTCTTTGTTTATTCTAAAGGTTGGTTTAAATGAATGTGGTGGAATTTTTCATATGAAGTTGTGGATAGGCTTTCTTTATCTATTCTTTTAGAGTGGAATGTCCTTGATCTAATCCAACTTCTATTATAGTATGATTTCATTGCTTCAACTTGAAGTTTATCTCATGACCAATGTTTTTTGCCTCTTTCTTCATCATTTTCACTTTGCAATATCTTGTCATTTGTCTAGTATCATAACAATTATGGCATCAAAATGCAATGTTTTCATAATCCACTTCTTGATCACATTCTTTTGATTTAGATTTAATTTTAACGAATTGTGGCAAATATTTTAAAATATCCATGGCAAGACATATCCACGTATATATAGTATGTTTTTTCTCCTTCATAGTTGGTCCCTCCTTGATGAGCTCCCCTATGGTATTTCTAGTATTTTTCAAAACATTCTTATTGATAAAATGATATGGAAGTCCAAAAAGCTTAATCCACACTAGAAGCTTTTTAAAAGTTTTTATCTTGGCAAAATAATTCTCACTCTATGGTGTTAAATAAAGGGCATATCTCTTCCCACAAAATCATGGGCCACCACCCATTATTTTATTCCTAATTTAAAAACCATAAAAAGAGGATGAGAAAAAAATCTTTAGCAAGAAAAGTCATAGAGTAATTTGAATTCATTCCCCTCTTTCACTTGATCTAATTTTGAATCTTCAAAAATGCTAACCAATATCCATAGAACTTACATATTAACCCTCTACTTTGAAGAACCATTATATCATGCTCGATCATCTCATTCTTGATAATCACTTGTGGTGTAATATTTTCACCCTAGATCAAACTTGCCATATATTCGCTCTTCCTCTTATCTTCAACTTGGGCATACATACTTCTAGCTAGGGCATCCTAATTGCCAATGAGGTCTTTCAAATATGGTTTTCCTTCCTAGATTGCACTTGCTCTTAGCTCATACTTGCTCTCAACACATACTTGCTCTCAACTCACAGTCACTCCTAGCTCGTAACATGTTAAGATTCATCCATGATATTTGAACCATTTTTTAAATGATTCACTCTTCAATCTCAAAATAATGATACACTTGCTTTTATTAAACTCAAAAATTTCAAAGTTAAAATTTAGTGAATGGTAATTTTTGTAATGATTCGCCTCATATTTTTTTGTGATTTGTTAATTTTGACAAATTCCTATTTTATAACCCAAATTTATCATGTATGCAGGTATAAATAAGGTTTCAAATTAATGATTATGAATAAGAGATATAAGGCATGGAAATGTGACAAAGAAATTTGACAAGCAAAACTCATTTTATATTAAAGGAAAGGCTCAAAAAGGAAGAAAAAGTCAATTTTTTTCTATGGTATGAGAGTGAGACAAGTCAACTCCAACTCCAAACAAAAGAAGAGAGACCCATGATAGCCCCAACTAACAACAACCCAAGACAAAATCCTACTTCTACATCACCATCACCTATTCCTCCATTTTGGTCAATAAAAGTAGGTCATATCAATGATCTTGATGGTTTTTTAAGCCTTATACTACTACAAAATATCAAAGGTTATATCATACAGGTCCTAAATATAAAATAGCCATAATATAATAATAACAAGGTCAAAATGATAATAATATCAATAGAATATCATGAGAAAATTAATATGTATATCAAGGCTTCTAATAAATTAAACAACATTAAATAATATGATGAAATATGAATGTAAATAGCATAAATCATTCATTTACTATGCATGAAGAACAACTTACAATATTAATTGCTCAAAATGTATACAAGCTTTATTACTCCACTTTCTATTACAATGAGATATATGAATTTTATACGATGATGATGATTCAGTCTATGGAGCATTGTATCCATAATATAGCCATAGTGATATGACTCTTCAAGTACTAGACTATTGCTCTCCATATGCCAAGTCTCATGACTCTTGGCTTATCTACTTGTCACTTGCATACTTGAATCTATAACAAATGCACACCTATACATCACTTTTACACTTCTATTTGCACTCTCTAATCTAAGATATTTGTGCACATATTTACATTACATATTTGCACTCTTACATATAGGACACTTGTGCACATAGACTCAACATACACTTGCACTCTAAATCACATAACACTCGTATTTCTGCACATTACAACTTTACATGATACTTGTGCATTTCTTGCACATTAAAACTTTACGTGACACTTGTGCATTTCCTGTACATTCACACTTACATAAAAGGTAAAATATAAATCACACTCTAAACTATGACTCAACCCTAATCTACTATTTACATATGTACCATGAAGGTACCATGGGGGTACATTAGCATGTACCAAATAATGTAATATACTCCAACACCCCCTTGTATTACATTATTTTGTTATTGAAGACTTTAGTCTTCAATCATGGTCTTTGTCTTTGTCTTCAATCTTCAAGAAATATTGCATTGTATATGATGTCATATTTGAGATCCACCAGGTTCATATTCTTGCTTGATTTTTGCTTTGAGTTCATCTTCAACTTCTTTGAGTTCAACTTTGTCTTTATACTTTGAATCCTTTGGATCACAAACTAATTGGACTCTCTTATTGTCATCAAATTTATGCATAAGAATATTTTCTTTGTTTCTGACCTTAGAATAATTTGAATCCTTCTTTTCTTGTGTAGCAACTTCTGAGCACTTAGAGCATCATAATAATTTATTGAATTAGATGAACTTGGAATGTCAATACTGCATGAAGAATGAAATATCATTTCTAGAAATGATTCATCAATTTCCACTTTCTTCTTAAGAGTTTCAATCAACTCTTTTTGTTTCACATTTTCATATTTATAAAGCTTAAGTGAAAGCAATGCCATATACATTATGCTACCAATATCTAGAGGTATCATAATATTATCCTTTCCATCATCAATTGCTTCAACAAGTCTTGCATGTAAATAGTATTCAAATGTCTCAAAATTTTCATCCATGGCTTCTCTATAGATGAATTGTAATACCATATCTAACTTTCCTTCAGATTTTTCAATCAAATTCTTAATCCCAAATTTTATGACTTCTACTTTTTCCTTTTTAATTATGGACTCCATATTGTTATCCATATTAATCAAAGTTTGCAACTTTGATTCCTTTGAAGTAGCAAACTTTATAAATCCTAGGTTTAAATAATTTAAATTCACTAATTTAATTCCTATGGAGTAGTAAACCTTATGACTCCCTAGTTTAGAAAAATAATATGAAATTTGTAAATTTTATTTTTCTAATCCTTTGATGTTGAAAACCTTTTATCTCTCAAATATTTGAATTTGCAAAAATTCAAAAAATTTCAATTTTTATTTTCTCAAAAATAAAATTCAAATTTAAAAAGACTTCAAATTTCTTCAAACCTAAAAACTTAAAAAAACTTTCAAACAAAAAAATTAGCCAGTAGAATTCCTTACACTCCAAACCTATAAAACACTAAAAAACTTTTAAACTAATTAAATTCCACAAACAATTTATCACTCCAAACTTAAATACTTATATACTTAAAAAATACTTTATCTAACCCTTATATCTCCTAACTCAATTAAAATCCAAATATAAAAATTTAATTAAATGGACCTTATAACTCCAAAAACCCTAATTATTTAACTAACCTTCCAAAGCTTCTTTTGTATGCACTTCAACTCGACTACGCACATCCCTGCTTCATTGTTTTTCCTACACCCTTGCTATGTTGCTCATGTGATCCTCGTTTCCTAAGAACAAGGTATTTATTATACTTTCAACATGGATGCATTCATGAAAAAATGTTTAATAACCATTTTACCTCCTTTCGTAATGTTTGTAACATTACTTCTCTAGCAAATTGCTCAGGCACTAATATTGCCTACTCAACATACTTGATGCTTAAACTATTCCCTTATTGTTGCTAACTACCTCAATGTTACCCTTCACTTATTGGATTTATTATCTTCATTTGTTGTTGTAGATTCCAACATTAGACTGCTCTGACTTCTACACTATTTCTATGATTCCAAGTTGTTCAACTTTAGTGTTTCACTTCTACATTGGCCTGCTCTAGCTTCTACTGTGATTGTTTCTACATTGGCTTTCAATTTTGGTTGTACTTGATTCTAATGCTTGCTTGATTATGTAATTGTAGGTTTATGCTCTCAACAATGGTTGTGATTGCATTGTTTTTCCTAATGCTCCTTGAATATTAAACTTTGCTTCAATGTTTAATGTTTCTATTTCCTTTTTCAATGGGATTCTTGAATGTTATCCCTATTGTATATTTTAATAGAATACTATTTAGTAATGCATTGAATATTATTCTATCTCTGCTATAACCAAATGCTATCTTTTGTGGTGCTTAAGCTATTAACCGGATGTTATTATCCATGGTACTTATGTTATTCTCGGTATATTATGCGCTATTGATGCCTTTGAATACTTTCCTCCGCTATACCATTCCTCTTAAATGCTTCAACACTTTGTTATACTTTTTTGTTGTATATTCAAACTACACTTTCATTTATCCTTTGCTATATATCTGAATGCACTTTCACTTATCCTTTGTAGTATATTTGAATTTCTCTTTCCTTTATTATGCAATATGAAACCTTTCTTCTGCAATATAAAACTTCTATAATATAATTTTTTCTCCTTATTGGATTCTTGATCTAAATTTATATCAAATATTTTTATGTCTCTTCTTCTCTTTTAACTTCTATCTCTTTCTTTCTGTGAATGATCTTTTTTCTTCTATATTGGCTTCTCGGGCAAATGTCAAGGTCAATATGACCTGAAACTACTATTTTCAAGGTCAATATCTATGTGATCTAAATTTTCTTCTGGTGTCAAGTTCAATATCTTTGTCACGTGAATATTATTATGGTGTCAAGGTCAATATCTTTATGACCTAAATATTATAAATACCTTGCAACTCTCAAAAAATGTAGATTTCAAACCAATGCTTGAAGCTATATAAAGTAAGCTATGTGCTTCTTTATCTTTCTTCAATACTAATATATCAAAGATTTGATATATCTATCTTCTTCCTTTCTATTAATTTCTTCTATTTATCTTAGGAAGCTTTTAATGCTTCTCAATCTGACACAACTTTATAAATCTAATCTTATTTCTTTCTTCTTTCTGCAATTATTTTTTGATGTTATTTTTTTTCTCTACTTTGTTATCTCTATACTTAGAAGTTGAAACTATTCTCTATATAATGTAGAAAATTTCTCAAACTTCTGTTATTTTCTCTACTATCCTTGAAATATTAAAACTTAAATCTTCCAATATATTGTCAAGCTGACTTTGAATGTCCCTGAATCTTCAACTTTCTTCTGAGTTGGCTATAATTTTAAAAATCAATGTCAAGTGATATATATGTCCCTAAATCTTAAATTTTCTACTAAATTCAATGTTAAGAGATGTCTATGTCCCTAAATATCAAACTTTCTATTAATATAGTTGAGTTCTAGTATTCACTGGTTATTCTTCAACCGTGGAAAGACTCTAGCCTTTCTACTCAATATGATATTTAAAAAATGGAGTCCAAGTCTCACTGCCTTCAAAGTGGATATACTCTTAATCGACTTTATCAAATTGAATAAAATCAATTAATAATGGTGGCTAATGAACTCTATCAATCTGGACAAATTTTGGTGGTAGCTCTGATACCACTAATCACTTTTTAAGCCTTATACCACCACAAAACATCATAGGTTATATCACATATTCCAAATATAAAATAGCCAAAATATAATAATAACAAGGTTAAGATGATAATAATATGAGTAGAATAATATGTATATATTTTTTTTGATTTTTTGAATTTACATGGTGGAATCGGTAGTCGCAACGAATCCGGGCAGGCTATCTAGCTTTTTATGGCCGCCACAGTATTCTACGCTGTCCGCCCTAGAAGCCGCCACACAGATCTTCATGCAGTCCGCCCCTATAACCACCATGCCACAATCATTTTAAACCTTTTACACCGTTGAAAGCACCAGGAAAGGGACAAGCGTTTAGTCTGACGAGGCCCGAGATTTGAACCTTGGACCTCCGCCCCCCTTATGGGGTTTGGATGAACCAATTGGTCTACACCTCGGACCTAGAATAATATGTATATTAAGGCTTATAATAAACCAAATAAAATTCAATAATATGCTACAATATGAATGTAAATAGCCTAAATAATTCATGTACTATGCATGAAGAACAACTTACAATATTAATTGCTCAAAATGTATACAAGCTTTATTACTCCACTTTCTCTTACAATGAGATATATGAATTGTATATGATGATGATTTAGTCTATGGAGCATTATCTCCGTAATATAGCCATAGTGATATGACTCTTCAAGTACTAGACTATTGCTATCCATATGCTAAGTCTTATAACTCTTGTCTTATCTACTTGCCACTTGCATACATGACTCTATAACATATGCACACCTATACATGACTCTTACACTTCTATTTGCACTCTCTAATCAAAGATACTTGTGCACATATTTACATTACATATTGCACTCTCACATATAAAACATTTGTGCACATAGAATCAACCTACACTTGCACTCTAACTCACATGACACTTTTGCATTTCTTGCACATTATAATTTTACATGATACTTGTGCATTTCCTGTACATTCACACTTAGATAAAAGGGAAAATATAAATCACACTCTAAACTATGACTCAATCCTAATATACTATTTACAAATGTACCATGAAGGTACCAAAGGAGTATATTAGCATGTACGAAATAATGTAATATACTCCAACACCCCCTTTATTACATTATTTGGTTATTGAAGACTTTAGTCTTCAATCATGGTCTTTGTCTTTGTCTTCAATCTTCAAGTGACCTTGCATTGTATGTTGTCTCTTGTTTGAAATCCACCAGGTTCATCTTCTTGCTTGATTTCTACTTTGAGTCCATCTTTAGCTTCTTCAAGTTTATATTTGTCTTTAGAATTTGAATCCTTTGGATTACAAACTAATTGAACTCTCATATTGTCATCAGGTTTATGCATAAGAATATTTTCTTTGTTTATGACCTTAGAATAATTTGAATCCTTCTTTTTCTGTATAGTAACTTCTAAGCATCATAATAATTTCCTAAATTAGATGAACTTGAAATGTCAATACTACATGAAGAATGAAATATCATTTCTAGAAATGATTCATCAATTTCCACTTTCTTCTTAAGAGTTTCAATCAACTCTTTTTGTTTCAAAATTTTATCTTTATGAAGCTTAAGTGAAAGCAATACCATATACATTATGCTACCAATATCTAGAGGTATCATAATATTATTCTTTCCATTATCAATTACTTCAACAAGTCTTGTATGTAAATAGTATTCAAATGTCTTGGCTTCTTTATAGATGAATTGTAATACCATATCTATCTTTCCTTCTGATTTTTCAATCAAATTCTTATTCCTAAATTTTATGACTTCTACATTTTCCTTTTTATTTATGGACTCCATATTGTTATTCATATTAATCAAAGTTTGCAACTTTGATTCCTTTGAAGGAGCAAACCTTATCACTCCTAGGTTTAAATAATTTAGATTCACTAATTTAATTCATATGGAGTAGTAAACCTTATGACTCCTAAGTTTAGAAAAATAATATGAAAAATGTCAAATTTTATTTTTGCTATTCCTTTGATGTAGAAAACCTTTTACCGCCAAAATATTTAAATTTGAAAAAATTCTAAAATTTTCATTTTTTAATTTTCTCAAAAATAAAACCCAAATTTAAAAATACTTCAAATTTTTTCAAACTTAAAAGCAAATTGTTTTTTCAAACAAACAAATTAGCCATTTGAATTTGTTATCACTCCAATCTTATAAAACATTAAAAAACTTTTAAACTAATTAAATTCCATAAACAACTTATCACTCCAAAGTTAAATACTTAAATACGTTAAAATAACTTTATCTAACCCTTATACCTCCTAACTCAATTAAAATCCAAATATAAAACTTTAATTAAATGAACCTTATAACTCCAAAAACCCTAATTATTTAACTAACCTTCCAAAGCTTCTTTTGTATGCACTTTGACTCGATTATGCATGTCCCGCTTCACTGTTCCATCCACCTGCACCCTTGCTCTGTTACTTGTGTGATCCTCCTTTCATAAGCACAAGGTATTGATTATACTTTCAACATGGATGCATGAATGAAGAAACATTTAATAAATATTTTACCTCCTTTCAAAATATCTAGAACATTACTTCTTGGTAAATTGCTTAGGCAATGATATTGCCTATTCAATGTACTTGGTGCTTAAACAATTCCCTTGTTGCTAACTACCTCAACGTTACACTTTGCTTGTTGGATTTGTTCTCTTCATTTGTTGTTTTGGCTTCCAATGTTAGATTGCTTCAACTTCTATGTTGTCGTTATGATTCTAGGCTCTTACACTTTCATGATTCACTTTAGCATCGACTTGCTTTAGATTCTACTATGATTGTTTCTACATTAACTTTCAATTTTTTCTATACTTGATTTTAATGCTTGCTTGATTATGTGATTGTAGGTTTATGCTCTCAATAATGGCTATGACTGCACTGCTTTTGCTAATTCTCCTTGAATATTAAACTTTGCTTCAGCTTTAAACTCTTCTATTTATTTTTTAATGTGATTCTTGAATGCTATCCTTGTTGTATGCTTTAACAAAATCCTATTAAGTAATGCGTTGAATATTATGCTATCTTTGCTATAACAAAATGTTATCTTTTATGGCACTTATGCTATTAACCGAATGTTATTCTCCATGGCGTTTATGTTATTATTTGTATACTATCCTCTATTGATGTCTATGAATACTTTCCTCTGCTATACCATTCCTCTTGAATGCTTTAACACTTTGTTACGCTTTTTTGTGATATATCCAAACTGCACTTTCACTTATCCTTTGCAATATCCTTTGCTATATATCTGAATGTACTTTCACTTATCCTTTGTAATATATTTGAATTTCTCTTTCCTTTATTATGCAATATGAAACCTTCTTTCTTCTACAATATAAAACTTTTGTAATATAATCATATTTTCTCCTTCCTAGATTTTTGATCCGAATTTATATCAAATACTTTTATGTTTCTGTTTTACTTCTACCTTCTATCTCTTTATTTTTGTGAATGATCTATTTTCTTCTATATTGGCTTCTTGGGCTAATATTAAGGTCAATATGAACTAAAACTACTATTATCAAGGTCAATATCTATGTGACTTGAATCTTCTTTTGGTGTCAAGGTCAATATCTTTGTGATCTAAATCTTCTTTTGATGTCAAGGTCAATATCTTTGTGACTTGACTATTTTAAATACCTTGCAATTCTCAACAAATGTAGATTCTAAACCAATGCTTGGAGCTATATAAATTAAGCTACATGCTTCTTTATCTTTCTTCAAGACTGATATATAAGAGATTTGATATATCTATTTTCTTTCTTTCTGTTGCTTTCTTCTGTTTATCTTAGGAAGCTTTGAATGCTTCTTAATCTATCGTAACTTTATAATTTTAATATTCTTTCTTACTGCTTTCTACAATTGCTTTACGATGTTATTATTTTTTTCTTTGTTTCTTATCTTTGCACTTAGAAGCTGAAACTCTTCTCTATCTAATGTAGGAATATTATCAAACTTCTACTGGTTTCTCTTCTATCCTTGAAATATTAAATCTTAAATCATCCCATATATTTTTGAGGTGACTTTGAATGTCCTTGAATCTTCAAATTTCTTTTGAGTTGGCTATAATATTAAAAATTAATGTCAAGGGATATCTATATCCCTAAATCTTAAACTTTCTACTAAATTCAATGTTAAGAAATATCTATGCACCTTAAACTTTCTATTAATATAGTTGAGTCCTAGTCTTCACTGGTTATTCTTCAATTGAATAACCTTTCTACTCAATATGATCTTTAAAAAATGGAGGCCAAGTTTCACTGCCTTCAAAGTGAATATATGATTAATCAATTTTATCAAATTGGATAAAATTATTTAATAATGGTGGTTAATGAACTCTATCAATCTGGATAAAATTTGGTGGTAGCTTTGATACCACTAATAATTTTTTTAGCCTTATACTACCACAAAATATCATAGGTTCACACATACCAAATATAAAATAGCCAAAATATAATAATAACAAGGTTAAGATGATAATAATATGAGTAGAATAATATGTATATCAAGGCTTATAATAAATCAAATAACATTCAATAATATGCTAAAATATGAATGTAAATATCCTAAATCATTCATGTACTATGCATGAAGAACAATTTACAATATTAATTGCTCAAAATGTATACAAGATTTATTACTCCACTTTCTCTTATAATGAGATATATGAATTGTATATGATGATGATGATTCAGTCTATGGAGCATTATCTCCATAATATAACCAGAGTGATATGAATCTTAAAGTACTACACTATTGCTCTCCATATGCCAAGTCTCATGACTCTTGGCTTATATACTTGCCACTTGCATACTTGACTCTATAATATATGCATACCTATACGTGACTCTTATACTTCTATTTGCACTCTCTGATCTAAGACACTTGTGCACATATTTACATTACATATTTGCACTTTTACATATAAGAAACTTGTGCACATAGACTCAACCTACTATTACATATTGCTCTCCATATATCAAGTCTCATGACTCTTGGCTTATCTACTTACCACTTGCATACTTGACTCTATAACATATGCACACCTATACATGACTCTTACACTTCTATTTGCACTCTCTAATCTAAGACACTTGTGCACATATTTACATTACATATTTTCACTCTTACATATAATACACTTGTGCACATAGACTCAACCTACACTTGCACTCTAACTCACATGACACGTGCATTTCTTGCATATTAAAACTTTACATGATACTTGTGCATTTCCTGTACATTCACACTTACATAAAAAAGAAAATATAAATCACACTCTAAACTTTGATTCAACCCTAATCTACTATTTACAAATGTACCATGAAGGTACCATGGGGGTACATTAGCATGTACCAAATAATGTAATATACTCCAACAAATCTTACTAGCCCAACCTTGACTTAAGCTTGGGATACTATCAAAATCACTATCTAGATAGTAATCACAAACCCCTATATAATATTCTTTAGATGTTGTAATATTTTTACAAAATGAATAACTCGCAACCTCCTTGTGTATTGAAATATGTAGTGGTTAAGCTTCACTTGAGGCCATGACTGAATTTGTATTATATTGTATGTATAAGCCCTTTGGGCCCTTGGAAACCTTGTAAATGGTATTTTTTGTAATATTTTATTATTTAAACATAAATATCGGTTAATTTTAACATAAAGGTAACTTGTAATAGGGTGTAAATGCTCCATCATACAAAACATTATGTTATCAGTTGGAGTGTATTATATTTTGATATAGTGAGATAATTTGGTGTCCACAGACACCTCCTTATATCATATGTATTGATTTACATAAATTTCTTTTTATCAATACTAGGTATGTGTTGATTTCGTTCCCTTATAGAAACTATTGTAAAATCCAACATGGAACTAGAGTAGGTATGAATCTCTTTTACTTGATTGATTATACTTAGTAAATTAAATTATATGACACCTCCTAAGTGCAACAATGTTTTGGAGCAACTAGAAGATTTGTGTTAGCTATTGATAATTTATAAAATAATTTTTTTATTAAAATCCTAGGTGGACTTGGATCATAAGGATATATCTAGATTTAGAAATTTTTCTCTAGGAGAAAATTTAATGATATGTTACTTTATTTCTCTCTTAGCACAAAATCATTTTATTTATTTGACCAAATGGGTGCCCTAGTTCCAAGACCCAGGTTTTTGAGGTTTTTAAAAAATCTCATTTATCTTTTACAATTTTAAAAAATCAATTTCCTTTTCTCCTTTGATATTTTGTGTCCAATAACAACATTGATGAGAGGGTAGATGAATTGGTAATCATAAAAGACAAAAAGAAGAGGCTAAACACTTTTTGATAGACCCTTAGTGCTAGAGAAGTTATGGACACGTTTCCATGCATAACAAATACCTCTAAGTTGTATGACAAAGTTGCTAAAATGGTCTAACAACTTTTTTGCTTCATTGGTATGGATCTCTTGATTGGTTGTGTTTGATAAAATGGTTGTGTAGAGAAAATTATGATAGATATGAATGAACTGTTAGCATTTTAAGATTATTTATAAAATTTTCGGGGTGGTTTTTTTTCAACACTTTTCTTAGTTTTGCTTTTATGTTCCTATTTTCTGCATAAAAAGTTGCATAATTTTTTTTTTATCTTTTGTATATTCAATTTTTGAATTTTAGAATATTTTGAAGAAAATTCCACATTTTAGCACACTAGATGGAGTGGGTGGGACATGCATGCATCACTATGGAATTTTCCTGTGTCAGTGTGCACAAAAGGTATTATTGGCATGAGGTATTTAAAAATGATAATGGGGTTAATATTATTGTGGGCACCTTATTTTTTAAATGAAGCCCATGCCAAGGTGGCTATAGGAGCCTACCTTGGAACAATGGGCCTTAGAGGTCCTTCAAACCAAACATGGCCCCGTTTGATGAATACTTATGATGTTAACATTACTTATGATGATATAAGTGAATATGACATGGCATCCTATGATGACATGGAACTTGATAATGTCACAACTTTTATGCTTGAAAATGCTAATGAGGCACATGATGTTTCATAAAATTCTTAATGCTAATGTGACACTCAATTATGTGGTAGTTAATGATATGGAATTTTGTATAATACATGACATTGACATGGCAAATGATGTAGCACTAACTAATGTGGCATAGAATGATACATGAATATTGACCTAGCAAGTGGTGATATGATAGGTGATGATGTGGTAAGGTTGTACGTATAAATAGATAATGTGTTAGGAAGACCTCATATGGCAAGTATAAATATGGGTTCAACCAATCATATTCTTCCAAATCATCAAACTTAGAGATCATACAATCACATAGTCAACAATAGACTTGGCAAAGCATGGATTTTAGAGTGAAGCAAAATATGACAAGTAGCATAGAGTGGTTTATAATTTTTAGAGCAAATAAAAGCATGAAAAGTGGTGTATTTTGGTTTACCAGTACACTACCAAATGGCTTGCATAATCAAACCTAGTTGGTAGACCCTATTTCAAATTATAATAAATGGTATCACCCATTTATCAGTATGTTGTATATTCAGTGCATAATTGGCATATCTCAACAACTCATGTAGCAGCATGTGGTGGCCTTCCCTTTATTGTAGGTATATATTTTTTCAAAAATTTAAAAGTTTTTGAGGAATTGTATGATTTTGGGTCAAATGTTTGGGACTATAACTTTTGCATATGAAAGTGTTTTGGGCCATTTTTTTAAATTGCACATTTTTTTGGAATCTTTTCATTAGTAGTATTGTTTTTGGTAATACATTTCTATTTATTTCCAATAAACTAAAGCCCCATAAATTTAATTTACAAAAACAATACACAACTACATGTAGGATTTTGTATTTTGATAGGAATTTATGGATCAACATGTGCCATTTTTGAATGGTCCAAACTATGCCACTTAAAAAATCAAGTTGTAGCTTTACTTTGAAGTAAGAGGTTTCTCAAAGATGTGAATTTGAATTTGAATTTGTATTAATGTCCATCGATGACAAAAAGAGGTCAATAGGACTGTAAAGTAGGACATATACAAAGCAACGAGAGTGTCTAATGTAGCTCTAGAGAAAATAAAGTAAGAAAAATAGTAAACAGGATGACATATGATATACAAGATTTGTGGATCAAGGATTACTCCAAACATTCAAGTCTGAAGAGAAGTGAGTGATTTAAGAGTTGGATGTCGTCATAGATGTTCTTTGTTGGAGGAGATGACGAATTGATCTTGTTGTACCTCTGTGATCACCCTGGCGCTTCTTGTTCACGGCCTCTGGAGGCTGTAAGAATGAAGTGATAATTCGGGATCCTTTTATCTTCTGCAAATTGTTACTAAGTAGTTCTTTCCTAAGATTGAATAATTCTTGAATGAAAAGGGCAATGCATCTCTAATCTTCATAATTAATCCAAGATTTTAGTGTATGGGTGTCTCTGAATAAGCAATAATATCTACCTCGTATCTTGTAGTAGACAGGACAAGTGAAAATGAAATGCTCCTTGGATTCCACATCAAGACTGCATAATCTACAAATACACTAATCTATGGGGAGGTGATGACCTGTCTCAATACGCAGCTGGTGGAAGCAAACTCGTAGTTGAGCTAGAGGAAACTTGAGGCTGTGTGACATTTGTATCAAGTTATAATTTAGAGTAGTGATGGAAGAATGAATGAGAAACAATAGACAATAATTCTAATAAAAAATAAACTATTTGTAAAAATATCTACATATTGTACAAAAAATGAAATATCATGAATAAATGGTCAAATGAAATGCAATGAGATCAAATGTAATGTACTGATGTCAAAGTAAATATTTAGAAATTGAATGTAATATGCATGCAACCATCATTTATAAACAATACGTTAATGTTAGATTTTGAGGTAGATTATAATGGGAGATGGCAATCACGGGATGTAGAAATATAAGAGAAAGTAAATTTACGAGATTCTAGAAATATGCTATAAATAGAAATGATTAAAATGAATACAATATTGCTATGGAGGAAATGGACACTCCATTCAAGATGCTACAAGACTATAATCTACTCCATCACTAATGGAGTCACATAGTACTACTACTACTACCTACTGACTTACCTATCAAACTCTTACAATGAGACCCTTTTATAATGAAAGATAGATTCCTTGGCCAACACTCTTCCTAGTTGTGCAAGGGACACGTTGCACATTGATACTTTTGCATTTATTACAATGTATAAAGTAACTAGATAATTTTCCCCTAAAGTAATCTAATGTCCTAAGTATGTACCTAGGAAGGTACATTTACATGATCCAAATGATGTAATAGACTCTAAATCTAACACCCTCCTGTATTACATTATTTGGGTACTGAAGAATTTTAGTCTTCAATATGGATCTTCATTCATTGGATAATGGAACTTGTATTCTCCTTCATTACTTACTATGATCAGATTCATCCAATAGTTTATTTCTTCAATTGATGTAGAGTAAGTTGATATTGTAGGTTCTTCTTTCAATCGAGTGTTCTCAACAGGTTCAGTCTTTGTAGTGTTGTGTTCTTTTTTAGCATACATTTTCTTCTTCTTCCTTCTTCTCTTTTTGCTATTTTGCATTGGACCTGGTGGAATTTCTGCTTGATGGAAAATTAGTTTATCATCACAATAATATTGTTTCTTATTGTTGACTTGCTTCTTGTGTTGAGTAAGTACAAACACAATCAATGATAGATAAATCATTAGACACTCTTCTTGTGAGAATATAATCAATTTTTGTGAGTTCCACCATGCTTTGAAGAGGATTTTATGGAGATAATTAATCAAGGCTGCAAAGTTACCTTCTTTGGCTTCCTTAAGAAATAAGGAGAATTTTTCTTTATTACTAGTTGATAGTTGAAATAGAATGATAACAGTCAAGATTAAATGTAAATAAAGATAAAACAGTATGTAGAGGGTACGCAAAGCAAGACCCTAGGGTTTTGGGATGAATAATCACCCCAAAACTTAGCTAGACCGAATTTGTGCCCTATAGGATACCAAGCACATATTTGGTAATAGTGTCAAAATGGATGTAGAACACCCAATGAGAAAAAGTAGGGCTTTCATCAAATCCATGCCCTATAGCAGATGGGATGCAGATTCGCACAAGAGGGTTTAAAACCCTAAAACAAAGATAAAAATGCAACAAAACATAAACTAGGATGAAAATGCGAACTAATGAATGCAAAGAAACAACCTGGTGATCTCGTGGAAGAAGCAAGAGCAAAGGTGGAAGACCTCTCCTCCCTCAAGAAGACAAATTATCATCAAGGCTTTCTCCACTTGCAAAATCACAAGGAACACACCAACAACAGAACACCAAAGCACCAAGAGCACCAGAAGACAAGAGAACTCTAATTTTGCATGAACTTTTTCAGATTGATAGCTTGTAATATCCAAATAGTAACTAGGGAGAAAAAGGGGGATCCAATCCCTTTATTTATAAAGGGCTTGGAGGGCTAAAAGGTGGAAAAAATAAAACTTAACCTTGATTAGGTCGACGCCCCAAAAGGGTCGACTTAAAATTTAGGTTTTTGAAGAAAAACCCTAAATTTATCGAATCCACGCCTCATAAATTATCGGGCATGGATTCGGTCAAGGTCAAGAAAAGCAAGGCAAAACACAAGAAAAAGGGGCCAAACTTGCTCCTAGCAAGTTTGAGAACCTCTCAAAGGAACCCAAGGAAAAATGACTCATCTGGGTGGGTCAATTTTTTGTGTCTACATTTTACCCCCTCTTTGATGCATTTATGGCCTAATAAATGCGTCAAAGAAATATGTAGACACCTATGGGAGAAAAATATGACAAACAAAAGAAAAAAAAGGTGGTCGATTTAGAAGAAAGGGGTGGTGCACAAATAGTGTCATTCCAGACACTTTGAATATTTGGCATGCAAAATGAGGCATTAGGGACATTAATGCCTCTCAGGCCAAGGTGCCCCCTCGAGTTTTGAGAGGAATGTAAAATTCCTAAGGAAACTCGAAATGGTAGACTCAGAAGAAAAGAGAGTGGCAAACAATGAAAAATGCATAAAAAGGAGAGAAAGAGGAGAGAGAAAAGGAAAAAAGGAGAAACAAAAAAGGGGTGAAAACCCTAATTCATTTTCACCGTGTGAGAAATAGAAGATAACTTTGAGGAAAATGGGAAAATAGCTCTTCCTACACACCGAGCAGTAGTTGTGAGGGGTGAGACCAATGCAGAAGTAGATAGAGTACGGATAAGAGCTAAAATCCCAGCTAGCAAATTGAATTTAGTTCATTTTAGCATTTTTAATGAATTTTTAGTATTTTTTTATATTTTCATGGAAGTCACTGCTCGGGACTCAGGCATGGATATAGTGATCGCTTGTAGATCCAGTTTGCCCTAGTAGTGATTGAATCCAAACCCCATGTTATATAGGGTATGAATTCATGAATCTATACCCTAGAGGATATGGGGCATAAATTCGAAAAAAAAAAAAAAAAAGGTTGCTCTTAGTGTGTTTATTAATGAAAAAATTTTATTCTTTTTATTGCAACATGATGTCCTTGAGAGTAAGGAATGGTGATCGAGTACCCTTGAGGAGGCACTATGGGAGCTCACGCTAGTAGAGAGATGCACACTAGGTGTAGTGGGGCTTCTACACTTGGTAGAGATGCCTTGGGTGGAGGTTGATAGAGTACTACTAATAATGTTAGAAGAGTGGTGGTACCCAAAGTCATCCATATTTTAGTTATCGATAGGAGAGATGACCATCACACTAGAGGATATGTGGTGCATCTTGAGGATCCCCATCAGGGGGAGGATGGTTTATAGGGCATAGGTGCCATAGGATAATAAAGAGATTGATGGGTGACCCATCACATGAGATCCATAAGAGCAGATTCCATGTTGATGACATGCCATGATGACATGGGATTGGGGCATTAATGATTATGCTCTATGGAGTGGTGGTAGGATTTCTAGTGTACCATATGAGTTGATAATACCTACCATGGGTACTAGTTGAGGGTAGTGGTAGATATGTGAGACTAGTATGTGTGGTTTGCATGGGGTTCATATATGTTGGCTTATTTGTATAGGATGTTGTACAATATCATGTATAAATGACATACATGATTAGTATGTATGACTTTGCTCTAGGTGTGGTGTTAGGAGCACATAGCCATTAGGAGGCTAGATGCACTACTAGGGCCACTACTTGACCTAGAGTGGCCAACAAGATATAGGTGGTCTCGAGACCTTGAGCATACATAGAGGTCGTACGTAGGTATTCTACCACTAGGGAGATGGGTCATAGATGAGCTATGGGACCATCAGATCATATGGTGGCTATGGCATCTACACCCTAGGTGGGATGAGGATGTGGAGGAGCTAGCTTAGGTTAGGAGGGTCTGATGGGTCACCATGGAGAAGGGTGAGTTGGAGCTCTATCGGTTTGATCGAGTACAATGATAGTTTAAGATTCTCTAGGAGATACTAAACTTGGGGACTACTAGTATAGGAGGGTGAGGAGGGATCCATCAGGGGTTGGAGGGGACCTTGATGTGGCTAGGTTCATGGAGGAGGACTTGGATGATCCCCTCTACATTGATCCTAGAGTGGATGATGTTGGGGTAGCCCTTAGATATAGGAGATGGTATAGGGGTATTATACCCCCAAGGATCTCCCCATCGGTGCTAGTGTAGAGGCACCAAGTCATGGGTCGATGAGTGTAGCTGGTGCTCTGAGAGGCTAATCGATGCATAGTGGAGTGATGAGAGTAGATGCCATAGCCTCCTAGGTAGGCTAGGGTATAGGTCAGGGTAGAGGTGGTGACCACCATGAGGACCACCATCACTCTCTTTAGGGAAAGGTAGGGAGAGCATTGAGGTGTCCCTATGTAACAAGGTAGGACAAGAATATGGGTTAGGGAGACCCAATGAGGGTAGTGGAAGGGTCGATAGATAAGGTAATCACCATGTAGGGGGAGATAGACACTCTTTAGGCATAGCTAGGCTAGGTCATGATAGAGAGGGATATAATGAGGGTTAAGGTGAGCCACCTTAGAGGGGAGATGGGTTAGCTAGAGTAGGAGCATCAGTGGGCCTAGGCTGAGGGGATGGTTATTGTGATGAGTAGCTATCTAGGTGAGGGGATCTACCTTCTATAGGAGTAGTTATAGAGGGTAGAGGAGGACGAGATAGAGTGGTATGGAGGGAGACCTTCTACTAGGCTCTGTACTTCTAGGTAGTGTCGATGGATTAGAGGGTGTAGCCACTAGCCTCCATTTAGTCATAGAGTCGATCATGGTCTCGATCATGGATAGCTACATGATCTATGAACATGCCCCCACTAGGACCACCACCAATAGGCAGAGTAGAGGAGGTAGGCTCATAGAGCTAGGGTTGGGATTAGGGTGACATGCCAATTTTAGATTATGGCATGCATCCTTGGGGAGGGTCGAGTGCATCGAGCTTGGACTGTGGTGCATTGACCCAACTGACATGTATTCACTACTTATCAATTAATATCATGCTATGGTTTTTATTATGTTATGGTGTGAAAATGTGTGTGCATTAGTGTTAATTTTTGTTTTATGCATGGTGATGACAAACATAATGAATGCAACTAAATGAATGAAATGGAATGAATCTAACTAAATGCAAGCATCTAAATGCAAATATAAAATGAGATACAACATGCAATGCATAGATGGATGGATGGAAAGAAGAAGAGAAAGAACAAAGAAAAATAGATGGTGAGGAAGAAGAAGGAGATGAAAACAAAGCTCCAAAAGGCTAAGCAAAAGAAAAGAAAAAGGAGTGGAACCTTATAAGGATGTATGCTCACAAATGATCGAGATGGAGGTTACCCTCTCATGTGGCCATGAAGCTATCTTGTGAGGGTGTTATGCTTGTAAAAATATGGACAAGTGTGGAGCGATTACCCACTAGGGGTGTAGTGCTCGCTAAGATGGCTAGAGAGAAAGAGATATACCCACTAGGATGTATGCTCACAAATGGTCGAATGGAGGCTACCCCTCACTCGTGACCATGAAGTTGATCCCATATGGGGTGTGTTGTGTGTGAATGATGTGCCAAAGTGAGTACTACCTAATAGGGGTGTGGTGTGTGCAAGAAGGTGTATGGACAAAGCCAATGGAGTAGAACAAGAGGTGAGTGTGTGTATCTATCTTGAAGTTTCAATGGTTAAGAGGTGTGCGTAAGATAGTCAGTGGTCGTATGAACACCATAAAGGATATTCATGTGGTATCTATCCTATCCCATGAGGATCACTTAACCATCAAAATATCAAGAAGGAAAAAGTGTGAAAGCATGGATGAGCAGATAGAAGAAGAATGTATATCCTTGTCTTGATGAAAGGAAGAAAGGAAAACATGCAAAGGATAAGGATATACCAAAGAAGAACTATATCCCTTGACTTGGAGAGATATAAGCAATGAAAACTTTCAAGGTCAAGGAATATAAGAAAGAAGAAAGAAGAAGAGATGAAGATGGGATGGGTGAATGTAATGATGAAAATGCACAAAATGGGCCCTAGGTTGGGGATTTTCTAGGCATAAGAGCCCTAGTGTGAGTGCAATGCATGTGAGCTATGACCTAACTAGGTGTCATCACTTGCCATTATCATAAAATCCCCAAGAATCTATATGATCAAGTAGTCATGCAAGTATGAACAAGCAACAATGCAATTGTATGACAAGCAAAATGCAAGGTGGAATAAAATGTCAGTCAAAACATGCAAAATATGATAGGCAGTCATGCAGTATGAATCAAGCAAATCAGATGCAAACTAGATGAAATGAAAATGTAATGCCATGCATAGTATTTTATTGATTTTTATTATTTTTATTATTTCTTCTTTTTTTAGATGATTAGATTCATTGATTCTTTAAGTTCTTAAAGTCGACACAAATTTTGATTGTGCCACCTATTTTAACAAACAATATGGTAGTGCAAGGAACTGACCCATCAAAGAAAGGGCTATGATGGAGGATACCTTCATGATTCTCATCATAAAGAGGATCATCCACAACACATTCTCTAGGAGTTGTTGCATGAAATTCATTGCAAACTCTGATTGTGCCATCCTTTTTGATGAAAGGGGAGAGATTCCCAACTTTACAAGGTCTCTATGAGATAGAGGAATAGGGTCCCCTCAAGAATGAGGAGACTCAACATGCACAACACAAGGGATAGACCCATCAAAGGAGAAGCTATTTTGGAGGATATCCTCATGAGCTATGTCACAAGGGGTATTCCTTTTAGCATACTCCTTTGGGGTCACACCTCGCTCCGGATGCACCAAAGTTACCATATTGTAAAAAATAATATCTGAGGGATAAGGGGGACCCTCATCCTCATCACTCCACTTCAAGCTTTGATGATCTAAATATTTCAGCATAAGTAATAAGGTGATCATCATTATCATAGGGTAAAGGTTGGTTTTTATTAGGGATGTAGCCTATGCCACATCTCCTAGGCCAAATATCCACTTCCAAAGGCTCTTGAATACCTTTCTATTATGGCCCCAAACCTTTACCTATATATCCCATACTAGATAGGATTTTCTTGGGAAGTGGGTAATCATTGGATAGGTAACAATGGGTAAAAGAATACTCTATGAGAAGAGGGTTGCTACCATAAATATTTTCTTTGAGGGAGACTCCTATGAATATAAAGGTACACGTGCCAATGTGTACTACTTCACCCTTCTTATAGGGTAAACCCATAGTCCTTGGTGAAGGTGGTAGCTTGGCAAGATCTAGAAGAGGCTTTGAAAGAAAATGATTAACTTGATCCCATGATGAAACATTGATGAGCGGTTCCTCACTCACTTTTAGATTTTCAAGTTGTTTAGTTATGTGAGATGAGGAAATTGATGGACATAAATTGAGATCAGATTGAGCTTGCTCCACCATCAAAAAATATTTGAATGGGTGAGGATCACCCAAAATGGTGACTAGTTGATTCTTAGATTTAAACTTCAAACATTGATGAAAAGTAGAAGGGACCACCCTCATTGCATGAATCCAAGGGCATCCAAGAAGAAGATTGAAAGATGTGGGGCAAGACACCACATAGAACAAGGTATCTAAGATCTTAGGTCCAACCCTAAGAGGGAGAGATATAACATCGCAAGCCTCTTGGGACTCATTGTTGAAAGCTTTGATGATGATATCAGATTTAGTTAAATCTTCCTCTTTTAATCCAAACTTTTGGAAGAATTGATAAGTGCATAAATTGAGGGAAGAACCATTATCAATCAAAATCTATTTGATAAATATTTCCCCAATAAATGCAATGATGTAAAGGGAAGAATCCCCTCATAAGTCTGAGGAAGGCATATCATCATCCAAAAATGTGATATGATGTATCCCAAGAGAACTTACAACATTAGCCATAGCACTAGGGGAAATGTCTTGAGGAATAGATTGTTGTCTTAGAAGCTTCAACAAGGCTTCCCTATGAATAGGAGAAGTTTGCAAAATCTCTAAGAGAGAGATCTTGGCTGGGGTACTAGCTAATTATTGTTGAATGTCAAAGGAGACTTTAGGTTGTGGCTTCAACACTAAAGGTGGGTTTTCTAATCTTGTGCTCCTTTTTTGGGTATTCTTCAAAACTAAGGTGGGTTTTGAAGGTGGGTTGGATGAAGAACTCATCTCCTACTGAGAATGTTGAGTCATTTGATTCTGTGCTTGTTGCCTTGTAGTTATTGCTATCATTCCAACCATATTATCATAGGGAGGTGGCACATTATGATATGACACTTGATTAGCTGCTTGTTGACCATGCTTAGGTAGGGGATCTTGGAAGATTCCCATGTCTTGATTAGTTGTGGGTGCTTGTTGAGTAGGAGGTTGATTTTTTGTTGGAGGATTGGGTCAAGAACCTTCTATAACAAGTCATCCTTCATCAATTAGGTCTTGAACCACATGTTTCAACCTCTTACATGAGTTTGTCATATGCCCCTCCACTCTATGATATTCACAATGTTGACTAGGCTTATACCAATCAATCATGGTATCAGGTTACCTTATGGGAGGTAACTCAATCATATTAGCTTCCAAAAGTTATTGTAGGACCACATTCATAGGTGTGTTGAGTCTTGTAAAATTTCTTGGTGGGGGTTTTTGAGGTTAGTGAAGCACCATATTTTGTAGGGTGTTAACAACATTATTAATAGGCCTACTATCTATTACCCCATCACCAACTACATGCTTGTTCTTATACTATGTTTTAGTGGTCCTATCTTCTTTTATTTTAAGTTGACCTCTTCTAATAAGGGCTTGCTCTACCCTTCTTGCTAGATCTATTGCTTGATCAAAAGATGTGATAGTTGTAGTTTCCAATTCATAAGATATTTGTTCTTGTAAATTCCCAATAAATATCTCAAGCATGTCTCAAGGAGGTAAGGTATATCTCAAACATCCAACTAGACTCCTCCAATGAGATAAAAATTTTGAAAAAACTTTCATCTTTAGCTTGTTTTAACATATAGACATCTTTCATAGTCACATTCTTTTCAACATAAGCATCGAATTGTTGAACAAACATTTCAGCTATCTCTTCAAAGTTCCTCAAAGAATGATTAGGTAGTTGATAATACCACTCTAATGCCATACCACCAAGGCTCTTAGGGAATATATTTAGTAACAACATGTCATCATATATGATATCATGGCATGTTGTCCTAAACATTCTTAAATGCTCAATTGGATCCTCCATTCCCTTATAGATAGGAAAAATCGACATTGGAAAATGCTTAGGGTAGGGCCTAGAGGTAATGATAGGGTCTAAGGGTTGATTGCACATTTCTCTATAGTTGTAGGTGAAACTAGGAGGTTGAATCATATCCACTCTTGAAACCAATTGTTTCACCACATTAGTTAAACTTTGCATCTTGGGATTGTTGTTGTGCAATGCCCCTAGGTTCCCTAAGGGAGGGGTATAGGTAGGTTGTTGAAAGGGAACTTGGTGAATGTTGGAAGCATTGACATTGTTATGGTATGGGTTATGATATGTGGTATCTTGTTGTGGAGGATAAGTGATATTTGGTGGGATAGAAGCATGAATGTTGAGATGAGTAGAATGAGGAGGAAATTGAACATAATCTTGATATGCACTACTAGTTGGAGGGACTTGTAAAACCCTTCCAATATTGGTGGTCATAGTAGTAGCATATGTTGGTTTATGTAAAGGATTACCATGATGTGAAGATTCAAACAAGGGGTTATCATGAACCATTCTAGGAGAGATAGCTAGAGGAGGGGAAGTCTCACCCCTTTCGAGTTGAGCTTCCCACTCCATAGCTTTGAGCAAAGCCACCCTATGGCATTTCATGAAACCCCAAACATGATCAAATGATGTAAAAGTGAAGCCACCATTAGGCCCCTCAAGGGGATCATAGTTTGTATCAGTTTCAACATGTTCTTGCTCTTCTGCATCAAGGTTAGGATTCTCTCTATCAACTTGATCATCTTCTTGAGGAATTTGATCAGATTCTAGATGCCTTCACTGACTCCTAAGGAATGGAGCCATTAGGAGAAATGAAAGGATAGAGGAGAAAACTAAGGAAAGACACACAAGAAGATTCTTAAGATGTTTTTAAATGTTTTCTATTCTAAAAAAATAAAATTAGTGGTCTTATTTAAAGTTTTCAAGAAAAAACAAAGGAAGAGGCTTCCTATCTTGGCCACTAAGATGTGTGTTCATGTCGGGTTCACCAAATATGTAGAGGGGGAAAACTACCCTATCATGTACGATTCTTGACTGGATCCATTGGGAGCCGAGGTGACCATGGGGGTGTGTTATATTCTCTACACTCGATGGACAAAAGGAAAGGGTTCACCAGGAATGGTTTTAGGACTCGCTCCAAGTCTGGGGTGGAAATGTTTAATGTGTCAATTAAGCAATCACCTATGTTTGGTCTTTCTATGCTAAACTATGGAAATGAAAGAACAATGCAAAACACACAAGATGCAAGAAGACAATGTCTAACCCTAGTATGATTCTTTGATTCAATGATCTCTAACCCTAGGTTGCAAGAAATGAAATCCTTTTTACTTAAGCAAGGGCACTTATCTGATCCGATGTTTGATCCAAGCTTTGTCTTGCATCCAGAATATCCCATAACTTCAAATCTATAAAATAGCTTCACAAAAACTCTAGAAAATATGGTCAACGTTTGGGGGCCTACTTAGGCCGCTATAAGACTAAGCTTGGAGGTGTAGCAGTCAAGCCCCCTTGGTCCTTTTAGTTGACCATTCATAATAAAAATGAGCTTTGACCTTTGGAACAAACACAATAGAATATGATAGCATAGAACAATGAATGAAATGCAAATAGAATGGATACAATGCTTGAACAAGAATACAATTTTGAAATCTAGGGTTTGGGAATAAATAATTACCCCCAAGCTAATCTGATATGAAATGCAAATGAAATAGAATGATAATAGTCAATACAAAATACAAATAGAGATAAAACAGAATGCAGAGGGTACACAAAATGAAACCCTAAGGTTTTGGGATGAATAATCACCCCAAAACCTAACTAGACCGAATTCATGCCCTATAGGATATCGAGCATGGATTCGATAGCAAAGTCAAAATGGATGTAGAACACCCGATGAGTAAAAGTAAAGCTTTCACCGAATTTGTGCCCTATAGCAGATGGGGCACGGATTCACACAAGAGGGTTTAAAACCCTAAAACAGAGATCAAAATGCAACAAAACATAAACTAGGATGAAAATGCGAACTAATGAATGCAAAGAAACAACCTGGTGATCTCGTGGAAGAAGCAAGAGCAAAGGTGGAAGACCTCTCCTCCCTCAAGAAGATAAATTATCGTCAAGGCTTTCTCCACTTGCAGAATCACAAGGAACACACCAACAATAGAACACCAAAGCACCAAGAGCACCAGAAGACAAGAGAACTCTAATTTTACATGAACTTTTCAGATTGATAGCTTGTAATATCCAAATGTAACTAGGTGAAAAAAGGGGATCCAATCCCTTTATTTATAAAGGTCTTGGAGGGCTAAAAGGTAAGAAAAATAAAACTTAACCTTGATTAGGCCGATGCCCCAAAAGGGTCGACTTAAAATTTAGGTTTTTGAAGAAAAACCCTAAATTTGTCGAATCTGTGCCCCATAAATTATCGGGCATGGATTCGGTCAAGGTCAAGAAAAGCAAGGCAAAACACAAGAAAAAGGGGCCAAACTTGCTCCTAGCAAGTTTGAGAACCTCTCAAAGGAACCCAAGGAAAAATGACTCATTTGGGTGGGTCAATTTTCCATATCTAAAGTACTCAAAGCAAGAAATTTCAAGATCTTTATGGAATACAAGGATGTGCGTGCTTGGACCTACAAGGATTTGAAGGAGATACCACCATAACTATGTGTACAAAATATTCCTTTGATTAATGGTGCACAACTAGTGACGAGACACCCATACATGATGAACCTAAAGCATGTAGCTTTAGAGAATGTTGAGATCAAGAATGTTAAATGTTGGAATCATTTTCAAAATTACAAGTGAGTGGGTGTCACCAATAGTGATCACCCTAAAAAGGAAAATAAACAAAATCTATATTTGTGTAGATTTTTAGAGCCTAAATGTTGTAACTATAAAAGACCCCTTCCTAACCCTATTCATAAACTCTATACTAGAAGAAGAAGTCAGGCATGAAATTTATTTATTTTTGGATGGATTTTTGGGTTCTAACAAATTGTATTGTAGGGGATAAGTTGAAGACCACCTTCATAGTGGAAAGTGACATATACATGTCTAATAAAATATCATTTGGATTATGTAATGCACATGCTACTTTCTAGAGGTTCATCTCATATATCTTTGATAAAATATCCATAGGGAACTTCAAAGAATTTTTGGATGATTGGTCCCTGTATAGCAAAACAATAGAGCATTTAAAGGCATTGGATGAATGTATGTGTTTGTGCTCAAGAGCTTGAATAACACTAAATCTAGGGAAATGTGTATTTTTGGTGCCCTATGGGAAATTAATGGGACATATTGTGTGTCAAAAATACGTGAAGCCAAATCTAGACAAGATACGAGTAATATTGATGATGGAAGAACCCCATGATAAGCTCTGTAAAAACCTTCTTATAAACAATGGGTTTCTATAGAAGATTTATCATAAAATATGCACAAATTACCTACTTGTTAGATGCTATCACACATAATAATGTTCTGTTAAAGTGGGTGGAGGAATACCAAAAGTCTTTTGAAGGACTCAAGGCACATTTGGTGAAAGCACCCATTTTGGTATATCTAGATTGGGAAAATAATTCCATGTTCATGTTGATGCCTCAAATTTTGCAATTGGATGTGCATTAGCCTATGAAGGATAGTTTGGGTTAGATCGACCCATCTATTTTACAAGTTGGTTGTTATCTAGGGTAGAGAAAAATTATAGCACCATAGAACGAGAAGCACTGGGAATGGTCTATGTACTACAAAAGTTTAAACACTATCTACTAGCCAATCAGTTTACATTCTATGTAGATCATTAGGCATTGCTATACTTAATCAACAAACTGATAATATATAGATGAGTGAGTAGTTGGCTCATCATATTAAAATAATTTATGTTTTGAGTGGTAGTGAGAATAGGAAAGAAGCACATAATAGAAGACCAACTTTTAAAGATTCACTCTAAAGAACCTGCACAAGGAGGCATACAAGATGAATTCCCCAACGTATAATTGTTCATGATAAGAGCAGTACCAACATGGTATAAGCATATAGGAAATACTTTGATAGGAGAGTTTCTAAAGGAGATGACAACAACTAAACAAAGGAAGATTATTACAAAATTGATACCATTTTCATTGATTGTAGGCTTGTTATATAGAATGGGAGAAGACCACATTTTGAGGTGTGCCATGGAAGATGAAGTACAAAAAATATTGGAGGCACATGAGGGGTTTGATGGATGTCACATGGGATTTAATGCAACAATAAGAAAAGTTTTGTTAATAGGAATGTGATGGCCCACTCTCTATCATGATGCCAAAGAATATGTGAAGGCATGTGATTTGTGTCAAAGAATGGGGAAGTTATTAAAGAGATAATTAATGCTATTACACCCCTCCCAACCTCAATAACTCTTTGAAATATGGGGATTGGATTTTGTGGGTCCACTTTGAACAAGCCAAAAGAGAAAGTGTCGATATATTATGGTGGCTATGAAATACTTGATGAAATGGGTAGAAGCATGGGCTCTACCAGATAAATTTACAAGAAGCATTGCTCACTTATTATATGAACAAGTTATCACAAGGTTTGAAATTCTCCTATAGTTGAAAAGTTATAGGAGAGGTCATTTTGTCAATGAAATCATTCAAAATTTGACTATGAAATTTAGGATCTCCCATTTTTTGTCTAGTCCATCCTATGCTAGGGAAAATGGATAAGCAAAGACAACAAATAAGGTCTTGATTTCCATATAAGACATGTAGTGTGGAAGGTATCAATTAGGAAGAATGATTACCAATAGTTCTATGGGTATACAAGATAACTTTTAAGCCAACAATAAACCATACACCCTTCCAATTAATATATGAATAGGAGGTAGTTATCTCAATTGAATTCTTGGTACCTAATTTATGGGTAGTAGTGGAGAATTGCTTGAATAGCGATGAGAGAATAGAAGAAAGACTCATGAAAGTCATACAATTGGGGGAGAAAAGGGTGATGGCACAATGGATGACAAAGATTCCCAAAATTGATGGAAATTTTGGCACGATAAACATTTATGAAAGATGAATTTGAAGACTGATGATTTGATGCTAAAATTGAATGGAAAAAGAGAAATCAAGTCAAGTAAATTGAAGAACTTGTGGCTTGGACCCTTCCAAGTATAGAAAGTACTAGATAATGGGGTTGTCTTACGAAAGAAATTGGATGGTACAATCTACCTCAAAATAGTGAATGGTTCTAATTTAAAGGTGTATAAGGTAAAGGCATAGGCTATAAGAAGAATATGAGACCCTAAGAATGTATACATAACTAAGAGAATAAGTGATTCATGAGTTGGATGAAATAATGTAGCGTATAAATGAAAGAGAAGAATTACAAAGAGCAGAATTGGATGAATTTGACCAAGAGCTAGAAAGACAAAGAGAAGAGTTAAGGGAAAGCACCAATGGCAATGAAGAAGCACCATCAGAGAGTAGCCTCTTCTCCTTAAACTCTAGTAGTTCATCTTCAGAAACACTAAGAATTCAATTGAATACTAAAAATTCTTCTAGTACTACTTCCTCATTGATGAGAAGATCTATAAGACATATAAATATGATGCCACAAGGTCAATATGAGATAGTGAAACTAAAAAGAATAAGTGAGGATATGCCACAACAAAGTATTATTGATTTTATAGAACATCGAGTAAGCAGAGAACAAACTGCTACAATTTTAAAAAGATATGTTAGGGAGGTGCTATAACAACGTAGGAATGGAGGATAGATTGAATACAAGCAATGATAAAAATCTTCCTAAGGACCCCAATACTCCATATCCAAGTCCCAATATTTCTAGAAGAAGGTAAAGGGACAAGCTCAAAGTCAACAAGCAAGGGTACAATTCCTTGAAATGATTCAAGAAGTTGAAAATAATGAATCACTAATACCCCAAGAGTAAGAGGATGATAGAGTAGAAATAGTTCAAGTGGTGATAACGAGCCAATAAGAGGACAACAAGGGAGGTTGGAAGTATAAGAGTACTGAGTCATTGCTAGATAATTGAGAAGACAAAGAAGAGAAGTAAGAAGGTTGAAAATAAGTGTAAGAAACATACAAATGACCTATGTATACAATAATGAAAGAGAATGATTCTAGCATTGACTTTGACTAATCAAAATAGTACAGAGGTGCGTTGGTAGAATGTGAACTACAAAGATATTTTGAAGAGGCAAGATGGTATAGATGATTGTTATGGATAGATCAAAGGTTGAGAACTCTAAGGTAATTATCACCAAGAATTCAAAACCATGAATGAAAACTAATGATGGCTGAATTAATTGATCAAACAAGGAATAGAGGTAACTTGAGTAATCCATGAGGTTCAACAAGACTTCTTGGTAACCCAAGTATACTTGACTAAGGGGGAGTCTGGTTGATCTCCTTCGTGATAGCTCATGGAGGAGAAATTCCCTTCTTGCTATCCATAGGTTGATTGATCAATAAAATAGACCATAAGGAACCATGGGTTCATGAGGATGGCCAGTTAGGACACCCCTATCAATCCCATGGAAACCAAAGATGTCATATTAAATGAATGAGGAACCAGATAAATATAGGATAAATGGAAGTTTGATAGTCCAACACAAGGGATATTTGATTGAAAATAAGGAGAGGACAATTGAAACTATTTTAGGGGAGACAAGGATTTTGGAATAGAGGTCAAGTACCACCAAGGACTCTAGTTCCAAGTTTGGCATGCCAAACATAAGTGGAGATAAAGAGGCATGATGGAAGTTAGATACAAAGGAGACAAACCTACAAACATGATGATAGTGTATCATTAGGATGATGATAGAATAGTCACCTATCAAGATGACGATAGAGAAAGCAGCTATCATGGTGATGATAGAGCAATTGGCCATCATGATGATAGTAGAATAGTTAGTCATTAGGATGATGGTAGAATAGATGATTGACATGAGGATGACATAAAAAGTAACCATCATGATGATGATAATAGGGCAAACTATAAGTCATTTAGCCATTTTCAAATGGAATAAAGATGCCATCAATAAGAGGAAGAAAGGAAAAATTGATGCATTATTAAGAGAATTAGATATAATCAATAGGTGGAACAATGACCAAAAATATCTCGAAGCTAAGGGAATCATTGAAATAGACAACAAATAAAATTTATGTATGAGGACAATGATTCAACAAGTCAGGGAAGCCATAGTCAAAGACAAAAGGAGGTATTATCAATAACAACATTAGAAGTTTGCATTGGCATAACCATGTGATTTATAAAATGTTGGTGATACATGAAAGAGACGCATGATGTACATAGTGTAAATAAGAAAAAGATAAAAACCAGCAAAAAAGGACAATAAAAAAAGCCAAAAATAAAAAAAATGATGACAATTGGTGAACATGCAATAGCTTGAACATGCAGTGGTAGTTAATGATTGATTTTCATGGGTGGTAATGATAATGAATGAGGGTTATAAATGGGTATGGCCAAAAAGAAGAATGTTCATTGCAAGTAGGTGAAGTTGAAGCAATCACACATCTAAAGCAAGAGCTTGAAGACTCATTGGCAAAAAATAACTTGTGCATCAAAAGTTACCATACCATATGAAGAGCACCATAAGTCATAGAGAAACAAAAAATATTAAGGCTTCATGAAGAATAATAGCAATTATCCATGCATTTTAAGGGTAAATTTTTCTAACAAATTTGTAGTCAAATGCATAAGTGGATGATTGAATCCAAGATAAAAGCAAAATCATGGCCATTAGAGGATGAAGGTGTAGCACGACTAAAGGTGAGCCAACCAAAATTTTGTGATTATGATGAGTTAGAAGCTATCATCATCACCTTTGTCATCGATATACCACTACCATAGTTAGGAGATTACTGTTCTAGGATGACAACAACATATTTACCGTTAAGCAAGTGAGTTAGAGGAGACTATTGTTAGGTAGGTCAATTTGGGCAAACTATCATAATATAAGTCAAATGGAGAAGCCTATCATTAGACAAGTTGGCTAGATAAATCTGTCATTAGAAAATTCAAATGGAGAAGCCTATCATTAGATAAGTTGTCTAGAGAATTCTACCATCAAACAAATAAATTAAGGAAGACTACTGTCAGATAAGTTGGCTGGAGAAGATTGCCATTAGACAAGTTAGTTGGGGAAGACTATTGTCACATGTTAGCTATAGAAATGACATCACAAGTTGGTAATAACAGTATCATCAAATGTTAGATAAAGCAAAAAAATAGAAGTGCCATCATATGTTAGCAGTAGTTGCACCATTAGGAAGTTAGAAGGCATAAAAGCAACCATCACACAAAAATATTACCATCTCAGATAGAAGTACCACCATCATCACAATACAAAGGTAGGAAATTACCTTCATTATTATTAGGAGAAGGTTTCTTAGTAGGAAGAAATAATATGAGTAGAAGTCACCCAATTTATACCAGATTGACATATCCATAACAATATAGGAGAGAAAGAGCAAATAAAGAATCATGATAGGAAGTACCACTAGAGTTAGTGGATAAAAAATGACTCCAACATCATCAAGAGCATTCCAATACTGGTGGGAAGGCATGCAGATAGGAATAGAATCCTGAGAAAAGGTAGACTCAAGGGAAATAGATGCACTCCCAAATAGTTGTTCCAAAACCAAAGGAGAAGGAGATTCAACAACTTGAATAAGATCATATACCTCTCAAAGACATCACTTGGATTCATGCACTTAGGGATCATTACAGATCATGGTGGGAGAAAACACCACAAAAAATGTGGTTAGAAAGAAGATCAAAGATGTTGGCATACATTTTATTCTATAAGTCCCTAACTTTGAAAAATAATTCTACAAGGAGTATCTATTGTAAATGTTGTTAACATATGATCCAACCAAGCATGCCAGTACGATGCAGGTGGGAGAAAGCAATATACATGTGGTTTTTTAACTAATTTTTTTATAAGAACATTTGGATTGTCTAAGGAAGGACAACCATAATTCAAAGATAGATTCAATTCCAAGAGAATACAACAATTTATTTAGTGTCACAAAATTGAAAGAAAAGATTAAGATTTTGATGTTACATGGAAGCCACGGGGTGAAACCAAACCAACTAAGAGACAAGGGACTCCAATGTATCATGAATGTATTGATGGCAATATTTTTTAGGGAGTAACAAGCCTCAAATTTGCCTATCTAGATGATACCCTACTTACAAGGCATTGAGAGGGGTGTAGCGAGAGGGGTGTAGCTTATGATTGGGCAACTTATTTGGCAACACGTATCCAAAATTTTATGATCTGTACCACCTAGAATTTATTAATGGTCTTCCATGTAATTGGATTATTTTTGGATGTTGTATATAGGGTATGCATGGAGATTCTTGGAATCAACCCTCCCAAAGCTTTATTGGAGTTAGCACCAACAGTCCTGAGGTGGATGGATGCCAAACCGTAGTTGAAGAAGAATACTATGAATACAAAGTAAAGAGGGAAATGTAAACACCAAAATCAAACATAATTAAATACTAATTAATTAATCATAATTAATTAGTATATTTAATATTAATTAAAAATAATTAATATTAAATAAAGGTGCATTTACCTAAGGTATTAATTAAATTGATTTATCTATTAAATAATTGATTAATTATTACCTAAGCTACACGATCAATCACCCCTCCTCAATGGGACCACTCACCCTTGCATCCCCCATGACCACATCATCCGTAGTTCACTTCAGTTCCACCCCACAAGCCCCATACCCGTTACATGCAAGAAAACATTACCCTATTACAAAAATGAACTTCAGTTTACTACACATCAACATGCACATTTAAATTAAATAAACATATTTAATTTAAATAAAAAGAAGCAAATAAAATATGCATACGAATAAACATACATAATCAATTTAAAATTTATATTTAATCCACATACACTTTCAATTCAACATTCATATTTAAATTAAATAAACATATTTAATTTAAATACAAAAGCAAATCAAACATGCATAATCAATTTAAAAACATATTTAAATCCACATACACCTTTAGTTTAGAAAAAAAACACTAGTGAACACCACTTAACTAGTTGAGCCACCACCTCATCCATTCCCTATGGAAAGTCTATAAATGCAACCTCTCCTCCTTCATGGAGCATGAGGATGGTATGAGTACACTCATGTTGATGAAGTCTTGAGCTAAATTTTACATTCAATCACCCAATGCAATCACACACAACCATCCTTGTCCTGTGCCAGACCCTAATCGTGAAATTTTGCAGGCTTGGATACAACTTTCGAATATAACACAACATAGTTCACACGTAGAATGGCCACAATAACAACAATAGTTGTAAGCAAGGTAAATATCTTCTTACATTTACTTTCATTTTATACACACATTTTATTTTATGCATTTTTGAATTCGAGCCTCACTTCAGGAGGCCACATATATTACTAACTATTTGCATTTAGCTTGTGTGTAGATATACAATCTAGAATACATATATTCACACACCGATTCAGAACACATAGAGTCACACATCAACCATAGATCCAACAGATACAAACATTGATTCAAACGTAGATATTTTAGAACCAGAGCAGCCTCAAATCCAACAAGGCAATGATCACTACAAACTTGCCCAACAATTTACTATAGTGACAAGAAGACAAAAACACCATTTTATTTGTAACAGGGAATAAATCCTTTAATACTTGTGTAACCCCTACGAGGGTCAATATTGTAATCGAACAAGACAAAATGCACAACACAATACAATTTCTTGCTTTATTTTACATTTGCTTTTACATGGTGCATATTTTTATCGTCTACAATATGATCATAGTGGGACCATTCCCCTAACTTGTTGTTTGCGTAAAATTTTAAATTGTTTGTTGTTTTATGCTTAAAATTGATTTTATTACTATAATTATAATTTTTTTGACTCTGTGTTATTTTTGGTTTTACACAGGTTGCAGTTATCATACATAGGTGAAACCGTCCAACAAAGGACATCCATAGAATGCAACCGTCAGAACCTGGATGACATCAAACAGAAATCATCTGATCCTAGATAGTTGTAGAGCACAAATATTTCTAACTATGGGTCTTCAACACAACGCAATACTATAGGTAGAGGGTTTCAATTTTTTCTGTAATTTATAGGTTTTACAATTTATCTTTTATTTAAAAAAAGTGGGAGGTTTTAGTTTTTTTTTTTTAATTTGTAGATTTTATAGTTTTATTTTTTATTTAGAAAAGGGGGTTTCAGTTTTTTTTATGGTTTTACAGTTTTTATTTATTTAAAAAAAAGGTTTTAGTTTTTTTTTTTTTTTTAATTTATAGCTTTTTACAGTTTTATTTTTTATTTAAAAAAGAGGGTTTCAGTTTTAATTTTTTTTTTTTAATTTTTACTTGATAGATTTTACTTTTTTATCTATTTTATGATTAAAAAAGAGCATTCTTAAAATTAGTGGTTGTTGTCATTGCATTTAGTTTTCATAAACATTACATTTAGATAACACTTGCATTTAGACATTCAAAAAAAGTGAAAAACCATTTTAGAATTAGTGTTTATTTCTTTTGCATTGATAAAGTTGCATTAGGCATTTTAAAATAAGTAAACACAAAATAAAAAATTTAAAAAGAAGAAAAAAAATTACATCACACATTGCACGTTCCATAAACACATTGACAAAGTTGGATTTCATCACCAACCGTCGATCGAGACCAATGATGTTAGAATTCACCTCCTTCTGTTGGCTCGCCCCCTAGACACCATAGTAGCCCCTATGAGCGGTTTTTTGGACTTCATCATCGAGAAATCCTCCACTCTTGAGGATATCTCGGGGTGGGTTAGGTTAGATACCCCTTTGTTCATGGGGTTTAATAATCAGTGGATTCATAGCTATCATTATTTTCCAAGCCCACCCGAGGGTGAAGGCTTGACTAGGCAAGTAGGAAGACTTAGACAACATGACCTCCTTTGGGAGGGTTATTTTGTCCCCTTAGGTTACCATAAGCCACATCCACCTAGGAATCCATTTTAGTCATTGTTGTATCACTTCTCATTAGAGAAGTGGGCATCGACACACCTATTAGATTACATTCCACCATCACATTCGTAGTTATAGGTTAGGTGCATCAAACACACTAAAATAAAAATCCAAATAAAAAAATCAAAACAAAACAAAAATTTAAAAAAATCTCAAAATATAGAAAATCAAATCCAAAAACATCTAACAATCACATCAACTTAAACATTTTCACCCTGAAACAAAGAAAATTATAACTATTGTTTGTTTGATTACTTGTTTGTGTAGATAGAGAAATCTGCCATCATTGTCACACCACCAAGCCTACATTCCATCCATCTTACCCACTCATATTATGGTCTTGACTTGAAGTCAAGTCCAAGCCCAAGCTCGAGCTCAAGCCATCACCTAAGCTATAATGGACCAATTCAGTCAAACTCTCCATCCATCCACAACTCCTCCAATGTAGTAGGATGTAACCTCGTAACCACCCCAAGGTAGCTTATCTAGGTACACCCATCAAATCACTACCAACCTACCTAAGACACACAACTCAAGCACTACCTACAACCACATCCCCACCAACATCCCCAAGTCCAATGGTTAAGGGACACCTATGTCCCCAGGCCATGTCACCCGCATTGACCTTGATACTGCATGAATCCTCTAGGGAGGCCTATTTCCCCCACATGATTCACCACCATCATCCTTACCACTATTGATCATTCTACCCTATTTAGTGTGCCCAATGCCCCAAGATCAGGTATATACTCATGCAACCTACCTTGCCAAACCATGTCCCAAGTATGGCATGCCCATCTAATACTTCCCACTCAGGGGTTCTAACCCCCAATCTAATGCAGACCATATACCCACATCCCATATTTGAACCAATATCGACAAGCCTATGTTAACATGACATCTCACTTGCTTGTGTCTACTCTACCCACCTCATCCCATCCACCACAACTTCCACCCCAAGGGCCAAGCCACCCAATTTCCACAACTTCCCAAGAATTTTTCTTTGCACAATCTCCATCATGGACCACCCGACTAATGGCCATACAAGCTTTAATGCCTTTACAATAATACCAACAATAATCCACTCAACCACTAGAGCTAAAGACCTATAGCCAACCACCACTCCAACAATACTAGCAGCTACTACCACAATAGTATTACTAGAATCAACCTCCACCCACACAACAATACTAGCAACTACCACTACAATATTACTATCAACAACAACCTCCACCCACACAATAATACCAGTAGCTACTATCGTAATAGTACTACTAATTCTAACCTCCACCCATATAATAGTACCAATAGCTACCGTTGCAATAGCACTATCAATCATAACCACCACCCACTCAATAGTACCAGTAAATTCTACTATAATAGTACTACCTGTAATAACCTTCACCCACACCACAATATCAACAAAAACCCTCCATATAATACCAACGAAAATAGCTATCACAACAACCTCTATCCATGCCACAACATCAACAACAACCCCCCATCTAGTATCAACAATAGTAGCTACTACAACAACCTTCACCCACACCACAACATCAACAATGACCCTCCATATAGTATCAAAAACAACAACTACCACAACAAACTCCACGCACACCACAACATCAATAAAAAACCCCCATCTAGTACCAACAATAGTAGCAACAACCCCTGCCCATGCCACATCATCAAAAACAACCCATCCAAAATCAATAAGTTATCCTATATCAATACCAACAACCACCCATCCAAAATCAACAACACCAACCACCATCACTCACACACCAATAACATTTCAACCAGCATCCATCAACTCACCCTACCTACGTTCATCACTAATATGTGCAATATAACCAATATCCATCCTCAGGTTTCTAAGCTGGCATATATCATACAATCATCCCAACCTCCCTAGATAGAGTTCAAATGTTGGTCAATAAGGTTGAAAGTTTGGCATTACAAATTGTAGGCATTGGATATCAAAATCTAACACTCAATCAATAGTAGAACTACCCAATTCACTCTTCGATATTGTTGCTTCCATATCCTCCCCTATTCATAATGCTAAAATTTGAAAAATTTAAGGGGAAGGAGGATCCCCAAGATCATATAAGCTCATTTATCAATTCATACTACCTTACTAATGAGATTGACCCCCTCATGCTTTGCACATTCCTACTATGCCTTGGGAGGAGCCTTAGATTGGTTCAACCATTTACCTAGACACAACCTATATACTTTTGAGTAATTGGCCAACCTATTTTTGGAACATTTCACTATTATTGTTAAAAGGAAAATGAAACTCATGGATCTGTACAACCTCCATCAATTTGATGATGAGTCTACCTTAGACTATGGTGAAAAATTTAGAGTTGTAATAACATAACTTCCCTTCACCCTCCCCATCACAGAGCTGACTTAATTATTCATGAGGAGTTGTTCAAAACCAATATCATTACTACTACAACTCTAGCAATATTGCAAACTCGAGGAAGCTTTGGCACAAGTTAAGACCATTAACGACATTAAGATCCAAAATGGAAAAATTAAACTAAAAAATAAGGAAAGGTGAAATAAAAACCCCAAGGGCACTTATAACAACCAATCAAAATCCAATGAAGTCAACTAGGTTGTATTGAGTAGCCCAAGCATGCCTAATAAACAACCACAACAACTAAAATAAGTGTAACCACAATAAGGACCATCCATCATAGTGATAGTGTAACCAAACTACAACACCATGCCACCTCCCATCCAACTGCAAAATCCCCAACCAGACAATCGTACCAAGAACCTTGTTAGGCCCTCACAAAATGTCACTCTACTTCCTGAGCCCTACTTAGTAATTTTTCAAATTAATTATGAAGCATGGGTAATATCATTGCTAGAAGTAATACCAAAATATCCCAACAAGCCTAAGCTTACATCATACAAATAATATCACCATTGTGCTTACCATAGGTGATAGGGTTATGACATCAACGATTGCATTTCCTTCAAACATTTGGTCCAAGATCTTACTAAAAAGGGGGTAATTGCAATAGATAATATGCTCGCACCACTCAAATAGAACCTCATTATTTATTAGGACCCCTTGCTATAGCATATGAAGAACAAAAAATTTCAAGTACCACCAACCACCAACACCCTTCCAAACTAGGTCAATCAGATCAACACCATGCAACATCACAATTTTGTAGGGATGATTCATGTTATTACTCGGAATCAACACTATCCTAATTGATAGATCCAATAGAGTTCCACTCCCAACACATTATAATCCTCTAATATTCCACCCCCACCAGTGTAGGCCATATCATACCCCCACGACCAATCATATCTCTCATAAACTTCCTCACACAGAGCCTCAAGATGGCATCGATAAAACTCTCAATTTATGAGCTTATATAACAATCACCCCCACATCATGAGGTATTGATGGAAATATTAAAATCCATTGACCTTCATGCTCAAGATCCAAATGCCTTCATAATTTTTATGGGCAACATCAGAACTTGCATGGAACCTACAATCACCTTATATGATTATGAGATCAAAATATTACCAATAGAAGTGCCAAATACTCCATTGCATATTATAGCTCTTATCGATCATAAGCCCTTTAAACAAGTTTTGGTTAATACTTATTTCTCTATAAATATCATAACATCAATGGCACTCCAACATTTATGCCTGCCACCCTCACACATATCCTCATCCACCTTCACTCTATGAGCCTTCAATGATGCATTGTGCTCAACACTTGGGACAATCGTTCTACCTATTCAAGTAGGTGGGAAGACTATTCATACTTTGTGTCACATACTTTAAGGAGAAATGTAGTACAATGTCTTGCTTAGAAGACCATGGATTCAAGATATGTGATGCATCCCATCAACATTACATCATTATCTCAAATATGTTCATGAGGGCCATGTACACTGCATCCCTGATGACGAGGAACCTTTCAAGTATTACAACTTGATTTCTAATCCATATGAGCCATCATTACCATCCATACACCTATACCTCACCCCAAACTCGCCTAAACTAGCATCCCAAATAATATCATCACATCTTGACCCATATTTTTTGCCACTAATTACCTATCCACCCACCCAACCTACACCATCCAATTCCTATTTACCCTCAATTCCACCACATCCACCTCACTACATCACCCTAGTTGCTTTATAGAGTCCACAACCTTCTTCATCATCTTACCATATACCTAACTCCACTTCCATCCAACACCATACCACTAGGCAAAGCCAAACCCATCCCAACCAACCTTTGTCTTCACAAAGTACCCCCTTTCATCCACACATCCATCCCACACCTTCCACAAACATCCAACAACTTTCAAACAACCCACCTACACCACCACATCCCCCATATCAATTTTTTGTTGATCCCTTTGTTCACCAACCTTGAATGACTATAAACACTTACCCACCACCTTCATACACTGAAGCACAAAACATTTCCACCATGTAACCTAAGTTACCACATCAACCAGTCTTTGGAAAAGTTACCACAACTCATACCTCCATATTTGTCGATCCTCAATCCACCATAGTTCCCCAAGCCACTTTTGATCCATCCATCTACCCTAGATTCATCCATGCATATACTATAGATCCACCCATGCCAAATATTATCCTAGGTCTATTCATAGCATTACCTCAACTAGAAGACGGTGTTGGATCAACTTTTGCATCCCCTTACCAAACTATGCAGGTCACAGTCCACATAACTAGTCTAGTAATAGGTGAATATCTAGTATGCAATGCCATATTTATGCCTCCCACCTTTGAATTAATTAGGTATTTTGGATGCCCATGCATAGACACCATCATTCCAATGGGTCCTATATCTAATTCTATAAAGTTTATATACATCATAGTGGATTCTTCCTTCTATGTCCCTCATGATGACAAACCTAAATCACCATCCTCTGGTGACATTAGCTTCCTAGATAATCCCTCCTTTGTGCTATGATGTTTTTGATGCTTCCACTAGAGAGGATTTGATCTTGGTCATAATGAGTAGGGAGCTCACCACATTATCAAACCATATTACTAGCTCCTTGATCAAAAAGTTGGATTAGGGTACAACAACCATTCACTAGATGATCCCTTTGAGGAACATTTCCAATGCCTTACCCTCGATCCTAAATAGAATAAATATGATGAGTACATTGATCCTGAATGTATTTATTGTTTGCCAAAAGGTTTTTTCCAAGTTACCACCATTCACACCATCCCATTGGATACCTTAGAAGATGAATTAGATGAACTACTAGATGCACTTTCAATTGCTTTTAATAGCAAATATGTTCATCATTATCTCAAATATGTTCATGAAGGCCATGTACACTGCATCCCTGATGACGAGCAACCTTTCAAGTATTACAACTTGATTTCTAATCTGTATGAGCCATCATTACATTCCACACACCTATACCTCACCCCAAACTCGCCTTAACTAGCCTCCCAACTAATATCATCACATCTTGACCCATATTTTTTGCCACTAATTACCTATCCACCCACCCAACCTACACCATCCAATTCCTATTTACCCTCAATTCCACCACATCCACCTCACTACATCACCCTAGTTGCTTTATAGAGTCCACAACCTTCTTCATCATCTTACCATATACCCACCTCCACTTCCATCCAACCCCGTACCTCAAGGGAGGGGGAGAGGAAGAAATCCCAAACAATATAAATGAAGTTCCTCTCATGGAACGTGAGAGGCCTCAATGGCCTGCCCAAACATAGGGAAGTCAATACAATAATAAATCAAGTGAATCCAACTATTATCATGTTGCAAGAAACAAAAACTGATGAGATTCAGTCAAAAAAATAGCAAAAAAAAAATTGGAATCAAGGGGATATGGTTTGCAAATCAGCCAGAGGAGCATCTGGAGGCCTTATGACTTTGTGGGATCCCTGGATAGTAGAAGGCACCATTATTCATAAATATGACAGGGTTCTTAGTGTTTTATTTAAGGAAATAAACAACAACAGGTCATGGATCCTTTCAAATATTTATGCCTCGACTTCAATTCAAGGGAGACCTCTACTATGGGAGTACTTAGGCAATCTGAGTGAAATATTCCATAATTTTCCCTGGATTCTAGCTGGGGATTTTAATACTCCTCTTTACACTTCAGACAAAATGAGTGAAATGGACTACCTATCAGGAGCATGGATGAGTTCAATGACTTTGTGAACTCCAACATGTTGATGGCTATAAAACTTAGAGGAGCGAATTATACCTGGAGCAATCAACGGATAGGGTGTCATCTCATTCAAGAAAGGCTTGATAGGTTTTTTCTATCAAAGGAGGCTACAACTTTGTTCGGTGATTCTACCCTGCAAGCCCTTCCTAAAATTGCCTTTGATCATAATCCCATTTTGTTGGAGATCCCTAACTCTTTGTCCTTCAAGAAACCTTTCAGATTTCAATCTATGTGGATCAAACATTCCAGTTTCAGAGATAACTTAAGTCAATGGTGGCAACAACCTATCAGGGGTAGTGCAACTTTTAAACTTGCTGGCAAATTAAAGTTTGTTAAGGAAAAGCTTCGAACTTGGAACAAAGAGGTCTTTGGGAACCTCTTTGAAAATAAAAAATAGGTTGTTGAAAGTTTGAAAATAATTGATCAGAGGATCCAACATGGTGATGCTGATGAAACTACTAGGCAGGAGGAACGAACAAAACTAGCATAGTTTCATAACATTTTGGCCTGTGAGGAAATCTATTGGAGGCAAAAATCAAGGGCTCTTTGGTTGAAAGATGAAGATTCAAATTCCAAGTTTTTTCATGTCACCACACTTAGAAACAGAAGCAATAACAAGATATATATTTTTTAAAAGTAGATGGTTCTATTACTCAAGACTTAACATAAATCAGAAAGGAGGCAGTAACTTATTTCAATTCTATCCTTGGTCAGGAATCACGATGCAATGAGGAGGCCAAAGATATTCTCTTGCAATCCATTCCTAGTATAATAAATGAGGATATAAACCTTAAGATTCTAGCTCTCTTTTTTTATGAGGAAATTAAGGAAGCCTTGTTTAGCATGGAGCAAGACAAAGCCCCGAGACTCGACGACTTTCCCCCTCATTTCTATCAAGATTTTTAGGACATTGTAAGTGAGGATGTAATTTTTGCTATCAGATAATTCCAAGCAAGCAATCATATCCCAAAAGGTATCAACTCTACTTTTATTTCTCTAATTCCTAAGAAGCAAACCCCTAAATCTATGGGCGACTTCAGGCCAATCAGTCTGTGCAATGTTTCTTACAAGATCCTAACTAAAGCCATTGCAAATAGAATGAGAGATATTCTGCCACGCATCATAGATCCATGCCAGGGAAGCTTTGTCCAAGGCAGGTCAATCTTGAATGGAGTTATCACAGTTCATGAAACTCTGCACTCGGCTCTTAAGACTAACAGGTCTATTTTTGCCCTCAAGCTTGATATGAAAAAAACATTTGATAGGCTAAATTGGGAATTTCTGATTGCTGTCCTCCTTAAGTTTAGTTTTCACCACCAATGGGTTAATTTGATCAAAGAATGTATTTATAAAGCATGGTTCTCGATTCTAGTTAATGGAACAACTGGTGGTTACTTTCAAAGTCGCAGAGGAATTCGGTAGGGGGACCCTATCAACCCCATGTTATTCATCATTGTGGCAGAAGCTTTAGGAAGAACCATAAAAAATTCTTGTAGTTCAAGGCTAATATCGGGAATCAAGGCAACATCTCTCACTAGGGCTATTTCTCACCAAAAATTCGTCGATGATACCCTTATATTGACTAAGGCATCAGTGGTTGAGGCCAAAATAATTAAATACATCCTACAAATGTACGAGGATGTTGCTGGTCATAAAGTTAATTTCAGTAAAAGCAAGTTATATTTCTTGAACACCCCCATTCAGAGGTAAGGAAGGATTGCAAAAATTTTAGAGTGTGATATAGCAAACCTCCCCACTTCGTATCTTGGTCTCCCTCTTTTCACTGGTTCTCCGAGAGAGTCAATGTGGGACAGGGTTATTGAAAGAATTCAAAAAAACTTGTTGGATGGGAAGGTCATCTTCTATCTCAAGCAGGAAAGTTGACCCTCACTAAGGCCTCTCTTTAGAGAATTCCAGTCTATTTCCTCTTCATTTTCAAATCCCCTGTGAAGGTTTTCCAAAAAAATTGAGAAACTCCAAAAAGAATTTTTATGGACTGGATCAGAGGAGAAAAAAAGGATACACCTTGTAGGATGGACCAAAGTGTGCAGACCCAGGGAAAATGGGGGCTTAGGTCTAAGGAGAATTGCTCATATAAATTTAGCTTTACTAGCTAAGCAGGCGTGGCATCTCATTTTTGGTGAAGAAAATGAATGAACAACTATCATCAAATGAAAATATCTTCAAAATATGGAATTTCTAAGTGACTCAGTTCCAATAAGAGGTTATTTTTGGAAAGCAATTCTTAATTGTAAGTAAATCATCAAAAAAGGTTTAAGATGGGTTTTAGGCAATGGTGAGAGGATAAATTGTTGGAATGACAGGTGGGCTAAGGATGAACCACTGACGCAATATCCTAACTTAGCTTGAATCAAAGATATCACAGAAGAACTCATTGGAAGAAAAGTCTCTAATTATCTGATTATATGGTTGAGGACAGAGGTAGAATGAAGTGGAAACAAATAAGAATTCAGGGATTTCAAGAAAAATCAAATTATCTTTGTAATATTCTCGGGCAACAGTTTATCCCCATGAGACCCAAGGAAGATCAAGTGACCTAGGCTCCTACGAAAAATGGGTAGTTCACTATTAAATCAGATTACAAGCTTTTTCTTGATGACGAGGATTTTGTCCTCCAAAAGGACTTAGTTTGGATAAAAAATTTAATTCCAAAAATTACAATCTTTTCATGGTTGGTTATCCAAGGAAGAATTCTAACCATTGATAATATGATGTGTAAAGGTATTTGTATCACTAATTGTTGTTATTTGTGCAAGGCTAATTGGGAGACCATTTATCACATTTTCCTTGAGTGCCCTTTTCCTTGATTGTCCTAAGTGGGGTTTTTCAGGCCTTCAATATTTCATGGGTTAAACCAGCCATCGTACTTGATTTGTTCGTCTAGTGGCCTTGCCCCTTTTCAAGCCAAAGACTTAGATACATGTGGAAAATTTATCTCAATCACTATATTTTGCAGGTGTGGTTAGAAAGGAACCATAGAGTCTTTAATGAGTCTATCCATGATCATAAAACTATCATTGCTAGGATCCTATCCTTTGCCAACGATAATGTGAACCTTATCCCTTTTGATAGCCGTAAACCTCATCTACAGGAGACCACGATTGATCAATATTTAAGCTTAACCTTGTTAGATGAGTCTGTGCCTAGGGTAGTCAACCCCAGAGCCAATGTTAAGTGGTCTCCACCTCCTACGGGTTGGTTTAAGCTTAATTTTGATGGAGCATCTAAGGACAATCCTGGCAGAGCAGGCGCTGGTGGTATTGTATGAGATCATAATGGGAATATGATGCTTGCATTTTTTGAATATTTAGGAACAAGGATGAACAACGAAGCTAAAGCTAGAGCTATGTGGAGAGGCCTTCAAATGACTCAAGACTTAGAAGGAAATTTGATCGTAGAAGGAGACTCTATGCATGTTATAAATCTCCTCAATAATTGGAAAACACCTCCTTGGAGGATTAAAACAATTTTTGAAGAGGCTAGGATCCTTTTCCAAGGAAGATAAGACAAAAAAGCCCAACATGTCTTTCGAGAAGCTAACAAAATTGCTGATAAGCTGGCCAATTTGGGTGTCGATGGTAACGGATTTTTTAGATGGTAACACGGTGTCCCGAGTGAAGTAGAGGAGCTTATTCAACAAGAATGCCAAGAATGATAGTCAAATTTACCAACAGGGAAGGCACTGTAAGTTCGAAGGCTAGGAGTATTCTTGTCTCTTTTTTGAATTGGACTCACAATAAAAATTATCTGTCAGTCTTCGTGGATGCTACTTGGAAATACCACAAAGACTAATGGGGATAGTCACATGTCAGATAACATGGCTCCTAGTCATCTTAGTAATTTGAGGTTGGTTGATAATCACAGGGAAGGAAAGAAATGATAATATAAGACTTTGAACCAAAGCCACGTGGACCACCAGATAGCCACCACCATAAATCTATCCAACAAGTTCACTTCTCCAAGGCTGATTGGCCAAGATAGTATGTGGTACCAAAGCATGTCATATATGGAAGAAAACAATTACCAAAGAATTATTAAGAGTAACTATCAATACAGAGCTTGTGGGAGTTTTTTTTTAGTACTCTGCTATGTGTGTCTACAACTTTTTGTTTCTCCATTGTCTCAAGGAAGGGATCCGTGTCTGTTTCTTTTTTGTAATTATGATGCATGTGTGTTTTCTTGAGGTATACCCAAAATGTTGTATGGGAAGTTTCTTTTTGATAATAGGCTATGTGCCTTACCGAATGTAATGGCTTTGGCGGCATGTAGATTTTACATATATAGGATCCTTAGTAAGGATATGTTCATCAACAACCCTGGGTTGATTTTTATAGAAGGTTTTGGGTCAACCTGTAAAACCCGGTATTAATGCTATAGTATCTTATTTACCAAAAAAAAAATGAATATTCCTATTCTACTACCCATTTTCCTATGCTCCTTCCTTGAGAGCATCCAAACACATCAATGCATCCATCACAATAGTTACCACCGGTCCAACCAAATCCGTGACCATCCATGTTGGACCAACTCCTACATTGTGAGCATGCCCTTGGAAATCCTTCCTCTAATCTAATCACCCCACAAGTTAACATGGTCTCCTTTGACCTGTTCACACCCCTCTATAATCCAAACAATCCATTGAGGCCCATCCACATCGTTCCAATTTTCATAAACTTTGAGAGTATTTTTGCCTTTTTGTTCCCTACAGATTTCCTACTATCCAACCAATTGATACATCAAGCCAATGCCTACATATCACCTGCCTTATTGCCTTCTATGTCTACCATTCATCATGTTGACATGAGTGATTATGAGTCACCTGTTTTAAAAAATGCAGCGGATGACATCCACATTATTCCCACTCCTCACCAATTAGAGGAAGGTTCCCACATGCTCATCGAGGACACCATCGACATAGACCTCAACGATGATCCAGAACACCCATAAATCATTAAACTTAGAGAAAGCCTTTCTACTTAAGAACAAACATAGTTTGTTGTCTTTCTCACTGAATACAAACAAGTGTTCATATGGTCTTACAAAGATATGCTAGGCCTTGATCCTAATTTAGTGGTCCACCATCTCATCTTGAGCCTAGATGCAAAATCAATAAAGCAAAAGCTACAAAAGCTTCATCCTACCATAGCCATAATGGTTAAAAAAGAATTACAAAAATTGTTGGACATGGGTTTCATTCAACCCATCGACTGCCTAGAATGGGTTTTTAATATGGTACTTATTAGCAAGCCTAATGGGAGGATACATATTTACATAGATTTTTGCAACCTCAACAAAGCGTACCCTAAGGATAACTTCCTACTTCCAAACATGGATGCACTTATGGATTCTACTATTGGCCATGAAATGCTCTCCCTAATGGATGGTTTCTCAAGGTATAACTAGATTAGAGTTAATCCCAAGGATCAACACAAAACAACCTTTACAACACTTTGGGGATATTTTCCTACAAAGTTATGCCATTTGACATGAAAAATGTAGGAAAAATGTATCAACACACTATAACTTATATCTTCCATGACTACATGCATAAGATAGTGAAATATTGTGTAGATGTTCTCCTAGCCAAATAAAAAACATGTCATGAGCACATAAGCATTTTGCGTAAGATATTCAATTGATTATTTGAACACAAGGTGATACTTAACCCTAAGAAATGTATTTTTGGTGTCACATCTGGAAAAATATTAGGGTTTATAGTCTCCAAACAACACATCAAAGTCAACCCAAATAAGATCAAAGCAATTATCGGGATACTGTCCCCTACAAACCTCAAAGAGATACATAGTTTACAAGGAAAATCCAAGCAATCTAATGCTTTATTGCCCAACTATCCAATAAATGTAAACCTTTCAAACAACTATTGGAAAAGAGGGTCACCTTTACATGGAATCAAGAGTTTCAAGAAGCTTTTGATGCTATCAAGCAATATATTGCTTCCCCACTTGTGTTAACACCACCTCAACTAGGTGTTCCATTTCATCTATCTGCCACAAAATTTATCCTTGGTACCATGCTAGCATAAAATAATGATGTAAATAAAGAGAAATCCATATATTAAATTAGTCGAATACTGACAAATTATGAAACCAAGTACACATATATCAAAAAGCTATGCCTAGTCATTTTTATAACTAAGAAAATTTGACATTACATGATCGGCCATACCACGTATATCATAGCTAAAGAGAATCCTCTATGCTTTATGATGAGTCGTACCTATACAAATAGAAAAATTTCCAAATGGATAATGCTTCTGATGAAATTTGATCTTGAATTCATTAGCCAAAAATCCATTAAGAGCTAGGTAATCGTAGATCAACTCATTGAAGCTCCATTACCAGAAAATCACCCACTTATTATCGAGTTACTTAATGAAAATGTATTCAACATCATAGAGTAAGAGAAAAATATCGAACCAGAGGAGCAGGCTGATGTTGTCCTTTTATTTGATGGTTCCAAGTATGATTGAGGGGGAGGTGTTGGAGTTATCTTATTCACACCTTAAGGAGATCCTATGCCCTTGTCATTCAAACTCAATTTCCCTTGCATGAGTAACAATGCAAAATATGAAGCCCTAATCCTAGGCCTCTAGACTGCTATTGCAATAGGCATCAAATAAATCAATATTTTTGGTGACTCCCAACTCATTATCTATCAAGTTAAAGAGATCTACCAGTGCAAATACCCAATTTTGAAGCAATACAAATAGATAATTGATAAGTTTCTTAAGCACTTCAATTGGTATGAAATAAATTACACACACCCAGGTCGAACAATCAATTTACATATACTATGGTATCTCTGGGATCTCTCATACCACATAATTCCATTCATAACACTACATGAATCGAAATCAAAATACTATATCAATCAACTATTGAACATGAATCATATTAGATAGAAAAGAATGTGAACCTCATTCAAACCAAGCCATACAATGATAACTTCTTGTAAATAAAGGACTTCATAAAAATGGGTACTCTACCTATAATTTTTAGTCAATCGCTAAACGTACGTTCAAGAAAAAAGTGGTTCATTACACACTCTTGGGTGTTATTCTTTATCATCATAGCTTTGATGGTATTCTTTTACATTACCTCGAATCACAAGAGGCAAATTGGGTCATTGCTCAAGCACATGATGGAACATGTGGGGGTCATTTTAATGGGATGACCATCGCAAAGTGTATTTTACGCACGGGTTACTATTGGCCCACCATGGAATGTGATTGTTGTACATATGCTAAGAAATATCCAAAATGTCAACATAACACCAAGTTAAACCATGTACCATCACAGACATTGCAACCAATTCAATATCTTTGGTTGTTATTGCAATGGGATCTCGATCTTGTAGGAAAGATATCTCCTCCTTTCTTGAGACACCATATAGTCATCATCACATCTACTGAGTAATTTATAAAATGGGTTGAGGTAATTCATCTTACCAATATGACCAAACCTCGAATCACAGAGTTCATACTCTATTACATCATCTATCATTTTGGTATACCATACAAGAATCATTTTTGATAATGACACTTCATTCAAAAATAAGGATGTTTGAGCACTTTACAGTAAGTATAACATTCAAAACAACTTTGTGACTTCTTACTATCCATAGAGTAATGGACAAGTGGAGGCAACCGACAAGACTATCATTACCATTCTAAAGAAAAAATCAAAGAAAATCACAAGGATTGGCATCTCCAACTCCCCCTATCATTATGGAATTATTGAACAAGCATACACATGCCAATCAGGGCAATGCCATTCTCATTAGCCTATGGGGTACACATCAATCAACAAACAATTGCTTGTTTACCAATCTAACCTAAGTTATGGACAAAATATGGCTAGATTTCGAAGTAGGTTATGTTGAACAATGAAAGAAATGGTATTTAATGGTAAAAATTGATAAATTTTTGCACTAGGCTAGAAAAGAAAAATAGGATTTGCTAATGGTAAGCCTCAAGACCAAGGAAGGAGTAGAAAAATTGCTACAAGAAACACTGACACTTTACTTGAAGCCTACTCAAGTTTATATAGTGGGTCACAACACTTATACATCTTTTGAAATTATGGAAGAAATAAGGCCATAGGTAGAACTAGTATCAAAGCTATTCACGATGTAGAGCTAAATGAATTTTTTGGTACATTTGATATATTGGCTAGCTAAAGGGATTAAGAAGCTCCACTTGGTTAAACAAAACCTTGTGCAAAAGTTGTAGTAAACTGAGACTAGACTGTAGGTAACAAAGGAAATTTTTTAGAAAATAGAACAAAAGATGAGGAATGACCTTTCTTAGTTGAATGAAACTATTATGCAAATTCAAGAAACTAAAAAAGAACTACAAAATCTTTATGAAAAAATCTAGGACAAGGAGAAGATCATTGTGGATATGGAAGAGAAACTACTACAACAACAATAAACATGAAGGAGCCTTGTTGAAAGAGCTTGAACAAAAAAAATAGGAGGAAGCATTGCTTAGATAATTGTCTCAAACACAACAACATGAAGTGACATTGAAAATGAGTTGGAACATAAGAAACCAACCTTCCCAACATTGACCCAACAAAGGATGAAATAATTTTTTATCAAAAGAGAAGAGATCTTGCAACAATTGCAAGCAATGAAGGATAAAGCTAATGTTTATGGGATGGAATGAACCAAGTATTATAACTATACCAAGAAGCTATGCGATGAATGAGAAGCCTACAAGCTCCATATTCAAAAAATGAAAATTTTGCAAGCATCAGAACCAAAAGAGACTGAGAACCCAATAAAAAATGCAGGAAGTCATTGAAGACATAGACTAATGTAAATGATGAATAGATGTAGATAATAGTTCTAAAAAAAGTGAATTATTTGTAAAAAGGTCTATATATTGTACATAAAATAAAATAGCATGAACAAATGGTCAAATGAAATATAATGCGATCAAATGCAATGTAATGACATCAAAGGAAATATTTGGAAATTGAACTTAATGCATGCAATCGTCAATTGTAAACAATATATTAATTAGTAATAATGAAGGCTATTTTAGGAAAGGTAGTTTTGGTAGTTTTCCTATTAGTTTTGATCATAGTTGAGAAAATAGACATGAAAAAAAAATCAACTAATTTAAAAATCAAGAAAAATTGAGAATCAATAAAAAATTGGGGAAAGAATCAACAAAAAAACTGAAGAAAATGAAAATTTTCATTGAATTTTTTTTTTCATGCATATTACAATGAATTAACATTATGCAAATAAAATATTGCAATAAAAGTAATAATTCATGTCAAGACATAATACAAGGCTTAAGCTTTTAGTACACATAAAAGTGATAAAACACATCTTGTATTACTTATAATAAGAAAAGGTACAAAGTTACAAGTAATAATAAGGAAAAAAATGTTTCATTTTTTACATGTTTGCACATGGAAACAAATAACAACAAAGTTACAATCACTTGAAAAAAATAAAAATAAGAAAACTAAACCCTAAACCAAAAGGCTAGGGTTTAAGATTGAAACACTAACAACTGAAAATTTGGTTTACATACATAGTTATCAGACAATACTATTTACTTAAAAAGAGGAGGAAAAAACCCTAAATCCAAAACCCTAGGGCCTAGACTAGTGTTTATGGTTTAAACTTCAATTTCAAAGTTCAAAGTTTCAAATTTAAACATTAATAGCTGATAAATGGGCTTGCATACATAGTTACCAAGCAACAATATTTACTTAAAAAAAGGAGGAAAAAAACAAAACCCAAGGGCCTAGGGTTTAAACTTCAAAGTTTAAAGTTTCAAACATTAACAACTGAAAAATGGGCTTGCATACATAATTATCGAGCATCAATATTTACTTATAAATAGGAGGGAAAAAAAAACTTGAAACCCTAGACCAGTGTTTTGGGTTTAGGGTTTAAAATTTAAACTTCAAAGTTCAAACATTAATAGCTAAAAAATGGAATTGCATAAAAAAACCCTAAATTGGTTGTAGCCCAATTAAAAAGAAAAAAAATTATTGAAAAAATTGACAAAAATCTTTGCATCGCCAATAATTTTTTGACTGCATCAACATTTAAAAAAATTGGGATTTTGTCGATTTTTTGTTGATTTTATCAACTATGGGCTTGATAACTACTAGGGCTATAATATAAATAGACTCCCTACATTTCAATCTATATTGATTGCACTAGAAGAGAAAATAATTGTATGCATGAGAGATGCCAAACTTTTATAGCGTAAGGTACACATAGAATTGATGTAGTCATAGACTCAATTGTATCTAATCTCCATGATAATGCAAGATCACTCTTTTGTGCCAATTGTGTCTCCATGGATGCTAGTGTTTTGTTAGAACTATTTCTTGTGTTATAGCTTACTGCAAGTGTAATTTCTTAGACAGAGACTAGGCAAGCAAGCCTAGTTATAGGAGTTGATATTATCATCAGTTAACCATTACAAATGTCAACATCAACTAAGCAGTACTGACATCCCTGTCGATGCCATCACAAGCTAGTGTCGATGCCATCTAGAACATTAGGGGTATTTGACATCTAGATTGTCATCATGACTAGTGCTAACATGGAGGGAGCCATCATGCTATCATGGTAACCAAAATTAGTACAATAGCCATCACAAGGAAAGCTATATTCTATCAAACATCAACATGGGCTATGCCATCATGAACCATACCATAATAAATCATTTATCATCATGTTAGATGTTTTATTGGAGCAAGCTGTTAGGAATGAACCATCATAGAACATTATTATCTAGAGCTAGACCAACATGTTATTTGCCTTCTGTAGACGAGAAAAAATAAACTTTCTCTCTTTCAAAAATCTACTCAAGTCAAGAGTGCATGAGGGAGATTCATTGGAATCTCTACTTCTCCACTTGAGGATCTCTTTCCAAAGAAGACCCCAAGGATATGAATATCCTCTACATGATTAGACCCCTACTCAATGCAATTCTCTCATGTTTTGTAGAAGTTGATGTAAATGCTTGTTGTTTGGTGTTTATATGAGTTTATTCAATGAAAACACCTAAGGTTTTGGACCACTATTTATCTTAACTCTTTTTTGAGCCTTAACGATTATTTAAGACTTAAAAATGAAGATCATCTAAATGCATGCTAAGCTTATATCACACAAATGCAAGAATAAAAGAGCTATATTATAAGCTTTTTTATTTTTTATGGGATAACTAAAGGGGATTTTGATATTTCAAGGCAAACGAGAGAGGATGCAAGAAGACAAGTTAGCCGTGAAGTAATTAGTAGATGTTAGGATCCATTTGTGCCCTTCACTAGATGGTGGGTTGATCATTCCAATAAATATAGTCCCTATTGTGTAGAAGGTTTATTTTCTTCTATAGGCCTTAGAGGCATGGGAACATTTCTCTTTCTTCCTGTGAAAATTTTATATTTTTCACAGTCCCTAATCCATTGATAAGCATATGTGAACATGTTCGGCTAGTAGTATCCTACCTTCATTATTTTTTTGGTAGTTTTTTGGGCTAAATAGTGTCCACTAGCCAATCCTTAATGGATTTATTATAGTGTGGATTGTGCTTTCCTTCTTTATACACATCAGAGTAGTACCCCATCAAAGTTCCTTTAGAATAATATTCTTCCAATTAGTGTATAGTGAATATTTTACAAAAAAAAATATCTTCTTTGGGCTTTATCCAAGTTTAGGGGGTACCCTCCCATTCACATGTATTCAACCCTTTGTTCCATTCAATTAGAATCCTCCTCTTCTTTATTTACCAAGTATTCCTCTAACTCTATTTCCTTATTGTCCCTCTCTAATTTAGCTTTATCCTTGACTACATATTTGGTAATTTGTTGACAAAGTGCTCTTCCTTTGACTTGTTTTATAAGTTTGATATCCACATCATAGTCCAAAATCTTAGTCATCCATGGGGCTCTTTTTTGGCTCATTTCTTTGCCCATTACGTATTATATGATACTATAATGTATGACATAAGTAATGATATTATTTGATATCACGTGTTTGAAGTGTTTTAATCCCCTTACCAGAGCATACACCTTTTCCTTAACATGATTTATTTTTCCTCATATTCCTTCAAAGTCTAACTAAAAAATACCATTGAGAATTCATGACAGTTTTCATTGTTATTAAAACCACTATACTGAGCTCTCCCCCATATGCATAGATGATGAAATATTTTTTGAAATCTGGGTTGACCAGTACTAGAGCATTTGCAATAGCTTCTTTTATTTTTTCAAAAGCTTATTTTCCTTCCTCTATCCATAAAAAGGGTCATTTATTTTTTAGCATGTGTCATGGGTTTGACTATAGTTACAAAATTTAGGATAAATATTTTGACAAAATTAATTTACCTAAAAAAGGATTATAGTCCCTTTTTTTTTGTCTTCGTAGTGAAATATTTTTAATAGCTTTAATTCTTTCTATATCTATGACAATATCATTCCTAGATACATGTCCTTGAAATTTTTCTTGTAGCACACATTAGATATATTTTTTGGTTTAAGACATTTCCAAAATTCTTGAATTCATTGAAAGATTATTTCCAAGTGCTGCAAATGGTCCTCCTTTCTTTTTTAGAATATTCTTAGATCATCCAAATATATCAATATTATCCTATTTATCAGATCATGAAAGGCTATATCCATGGCTCTATAGAATGTTGCTCCAATATTGTACAATCTAAAAGGTATCCATTGATATGCAAAATTTCTCTATTTTATGGTCAATTTTGTCTTGTGTTGGTCTTCATATTTTACACATACCTGATTAAAACCAAAGAACCCATCTAGTAAACCTTTCAAAATAAGATACTATTTGGAAAATTTATTCCATGGAGGTCAAAGGATAATGATCCTTTAGATAATATATATTTAGGTCTTTAAAGTCTACAATAATTTGATTTCACCATTCGTCTTTTTGACATGCACTAAGTTAGAGACCCATGGAGTGTGTTTGATTGGGTATATATTTTTATTCAATCAACTTATTCAACTCCTTTTGCCTAATGGGTTTGATTTTTGGATTGATTGATCTTTTTTTTTGTTTGAATACCTTGGCTTCATGATCTAACTCAACCATATGCTGGATAATGTCCTTATCATATCCATTAAGGTCTTCACAAGTCCAAACCATAATTTATTTGTACTTTTGGCATGATTTAACAAGTGATTTCCTTTACTTTTATGTGGTTGTTTTTTCTATTTTTAATGTTTTTCCTAGGGCTACTTATATTTACTAATAATCTTATTTTTTGTAGTTAATCCCTTCTTTCCTTTGAATTTTTCATTTGGTCTAAATAAGGATTCTAGGGATATTAGTCCTTTTGGCATTTTGTTTGATCTCAACTATATAATTTGGTATTCATATGCTTTCCATATTTCTAGGGAGATTTCTTTGCAATATTCATTTACTTGTATGAATCGAATGATTTGTTCATCAATTTTAAATACTTATAAATTTTCATCATTATCAAGATTGTTGGCCTTATTATCATTTTTACTAATTGATGATTTTTCCATATATCACTAACTAGGTTAAATTGTGAGCCAATAGCTTCCATTCTATTTGCATCTACATTTTGACCTCTTGGAATCACTTTTATGTTGACAACATCAAAATATTCCATTAGATCCCATATTCTATGTCAATAAGATTTCACTAACCTATTTTTGCTTGACATTGGACTCTCACTTGTCTAATAATCAACTTAGTATCACCAAAAATTTGAAGCATTTTGATTCTTCTTTTTTAAGCCATCTAGAGTCCCAAAACAAGAGCCTCACACTCCATCCTATTATTAGAGCAAGAGAATTGTAATCTATAAGCCTTACAAAAATTAAATCCTTTAGGAGAAATGAAGAACACTCTTGCATCAACCCCTATTATGCTTATAGCACAATCAAAGTATAGCTTCCATAACCCAGTTGATTCTATTTCTTACTCTTCTTTAGAAATTCTTAGGATGATGATGTTTTCTTCTTGAATCATATATGTGTTCATGTCTATTTGCCTATAATTTTCATAAGATCCATGTCTATATATACCATCCTATTAATTTATTTGTTTCTCTTTATCTTTTTGGTATGATTTTTTTATCAATTTCCCTCACTTCTTCTTGGATTTGTTTTGTTGTTCCTATTGTCCTTCCTCAAGTGCTTCTTTTAGATGTTGCTTATACTCTATTATGGTCATTAGTTCCTAGAGTGGTATGACCATGGTAGCTTTCTTGAGGTTTTCTACTATGTTGAAGTATTTTTATGATTGTACATATATATCCAAATTTTGGGTACTTAGGATTTTACTTTCCCTTTCTATTGATGGTAAGAGATACTTTGATATGGGCTCATTCATGATTTTTAGGGTCTGTTTGGAGGATACAATATATATGCACATTAAACCCTTTTTTAAGTGCTTCCTCCTCATTTATAGCTATGTGATATTCCTATGTCGGGGTTTCTATTAGTCCTATTTTAACAAATATCCTAGGTATTACCCCTTGAGACATTAAGATTTTATTAAAAGCATTCCATTTATACGAGGCTACTAGTAGTTCTAAGCTTACACTACAAAAACTATTAGAATAACCAAGCTTCTTTTGATATCCTTCTAGAATTTTCAATAAATATTTTATTATATTATTGGATGTTTTAGCAAAAGCATTAGAAGTCATGAGCATAGGTGTTAGTGGTTGTGGATGTGTAATCTGGTAGATAGGATGATATTGTAAAAAAGGATGTAGTGGCCTAGGGGGAAACTTTCCTATTTGTATTAAGTCATTTTTGGCTGTGATAACCATTTTGTATACCTTTGGTAGGGAGTTTCCTCCTTTTTATTTTATCATCATGGATATATCATAAATATCTAAAATAAAAAATCACTTCCAAACTAGGGGTAGAGTTCAAGTATTTTATGCTAGGACTTATAAAATCTAAGGTTTAAATCCTCTATTGCCTCCATGGGGGCCCACTTGATAGTTGATAATACTTCCAATAGTGATACCTCATCTACCTTCTCTTTGAACCTTTCAATTAACACATTACCAAGTTGGTCCCAGCTGGCTATCAAACTAGATTAGAGTGTAAGATACCAATCTTAGGATTTTTCCTTAAAAGAGGTTGCCAATAATATTAGAGTCATATTCTACTTTGATATATTATGAATCATGCACAAACTTTCCACATGGTTTAGATGCTCAATGGGAGTAGTGATATCCTCCCAAATGAAATAAGTGAGAAAATTTAGAGTAGATTGTGGCATCACATCCCATACTTCACGTGCATTAGAGGTACCAAAGGTCCTATATCATACCAGGCAGGGAATGCTCAGGATGGTGGTGGTGGAGAAGCCATGTTATCGATTACAAGTCTTCTTATTCATGGAATGGTGACTAATGGTGGAAGCAACTCTTGCTACTTCTATAGCATAGAACTTGGCAATAGGTCTTCTATTTGAATACCTTTGGATTCTCCATTTGAAGTGGAGTCACAAAGTGAATATAACTTGTGCTCTAGACGTAGATAGACTAAGGTATTCATATTAACCTCAATCTAGTATCTTTAGTCTAGTATTTTTTCTAGAGAAGAGTCTCCATATGAGTATAAGAAGCACTTCAACAAATAGAGGTAGGTATAGACCCTCACCAAGTCTAAGCATAACTTGTTATGAATACGATACCAATTATATGTCACTAGGGTCCTATTAGGCATGCCATTAAACTATTTGCTCCTTTTATTATCTTGGTTAAAATAATTATACCTTGTGCAAAGTGATACAATAGGGACTTGTTGAGTGGTATTTTCACCCAATTGTGAAAGTACACTCTCCCTTAGGATTTGGGTTCCAAATCCCCTCTTGCAAAAGAAGTTAAACAAACAACTTCTCCAAGGTCTCCACTATATTAGCATTTGCATATGTGTATTAGTAATCTCAAATAAAGATATTCAATTTAAATGCTTGGAACACCTTAGTGATTGCAAGTAACTGTAAACAAGGGGCAATGTTGGTTTATTTTACCATGAAACTTTAGTGATTGTTCATTGAACCAAAATAAAGCAAATGTGAGTTGGCCCTCATATGACCACGATGTAGTGCCATAATTCCTTTTATCTTGAGGGTTTTAAAATAGATTTTATCTTGTTTATTAAGTCCAAATATGGCTTCTTATCATGAAGATGAAGATAGCTTTCAATATGATAGATAAACTATCCCTCTTTGGTGAAATAGATCTTCACAAAGAAGCAATAATTTATGGCCTTAAAGTAAGGGCTTTAAATGTCACCTTAACTTATCCCTCTTAAATGAAATCAAATTTTCATCAAGATGAACAATTAAGTGCTTTGAAGAAAAGACCTTCAATGTAATACTCAAATTACCCCTCTTTCGTAAAATCAGAATTTTTATGAAGAGAGGGCAATTTTAGGCTCCAAAAATGGAAATTTGTGAAAATGCCATAAAACATAACTCCTTCAATGAAATTAGAATTTTCATGAAGGGAATGTCATCATAGGCTCATGAGTGTAAAACAAAACTGAAAAAATGAAATTTGACCTTAAAATGGAAATTTTCTATTTTCGAATTTTTTAAAATCTGTAATAAAACAACAACTTCGATGAATTTTTAAAAATACTAAACAACTCCGAAAATGAAATTTCAAAGTGCGTATTGGAAGTATGAAGTATAACCTACGCAATGGTGAAATTATTTTTGGATTTTGAAATTTTTTAAATGTTTATTTTAATGCCTGAAAATTAAAAAAAAGTTAAAATTTTTGGAAAATAAAATGCAGAAAAAGTTGAAAGAAAATGCAGAAAACTGAAAATAAAATGCATTCAATATGATGCTATCCTATTTCGACAAAACCGAAGATGTGAGGTTTCCATGCATGCAACCTAACCTATTGGACTTGCAAAACAAGCACAATCCCCATAGACTAAGTGTTGGTTCCTAGGGTTTAAAATAAATTTCAGGTTCAAGCATTCACATGAAGCAACCAAGCAAACTTGCATTAACTCCATCTACAAACTCGAAATCTGAAAAATAGAAAAGAAATAGACATTAAATCCATAGCATGCAAAGAGGATCTCCTTCTTTCTTGCCCACAAGATGCAAATTTCTGAAAACTCCTGCATTAAAAATGTGTCATTTTACAATGGCAAAAATCTGGTTTTCTCAAAAAACCAGTCCAATGTGGAAGGAAAAATATCCAGAAAAACCCAGTGCCAAGGCCTTGCCTTCATTCCTGCAATCTTCTTTGAAAAGGTTTCCAACCCCCTTTGCATCATTATTCTTCCTCGTTTTAAATCTTTCCCTAAAAACCCCTCGTTTCTTCTGCCTGCATGGCTTTTCGTTTGTTGTTTTGGTTCCTTTCCTCTTTTGTTTAGCTTCCAATACTCCTATCCATAACGCTTTCCAACGAGCGTACATTTTCCCTTGGTAACGCTCATTTCATTATTCCATCTTGTAACATTTTCCAATAACATCTGCTTTTGTCTAATCGATGCTTTTATGTAACGCTTGTTTTACCATTTGTTTGGGTAATGTTTGTGACTTCAAGATTTATCAACCCTATATTGGACATTCTTTATCGATGAAAATCCTTTCAAAATAATTTGTTTGGACCTTGAGCTTGTAATCCATGGTCAAAATGAACACTATTTTTATCGAACAAATCATGCTATGGCTAATAAGGCATGAACCATCCTTATCGCATGTGGGCATAATCACCAATTTAAGTCCTCGACATTCACCATTACCATTCCTGTGATATTGAACCTTTACTCCTCAACCGTCGATCGTCTTCTAACGGATATGTCATCAGTCGAAAAACAATCAAATGGTGGCCCTACTCCATTACACATCCCCCCACGTTGATTTAATGCTCATACATTTAAATCATCCAAACTATCACTGCAATTATCTAAAATAAACCTATGATGGAGATGTTAATTGGAATCTCTTCAGGGATATTCATTCACTGTGTCTGAGCTATCTTTTCTTCATCCCAATTATGCTCGAGCCCTTCGAAAATCAGTGCACGACTTTGCTTTGTTGTTTACAATACACATTCTAATAAATCAGAACTCTATGTGCTGACGACTCTTGGCGCCATTGCTAAGTCGAGGTATTTGGCAAAGTCGGCTAGGTAGATAGAAATTGCATATTGGGGATATTCACTATGTCACCTCCGTAAACTATCTTGGAGCCCATATGAGGATATCGTGGTCTAATACCAACACTACTGTGAGGCCAATGATGCATACCCCACTCGGCGTAACGGATGCACCACTGCTCTTCCGTGAGGTCACCATCTTCATCACGATTCGTGGCGATCTATAGCTCCATCTGCATCCATGGCATCATCTCCTACTTTATATTGGATTTAATTCCAGTTTAACCTCTTCTCCTTCTATGGGTCTTATGATCCCTCGGCTCAAGAATTTGATATGCTCTTGTATGTATCTTCGAAGTGAACTTCCCCTAATTGGACCTGTCCAGCTTCGAAATCTATGTCATTCACAATGCTCCACTGTGTAATATTCGATGTGCCTCCATCTACAGTTATGTCTTCACTATGTGTTGGGCATCCGTCTTAATACAAACAATTTACTTCAACCTTGTTTATTGGCAAACACCTCATCATCAATGAAATCACTTGAAACTTGCTCCCGCACTTCACATCAGCATCTACTCATCATTATATGCTGCTCACTAGATCTCTACCATGATCACACTGCATCTACCTAGTGGTATCCAATTTTTATGAGTGCCTCAAACAGTCATTCTGATGTATTTGTCCATCATAGCGCTTGTGTCCGACTATGCACTACCATGTTGACTTCTAGTCATCTGATGTTCGCATGATTCGGATGTCCCCACTACATACCCATTGTTGAGAACTATTGCTATCGGTAGACCACACTGTCACTACGTCTATTTTATAACCTGGATCGCTGGCCAATGCATGTGCTCCGCCTGATGAAAGATTCAATCTTCCCCATCCACGTAATCGCTCGTCGGTGTGTACCATTGGTCTTCATCTACACCCGATTCAACTCCTTACCCAGCATGGTCCACGTAGGCTCCAAAATCTGCACATTAGACAAACTTTAAACCTTTAGTTTTAGTAAAATCTTATGCATATATAACAAGCAGAAAGGTAAAGCCTTTCATTTAAAAAAAAAGTACCTTTTATTATGAAAGGTGAAAGCATATCCCTATGCTTGTTTTTTATATTTTCATTTTGTTTTAATTCTTTTCGTTGTATATAAATATTAATGCTGTCTTTTTTTTATTAATATTATTATTATTATTATGTATAAAATATATAATAGTAATAATAATATATATTTTTGTTTTTATCCTTTTTTAATTTTTTTTATTTTATTTATATACATAATATATTAAAACATATTACATATATAAATGATTGAATTTTTATGTTTTATTTAAAAATACTCAACTTTAATGTCTTATTAAACTCCACACCCAACAATGACGATTAAAAATTGTCAACAATAAATTGATGACAAAAGTCGTCGACAAGAAAAGGTCGTCGACAATAAAATATCATCGACAAGAAAAATTCGTCGACAATAAAATATCGTCGACAAGAAAAAGTCATCGACAATAAAATATCATCGACAAGAAAAAGTCGTCGACAATAAAAAGTCATCGACAAGAAAAAGTCATCGACAATAAAATATCGTCGACAACAAAACATTATTGACAAAAACTAATGATAAATGTAAATTCAAAACAAACCGAGCATTAGACACTCGAAACCAACATGCAAACACCCAAATACCAAAAATAAAAAGGTGGGTCCCCAATTTTGGGGTACGTTGTGGAGCAGCCACAACAAATGGCGACTCTACTGGGAAATGCTCCTGAGCATTTCGGTGAGAACCCAACCTGAAAACCTACAAAACTCAAACACAAGCGTCAACAAATATCCAAAGAATGAAACTAGATGAGAAATACATGAAGCATTAGAATTATTTAGCGTCAGCTCAATGTGTGCGATGTGATTCATTCCTTATCATTTGAAATTGATCAACATTCCATCATCTATTTCACTTATGATTCATGCATATGAGAAGTTATGGATGATTCCTGTAGGATTTAATGTATGGTGAAGATGCTAGAGATATAACAACCTACTTTGCAAAGGCTCAAACTTTCTAGTACCATGAACAAACATATTAAAACTGTCAAACCCTCTTAGGACCAAATATGTGTATACTAAATTAATTTACTAGATCCCAAAGTTGGTTATGTGTCACTACCATCTTGAACCCATGTGCAAGTGTAAGTGAAATCAGAGCTTTGGGGAATAGGATTCCCAACCTAAGCGAGATGGGAATTTAACCCTATCCTTACTACTCTGATCTGGAGTTCATTACCTCATCTTGAACAAAATGATTTAACTCTGTTATGGATGAAATTGTCAGGCTAGCCTATCCGTTTGAGCGATCAGTGGTCTTGCTTTTAGACAAGACATGTTGCCACGCATGAGCATACTCCACTGCCATTCAAGCGTCTATAGCCCCGATGGAGATCAACCCCATAATCCAGGATTTGGCTTTACTTTTGATTTCTTGAACCTTGGGGATGACTACCCATCCTTGCAAGGGACATGTAGTACGATCCTTCCAATCCAATATTAATGATGAAATGAAAGTAGAATGAAAAATATTTGCTTTGGAATTTCAAGTTCTTGAGTGGGCGCTTTTTTTTAAAGCGTGATGGAGGCAAAATAGAAGCTTTGGGGAATCGGATTCTCAACCTAAGCGAGATGAGAATTAGACCCTATCCTTACTACTCCATGAAGGTCAAATCAGAGCTTTGGGGAGTTGGATCCTCAACCTAAGTTCGATGGGGATTTAACCCTATCCTTACTACTCTAATTTTAGGCTTTAAGCACTATGGGAGTGGTAAAAACCACTGTTTTAAGGATTATGTTGCATGATAGGACAGACACAAAATACTCCTTTCGCCTCACCTTTTCTTCCAAGTATGGTTTTGACCATTTTGCTCAAGATCCTCTTTAATATGTGTAGAACGTGCTTGGTTCAAGATAGTTCGGGCATCAGTTCCCAACCTTAGGATCCTTTTAATATATGTTATGTAATAACCCTAAGAGGATTCGACACCTTTTCAATGATTGTATTTGAAATGTAGATGCAACTGAGATGAAATGTATATGCAATGTGGAATGTAACATGAGATATGGATGAATGCATTGCTCTTTTTGAAATGCGGATGGAGTATACCACCTACTTTGCCATAATTTGTAAAACTAACAACTTCATGCATCACAAGTTCCAAACGATATTCTTTAATGTGTTTGCGATACTCGTGGAGCTTTCTGCAATACAATTCCGATGTTTCATATTCTCTTAGTCTTAGTCAACATTCATAAGGACATAAGTTGACATCTCGCTTTTTTTTTTTTTCTAAGACAAACCAAAAGTGTCCAAAGGACCAACACACAAAACTTAAAACCAAAATGAGATCCAACCCAAAACCAAAACACGAAAACCAAAAGTATATACAAATGTACAATATAATACAAGATGGTGCAAATTTTGGATTATCATTTTCCCGGATCCCAAACCTGATTTGAGCATTCCAACAGACATATAATGTGATACACATGCCAAATGTGGAAGGAATAAAAAAAAACAAGACTAGACCAAACAATGCAACCAACTTCAACTTTCCTCTCTCACCCCACCAATTAGATTTAGTTCCATTAGTATTCTCATAGGTGAGATTCAAATTACCAAATTGATTAGACAATGGTTGATTTTCAATTCTTTCTTGTCTATTCTTTAAGGTGTAAATTTCATAATTCCATTCATGATTTAGAACTAGGCTTTCTTTATTCAAAATGAAATTTTGTAAGCAAGAGCCTATTTCTAAAAATTTCAAAGCTAATTCATTTTCCATGTTCTTAGGCCAATCAAAATTGTGCAACAATTTACAAGCATCTAGGATATTTACTAAATGGGGATCATTAGGAGTTTTTATCCTAGGTTCAAGAATTAATTGTTGATGAATTTGATTTAGCAATTTAAGTGCATCAAGCTCCTTTTCATTCATTAAAGTAATGTTATCAAAGGTGTGGTTAGAAATTAATTCTTGTTCTTCATTCACCTTCAATGGCATTTCATCATAAATATCATTTGAATTATACAAATCTTCACCTAAATCTTGGATGTTTGGACACAAAGGTTTAGATTTTACCTTTTTCACATTTTCATTTACCAAAACTTGGTGAGGATTTGCAATTCCCTCTTTTACCTCATGGTCTTCATATTCTTCATTGATTACTTGTTCATCAAACATACCAAAATTGGGCACCCAATTGAAAACATGCCCATCCTTTTCAACCCTCAAATATTTTTGGTCAAAGTGTATGTCAAGTAACTCATCTTCATGATCAATCACTTGTGTTGCTTCTAATAGATCAACCACTTTGTCATTTAATTCCAACTCTTTGTTCACTATCCATGGTATCTCTTCATTTGAATCCTCAAAATAATCATGCAAACTTGTATCCGAATCTTCAATGAATTTATATTCAACATGATCAAATTTTGTAACCTTCTCAAATCTTGTGAATGTGAGATCTTCGTATGAAGTAGAAGTTTCAACGTCCTGCATATAAATTGGAATAGAGGCTTCATCAATAGGGGTGTGAGGCAAGAACACATCTTCATATCTTCCCCAACCATTATAAAAATTATCTTCCAAATTTGTGGGATGAAACTCCATGGTATTTGTGACATGATATTTTGATTCATTTGTCAATTCTTTTTCTTCTTTGTCCTTGGTAATAGGATCATTATAATATTCCAAAATTTGATGAGATTTGAAACCCTCTTCCAAAACATCCTCAAATTGTACAGGAGTTGTAATATCTTCCTTTGAGTAGGCGATTATGTTGTCCTGTATATCAATTGGCACACAAGTTTCATTAGCAGTTTTGGAGTGAGTGTAGTCTTCCCACTTCTTCCAAGCATCATAATAATCATCTTCCAAAGTCAAGTGGTGACGTTCAACTACTTCTTCAACATCTTCCAATTCATCAATGTGTTTCTCATCAAATTCACCTTCACCTTCCTTAGATGGTTCAATTATTTCCAAAAGTGGGTCATTTTTTGAATTCAAATTTGTAAGGCTATCATAGTCCAACTTGGTAACCCATGATTTTGTTTCATCACAATTTGGAGGGTGAAGAATTTCTTGGTCATTAATTTCAAACATCTCATCAATAGTATCTTCCAAGAACAAGTGGTGAAACTCTATCATATCTTCAAATTCATTTATTGGTTTTCTTCCAATTTCACTTTCAACCACTTCATCCAATTCTATGGTAGGTTCCATCCTATCACATATTTCAAACATTGTTGAATTTAGAACCCCTTCATCTAAATAATCATGTATCTCTATGAATGAGATCATCTCTGCATAATCCTCACTGGTGGATGTTGGCTTAGCAATTTGCACCTCCTCTTGGACTACATCTAAGGTGGTTGTAACATTTGGACCTTCAAATTCATCCCCTTGATCATTTACCTTAGGTATCATTGGAGTGGAGGGTGCTATATTTGATGGTTGGTGTAGGTTGGCATCACTAACTCCAAAAGAACAATCTCTCATGTGAACATGTTGTGCCTTTTCTTCTTCAAAAACTTGTTCTACCTTTTCCAAGATCTCATAGATTGTCTCTAGAGACAGGTCATCCAAGTTTTTCTTTAAAGATGTAGCAAGTTTGGGGTGTATGGCTCCCATGTATACTTGAATAGCTTCCTCTTCTGATGTGTTAAAATTTTCCCACATTTGGGAGTGCAACTCATGAAATCTTCCATTGAATTGACTCAAGGATTCATTAGGCTCATTACGTATGGAGGTAAACTGATTTTTCAACATCTCTAAGTCAACCTGATTACCAAAATGATAAATATAGGTTGCTTCTAGTTGTATCCAAGAAGTCCTAACCTCCATGGGTAGTTGGCCATACCAAAATAATGGTCTATCATCCAAAATGTATGCAAATAACTTACAAGCCACCTCCTCATAGAAAATTTGGAATTGACATAATGTATTCTTGTAGACATACAATTTTTGCAAGTATCCTAGTGGCACCTCTTGATTAAAATGTCGTAGAAACTCCAATAACATTTTAGGAATTTGATAGGGTATCCCATGTATAGACAAACCCTTATAATGATCCTCCATCGTAGATACCATTCTTTCTCTTAGAGATGCTACTTCAGCTCTTATATCGTATGTCGTCATTAGTAAAACTCAAAATATAACTTCAAAACCAATTTGTTAGTCATGAATAAAAGAAGGAACCATGACAAAGCAATATTCTAAAAATGTAAATTAGTTTCTGATTCACCAGATCGCATATGTGCAAGTGAAGAGCATACTCCTAGTGTTGTAGGCTTTTTGATTCACAAGATCGCATTACACGCAAGTGAAGAGCATAATACCGACAACAAATACATTTTAGACAAAATAATTCCTTACAAATAAGCATGAAATGACTAGCAAATATCAAACATGTAACGTATGAATAATCATGTTAGCATCAACCAAGAGATGTATCCATTAAAATCAAATGAAAGTAATTGCATGGAGACAACCTCGTTAGTCAAGACCAAAATTTTTCAAAATCAAATCAAAACACATTATTCCTGTATGAACAATCAAAAGTGTTAGAACAATGCATAGCAATTCATGTCCTCCTTTTAACACTACAAGGTTGTATTGTTAAAAGAGGGCTAAAGATAATAATCAATAGGGCATGAAATATTCAAAATTTAAATCCCTATAGCATTTAAATCACACTAAAATAAACCAATTCAGGCCCTCCTTCTAGCGCCAATCTGTTGAGTGGTATTTTCACCCAATTGTGAAAGTACACTCTCCCTTAAGATTTGGGTATTTTCACCTTAACTTATCACTCTTAAATGTCACCTTAACTTATCACTCTTAAATGAAATCAAATTTTCATCAAGATGAACGATTAAGTGCTTTGAAGAAAAGACCTTCAATGTAATACTCAAATTACCCCTCTTTCGTAAAATTAGAATTTTTATGAAGAGAGGATAATTTTAGGCTCCAAAATGGAAATTTGTGAAATGCCATAAAACATAACTCCTTCAATGAAATTGGAATTTTCATGAAGGGAATGTCATCATAGGCTCATGAGCGTAAAACAAAACTGAAAAAATGAAATTTGACCTTAAAATGGAAATTTTCTATTTTCGGATTTTTTAAAATCTGCAGTAAAACAGCAACTTCGATGAATTTTAAAAAATACTAAACAACTCCGAAAATGAAATTTCAAAGTGCATATTGGAATTCTGAAGTATAACCTATGCAATGGTGAAATTATTTTTGGATTTTGAAATTTTTTAAATGTTTATTTTAATGCCTGAAAATTAAAAAAAAATTAAAATTTCTGGAAAATAAAATGCAGAAAAAGTTGAAAGAAAATGCAAAAAAATGAAAATAAAATGCATTCAATATGATGCTATCCTATTTCGACAAAACCGAAGATGTGAGGTTTCCATGCATGCAACCTAACCTATTGGACTTGCAAAACAAGCACAATCCCCATAGACTAAGTGTTGGTTCCTAGGGTTTAAAATAAATTTCAGGTTCAAGCATTCACATGAAGCAACCAAGCAAACTTGCATTAAATCCATCTAAAAACTCGAAATCTGAAAAAGAGAAAATAAATAGACATTAAATCCATAGCATGCAAAGAGAATCTCCTTCTTTCTTGCCCACAAGATGCAAATTTTTGAAAACTCCTGCATTAAAAATGTGTCATTTTACAATAGCAGAAATCTGGTTTTCTCAAAAAACCAGTCCAATGTGGAAGGAAAAATATCTAGAAAAACCCAGTGCCAAGGCCTTGCCTTCATCCCTGCAATCTTCTCTGAAAAGTTTCCAAACCCCCTTTTTGCATCGTTATTCTTCCTCGTTTTAAAGCTTTCCCTGAAAACCCTTTATTTCTTCTGCCTGCATGGCTTTTTGTTTGTTGTTTTGGTTCCTTTCCTCTTTTGTTTGGCTTCCAATACTCCTATCCATAACGCTTTCCAACGAGCGTACGTTTTCCCTTGGTAACACTCATTTCATTATTCCATATTGTAACGCTTTCCAATAACATCTACTTTTGTCTAATTGATGCTTTTATGTAACACTTGTTTTACCATTTGTTTGGGTAATGTTTGTGACTTCAAGATTTATCAACCCTATATTGGACATCCTTTATCGATGAAAATCCTTTCAAAATAATGTGTTTGGACCTTGAGTTTGTAATCCATGGTCAAAATGAACACTATTATTATCGAACAAATCATGCTATGGCTAATAAGGCATGAACCATCCTTATCGCATGTGGGCGTAATCACCAATTTACGTCCTCGACATTCACCATTACCATTCCTATGATATTGGACCTTTACTCCTCAATCGTCGATCGTCTTCTAACGGATATGTCATCAATCAAAAAACAATCAAATGGTGGCCCTACTCCATTACACATCCCCCCACATGTTGATTTAATGCTCATACATTTAAATCATCCAAACTATCACTGTAATTATCTAAAATAAACCTATGATAGAGATGTTAATTGGAATCTCTTTTGGGATATTCATTCACTGTGTCTGAGCTATCTTTTCTTCATCCCAATTATGCTCGAGCCCTTCAAAAATTGGTGCACTACTTCGCTTTGTTGTTTACAATACACATTCTAATAAATCAGAACTCTATGTGCTGACGACTCTTGGCGCCATTGCTAAGTCGAGGTATTTGGCAAAGTCGGCTAGGTAGATAGAAATTGCATATTGGGGATATTCACCATGTCACCTCCGTAAAATATCTTGGAGCCCATATGAGGATATCGTGGTCTAATACCAACACTACTATGAGGCCAATGATGCATACCCCACTTGGCGTAACGGATGCACCACTACTCTCTCGTGAGGTCACCATCTTCATCACGATTCATGGCGATCTGTAGCTCCATCTGCATCCATGGCACCATCTCCTACTTTATATTGGATTTAATTCTAGTTTAACCTCTTCTCCTTCTATGGGTCTTATGATCCCTCAGCTCAAGAATTTGATATGCTCTTGTATGTATCTTCGAAGTGAACTTCCCCTAATTGGACCTGTCCAGCTTCGAAATCTATGTCATTCACAATGCTCCACTGTGTAATATTCGATGTGCCTCCATCTATAGTTATGTCTTCACTATGTGTTGGGCATCCGTCTTAAGACAAACACTTTACTTCAACCTTGTTTATTGGCAAACACCTCATCATCGCTGAAATCACTTGAAACTTGCTCCCGCACTTCACATCGGCATCTACTCATCATTCTATGCTGCTCACTAGATCTCTACCATGTTCACACTGCATCTACCCAGTGGTATCCAATTTTTATGAGTGCCTCAAATAGTAATTTTGATGTATTTGTCCATCATAGCGCTTGTGTCTGACTATGCACTACCATGTTGACTTCCAGTCATCTGATGTTCATATGATTCGGATGTCCCCACTACATACCCGTTGTCAAGAACTGTTGCTACCGGTAGACCACACTGTCACTACATCTATTTTATAACGGTCGAATCACTGGCCAATGCATGTCCTCTGCCTGATGAAAGATTCAATCTTCCCCGTCCACGTAATCGCTCGTCGGTGTGTACCATTGGTCTTCATCTACACCCGGTTCAACTCCTTACCCAGCATGGTCCACGTAGGCTCCAAAATCTGCACATTAGACAAACTTTAAACCTTTAGTTTTAGTAAAATCTTATGCATATATAACAAGCAGAAAGGTAAAGCCTTTCATTTTAAAAAAAGTACCTTTTATTATGAAAGGTGAAAGCATATCCCTATGCTTGTTTTATATATTTTCATTTTTTTTTTAATTCTTTTCATTGTATATAAATATTAATGCTATGTCTTTTTTTATTAATATATTATTATTATTATTATGTATAAAATATATAATAGTAATAATAATATATATTTTTGTTTTTATCCTTTTTTAATTTTTTTATTTATATACATAATATATTAAAACATATTACATATATAAATGATTGAATTTTTGTGTTTTATTTAAAAATACTCAACTTTAACGTCTTATTAAACTCCACACCCAAAATGACGATTAAAAATTGTCAACAATAAATTGACGATAAAAGTTGATCGACAAGAAAAGGTCGTCGACAATAAAATATCGTCGACAAGAAAAAGTCATCGACAATAAAATATCATCGACAAGAAAAAGTCGTCGATAATAAAATATCGTTGACAAGAAAAAGTCGTCGACAATAAAAAGTCATCGACAAGAAAAAGTCATCGATAATAAAATATCGTCGACAACAAAACATTACTGACAAAAACTAATGATAAATGCAAATTCAAAACAAGCCGAGCATTAGACACTTGAAACCAACATGCAAACACCCAAATACCAAAAATAAAAAGGTGGGTCCCCAATTTTGGGGTACATTGTGGAGCAACCACAACAAGACTCAACCAAGAGCATGGGGTTTGGCTCAATTGGAGGCCTCTAAGAGTTTTTACAAGGTTGAATCCTTGTTATGATAAGATATTTATGTGCACTTGAACTTAAGGAAAAAAAGGATGTGAGAAATAAAAATAAAAAGGTAACTCAATAAAAGAAAACCTAATCTAACAGGGTGGCAATGCACCAAAGATTCATTAAGATATCCCTACACAATAGGCCTGCACGTTACCTGCTAGTAGTGAATTCTTCCTCTCCTCAACACATTGAGCCCAAAAGATATTTACCATTATGCACACATACAAAGAGATGGGTCAAAAGGAGAACCATAGATGGGTAATCTAAAAATTTATGCATAGGCCTCCTATACATGCATGAATAGGCCTCCTATACACTAATTAGGACATCCTTACTTTTAGTAAGGACTTTCAAAAATGACTTTCTTGCCATGTTACCTAGATTTTCTTCACATGATCCTATAGTTCTTGATTTTCTCCTAATATATAGAATAAGTAGTGTCACTTGCTTCTTGATAATACTTTGTTTTCTACTTCTTGCTTATGCTTCCTCCTTGCTCCCAACTTATATTTATTAAAAATATTTTGCATATATATTTTTATTGTAATATGGTAGTCTTGTTCTTCATTTGGCCTAATATATTCAAAGTCCTCAAGAATATAGTATTCAAATCATATATGTTTTCTTCAATATCTATTTGAATTGTGTTTAATTGAAATAATACAGAGTAACCATATTCCATGCTACCAAATCTATGCATAAATGGTTATATGATTGATTCCCAACTTGCAACTAAATTATCAAATAATTCCCTATACCATAAATCATTCTTATAACAAAGAGAGTAAATTAGTAAACATACCATTATGTCCTCCTCTAGTTGTAGTGAATTAATTTGAGGGCAAAAATTTCCCTGAGATGATCTAGTGTCATTATGTTCTTGTTCTCGTCAAAGGTAGGTAAGGTTTTCATAGCTACAAGAGGGATGGGAAATTAGGCTACTAAGTTTAATGGCCCTTAGTAGGTGTAATATAGAAGTTAATTTTATGGCCTAAGAGGTGCTCCTAGGCTATTTTATTGAGGAGGAGGCTAACCATACTGTAAATTTAGAGTTAGATAAGGATACATCCCATAACCATGAGGTGGGTATGAAGTGTTAGAATAAACAAAAAAGGATAGTACTTTTTAATCACAACAATATCATATTATTTCTCACCAACCAAAACCGATGGATAGTATGCATATTAATATAACCATGTGTCTTTTAGTTTTAAGATACTCTTTGATGTTTTACCCCTTGGTGTTTCACATTCAAATTTTCATATAGACATAAATATTACATTGTATGAGGTAGTATATGGTAAATTGACTACAACACTTACTTATTACCTGCTAGGTAGCTCAAAGGTTGAAGTAGTTGATATAGTCCTTAATAATAAGCAATATGTCTTAGCTACTTTGAAACAAAATTTAGCAACTCCCTAGAACTACATGAAATAGTAAACAGATAAGCATAATACCAAGAGGATATTTATTGAAGATGACATGGTATTTCTTTCTCTTCAACCCTACAAGTAGATGTCCTTAAAATAAAATGTTAGACACAAGCTCACACCTAAATTAAATGGACCCTACAAGGTACTTAAGTATATAGGAGATGTTGGTTACATGTTGGACTTGTAGACTACATCTAAGATCTAAGAAATTTTTCATGTACCTTACCTAAATAAGGTGGTAGGAATGCATATCCAAGTACAATTAGTCCTACCTAGATTATATGAAGAAGGATATATTCTTTTGTAACCTACAACCATTCTAGATTGTAGGACTCAACATCTTTCTCCTAAGATATAACCAAAGTACTTGTGCATGGTAGGGATTGCAACAAAAATATGCCACATGGGAGACCTTATAGGAGCTTCAACAATAGTTTCCAACCTTCTTCAATAGTAGTTTACAACCTTTCAGCTTTAAGGACAAAGCTTATCTAAGGGGGTGGCATGTTACATGCCCCACAATTGTAACTCATTGAAAGCATGAGGATATGGAAACAAAAAGGAAAAACCCAGATGCGATGCGAACAAAATAAAGAATAACGCTAAATCCTATGAATTGAAAGTGCATGAAAAGAAAGAAGCACAAATGAATCAAAACCAAATAAAAAGCCTATATGGAAGACAACCCTTTTTATTAATAAGCTTCAAAACTCGGTTACAATTCGCCTCCTCCATTTTCAGGGGCTAGGAGCGTTAAATATGTTCTTGTCACACCAATGGATGCTATTCCTTCTTTTGCGTGCGCACATGTAAAATTGGCGGACCAAACATCGCTGTCACTTGCGTTGATGAATCTTGACTCCTTGCTACTCCTCTAATGTCCAGAACCTACATTCAAAGAAACAAAAAATAGTCAGTAGCACCTGTAGATAAAGTAAAACATGCAATCCCCAAGCCTGCGATTAGTGAATGCGAAAAATGAATAAAAAGGTAACTGAAATAGATCCAAATGAACTAAAAAATTGATAGGGGCATGAGGAAATTACCAGGAGGGCACTAAAAATGGAATAGTAGAAAATTTTTCCACAGATTCGTATTCGCTCCGGGGCGGGACGAATAGACCTACAACAAAACGTCAGATAACACTGTCCCAAATGTCACATCTGGGAAGCTTCAAAGCACCTACAAAGTTGGGGGTTAGCTAATTGGGGGCATTTTGGGAAGACCCAGATGGTCAGATTTTCCCAATTTGGCCTCTATCACCGGGAATTTGATGATGCTACCTGTTGTTAATAGAGGCGAGAAATGATAGAAACATGATAAAAAATGCTCAAAACAATGTGAAATTTGAATGACAACCTATTTAAGCAGCATATAATTAAATCCAAAAACAATAGAAATGAAATCTGCTACAAATTTCTAATTGCTCTAGGGCAGGGCGATTAGGACTGCAGCAGTGTGGGGGGGCGCCCGGGGGCAGGATGTCCACCGTTTAGGGCCCGATTTTGGCATCAATTCACTTGGGTTGGGTCCAAAACCTCTTGTGGGGTGTTGTCAAAAGATTTGGTAGGATGTTATGGCCAAATGTCAGGTTTTGGCTCCGGATTTGCCCTTCCAATAGTCACCCAATGACCTCCTCTCCAAAAGAGATCAAGGGTGTGAAAGGCACAAATCAAAAGGTGTGTGTGGAAGTAAAACGACAACACTTCGTTGCTCAAAATGCTCCTTCTATGTATATTTTTGGGGTGAGAAGACTCACCATTTTATAGACCTGACTGTCCCTTTGGATGAGCATGCAGAGGCGCCACTTGGCAATCATGCCTTCCCAAGGGCAAGAATATTCCTCCCTGATTAGGGGCTCCATGACTGCCCCTGTAATTGCCTCTAACGCTCAAAACTGCTCACTCACACTCCCATGCAATGAAGGAAGAGTTAAGTGGCGGATCTGAGCTACCATTTGTCAATATTTGACTTTTTTACCCGTAAAACCTTCTATTCACCCTGCCCTAGAGCGAATACTGCTAATCGTACCAGGGTGGGGCGAATACCAGTTTGTAATCATCCCAGGGTGGAATGAGTATGGAGCAGAGCGCCTGAAGGTGCCAAATTGACTTTTGGCCTTCCAAAACTGCTGTGTGAGTGGTTAGGACCACTGTTTAACCTCTAAGGGCTGCCCTGGGGCTGTGTGTGTCAATGCGATCAGTGTTTGTAGTCACATAATCGGATTGGTGCTATTTTGGTGTCTACAGATCCCCCTTTTTAGGAAGCGCTGTGCGTAGCACAGTGCTGAGCAAAAATAGATAACCAAAGCACTAATGATTAGGGTTTCTCAGTAACATAACCAAATTTTGATGTCCCAAGTATGGAAAGGGCATACATTCTTGGATCCTTGCTTCTGACGAGCGAAGGAACTCAATTCAAGTGTTAACATTTTTCGGTGAGGTGTTACTTGATCTTGGACATTGATCAGTCATGAATAGGCAAAGGGTGCAACCTTTTGTCTGTGGGAACCTTGAGTTCATGATTCAAGAATACCAAGTGTTTGATCAACTTATGATTATTGCTTGTTTGTTGCCCCAAGCAGGATCATGATTGTCTTTGTCAATGATTCTTCGAATGCATGCCATTTCCATGATTGGGTGTGTATTTGTTGATTGGTGACTAAGTGTGACTACCCCCTCAAGCGACGAATCGATGAGGGAATGACCTGCATGAGAAAAGCGACGAGTCACTTGACCCAAGATGAATTGTGTAAGGGTGCCTTCAGATGTTTAGCTTTGAATATGTGTGCAGTTTCCCAACATTTTGACCTATTTTTGGTGGGTGCTAACCCTTTTTGTGACGCTTTTTGGAGCTAAAATTGGCAAAATTTCATCTTCCCGTGGAGCGGTCCGGCTATGGTAGCCTTCTTAGGGAGTAGGATAGTGAAAATTTGTGACCCCAATGTCAGTTTTGCATGCCAATAATGTCAGGATCAAAGGTGCCTTTGTTCGGCAATGTTATTGCTATTTTTGGGTGGGTTTGGACCCTTTTTGGGACACTGTTTGGGGATGAAATTCTCTGCAATCCATCTTCCCATGGAGCGGTCCTCCTATGGTAGCCTTCTTAGGGAGTGGGATAGTGAGGATTTATGACCCCGACGTCTGTTTTGCATGCCCAGAATGTTAAGTGCAAAAGCACTCTTCTTGGACAATTTTATTGCTTGGTTTTGGGTCATTTTATGTAGTTTTTGTTGTTTTTTGAAATTTTTGGTCTGTATTCGTTCCTGGGTGGGATGAATACCAGTTGAGTATTCATCCCAGGGCGGGACGAGTGCTAACCAGAGTGCTCGTCCCAGGGAGGAACGATTATAGGCTCAAAAAGCCTATTTAAAGGCCAAAATTGAGTTTTGGGCTCATTTGCATTTGTTTTTCCTAGCGATTTGGAGCTCTGAGGAGGAGGAGGTTGAGTTTGCGAAGCGAAGTGCTGCCAAATTTCTCCCAACATCATGATTTCATGAACAAAATCGAGCGGTAGAGCCGAAGTGAGACCAGTAAGTGATTCTCCTTGTTATTGCTTTGGGTCGTTTGTTACAGTTGTTGACAACCGCAAGTTATTTGTTTATTTTTCTGTTGTATTTTGTTTTTCAAATTAAAATGAAAACCCTAGTTAAATGTATGTTGTTATGTGTGAATTGTTGTTGTATGGCTTCATGAAAACTTAGGTAAAAACCCTAGGTAAACAAAGATCAAAAGTTAGTTTATAACTTAGCTTAAAACTTAGTTTAAAACGTAACTAAAAAACTTCACTTAACTCTAGTTTAACAAAGAGCAAAACTTAGGTTAGAAACGTAGGGTAAAACGAAGCGAAAAAACATAGCTCAACACTAGGTGTTTTTTATTATTTTTTTGTGTGTTTTGAATTTATCAGTTGACCGTTAGATTTAAAAAAACCCTAGGATTGACAAATTATTTTTTGAATTATTTTTTGTTTGTTTTTTATTTATCAGTTTAGAGTTAAAAACCCTAGGTACTGACAAATTATGTTTTATTTTTTTTGTATTTTTTTTTTAATTGATTAGTTGACCGTTAGATTAAAAAAAACCCTAGGAACTGAAAAATGATATTTGCATTTTTGTGTTTGTCATTTCTCAGTGCAGACATAGAGTAAAAAACCCTAGGACTGACAAACTGTGTTTTGAATGTTTTTATTTTTTGGTTTTTAATTTATCAGTTTAGATTTAGAGTTGAAAACCCTAGGAACTAAAAAATCATTTATTAATATATATATTTTTTTGAATTTTTGTGAATTTTGTCGCTTGTTATTTTTCTGTTTTGAGCTGTACATTGTTTTATGCATTTATGTATATTCATGTTTTTTATTTTTTGAAAAAATGAAAAACTTGTATTAATACAAAGAACAAATACAAGCGGGAGAGAACACATCCCAACCAAGAATAGCAAACAACACAACAAGAGAAGAGCACAAAGGCAACCCAGCACAACACAAAGCAAAGAAGTCAACTGGGCGCGAAAAAACGACATGTCACGAAATCGCGACATGTCGCGAGATCGCGACAGTCAACCCCGGCTCCCCCACTACGGTGCCAACAGTCACGAAAACGCGACATGTTGCGAAATCGCGACATGTCACGAAATCACGACATGTCGCGGAATCACGAAATGTCGCAAAGTCTCGACGACAGCACCCACCTGCAACCCTTCGACAAAAGTGTCACGAAATCGCGACGAATTCACCATATGGCAACCAGATCGCAAAAGCGTCGCGATATCGCAACAATTTTCGCCAATCCGCTGGAAAGCCAAAATTGTCGCGATTTCGTGATGGGTTTTCCTTATGACACCAGACCGCCAAAAGTGTCACGATATCGCGACAGTTTTTCCTTTCGACGCCCAGTTCTCAAAACTGTCGCAAAATCGCGACGAAAAATCCTCTCGGCACCCAGTTCTCAAAACTGTCGCGATATCGCGACGAATTTTCCACTTTGCTCTCCATCTGCAAAAGTGTCGCGATATCGCGACAATTTTACCAGTTAGCCCCAAATTGCCAAAATTGTCACGAAATCGCGACAACTTAACCAAGCGCCTACCCCTAGGGCCGCGATGGCGCGACATGTCGCAAAATCGTGACAAAAACCTGCCAAAGGCCGAGAGGGCGCAACCTGTCGCGATATCGCGACAAATACCCGGTAAAGGCCGTAAGGGCGCAACCTATCGCGATATCGCGACATGTCACGATATCGCGACAGAAACCTTCCTTAGCATAAAAACACTGCACATCATTTCAGAAAACGTTCAAGACCTTGTCGAATCTCTGCATCCTCCACAGGCATGTCACTGTGCAGCTGCATCCCAACCTCCCTTTCAGCACCCATCTTAGCAAGGAAATTGGCCGCCTTATTGAGATCTCGATTCACATAGACAAGTATCACATCATCTAATTCCCTCCAAAGCTCTTTGATTTGGGAAACTAAGATCCGCAACCTCCAAGCTTTCGAGACAAAGTTTCTCATACAATCAAGAGAACCCACCAAAATTTGGGGGTCAGACTCAATAATAATCTTCCTGTGTCCCTTTTTGGTAGCCCAGAAGGAGGCAGATTTAATGGCAAAGGCCTCGGCTTCATTGTTTGTGGCACATCCCAGACCCTGTAGTTCCCAATAGAGCAAAGACCCAGCATGATCGCGACATACAACTCCAATTCCAGCACTTCCCGGATTGCCTTTAGCCGCTCCATCAGTATTGATTTTGATCCATCCTTTAGGAGGAGGTTTCCAACTACCACTCACCCGTCTTTGTTGAAAAATAACTCCCTCGTCCAAAGGCTCAGAAGCAGACTGAATTTCCCCCTCGGTATGAATGGCAACCGTTTCCGCCACTTTACTCCAAATGACTTGCCATATTCCTTCTAGAGAGGAGAAGGTTTCACGAAAAATACGGGCGTTTCTCTCCAACCAAACCTGCCACCAGATAAAAAATAAACCAAGCTCCTAGCCAATTCGAAGAGCTTTGGATTTAAATCTACCTTTCTTCCAGCTTTCCCATATGTTGTTTCGAGACAAGACCCCATTAGCCTGAAGTTTAAAGTGGGAGAACCAGCGCTTCCAGATCTATCGTGTGAAAGAACATTCAAACATTAGATGATCCGCCGTTTCCTCCTGCTTATGGCATAACACACATTGGGAAGGGCCAATGATGCCTCTGAGTCTGAGATTGTCATAGGTGAGAATTCCATTATGCAAAAACTTCCAGGCGAAGAAGTTCACTTTCGGCCAGCCCTGGGGATGCCATATCTTTCTCCAGTCATGAACCAAAAAAAAGGGTGGAGGGGGCTCTAGGAGGATCTCACCATATCCTTATTTCACAGTATAAACCCCAAGGCTTCCATAGCCCCAGGCCAGTTCATCCTCCTCATCTCTCCCAGTAAGAAACCGTTCTGCCAAGATTTTTCCCAAATTAGGTACCAACTCCGAAGGGATAGGTATTGGCCACTCATCCAGCTGCTTAAACTTTATGATCTTGTAGTCCCCCAATTGACTAGAGTTAAAGTAGCTCTCAATTTGAATCCATCCCTTATCTTCTAAAGCAGATTTTATCGGTTGCAATTCAAGAAAAATAGCAATAATGGGAGGATTCTGGTCCCAGGAATCAGTCCAGAACCGAGCCTTATCCCCTCTCCCCACTTTCCAAAATAGTTGATCTTTGATGAGTTGAGCTCCAAGCTTGAGCGCCTGCCACACTGGTGATCCAAAACCTTCCAGTGGAAAGTGGCCCACATCATTAGGATGGACAAAACCCAGGTACTTGCTAGAGAGAATTCTCGTCAAGAGGGATGTTGGTCGAGAAATCCACCTCCAAGATGAGCTTTCCCACCAAAGCCTTGTTGTTAAACTTGGAGCTTCTTAGTCCCAAACCCCCTTTTTCCTTGGGTTGGGTAACCTTGTCCCACCCAACCAAGGCCCATTTCCTCTCTCCCTTGGCACCTTCCCATAGAAATATTCTAGCCATTTTATCCAACTCTTTCCAAATAGACTGGGGAGCAGCCAGGACGGAGAATTTATAAATTGGCATGGCCTGATTAATTGACTGCAGAAAAGTTAGACGACCCCCATAACTTAACCATCTATTAGACCAATGGTTCATTCTATCTTTGATGCCATCCAAAAGGTCCTTCCAAACATCTATTTTCAGTTTTTTGAAATGGAGAGGGACCCCCAGGTAGACTACTGGGAGAGAGGTCCGAGTGAAACCTAAAATCTCAATAACTATGTCCCGTAACCGTTGATCAATATTGAAGAAGATCACTTTGGATTTATTGTCATTGATGACTTGATTAGAGGCCCGAAGGTAGACATTTAGAGTATCTCTGATTCTTCTTGCTTCCCTAAGGCTGGCCACTCCCACCAATCCAGTATCATCTACAAACTATAAATGAGTCAAAACTTCAGCCCCGACCTTAAAACCTATTATCTGACCTTGAAGTCTTCTTTTCAGAAAGAGTCTACCCAATCCTTCAGCCAAGATGAGGAAGAGATAAGGAGAGCAAGGGTCTCCTTGCCGTAGTCCTCGAGAGGCACCAAAAGGAGGCAAGGGAAGTCCCTTGATAAGAACAGAGTATGAAGGCGTAGAAATACAGCTCATGACCCAGTCTGTCCAGTCCTGAGAGAAACCAAAGGCAGTCAACATCTTTGCCAAGAAGCCCCACTCCACCCTGTCATAAGCCTTGGACATATCCAATTTAATGAACATTCCTTTGTTCCCGCTTGGTGCATTGTATGGATAGCCTCTTGAGCAAGAATCACTCCATCCAAAATTTGCCTCCCTTCAACAAAAACCCCCTTGCTCCGGGGAAATTATATTATGCAGAATAGGTTTTAACCTTTCAGCCATAATCTTCGTAATTATTTTATAGATCACATTGCATAAGGCAATAGGTCTAAAATCAGATAAATGAACCCCCCCTGCTCCTTTTGGAATTAAAGTAATGAATGTATGATTTAGAGCCTTGAGCATTCTTTTATTGGTTCTGGACTCCTCAGTGGACGACCTGTAACATCTTCCTCCAGGGAATCCCAAAAGGCCTGGAATAACTTAATAGGGAAGCCATCAGGACCAGGCGATTTACCAGTACTCATCCCAAAGACCACCTTCTTAAGTTCATCTTTATCTATAGGTCTAAGTAGAGGCTGGTTTTCTTTAGGAGAGATTAAAGAAGGAATGACAAAAATAACTTCATCTTGGGCTGCCCCATCTTGCTCCATACTTTCCTTAAAGAGTTTTGAGAAATACTCCATTGAGTGGGAGTGCATACCAAGAAGAGTGTCAAAAGAGTATCCATTCTCATATTGAAGGAAATCCATAGTATTCATTTGTCTCCTAGCACAGGCAGAGCGCTGAAAAAATTTTGTATTTCTGTCTCCTTCTAATAACCAAGTATTTCTTGCTCTCTGTTTCCAGTAAATCTCTTCTTGGTTATCAATATCCTCAACCGCTTTGCGCAAAGCATCATCCTCGGATTTAAGGTGCTCGTAAATGTTTCCTTCCCCGAAATGTTTTTGCACCTCATCCCATCCGGCCAACAAGGGGGCCCGTTGGAGCCGGAAGTCCGATTTGTTAGTTTGCCTCCACTGTTTCAATTTACACTTGACAAATTGAAGCTGTTTGTGAAATTTGAACATTGCAGTCCCAAAAGGTGGGCGGCCATCTTCCCACCATTGAGGAATTTTTCTTCGGAGATCTTCTTTTTGCAACCAAAAATTTTCAAATTTAAAAGGTTTATGGTATCGCCTCGTCATAGCCCCTCCCTCCAAGACAATGGGAAAGTGGTCTGAAACTGGGCCTTCCAAAATCTGAAATTTAATATTCCATTTCACAAATGCTTCCTCCGAGACCAGAAACCGGTCTAGTTTTACCTTCCTACTATGTGGCTCTCTTCTCTTATTAGTCCACGTAAAATAAGTACCAGGACCTTTGATATCAACAAGGTGAAAGGCCTGGACTTGAGCAATCATAAGCCTATCCCCTGGATCCAAAACTGGGAAACCACCTTCCTGATCACTGGCAGATAATTTGGCATTAAAATACTCAGCAACAATCCAATCGCAATCTTCTCGGGAGATCTCATTGAATGAACAACATTCCATTGAAGCCGCTGGCCATCAATGCTTTGAGCCCCATAGAAGTTTGTAATTAAAACCTGTTCAACTGTAACAATATTCTTAAAGAGAGATGTGAGAACCCCCCTCCAAGCTGTATGTTCTATTGCTATCCACACCAGAGGATTCCATAGAGTAACAATTCCCCCCGAAGCTCCTTGGGCTGCCACATCCATATATCCAGCGCCCCTCCATATTCTACTAGCAATTTTACACATAAGATCTAAAGACATTTTTGTTTCCTGAAGGAGCAAAAAGTCTGTTTTGTGTCTTCCTAAAAGTCTTTGAACAGCAGATTGATGGGTTCTACTGTTTAAACCCCTTACATTCCAGGATTGTATAATCATTGGAAACCTTGGGAGCAATACGAGTCAATTGTTCTCACCGATCCTCCATTGATCAGCTTGTCCCCTTGCGCTACTATTAGATCCTTATTGGATTTTCTACCAGCTCCTTTGGAATTACTATTCTTAGACCTCTTTTCCACCTGGGTGATCCCCAACGCTGGTCTTTCTCTGTTCTTTTCTGCACTTCCCATGTGGACATCCTTAATAACTGGTTGTGCAGGGGAATGAATTACCATAGCCCCTAGGTTCTCTGGCTACAAAGTCTCAGGGGTTTCAATCACCTGTTCTAAGACAGGAGTAGATGATAGAGGAGCATGAGAGTGGGTGTTAGTATCCCCATAATTCCCAACCACTCCATCCATGACTTGGTCTTCTTGGTCTACAAGGGATTTGAAGATTTCATATCGATTGGTTGGCTTGGTTTGGGCCTGCTCTTTGCCATTTCTCCTTTTGTTTTTCCTCCGCTTCTGCTGTTCAAAGCCATCTTTCTGGGCATCAAAATCTTGGGGGATATTGAGGGGTTCTTTGATCGAAGTGAACTTACCATCTCTGGGGTGATTTGACGCTCCAAACAAAGCTTTCGATTTTGTGGTCAGGCTATTTGGGCAGAACCTAGCCAAATGGCCATGCTTATGGCAGACTCTGCATCTGAAAGGTAAGGCTTCATAGTCTAGCTGCTGTATCCAGGTTAGTCCTGCCAACTCCAATTCCACCTCGACTGGAAGTGGCTGGCTAATGTCCATTTCTACACATATTCTAGCAAAGATAGCAGTATTTCCTTCCATGGTATCTCTTGAAACTCCCAAAAATCTACCTAGAGAATTACCAATCAACTCAAGGATTTGCTCACCCCAAAACTCCATTGGGAGAGCATACAGCCGTATCCAGACCGGGATAGCCGTGGGCTCAATGCGAGGGTCAAAACCCACTCTCCACGGTTGGACAAATAATCCTGTCGGGCCGTGGCTCCTCTTCTATGATTCAAATGCTCTGTTTCTATCTGCTAGAGAAGAGAAACTAATAATAAAATACCCATTGCTTATAGGCCATAGAGAGTACTCACCAATGGGCTCCCAGTTCTGTCTCACCCAGGTGTGTAGAAAGTTCAGAGTGGGCCGAATACCCATGAATTTGCAGATCAGATCATGGGTAGCACGGTATATAATCGTATCCTCAACCAGTTTTGGTTCTATGACAATCTTTGGCCTGGACGCAGATTGTGGAAGGCAGTCGTTAACTCTGTTTGCAGGTAAACCCTTTCCAGAATTCTTAAATAGCATTTGATAAGCACTGCATTGAGCTTCATCGAAAGAAGATGCAGGGTTTTCTTTTAATTTATCAGCATATGAGATTTTCTGCCCATCGAAAGATCCTGGAGGAGACCCCATTGGGCCCTCCCAAGGCAACGAGCAATCCTTCAAAGAAGTGTAGAATCAATCCACAGGAGGATCTGGAAGAGACTTCCAACCAAAGACCCTGGAGCTTCGCCCGGTGCCTGCACAGAAGGTTTCCCGCAAAAACGCCAGAGCTCAGAAAAATTCACCATTTATGTATATTCATGTTATTGTTGTACAGTTTAGCATGTTTTTAATGTTTTTGTTTTCTTTTCTTTTGCAGGTTGTGAAGAGACGATACCATGTGCCTACTGTTTTCATTGAAGCACGGGAGGCACTAACTTTGGCTGACTGGGAGTGGCTTGATGCCCTTGGGCTCAAGAAGGTGACTCAACTGGAGCCTATGGTTGGGGATCGGGCCTATCTGATGGCCCTGATCAACTTGTGGGATCCCCGGACCAACACCTTCCATATCCCAACAAGAGAGATGACAGTGACCTTGGAGGACGTCTATCAGATTCTATGGATTTCGATAGATGAATTATTGATCAGGATGATGCCACAGGATCAGCGAACAATAGTGCTAACCCACTACTTTAGGCATGGTGAGGAGGTGGGTGTGGATAGCCCAGTGGAGAGGGTAGAGGGTGACTGCCATATTGGTGGTATTTTGGTATGGTGGTGGCTAGAGAGGGGCATGTTGGGAGTGAGGCATGCAGTACTGATGGGCCTCATATCCAACATGCTGCTACCTGACTCGTCAGGTGCGAGGTTCCCATGGAACCTATTGGATGTGGTCTTTCGGCTGGTGGAGTGTCTGATGCATGAGCCCTTGATTATGAGGTGGGGGTAGATGCTGCTGGCACAACTCTATGATGAGCTGTATGAGGTCCACTTTGGAGGCGAAAGGGGATTGGCTACAACTATCTGTTGCAGAGCTGGGCTTGGTAGCACATAGCGATGGAGAGGCCGGTGGGGTTGCTGTGGACTACTCAGGCAGAGATGGTGGATAGGGATATAGGTTATGTGGCTCTGTGGCGATGGTCTAAGGAGTAGGGGCAGAGTCAGCGATGGGTAGGTGCCATAGGGCACTATGCTGATGCCTTCGCTCAGCTTACTCTAGGGGAGGTGTTTTGGCACCCCTACCGGGACTGTATAGCCTGGCCTGAGGCTAAAGAGTGTCTTCGGCGGGTTTGCAAGGGGTGGTGGCTGATTGGGTGACATGGGACGGAGCAGGAGTTCTTCCCTTATGGCCATGTGACACAACAATTTGGGGTGCACCAGGGGTTTTCTAGTGAGCCCATGGTCTATCGACATTGGGGGGATGAGAGGAATATAGCTTGGCCAGTCATTGCATCGCTGGGTGAGGATTCAGATACAGTGATTAACGTCCTGGACATGGATGATTTCAAGACTACCATGGAGTATGACTAGTGGTGGACACTATGACGATGGTGAGGAGAGGGACCACTGGGAGACGCAGAGGCAGCAGTAGCAGGCGGGGAGGGTGGAGAGGCACCAGGAGATGATTGGGGAGCTCTGCTGGAGGATGTGGATATGGTGGAGGTGGATGATGTGGGTGTGGATTTTGGGGTTCCGGGTCAGCCAGATATGCAGGACATTTCAGAGTAGTGGGAGCCTGAGTAGCCTGTAGTTCCAAATTTGCCTATGCACTAGGCAGCCCCGAAGGGCATAGAGGCAGGGTTGCATACTAAGAATGCATGATTGAAGGGGTTGCTCTGAAGGCAGGATGAGGAGCTGGGGGAGGCTTTGCAAGAGAGGGATCTCCTACGAACTTAGTTGGCTAAGCGGGAGAATGCATTTGCTATGTACCGCCAATGAGATGGGGACACAGATGCTGCACGGGAGATGGATCTCCTACGGACGTAGCTGGAAAAGAGGGAGAAGGTATTGGCACATCGTGACGATGTAATAGCTTTGTACTGTTGGCAGGAGGCAGAGTGGTTTCGACATTAGATGGATCTGGAGGGAGAGATTATCCATCTTGGGGGGCGGTTACCTGAGCCCTCTGGAGGTGGGTCTTCGTGCTGGATGAGAGGCAGTGATACAGAGCTGTCAGCATCATCTCATCGCAGGTGATTGGATGAGGGGGGCACTAGTAGGCATGATATGGGGGCTAGCAACAGCTGCCTTGAGGGGTCCCATAGGACCCACACCATGGGGGGTAGTTCCCGTCACACCTATCCTACGTGATCATGGTGGCCGATGCCCTAGGCTTGGGGGTTTTTGAGTTTTTGCTTTGTTACAAGGTCAGAGGACCATTTTATTGTAGCCTACGAGCATTTTTGATGATATATATATACAGATGTGTATCGCTCCAAATTTTTTGCATCCCTACCTTCAGGCTATTGGATCCGTGCCCAGAAGGAGGATGGGAAAAGGATGTCGCGGTACCTCGGACTGAGAGGACTTTGCGAAGGTCCCGCCTCTCAAGGGAGGTGTATTTTGATGATTTTTCGATGGATGGTGGGTTCACCAGGAAACATTTAACGACAGTTTCCACGCCTAGGTTTTGGAATGTGTTTAAATGTGTTCGTTTTTAACCTTAAGCACTCATATCCTAGGTTTGGCCGAATGAATCTAGATTAATCTATATGAAAATGCAAGTTCAATGAATACAGAAAATAGATTTAAAGACAAAAAAATAGAGAGATTACAGAATACAAATGAGGAATACCTGATCCGGATGTCTGAAGAAGATTCTGATGTTGAAGCAGTCTGGATCGTCTGAGATTCGATAGAATCGTCTGCAATCAGACAAGATCGTCTGAGATCTGACGAATTCGTCAAACGAATTCGTCAAAGACCTGCAAAACCGAAAATAGATGCAAAATACAAAAAGTGCTACAGTGCTAACAGAGGGAAATGATATAAAATGGCAGCAATGTTATCAAACTGGAACTTAAACACAGAGACAGAAATGAATCGTGCTAATTAGATGATAATTAGGATTTAATTATGCACTTAATCTAAATGGGTGAACTCCAAATGCAAAATGACATAAAACACTGAATAGACTATCTAATTTGCAGAATAAAATGACAGAGAAAAGGTTGAGAAATGCAAACTTCAAGCAATCGATTGCCTTAATACGGACTGCAGTCGAGATCGTCTCGCATCAGTACGAAATCGCCTCGAATTCGACAGGTTCGCCTCCGATCTGAACAGGTTCGTCGACGACGATAGGTGCTGGCTCCGGCTGAAAAATAGTGATGTACCTACAACAAAATTGATGTGGAACTAGTGCAAATGGAAAATAGGGATGTTTTAACGTGAATGGAGTTAACTTGCAGAGAATTTCGGCCAGGGGTTGGGAAGGGAAAATCCTAGAGACTAAATAGGCTTAGGGGAGTAGTTAGGAGGTTGGAGATCATCCCAATTTGGGAGATCTCCAACGGGGTGAGGGTCCCAACGATGCAGACACGCTTCTGCCCAGATTGGAGACCCGTTGGAACAGATTCCAACTTTGCAAAATCAGTTTTGCGACAAGATCGTCTGGACGTCCTAGTCCAGACGAAATCGTCAAATCTAGGGCGATATCGTCTGATCGGCGACGATATCGTCAAACGGTCAAAACAACCTCTAAAAATGGCATGAAAAAAGGGGAAACGGATTTCTCGACGGTTAACGGGCGGTTTGGGAGGTTAAATTTGAATTTTAAATTATTTACTAAGGTGAATGTAATTATTGTAATTTTACTACGCCAATTTTAGGGTGCTACATTTTGCCCCCTCTTTAGCGAATTTTTCGAAGAAAATGCGTTAAAGATGAGTTCTTCTCGATCTACGAGAAAGCAAAAATTATTCCCATTTTTAGGCGACGATTCTTGGTCGAATCGTACAACAACTTACTATGGTGCCCCCTCCGTGTTTTTACCCAAATCGAACGTTTGAGGTAAAAACGCGAAAAAGCAAAAAAATTATGTTTGAATAAAATTAAGAAAAATAGGGTAAAACCCTAATTCATTTTTACTGTTCATTTTCTGAGTTTTAGAGCTCTGAAGCAAAAATGGTGGAGACGACGCACAGATCGACAGAGGTCCGGCGCGGTCTACGGGTAAGAGTCCAGACTGATCTAGAATGCTTTAATTTAACTTTACATGCTTTTTAGGTAGATTTTAGATGATTTTTGAGCATCGCGGCCATTTTTGGGCCGTCGACGTCGTCGGGACGAAATCGTCCCGATTTCGACGAAATCGTCTCAATTTCGGCAATTTCGCCCGTGGGCGAAATCGTCGAAAAAGGGACGATTTCGTCAAATTAGGGACGATTTCGAACTGCGAAATCGGAGACGATTATGCTCAAATTTGGGACGATATCGTCCAATAGTGGGCGATATCATCAATTGCATAAAATTGAACTTTAACTTGCATTATTAATTACTTGAATTGTTTATTAATGATTGCTTGTTGTTTTGTTGTTTATGTTTGCAGAGAGGATTACTAAAGAGCAGGGAGTGGAAATACGACGGGTTGAGAGATGACTTGGCCGCTCTTACACAGGCAGAGCGGGATCAGCTGGCACAGGCCGGCTTACTGCATGTGGCAGAAATGCCACAAGTTTCTACAGACATGGGGCTACTGACGGCCCTAGCAGAGAGGTGGTATCCGGGCTCTTCATGTTTCCGGCTACCCACAGGGGAGATGACTCCCACTTTGGAGGATGTATGGAGGATTCTGAGAATCCCCATACAAGGATGGCTCATTACACCTGCGGCCAATCAGGGCCGCGCTATGGGACGACTGTGCGGTGACCCGAGCTTCGCCCTAGAGAAGGGCGGAGTTAACATCGAGGCACTACGCCAGATGCCTAGGGCATCTACACTCACACGGGTTCTGGCTGGAGTAGTTGGTGGACTTCTGCTGTGCCACCAGAGCGGGTGCAGGGTGTCGTGGATGCTCGCAGATGTGATCTACGATATGCGGGACCACGGGTACAGGTTCTCATGGGGCAGTTTTGTTCTATGCCGGTTGTACAGGATCCTATATGGGGTCGTGTACAAGGGCGGCCGATGTCTGGTTATGACATCGCTACTACAGGTTTGGTGCTGGGAGCACATTGCGGTGCGGAGGCCGGTAGGGCTTCCTCTGACAGGGGTTGACGGGGAGAGGCCCCGAGTCTTCTACTGGTGGCTCCGAAGAGGGGCACAATGACGGATCGACCTGTCGATGTCCCGGAGGCTATTAGATGACTTAGTCCCAGACCAGATCACCTGGAGGCCATGGAGGGAGCATCCAGGGTGGCCAGAGGATGGACAGGAGTTGGCTCGCGTTAGGCGAGTTTGCTGGCTGAGGATGGAGAGGGGAGAGGTGGAGCTCCATAGGTACGACCGAGTTTTGAGGCAGTTCGGTCTACAGCAGGGGATCCCATCCCTCAGAGATTACGAGTTTTCTCGGACTGTCCGGGATAACACTACGGTTAGCGGGGCTCCCGACATGCAGCGGTTCTGGAGCCAGGACACAGATGATGCCCCCATCCAGCCAGTGGATGGGGACGACGTAGGAGTAGCCGATGGCTACGATGCCTGGTACGTAGGCATCCGCCCTCCTCGGATGACGAGGGCACAGGGTCCGATCCACGCAGTTGTGCATCGGATAGGGAGGCGGCGCCAGGCGGCGATGGAGGCAGCCCAGGGTCACGGTGGGAGAGAGGCGAGGAGGCCACAGGCACAGGAGCGGCCACGGCGAGAGAGAGAGGGAGAGGAGGGAGGCGAGACCCCCATCTCCATAGAGGCCACCATCGCCCGATAAGGGCAAGGGTGTGGACACAGGAGAGAGTAGCGAGATGGCTACTCTCCGGGCAGAGAGAGATCATCTACGAGCCCAGGTGCAGATGCTACAGGATGCGGCTGCACAACATCGGGCTGAGGTGTCACAGGCTGCGGGATGAGATTGCACGCCTCAGGGCACGGGGCGGAGGGGCGAGCTCTGGGGAGTTGACACGGGCTATCGCCCAGCTGACATTCTATCAGACTTTATACTTCCAGCTGGTGCCAGAGGCGGACAGACTACCCCTGCCAGCTAACATCGCAGATCCGATCAGGATCGGGTCATCGAGGACCACGTCCCGGTCGAGGACGAGGACTACACAGACTGCGATGGGGCCACCTCGTCCACCTCAGGGCGGGGGAGGAGATGAGGCAGAGAGCTCGAGGGGCTCTCGAGGCTAGAGGGCGGGATACTGACATTGTATTATATTTGTTTTTGTTGATAGAGGATTGAGTATGCCGAGGTACAGATTGTGGCATACCAATCCAGTTTTGATGATGTACATATATTTGTGACATATATAGATGAGATATTTTTGATCATATGACTTGTGTCTTGTGTATGTTTATGATGCTTTTATGTTTTGATTGATTGATTTGATAATTGGATGTAATTATGTCGTTGGAGATATTGCAATGTGAATGTCATGTGGTGATATTTTAAATGAAATAATCTGATGTAACAAATTGATTTGTTGTAATGAAATGTAAAAATAAAAAAAAGAGACTTCTAACAATAATTTCAAAGGACATTGTCGCTATTATAGACCATTTCATGGAGTCGCTGCTCACTCGGTCGTCAAGCTAGTCCCATTTATAGAAATGTTGTTAAAAAGTAAAAGAGTGCTTAAGAAACTGTCTTAAGACTTTGGTGCAATAGTGCAAATGATAATGATGATGATGGTTTGTTTTCAGATTTTCATGAAAAATGTTTGTGCATGAAATGATGTTCAAATGATTTTTTGCTAGGCATAATTTCCTAAGTGTGATAAAATTTTTGGATAATTCTTTAGGAATTATACCATCATTGCAAAAGGTTGACATAATGACATGAAATAATGAAAATGGGTTTGCTTTTTAAAAGCATAATTTGTGTAAAATAATGATTTAAGTCATATGGTTTTCATGATTTTTAATAAATGGGGAATAAAATTGTTACAATGGTTTGCGCTAGGCATAGAATATGTAGGTATAGACTTATACCATCATCGCAAAAATCCAAAAAAGATAGTTTTATTGCATGATTGATTTTTGATGAACAGAAAATATGAAAATGAGGACTTGCGCTAGGCATAAAATTCCAATTTTGGTTTTGAAACTATACCATCGTCGCGAAAGTCAACCAGATATATATGTTTATGTTTTGTGTAGTTTGAAAGAATTTTTTTTTTGATTTTTCTATTATATAGTTGTCTTTGTAGTAAACGACTGTACTTGATTTATTCCAAACAAGTTGCAAAAATAATATTTCAAATTATTTTGAAGACAAAAGTTAGATTTATAAGGAATCCCATGTGCATATGTGAATTCATTTCCGATCTTGATTTATCATAATGATACACAAAATCTCTCAAATACAAATGTGTGTGCAATTGCATTGTTCATTTACCAGTTTTGAGCAAGATAATATGATACAAGTGATTTGAAGAAACCAAATAAGTGTTCATTAACCATGATGTAGATGCATATAACCATACTAGGCTACTATGTAGGTCGGATTATCAAGAGCTAGCTAATCCATAAGCAGACATAGGTCTGTACAAAAGAAGGTCGCTAATGTGATAGACATATCACCACGCTAGGAGTTACCCAAGGCCAAGCAGGTTGGGCACAAACCACCTGTTATGGGGCTTACCTCACAGTTTTCGAATAATTGAGAATTCCAGGGATTCAAGCTCATCAGCCCTTCTTTTCTTTTCAAAGGGTAGGGAAAGGGATTTTATTGCTTTCTTGCTTTCTTTTGAACTTTGCTTATTTTTCTGTTTGTATTTCTTTTGCTTGATAATGCTTGGAACATTGCTGAAATAACATTTTTCTTTTCTCTTTTTTCTTTTTCTTGAACTTTTCTTTTCTTTTTCTTTGCTAGGGATACTTGCTCAGATTAGCTGTAGAGCAAGGGATTTTTATTCGGGTAGGGGTGAGCTTGTCCTTTTGCCAATTCTCAAAGATTCTAGACCATGTGCATGATAGGATAGCAGGGGAAACTTTTCGCTCAAGAAATCGGTTCTACTATGTAGCAAAACATGGAAATTACAAATATAATCATTTTATTGTGAAAAGATGTGCTTGGTTTAAGTAAATAACAAGATCAATTCTCTATGCTCAAACTTTATTTAAGTGAATTTTGTGAACTTTGATATAAGAGAGATTAGTAATCATGCCAGATAAAATCAAGATATTTATTTGTTGTGAGTGTGCAAGTGAGGGATTCAAAATAAATGCTAATTTATCCCAAAATAATTTGAAACATACAACTGCAATGATTGTAAGAAAATATATATGAACACTTTTGAGAAAGTTTTTGAGGATGTGGACTCTCTCTTTCTTCTTTATTTTATTTGGTTTTCGAAAGAGTCAAGCATATAGCTGTTATTATATTTTTATCATTATTTTGATTTTTGGTTTTATTTTTTATTTTGAGCAGAAAAAATTTAACAAGTGCCTTAAATAAATGCAATAGATAGTTTTGAAGATTTTGGATGATTATGAATATTTTTGATGTTTTTGGATTTTTATAAATTTGAAAGAAATATAAAAAATTATGAAAACAAATATATACAAGGATGAAGAATGACCAAATTTATGCATAGTAACGTTTAAGATGCAAAATATTCATGGGTTCTTTAAGTTCTTTACCATCTAAGGTAGATAATTTATATGCTCCTGATTCAAATTTAGCAGTAATAATGTATGGTCCAAGCCAATTGGGCTCGAATTTACCTTTAAGTTCCTTAGTTGCATTTGTATTTTTTTTATTTTCTTTTAAAACAAGGTCACCGATCTCAAAGGAGCGATGACGAACTTTTTTAGCATATGATCTTTTAAGCTTGTTTTGGTAAGCACGGAGATGCTCCAAAGCATTGATGCATTTTTCATCTAGGAGTTCCAGCTGACTGAGTCTGCACGCACGATATTCATCTCCTACTTCGGTATCTTGAAGTAGCAGAGCCAAAGAAGGAACTTCCAATTCAAATGGAAAAACTGCTTGAGCACCATACACCAAAACAAATGGTGAAGTTCCAGTGGGGGTTCGAACACTAGTTCGATAGGCCCACAAGGCTGGATATAATTGAATGTGCCAATCACGGCCAGTTTTATTGACCAATATTTTGAGAATTTTGATTAAGGTTTTGTTAGATGCTTACGCTTGACCATTACCCTGAGGATAATAGGGAGTGGACCAGCGATGTTGAATCTTATATTTTTGACATAATTTTTTAACATCTTTATTTTTGAAACAAGTTCCATTGTCAGAGATGAGATTGGCAAGGATTCCGAACCTGCAAATGATTTGATTAAAAATAAATTTAGAAACTTGTGTGCCAGTGCAGGAAGCTAAAGGCATAGCTTCGACCCACTTCGTGAAATACTCAGTGGCGGTTATGATGAACTTATGTCCATCAGATGACACAGGATTGATTTTGCCAATAATATCCAAGCCCCATTTAGAAAAGGGCCAAGGAGAAGAAATAGCCTGCAGCTCTTGTGCAGGCGCATGGACAAGGTCAGCATGTTTTTGGCACTTGTCGCAATGGCGCACATACTCATGTGCATCTGTTTCCATGGTAGGCCAAAAGTATCCTATCCGAAGGAGCTTTTTAGCAATAACACTACCACTAAAGTGTCCTCCACAAGATCCATCGTGGGCTTCACTCAAGGCTGATTTAGACTCTTCTAAGTTTAAACATCTTAATAGGATACCTTCAAAAGATCTCCTATATAAAGTATTGCCAATTATTACGAATCGACTTGCTCGTCGACGTAATAACCGACGCTGGTTTCTATTAGAATTGGCAAGGAAAGTCCCATTTTGAAGAAAATCAAATATGTCTGTATACCAAGGCTCGGGAGTAGTTTCATTGATTAGAAACACATCCAAAGGCTCTAAGCATGACTTATTTGAGGCGGGTTCCTGGAGTCGACGAATAATGATAGTGGCATATTCGTCATCTAACTCCAAGGGCAAGAGAGATGCAATTGCGGCCATAGCATCGATTGCACGGTTGCTAGTTCGAGGAATAGCTTCCAAGGTGACTTGATCAAATAAAGACATTAATTGTAAAACATAGGCCTTATATGGGCGCAATTTATCATCTCGGGTTTGATAAACTTCATTAATTTGGTTTATAACCAGTTGGGAATCACCAAAAACTAAAAGGTGTTTAATTTTTAGCGCTAGGGCAGCTCGTAATCCAAGAATTAGAGCTTCATACTCAGCAGTATTGTTGGTGCAAGCAAATGTCAATTTGAAGGACAGAGGAATAAGATGTTTTTGCAGAGATATTAAAATAATACCCACACCAGCCCCACTCATGCATCGGGCTCCATCAAAGTATAAGGACCATTGTTCATTATGGTCTGCCTCTAATTGAAGGCATTCATCTGGAAACTCGATGATGAGGGGATGGGTAGACTCTAAGGGTGCAACAGCTAATTGATCTGCTATGATTTGACCCTTAACAGACTTCTGTCCTATGAATGTGAGATCAAACTCGCTTAGAGCAAGAACCCACTTGGCTGTGCGACCCGATAAATAAGGTCGACTCATGAGATACCTTAAGGGATCATATTTAGCAATGACATAAGTTTTTTGACTAAGCATATAATGTCGTAATTTTTGCGTATATAGCAAACTAGACATTGTTTTTTCCTACATTGTGGGGCGGGTTTCCTAAATGGATGAAGGTTCGCCTAATATAATAATTGCCCGTTCCCCTTTTCCTTCATCAAGTTGAGCTAACATAGCCCCTAAGGGAGAAAAGAAAAAATAAAGGGGAGAAAGGGGCGCGGGTTTTTGGGGGGGGGAAACGCAGGGTGGATTAAGGAGGTATTGTTTGAGAAGTTCAAAAGCTTCTCTACATTCTGTATCCCAATTAAAGGGGACATCCTTCTTAAGGAGTTTAAGAAAGGGGTCGGTTTTATCCGCCAGCTTATCGATGAAGCGACGGATGGCTTGAAGCTTACCTTGTAAACTTCGTAACTCAGATATATTAGTCGGTGCGGGCATATCAGTGATGGCCGCAATCTTGAGAGGGTCGATTTCAATACCACGTAAAGAAACTAAAACCCCTAATAGTTTGCCGGATTTAACTCCGAATATGCATTTTGTTGGATTTAATCGAATGAGATATTCTCGTAATCGATTAAAAACTTTTCTTAAATCATCTAAATGATTATTTTCAATAATAGAGCGAGCTATAATATCGTCCACATAATCATGTAGGATATCATGCATCATATCATGAAAAATGTAGGTCATAGCTCGTTGATAAGTTGCACCGGCGTTCTTTAAGCCAAATGGCATCACTTTCCAGCAAAAGGTACCCCAGGGGGTAATAAAGGTTGTTTTAGCCTGGTCTTCAGGAGCTATCCTGATCTGATTATAACCGGAGAATCCGTCCATTAAGGACATCATCCCACTTTCGGCAGTGAAGTCAATGATTTGGTCCATGTTTGGAAGAGGAAAGTCATCTTTAGGGCATGCAGCGTTGATATCTCTAAAATCTGTGCAAACCCTAACTTTGGTAGCTTCTTTCTTGGTGACTGGAACTACATTTGAGATCCATTCAGCATAATCAATAGCTTGTATAAAGATAACATTCAGGAGTTTTTCTAACTCCCATTTGACTAGCAGAGCCACTTTGGGATGCATTTTTCTAAGTTTTTGTTTAACCAGGTTTAGCATCCGGATGGACCACTAGATGATGCATGACTACAGAAGGGTCTAGACCTGGCATATCTTCATATGTCCAAGCGAAGACATCTTCATACTCTTTAAGGAACGTAATGTATTGTTCTTGTTTTTCTTGGCTTAATTCTGATCCAATATTGATTATGTGAGGATGATCCTCAGTTCCAATATTAATTTTAATGACATTTTCTACCTTCATGTGTAGGTCTCTTTCAAAGTTAGGTGGGGCAGGTGAAACGCCCAATTCTTGTAATTCTTGTAAGGTTAATTTAGATAAGTCATTCTGAGGATTAGTGGCTTCAAGTTGGGCTATAGTTGGTATAGAACCATCAAAATAAAATCCATTGTGCAACATCTCTTCAATAGAGACATCATGGAAGATATCTCCTTCCAATTCTTCATCGGGGTCAGCAATCATTTCAGGGTATGCTATGGACAACATGTTGCATGAAAACGACTGATGTTTAAGAGGCAAATCAACATGCCTATCCAAATAATCTTGATAGCATATGAGATGATCATCATCCTCAAAAGGAAAGGGTTGACCCTTACTAGGAAATAGGCCCACGCCACAGCGGGCAGGCCATGGTTCTACCTCGAAAGGTTCTTTCATGCCATTTTGGGAAGGTCCCAAGCCTTTCCCTTCATATCCCATTTTAAGCATCATGGGTTTAGCTTTAATATAATCATTGGTAAAATAACACCGAGCATATCCTTCATGATGAGTTTTGATATTCCGAGGGATTCTTCCCTAGTCATATCCTTTATAAATGAAGGCACAACTCCCGACTTGGTAAGTACTTCCCATAGGTTGTGGGAGGCCCAAAGTACGAGGAGATGGCGGTAAGTTATTTAAAAGGTTTGAATCTTGCATGAAAGCATTCATTTTTTTTGATATTAAGGTTGTAGATAAATCTGGTAAGAGTTCATCGAAAAGGGCATAAGATGTAGAAGGCTTATTACCTATATCTTTAGATGTGGAAGGTATGATAGATGTGTCTATAGGTTTTGAATTTATAGGGATAGAACTTGAAGGATTGGTTGTAGACTTAAGATCTTTTTGAGGTTCTAAAATGATTTGTTTAGAGGGTTGTTGATCTATATAGGAGGATGAAATTAATGGAGGGGAAATAGGTGAAGTTATGGGTTTATGTTTCACAGTTTTGGATGAAAAAGAAGAACTAGGATGTGTGGATGACAGGGCAGGGCAAAATTGTACTCCAACGGGTTCTGCCAAAGCACACATATCAAAAGGTCTAGGGTCACCATGGATAGTGACCAACTGATTTTTAAACTCGAATTTAACACATTGGTGTAAAGTTGATGGGACCGCTCGCATGGCGTTGATCCAAGGGCGACCCAAAAGTATATTGTACGATGTTGGACAATGTACAATAAACACGGTTGTTTCTAGGGTTCTAGGGCCAACTTGCAATGGGAGGGTAATAACTCCACACGTTTCTTGTGTTTCGTCATTAAAAGCTTTGATAATCATATCAGTTTTCTTCATTTCATCACTTCTAAAGCCAAATCGTTGGTAGAAGTCAAAGGTGCAAATGTTTAGAGATGAGCCATTATCAATCAAAACTCTTTTGATGGCTACATCTCTAATTAAAGCAGTAATGTATAAGGGATTGTCCTTATGTAAACTGTGTTGTGGGATATCTTTATCCCGAAAGTCAATACAATCAATCTCTCGAGTGATGATAGTATTGGCCATAGCTTCAGGTTGAATGTTTTGAGGTACCATCATTTGGCTCAATGTAAGCATCAACTCATCCCTATGGGTGGGAGAGGATCTTAATAAATCTAAGAGGGAAATTCTGGCCGTAGTATTGGACAATTGCTCATTAATATTGTAAGGGGGTTTAGATTGAACAGTAGGAACATGATTCCCTTTATTGGGATTTTTCAGAACGAATGGAGCTGATCCATCGTTCTGATTTGGTTCTTGTTGAGAGTTTTGAGCTTGTTGTCGAGTAACGACTCCAATGGTACCTACAATGTTATAGTGAAGACGTTGAACTGGTCTCGGTTGAGCATTAATGGCTTCTTCATTAGAAAGGAATATATTGGAAGAAGGTCGAGTAGTGACTCTTCTAGGAAATGGTTCTTCTGGAACCATAGCATCTATGACGGGTTGAATAGGATCTGATTCATTTTCAGAACTATTCGATTGGTTTGAAGTAATGTCTAGTTCACTTTCACTATCTGATTCTATATCACTAGAATCGAAAGTTTGAAAATTATGTAAGGGCCCGGTCGTAACCAGGGATAAGGTCGTGTCAAATATTTGAGGATCCTGAACAGGTAATTGTCCGCTAATGGTTCCTACATATCGGGTAGGAGGGGGAACATTATGATGTTCGATTTGATTGGCTACCTCTTTACCATGTCTTGGTAAAGGGTGTTGAAATATGTCTAGAGTTTGATTAGCATTTTGATTTTGATTTTGGGGAACGGTCTTTTGAGTATTATTAGGAGGGTTTTGTTTAGGTTGGAAGGCTTGCACTTCCATTTCATTATTGTCAATCAAATCTTGTATTCTATGTTTCAACCTTTTACAAGCGTTGGTAGAATGTCCAGGTCCTCTATGGAAATCACAATGCAAGTCAGCTCTGTATCCGGGTATAGTTGGGTCAGGTTCCCGGATAGTTGGTAATTGGATCAAACCTCTTTCGAGTAATTGAGGTAAAATAGTTGATAAGGGTTGGTTTAATCTAGTGAATTCTCGAGGAGGCTTGTCAGGAGGTTTCAATATGAATTTTTTTGTTGTCTTTGTTGCATTGATATTAGCAACGTTTCTGTTGTCAGTGACTCCGTCACCGACAACTTGTTTGTTTTTATATTGATTTCTGGATGTTTTCTCATCATCCTTCTTCCTAAGTTGGCCTCTCCTAATGAGGGCATCTTCTACTCTTCGAGCTAAATCTATAGCTTGATCGAAGGTAGTTAAGGTAGCGATCGATAGCTCATAAGATATCTGTTCTTGTAAATTGTTGATGAAAATGTCCAACATTTCCCTATAAGGCAGCACAAAGTGCAGTTTTCCTATCAATTGCCTCCATCTAGCTAAGAAATCGGCAAAACATTCATCCTTGTCTTGTTTTAAATTGTATAGGTCTTTAATAGTTACATGCCTCTCGATGTAGGCACTAAATTGATGGACAAATGATTCCGTTGTTTCTTCGAAGTTTCTCAAAGAATGAGTGGGCAATTGATAGTACCACTCTAATGCCATTCCACCTAAACTTTTGGGGAACATTTTTAGTAATAGCAAGTCGTCATGCGATATGTCGTGACATGCTATCCTAAACATGCGAAGATGCTCTATGGGATCTTCGGTTCCTTTATATATAGGCGGAGACGGGCATGGGAAAATGCTTAGGGTATGGTTGAGCTACAACTATGGGATCCAAAGGTTGACTACAGATCTCTCGATAATTATACGAGGGACGGTAGGGATCTATCTGGTCCATACGTGAAGCCAATTGTTTCACCATGGCTTCCAGATTACTAGTTTGCCCCCCATATTGGTTCGGTAGGGCATTGACATGAGTGTTATGGGCGTATGATGGAGGAACATGAAGATTAGATGCCATGTTATTGTTGTGTAAAGTATTGGTAGGAAAAGTATTATGGAGGAATTTTGAAGTTGGATTATGTTGTATTCCGGATTGTTGAAAGTTTGTATTTGGCTTTGTTTTAGGTTTTTGTTTACTTGAAGCATATTGCTCAATAGTTTGGCGGAACAAAGTAGTGAAGGAAGGTTTCTTTTGTATGGGAGTGATTTTAGGTTGAATAACAGGCTCCTTAGGAGGTTGGGTAACCTGTTGTTTTGACATGTTTTGAGCCATAGTGACCATATCCGTATTGGATGGCCCAACCTTGTCACTTTCTTGATCAATGAAAGACAAGGGATTAGTGCGCATATTGCACATATATTCCATGGTTGCTTGAGTGTTACTGATTTGCCCTTTATCAAGGCGAATTGCCACATTAAGGTCATCAATGTTATCCATGAGAAATTTCTTGAAATGCTCTGCATTGTCAAAGGCAATAGTTCCATTTGGAGCTACTCTAGGGGATGAGGATCCATCCTCTTTAACACTTCCTTCTTGTTCCTTATCTTCACCTAAGTCTTCGTCTGATTGACCTAGAGTTTCTCCTTCCGGATTTGTATCTCCAAGAAGGACATTTTGGTTTCCAGTTGTGTCTTGTAACCAATCTTCTCCTTCTCCTAAAGTTTCTTTACCATTCCTAAGTTTAGGCATGGTGCTAAGTTTTGATTTCAGCAAATATATATATATATATATATATATATATATATATATATATATTTTTTATTTTTTTTTTGCAACAAATTAAGAGGTATATATTTACTATATACCTACTACAATATTTGAAAATGAAATGTTTAAGTTTTTGCTAATTTTTTTGATTTTTTAGTTTTTCTTTGTTGTTTTTGAAACAGTATAATAAAGACAGCAAATAACACAATAACTGCAAGAAATAATACTGAAATAATAATCTAGTTTTCTATAAACAATTTATGAATATCATTAATAGGTTCGAGTTGTTCAGGAGTCATGAAGTGTTCTTCTTCAAATTGAAAGTTTTCTTTTAAAAATTTGATGAAAAGAGCTATAGTGATGTTATCTGTTTCAGATGCTGGTTGATAAAAGTAAAGCTCATGGCAATACTCTCGATATAACACAGCTCGCGGAACTCTATTCCATCTTTCCCTATCTGTAAGAACAACCTCTTGGTCTTCTACACAACCTAGGAACTGGTGCACAATGGCTGCGTTCTCGAGGTATTCCTCGAAGGTGAACAACTCTGAAGATACTAAAGCTCTCCTATAGGCTAACCATCTATGGCAGGCTCTCTGAAGTTCATGATAGAAAACTAATTGATGAGGATCCAGGATTCTATCTAGGACTAGCCTCTTGATTTGCTTAAGTTGTGTGGACCTAGATGAAATGAGACTAAGTCTTCTATCAAGTTCGTTCCACAGGAATTGATTTCTACTTGTTTCAGGCACACTAAGGACAGAATTAACTTCTATAGCTGCCAATTGATTTTCTACGTTTATAGTAACCGCTAACCTTTTCTTAGGAGCTACCATCTAAACATGTTTTCAAACTTAAATGTTTTAAAATGCATCTATGTTTTAGTTGTTCTATATATGTTTTTTTGTTTTTGTTTTTGTTTTTCAAAAGGTTATGATGCATTTCACGTCGGGTTCACCAAAATGTATCGCTCCAAATTTTTCGCATCCCTACCTTCAGGCTATTGGATCCGTGCCCGAAAGGAGGATGGGAAAAGGATGTCACGGTACCTCGGACTGAGAGGACTTTGCGAAGGTCCCGCCTCTCAAGGGAGGTGTATTTTGATGATTTTTCGATGGATGGTGGGTTCACCAGGAAACATTTAACGACAGTTTCCACGCCTAGGTTTTGGAATGTGTTTAAATGTGTTCGTTTTTAACCTTAAGCACTCATATCCTAGGTTTGGCCGAATGAATCTAGATTAATCTATATGAAAATGCAAGTTCAATGAATACAGAAAATAGATTTAAAGACAAAAAAATAGAGAGATTACAGAATACAAATGAGGAATACCTGATCCGGATGTCTGAAGAAGATTCTGATGTTGAAGCAGTCTGGATCGTCTGAGATTCGACAGAATCATCTGCAATCAGACAAGATCGTCTGAGATCTGACGAATTCGTCAGACGAATTCGTCAGAGACCTGCAAAACCGAAAACAGATGCAAAATACAAAAAGTGCTACAGTGCTAACAGAGGGAAATGATATAAAATGGCAGCAATGTTATCAAACTGGAACTTAAACACAGAGACATAAATGAATCATGCTAATTAGATGATAATTAGGATTTAATTATGCACTTAATCTAAATGGGTGAACTCCAAATGCAAAATGACATAAAACATTGAATAGACTATCTAATTTGCAGAATAAAATGACAAGAGAAAAGGTTGAGAAACGCAAACTTTAGGCACTGATTGCCTTAATACGGACTGCAGTCGAGATCGTCTCGCATCAGTACGAAATCGCCTCGAATTCGACAGGTTCGCCTCCGATCTGAACAGGTTCATCGGCGACGATAGGTGCTGGCTCCGACTGAAAAATAGTGATGTACCTGCAACAAAATTGATGTGGAACTAGTGCAAATGGAAAATAGGGATGTTTTAACGTGAATGGAGTTAACTTGCAGAGAATTTCGGCCAGGGGTTGGGAAGGGAAAATCCTAGAGACTAAATAGGCTTAGGGGAGTAGTTAGGAGGTTGGAGATCATCCCAATTTGGGAGATCTCCAACGGGGTGAGGGTCCCAACGGCGCAGACACGCTTCTGCCTAGATTGGAGACCCGTTGGAACAGATTCCAACTTTGCAAAATCAGTTTTGCGACAAGATCGTCTGGACGTCCTAGTCCAGACGAAATCGTCAAATCTAGGGCGATATCGTCTGATCGGCGACGATATCGTCAAACGGTCAAAACAACCTCTAAAAATGGCACGGAAAAAGGGGAAACGGATTTCCCGACGGTTAACGGGCGGTTTGGGAGGTTAAATTTGAATTTTAAATTATTTACTAAGGTGAATGTAATTATTGTAATTTTACTGCGCCAATTTTAGGGTGCTACAAGATGACTTTCTTTTATTTATCCACGTGTCATGATTTGATGTTATGCACAATGATTGATGAATGTGTATGTATGCATGTTAATTTACTTTTGATGGATGCATAGGTTATGATGGATGCAAATGTTTCTAATTGCTATGAGATGCAAATGGAATGGATGAATTGAATTTGTGATTTTTTGTGGTGGCACCATAGACTGTTTAGAACTTATGGCTTTTTGTCCTATGCGATTGCTGTGGTAAAGGACTTTCTATGTATACATGTTATTTTTTGTATTTTTTGATGGCGATGCGAGGGTGAAAGATAGCACGGTTGGTTTGGAATGTAGTTAAGGTTTTCTGAGACTCAGATGTTTTAACTAACTAGCCATGACTGTACTTTATCTGACAAGACTTTTGAACAAGGTATGAATCGGACTTGTCTTTGACCAAGTTATTTCACATCCCTGTGTGTGCAATTGAGTTCGTTTATGTGGTATTTGTTAGGATACCACCAGTGCTAGATAGGCTGTCAACCAAACCTATACTGAGGATCACCTAATTAGCTCCACTAACTCCTTTGTTGTATTTAGTCGGATTAATCTACGGTGCTATCTAGGATACCATAAGCTAGCTCATCCACATGCAAACATTGATCTGCACACAAGTTAATGTGACAGATATATCGTCATGCGGGAGGTTTGCCACCAGTGATCGATAGGTTATCCACCAAACCGATACTGAGGTTCACCTCATGACCTTCTGAATGCTGAGAGTTCCAGGGATTCAAGTTCGACTCCCTTCTTTTCTTCAATTGTATTGGGATACTTGCTCTTTTGTAGTGATAAAAATCACTGTTTATTTTTGTTTTTTTTTTTTTGAGCAAGGGATTTGAATATTGAGTGATGAGAATCACTATTGTATGTGCCTTTTGATGTATGCACTTTGGTGGTGATGTCAAATTTTTGGAGTTTTGACTTTTGCAAATTTGTGATGTTTTGCAACTTTTTGAGAACTTGGGATTCTTGGGGAATTGGGTAGGGAAGATGCTTGTCCTTTTGCCAACTCTCAGCATTCTTGGGGTCATTCGCATAGGGGGATGAGCAAGATAACCGTTTCGCTTATGGTGACCTGGATTACTTTGTAGGTTTCATCCTTCGTTCACACAACTTGGGAATTTTTATGTGTTTTAATTTGTGTTGGGATGCTACGTAACAAGGTGTGATCCAAGTAGAACTCTACCTTTGTAAAATCTATCTGACTTTGTACAGTATGTGGCTAGAAAGCTAATGATAGCTGAATGATGAAAACTCTAGATACATTAGAAGACAACCGACTATGATATGGCGAAAATGATGTGCATGGCGTTTATTTTTGATGGATTGTTTATAGAGTGGAGAAATGTGGAAAAAGATGGATTTGCCAAGTAATTACAGTCTATGGTGCCTTTGACTTGTATGACCACAAATATGTAATGTATGGATGTGATGCTTAATGCAGCTATTATTTTTGTGTTTTTGATGGATTTATTTGGGTGAGTATGAAGATGAATGCAAAAAGAGCTCTTTATTGTTGTGATGATTTTGAGCATGCATGGAGATGAGATGCAAATTTTTGTTATTTTTGATGATTTTATTGTTTTGAACTTTCTTATTATTGACCAAGCGATTGTGGGAATCCTTGGAGCTTTTGTCTTGACCAAAGGGGTAATGGGCACCGTTGGGGCATTTTGGGGATTGGACCAAGCGATTGCGGGAATCCTTGGAGCTTTTTGGTTTGACCAAAGGGTTTATGGGTTCCTTTGGGGCATTTTTAGGGATTGACCAAGCGATTATGGGAATCCTTGGAGCTTTTGGGTTGACCAAGCGATTATAGGAATCCTTGGAGCTTTTGGGTTGACCAAGCGATTATGGGAATCCTTGGAGCTTTTGGGTTGACCAAGGATTGGAACCTTGGGGTTTGGGTTGACCAAGGATTATGGGAATCCTTGGAGTTTGGGTTGACCAAGTTATGACCTTGGGTTTTGGGGTTGACCAAGCGATTATGGGAATCCTTGGAGCTTTTGGTTTGGGCTATGGCTCTTTTAAATATGGAATGGCCTCAAATGACTGATGTTCAAGGGTTCTAGTTCCTTGATTCCTTCAAGAGAGGCTAGCCGGTATGTTCCAGGTCCTATTTTATTGTCGATGACATACGGACCTAACCAGTTTACCATGAACTTGTCCCTTAGATGGGGCGGCAAGTTAGAATTTTGTTGGTTCTCTTTTAAGACCAAGTCACCAATCTAAAAGTCCCTCAGGTGAACCTTCATGTTGTATGCTTTCTTAAGTCGCTCTTGATAGATACGTAAATGCTCAAGAGCATTAACATGTCGTTCATCGAGCAACGTAAGTTGGTCTAACTAGGCCTACCATGCAGTGTCATCATCGATGAACTCTTGCATTGATATGCATAGGGAAGGAATTTCCAACTCGAGAGGCATGACTGCCTCGGAGCCATACACTAGCGAAAATGGAGTTGCCCCAGTGGGCGTCCGAATGCTAGTGCGATAAGCCCATAGGGCAAGTGGGATTTGAATGTGCCAATCCTTATGACTGTCTATGACTATATTTTTGAGGATGGCAACTAGCATTTTGTTTGACGCCTCTACTTGCCCATTTGCCTACGGATAATAGGGTGTTGAAAAACTATGCTAAATTTTGTACTTTGTGGTCAAAGCACGCACGTCTTTGTTCTTGAATGACATCCCATTATCCGATATTATCTTGGATGGAATACCAAAATGACATATGATATTATGTAAAATGAACTCTAAAATGTGGGTTCCAGTCGTAGAGGTAAGCGAAATTGCTTCCACCCATTTGGTGAAGTACTCTGTGGCCGTTATGATAAACGTGTGATGGCCTGATGACGTAGGGGAGATCTTTCCGATTAGATCTAAGCCCCACTACGAAAATGGCCAAGCCGATTGGATCGGCTGCAAGGCCTGAGAAGGTACGTGTGTCAAATTGGCATGGTGTTGACACTTCACGCACTTCCTTACATATGCGCAACAATATCGCTCTAAATATGGCCAATAATAGCCCATGCGAAGAATGCGCTTTGTGATGGCCATACCACTGAAGTGGCCACCACATGTACCATCGTGCGCTTGGGTGATCGCCCAAGTGGACTCCTACTGGTCCAAGCAACGAAGGAGGATTCCTTCGTAGCTGTGATGGTACAAAATGTCTCCTAACAAGACATGTTTAGCCACTTTCTGTTTGAATGATCATTTTGCGGCATGCGTCAATCCAAGTGGGAGGTTACCTAACTTGAGGTAGTCCCTTATGGGTGTATACCAATCCTACTGATCGGAAACCTTGATGGTATGAATAGCCAATCCCTCTTGAAGTTCATCCCTAGCAAAAGCTGAGCGGGAAAGAACTTGTAAGAATAGCATTATGTTGCTATTAATGGGAGTAGGGGAGAACAAGGACCCCCAGTTGGCGTGATTCAGACAATCATGGATTCGAGAGAACTTGTCCGTGGATGGTTCAATCTGGATCAGGTGGATTCCTGGCATTAAGTCAGAGCTTGCACGCTCCATCATGGATTGCGATAATGTTTTGACTTGAATGGTTGTCATATCACCAGAAATGTCTTGCGGGATTAGTGACCCCAAGGAGGCCATAGTGTCCACAAAATGATTTGATGATCGAGGGAGTGCCTCGATGTCATACCATTCAAGATTTGCCAGGAATTTGTCCACAAGGGCTTTGTAGGCCTATAGAACTAGGCATTTACATTGGAATACCCCTTTGACTTGGTTGACAATTAACAGTGAATCACCAAAGATGTTTAATCGTTTGATGTTCATGGTGATTGTTGTCTGAAGACCTATGAGCAAGGCTTTGTATTCTGCATTATTGTTGGTGCACGGGAAATTTAATTTAAATGACAGAGGCATTGGAGCCCCTTGTGGTGTGAAGAATACAATTCCCATGCCACCTCCTTGCTCACATTTAGAACCATCAAAAAATAGGGTTATGTCGGCCTGTGACTCAGGCTCATCAAAATCTGGTGATTCTGAGACATGGAAGACCCCATCATCGGGTAGTTCTATGATCAGAGGTTGATCGTCTTCGAGAGGAGCCTCTGCTAGTTGATCGGCTATGACTTGACCTTTGATGGATTTTTGTCCAATGAACTCTATGTCAAATTCTGTCAACAACATGATCCATTTCGCCATGCGGCTACTATGATAAGTATGACTCATCATGTACCGCAATGGATTCTCCTTAGACACAACATACGTCTTGTTGCTCAACATGTAATGGCATAGCTTTTTGGTAGCAAACACCACTGCCAAGCAGAGCTTCTCAACGTATGCATAGTTAAGTTCATAACTGACCATGGTGCGGCTAAGATAGTAAGTAGCCTATTCTTTGTGAAGTTCATTCTTCTGGGCTAACATGGCGCCCAGTGCCACCTCAATAGTAGAGATGTATAAGTAGAATGACACTCCTGGTCTAGGTGGTGCCAATACTGGCAATGAAGCCAAGTATTGTTTAATGTCATCAAAGGTTGACTGGCACTCATCATCCCAATGAAATGCTACCCCCTTGTGCAATAATTTATTCATGGGTCGGCACTTTTCAGATAGCTGTGCTATGAAGCGCTTGATTGACGCGACCTTTCCCTGTAGGCTTCTGAGCTGCTTGATGGTAGTTGGGGGAAGCATTTCAAGGATTTCCTTGACTTTGTTTGGGTCCACCTCGATGCCTCATTTTGAGACTATGAAACCCAAGAGTTTTCTAGATGTGATGCCAAATACGCACTTCTTGGGATTCAGTCTGACTTTATGTTCCATGAGGCGATCGAGGATCTTGCTTAAGTCATCGAGATGATCTGGGCGCAAAAGAGATTTGGCCAACAAATCATCCATGTAATCTTCCAAATTTTTATGCATGTGATCATGGAAGATGTACGTCATGGCACGTTGGTAGGTGGCGCCAACATTTTTAAGGCCAAAGGGCATGACCTTATAACAAAATGTCCCCCAAGGCGTTGTGAACGCCATTTTTAGTTGGTCCTCGGGATTGATACGAATCTGATTGTATCCCGAGAAACCATCCATGAGGGAAAGCATTTCGTGGCCCATTGTAGCATCTACCAATGCGTCGATGCTTGGCAAGGGGAAATCATCCTTAGGACTCGCTTTGTTTAGATCTCAAAAATCAGTGCATATGCGAATCCTCCCATCTGGATTTTTGATGGGCACCATGTTGGACAACCATGGTGGGTAATCCATGCAGATGACAAACTGTGCATCCAACAACTTTTGTAATTCATCTTTGACCATTAAGGCCACTGTTGGGTGCATCTTACGTAGTTTTTGCTTAACTGGCTTGACTGTCGGATCAAGCGTTAGATTATGCATGACTAGCTATGGATCTAGCCCCGACATGTCTTTGTAGGACCATGCAAAAACCTCCTTCTTCTCTTTGAGAAGGGTAATGTAGTCGGCTTGCTCTTCGGGGGATAGACTTACCCCCAACTTGATAATCTGTGGATTCATTGGATCCGAGCCGATGTCTACGTCAGTCGTCTCCTCGATCGACATGTGGGATCCGTCCTCCAACTGGTGTGGAGTTGGGATCAAGTGGATATCATTTGCTGAGTTAAGATCATCGTTAGGAACCTCGGGTCCCTCTTCAGCATGGAAGATATCCTGAGTTGGCCCTAGGGTGAAATGAAGCATTTCACCAAAAGGCCAGTACTCTGATGGGGATGGTGGTGAATTGACATGATCCCAGTCTATGGCATCTATGTCTAGATACAATGACTGTGTTGGATCGACCGGATTGCGGATGGGGGTGGTTAAGTCAATGGAGATCATGTTGATGAAATGATTTTGGTCTCCATTACCATGGGTGTGATGACTCAGACATTCTAGATGATCTTTGTGCTCTGGATCTGGCTCTGGAGGTATTGGCATGAATGGATCGGCCCTATGTGTGGATAGGAAGATAGGGTCTACCCTCGGCACTGATATCGCTATAGGGTCTCTGGGCGGAAGGTGTTCTTCGTATGCCCAAAGTGGCGGATTCAACACTTGGTCCCACTGCGCTGGGTTTATGTGCCACTCATGCCCTGGCACTATGTTTAGTTGTTCAAATATGTCGTCAATATCCAAGGGGTATTGTTGCTGCATCAGGTGCATGTGATTGAGATATGCCATCTCAGTTTCATCTTCATAATCACTATCAGAGATCCAAAGGCCTTCGTTGGTTCCAACAACCGTTTGCGACATTAGAGGCTCATCTTGCTTGAGAAAATTGATCTGGCCCCATTGGGGTTGTTCCGCTCTCTACGGTGGGGCCTGATTTTCTTGTGGTGGCACTTGCTCGATGGGGGCCGCCAAAGGGAACATTGCCAAGAGGCTTTCCTGATAATCATCCATGGGGGTCACTTGTGAGTGATTGCTATCTGATTCAAAGGGGTCCCATGGTGCTACCTCATATTCTGACTCATCTTCTGAAGATCCTTCCTGACCTTGTCTATACCTCTCTTGTAGGTGAGTTCTCAAACTTTCTCCTCTCTCGAGCGAAGGGAAAGGGTTGTTGAGGTCAACAAGGTTGGTCGTCAACAATGGGAGATAATCCCCCAGTGTATATGTCATGTTAGGGTTGGCATATGGATCTAATGCCAATCCCCCCTTGTTGCCTATCCCTAGGCCTTGCATGTTCTCTACCAAGATGTCCAAGGGCAGGGGGTGGTTGAACCCTACTCCTGACTTGTCTTATGGCATTTGGTATCTTGGTTGGCAAAGAACATGCACTCCTTGCTCATATCTGCCTAACCCATATCCATGCCAATTGCATTGGCCAAGGTATCTCAAAGCAAAGTCTGGGTTGGACAAATAGTTGACATCTTCTACAAAGGGCTCTTCATCTTCATCCTCTTGCATGTATGGTTCAATACCATGATCAAGGCCCCCATACACAAAGTTTGTTTGATTCGACGGGTAGCCTAGAGGAACAATGGTACCGATGGGGAGGCGAGGTCTCCCTATGTCCTGCATGGACTCTAGTGTGGGTGTTGCTACAATATTCCACACGAGATACTCCCCCAGGCCCGTATTGGCCATTTCAACGGTGATTATTGGCGATTGAGGGGGAGGGAACGAAAGTTCTTCCTGAGTCCACTCCATGTCGGGTGAACTAGGAGCCTCGACTTCCATTCTGCTAGGCATCTCCTCAGTAGAGATGGTTGAGACTGATGGTGACGCTTCTTCCAGAGGTTGCGCCTCTTCCAAAGGTTTCTTCCCTTTGTCCTTCTATTTGGCCACCATAGGTGGCATCGTTGGTGAAGGACCAGATGATGAAGATGGACCCGGTTAGGGATTTGATGGACTTGTCAATGGGGATGCCTACAGAATCGGACCCTGTTTAGATGGATTCAACTAAAAATCCAAATGCATTGATGGAAGGGTCGATTGTGGCATCAGCTGCACCGCATTGCAATACTTGAAGGGTTCCAAGTCCACCGGGACTACATGCACCTACCCTTCAAATGTATACTTTAAGCATTGATGAGCTATCGAAGGGACACACTTCATGTCCCTGATCCATGGCCGACCCAACAAGATGTTATAGGCCATCTCACCCTCCAAGATGTGGCACAATGTAGGTATAGTCTTTTGTCCCACTTGGATGGGTAGGACAATTGTGCCAATTGTCAAGCATATTGCATCATTGAATGCTCGCAGTGTATAGGTGGAGGCCACTATGTGAGATGCAAGAAACTTTAGGTGCTTCAAGGCCACTATTGTAATGATATTACTGGATGAGCCAGTGTCCACCAATACCCTCTTATACGGAATCCCGTTGACCCACGCGATGATGTGCAGGGGTGGATCCGCCATGTCACCAGCCACTGATTTCAATTCGTCCTCTCGAAAGGTGATGATTGGCTCAGTGCATCGTTTGACATGTCCCACAAAGTTTTTGAAGGAGTTTGCTTCATGGGGCTACAACTCGATGGCTTTTAGTATCTCCATTAGAGCCTCCCGATGGGGCGTTGATTGTTGTATGAGCTCGTAGATGGAGAGCCTAGCCGACGTGGTCCTCAAAATCTGGGTGAGTTTGGTCTAAATTGTGGCCACTGGTCTAGGCGGAGGAGGTTGTGCAAGGTGTTGTTGTGGTTGTGACATTGTTGGCACCTCTCCTATAGCTACCATAGGAGCAGCTGTGCTCGGGTACCTCTTGTTCCGAGTCACTATACTGATCATCCCTACATACCCCTGCATGGGGTAGTTCTGTGTGACCTCATTGACTTGTAGGGTCTTTGCCTATGCATCATGGGTAGGCAATGGGTCTTTGAAGACCTCCATTTGTTGATTGCTTGGTGCCACGGGATTATCTATCGCTAATGTCTTGTTATCAATTAGGTCTTGCACCAAGCTTTTAAACTTCCAACATGCATTAAGGTCATGTCCCTTCCGTCTATGGAACCTACAGTACAAGTCTTCCCTGTAGCCCTTAGGTTTTGGCATGTTGGGGTCTATGGGTTGAATCTCGGGCAGGTTGATCAAGTTTGCCACTGACAAGCGGTCAAACAGGGAGTCTCTGGACTCTGTGTAAGGTGTGAATTATCGCCTAGGGTTATGCTACTGATTTTGTTCTTGCCTCTAATTTTCTCTATCATAACTATTAAGAGGCACCACCTGATAGTTAGCCTTTTGGGGCTATGTTGCTTGTGCAGGCTTAGGGAAATTTATAGCAACCTAATTGACCACAGTGGGTTTCTGTTGCGTGGTCCCTATTTTGGTGTTCTTAGACCATTCTTTCTTCTTTGGATTAGCTATCTCGCCATCCTGAATCTTGATCTCCTCAATGATTCTGGCTTGCACCAGAGCTTCCTCTAAAGTGGCATATTGCTGTAGCTGCAATAGCATGGAGATCGATCTCAAACAACTCTTTGAGAACATTTGGGTGAGGTCGGACATAGGAGGGAGGTAGGGCAGCTTTGAAAGCAAAGTCCTCCATCGGTTCCCATAGGCCACCATGGTTTCTTCCTCATACTTCTTGAGGCTGGCTAGGTCACTTAGTGACACCTTCTTCTTGGTGTTGAAGGTGAAGCATTCGAGGAACGCATCCACTAGCTGATCTAAGTTACTAATGTTGTGCTTTGGAAATTGAGTGAACCAATCCAAGGTAGGGCCTACGAACATGGTGATGAATGTTCTTAACAACAAAGCATCATTGTCCTGAATGCCAAAGCATTGGCTCAGGAATCTAGTCACATGCTCTTGGGTATCCTCCTCACCTCTAAAGATTTCCAACTGAGGCAGTTTAAAGTGTTCAGGGTAAGGGGGTGCTGGCACTGACGGATGCACAGGATGACTACGGAGTTGGCATAAAGTGGGCTTTTGGGGCCCATAAGTCTTGGTCTCCATAGACTCCAAGCGCTCTAGCAGTGCTTTATATGCATCGAAAGATTTAATCTCTTCCTCCTTAGTTAGCTCTCATTGTGGGTTGTGGGAAACTTGAGGCCTATGGAGGGGTGGCCGGATAGCAGCCCCTCTGCCTTGGTAGGGCATTTCAGCCCGCTCTTCTTCTTGCTCATACTCCTCATAGGATTCTTGAGGAGTTTCTGGATGAGACCTATGACCATGGGTGGGTCCCCGTGGAGGGTGCCCATCATTGTTCCTGGGAGTGGCCTCCCGCTTAGGTCTAGGAGGTCTCGGAGGTAGCACTTGGTAAGGTCATGGAGACCTATCTCGCACCAAGGGGTTGCGCCTCTCATACGGTTTTGCTCTTTGGGTGCGAGGGGTTGGAACCCTCTCGGGCACAGTGTTATGGAGCAGCTCATCTATTTGGCACCGAATGCGCTCTTTGCTAAGGTGATATAGATGCTCTAGCTATTGTTGGTCTTGCTCAAGCTGCGTGATCTACGCTTGGTGGGTGGCATGTCTGGTGACTGCCAGGTCAATTTGTTCTACCATATTGAGTCTAGGAGGCCTAGATGCCTCTCCTACACATTTATCTCGGTCACGATGATTCGAGATCTCTATAGGTCGCTTCCCTCTATCGAGGTTGGTGGCATTCACTCGAGGCTCTGGCCTCAGTAGGTGATTCTGGTAGATAGCAGGTGCGGAGGCGCATTGCTCCCATGCTATGTATTGCTCTTGAGGAATGTAATGGTCTTCCTCATGCTCCCTTTCATATATGTGAAAGGGGCGGGCAGAGTTGGCTCGCCTTGTTTGAAGAACCTTGTGCTCTGGATTTTGCCTATTGTTCCTGAAAATGATGGGTGGTAAAGGAGGGATGACATAATCATGTGGCCTCTCCTCATGGACCCTATGTTGTTCTAGTGCTTCATCATATGGTGGCCACTCATACCGAGCTTCTAAGGGAGCCTTCCCATTTATATTGAGTGCCACATGTAAGGACTCCTCTTGAAAGGGTCTATGTTGGATGGGAGTGCCCCTCGAAGGGGTGCCTCTATAGTCCCATTCTAAAATGGCATGATGTGGACTCTCTTGTGGGTCAGGCCACCAAGGTGGTATGACCAAGTCCTTGGGGCTATAGCGGAGGTGACTCGTGCCCCCTTGTACACTCTCCATAGCTCCCGCCCTTGATTGGGCTTGGCTACGGGTGTACACCATGGTGGTGTTTCCCTACAAGATGCATAGATTTTTATCTATTTTTATGATTTTTATGCTACACTAAACATAAAATATCACACACACAAAGCAATGATTATCTCGTTTAAATATTAAAGGTGTGCCCTAAACCTGGTTTAGTGTGTTTTGATTTTTGTTTTGAAAGCTTTTGTAAAGAACATTTAAATGCAATATGATGGCTCTTATGACTCCCAAAAATGGTCACCCCTTCGATATACCATTTCCAGGCCGATATACCAACCTCTCTATATACCCACCCTTATGTGAGGGAAACTATTGGTACATGAGAGCAGATGGTACGTGGAACATAGGCGGTACGAAAGGGGAATCACCCTATTTTTGACACCTACCATAGAAGACTTATCCTCATGCACTGGGAATCACCCCAACTACACTTGGTCAGCTTTCATCAGGATTTACGTCTAGCAATAATAGCGATCGAGGTTTATGAATGCAAAATTTCAAGCCAAGGTGGTGATGAAATCCACCGTTGGTCTTGATCAAGGGCTAGGGTTTTATGACCAGCTCCTTGGTGTTTAAATTGCCATGTGATGTGTGGGGTTATTTTTATTTTGCATAAAAGAAAGCAACATGCAGTAAAAATAACTTTCCCTAAGCAAGCAAGTAACCAGAAAATAGAAAACTGAAAGCAAAAAATGACAGAAAGAGTTCAGGACCTCTACCTCTTCTCTGCCCAAATCTTTTGGTTCTGAGTTTCTGTCTTGAAACTACATAGAGAGCTATTCATCCTTGGGTGGGATGAATAATAGAACTATATTCATCATAGGGTGGGGCAAATGCCCATTTTTCCCTGGGTAAGATGAATTCTAGCTCTGTATTCGCCACAGGCTGGAACGAACAGCAGTCCAACGTTTGAAAACTTGGTACCTGCAAGCAAAAACAATCAAGTTTTGATCAGATTTTTGATCTTAAAAATAGAGGACAAGGGTCCCACCGTGATCGCCACTGAAAGCACGAGGATACGGAAACAAAAAGGAAAATCCGAGATGCGATGCAAACGAAACAAAAGATAACGCTAAATCCTATGAATTGAAAGTGCATGAAAGGAAAGAAGCATAAACGAATCGAAACCAAATAAAAAGCCAATATGGAAGACAACCCTTTTTATTAATATGCTTCAGAACTCGGTTACAATCCGCCTCCTCCCTTTTTAGGGGCTAGGAGCGTTAAATGTGTTCTTGTCACACCCATGGATGCTATTCCTTCTTCCGCGTGCCCACATGTAAAATGGGTGGACCAAATGTCACCGCCACTTGCGTTGATGAATCTTGACTCCTTGCTTCTCCTCTAATATCTAGATCCTATGTTCAAGGAAACAGAAAATAGTCAGTAGCACCTGTAGATAAAATAAAACATGCAATCCCCAAGCCTACGATTAGTGAATGTGAAAAATAAATAAAACGATAACTGAAATAGATCCAAATGAACTAAAAACTTGATAGGGGCATGAGGACATTACCAGGAGGGCACTACAAATGGAACAGTTAGAAAATTCACCACAGATTCGTATTCGCTCTAGGGCGGGACGAATAGACCTGCAACAAAGTGTCAAAAAGCACTGTCCCAAATGCCACATCTGGGAAGCTCCAAATCACCTAGAAAGTTGGGGGTTAGCTAAATGGGGGTATTTTGGGAAGACCCAGAAGGTCATATTTTCCCAATTTGGCCTCTATCACCAGGAATTTGATGATGCTACCTACATGTTAGTAAAGGCGGGAAATGATAGAAACATGATCAAAAATGCTCAGAACGATGTGAAATTTGAATGACAACCTATCTAAGAAGCATAGAATCAGATGCAAAAATAACATAAAGGAAATCTACTATAGATTTCTAAACGCTCCAGGGCGGGGCGATTAGAACTACAACAGTGTGGGGGGCGCCCGAGGGTAGGACGCCCACCGTTTGGGGCCCGATTTCAGCACCAATCCACTTGGGATGGGTCCAAAACCTCTTGTGGGGTGTTTTCGACAAATTTGGTAGGATGCTGTGGCCAAATGTCAGGTTTTGGTTCCGGATTTGCCCTTCCAATAGTCACCCAATGACCTCCTCTCTAAAAGAGATCAAGGATGTGAAAGGCACAAATCAAAAGGTGCGTGGATATAAAATGGTAGCACTTCGTTGCTCAAAATGCTCCTTCTCTGTATCTTTTTGGGGTGAGAAGACTCACCAATTTATAGACCTGAGGTCTCTTTGGATTGAGCATGCAGAGGCACCACTTGGCAATCATGCCTTCCAAGGGGGGAGAAGATTCCTCCCTGATTAGGGGCTCCATGACTGCCCCTGTAACTACCTCTAATGCTCAAAAATGCTCACTCACACTCCCATGCAATGAAGGAAGAGTTAAGTGGTGGATCTGAGCTGCCATTTGTCAAGATTTGACTTTTTGCCCGTCAAACCTGCTATTCGCCCCACCCTGGAGCGAATACTGCTAATCATCCCAGGGTGAGGCGAATACCAGTTTGTAATCATCCCTAGGTGGAATGAGTATGGAGCAGAGTGCCTGAAGGTGCCAAATTGACCTCTGACCTTCCAAAACTACTGTGAGAGTGGTTAGGACCACTGTTTAACCTCTAGGGGCTGCCCTTGGGGCTGTGTGTGTCAATGCGATCAGTGTTTGCAGTCACATAATCGGATTGGTGCTATTTTGGTGTCTACACTCATAATGGTATATGATATTGTATGTAAGGTGGACCAAATATTAAGTTAGTAGTGGATCATGTGTTAAATTAGGTATAGGTAGAAGTTTGTATTATATAATCACGTATTTAACCACTTTGGAATCATAAATGTAACTATCATAGAATATATAGTCAGGAATATTATCATAGAATATTGTCATAGCATATTATCATAGAATGTCATGAATTATGCTTGTAAATATTATAACAGTAGAAGGATGTAACCCTCATGGGGTGATTTAAAAATTTGCATATTTTGTGAGGTTATTTGTTAGAAGTATTATATTATTTGGTACCTTGCAAGATTAATACAAGGACCATGTAAATAGTTTAGTTAGAGTTATGTAAATATTTGATTATACTGTAGGTGCCATGTAAGTGAGGATTTATATAAGAGTTTATCATTTAGTGTGTGCATTCATTAGAGTATTTGTTATTATGTGGATATGTGGAGTCAAAATATATTTATTATTATTTCTTCCATGAGAAATATGAAGTGTTAGATCTCTCATGTGTGTGAGGAGATGAAGATTTTATGTAAGTAAAAAATTTAATAGTTGTGAATGTGAAGTCTCATTTCCATATTGTGTATATATTTAAGATAAAGCAATGTAATTAGTGTAACAATGAGATAGTAATATAGTGAGAAAAAACCTTACATTCAATTGTATTACATTGTTTGTATTCAATATTATTCAATAATATTATTTAGTAAATGTGTTACTAAATGTATGTATTTGTATGAATATTTTATGTTGCTAGATCTTGTGAGTGTATAGTTGGATTGTTAATAGTGGTATTAGAGCCAAACTAGTTATGTTTGGTTATAGTCACCATTAGAATATTATCAGCCTCTATTAGTCACCATTGATCAGTAGTAAAGAGTATTGAAGTATTGAGAAGAGGATAAGCATTAGCCAAAAGAGAAATGACTATGGTAGTATTTATAGGAGTATTGAGGAGAGGAGCAATGTTAGCCAAAAGAGCAACGACTAAAGGAGAGAAGAATATTATTAGAGTATTAGAAGAGGAAAGAAATGTTAGCTAGTTAAGCAAAATTAGTAGAAGAGAAGAAGATATTAGAGAGTTGGAAGGAGAAGTAAGTAACATTAGCCAAAGAGTAGCATTTGCGAAAGGAAATTTCTCACATGAAAAATATGTGAGTATTAGAAGATTGTAGCCACAAAAAATGAGTGTTGGAGAAGAGAGCAATGTTATCTAAGGAGAGCAACATTTGCAAAGAATTAGTTTACACCAAAAAATACATGAGGACATTGAGATAATAGGCATTGAAGAGACAATATTAAATTTGGAAGATAAACAACACTTTGGACAGTAGACAGAGTTGAAGCGGAGGAGGAAAACCAATAACATCAAATGTGTAGGCCAGACAAGGAATATGAGTAGTTTGTGCTTGAGAACAGTGGAATGCACAAAAATGCTAGCTGGAAAGAGCAACATTTGGTGCAATTATTGCAAGCATTGATAACATCAAGAAGATTATTTAAGGAAGAATGCTTGAAGATACAAATTTATTGTTTATATCTAGTGCAAATATCAGAAAATTAAAGAATAGACTAGGGTAAGCACATACATAGGTAAAATCTAAGTTTAATAAATAAGGCATTGCTCGATATTTTTTTAATATTTAATATTTAGAAGAAAGAAACATATGATAAGGAGTTAAGTATTTGGAGTAGTTATTTAATTTGGACTATATATGGAGTGAAGAATTATTTAAGGGAATGAGATAAATTAATAATTACGGATAGTAGAAATATTTTTGTGAAGAAGAGGATAATTAATTAAAGTGAAGGGCAAAATTTATTAATTGGAGAAAGTCATAAGGAAATAGTTACAGACTGAGATTATTAGTTGAAGAATAAATATTTGAAGGAGAAAATTAAATAAAAGTGAAAGGTTTGATTATTGAATAAAGAAAATTATTAATATATTTGAAGGAAAAATATATTATTTGATTTAATTGGAATTATTGAAGGAAGAATAAGAAAGTTGAATTAATTTGAAGATTGAAGAAAAATAATTATTGTTTGAAGATTTTGAAATATTAATTTTGGAGTAAAAAGGATTTCAACAATGAAGGAAATTAATTATATTAAAGAAGAAAATAATTATTTGAAGGAAAATTACATTAAAGAAGAAATATTGAATTTTGGAGAAATATGGAATTCTACCACAAAGGAAATTTAATTATATTGAAAGGATTATTAAAAGTTTTAAGAAATTTATGTAGAGATTTTTTGTGAGAAAAGAATTACATAATTATTCAAAGACTTATTGTTGAAAGGATAGAATTATAAAATTAATTATGAGTGCATCAAAATGGTATTTTACAAAATCACATATGATTAAAGAAAAAAATTCATTAAGAGATTTTTGAAAGCAAAATAAAATATTTCCACAAACATATTCTAAGATACAATGAATCACCAAAAAATCAAACAGAACCAAAAATTGAATATGAAGATAATTCTTGGTATATTGATTCAAGAGCCAACAATCATATGACTGGCAAATTATGTTGGTTTGGCTCTATTCAAGTGAAATAAGGTATACCTATTAAGATAGTTGATGGCAAAATTTACCAAGTACAAGGAATATGCAATGTTACACTTAGTCTATCTTACTCAAAATGTACACTAGAGAATGTGCTTTATGTTCCAAGGATAACAAATAATTTAAGTTCATTATCACAATTAAACAATAGAATTCAAAATCATCAATGATAGTAAGAAATGTCTTATCATAAGATTAAACAAAGTCAAAGCTTTTTTTTTTTTTTGCTAAGTTGATTTTATATACAAATTGGGTTTTTTAAGAGGATCCCAAAACCTTATAACAAAAAGGGCCATAGCACCGATATTTAAGGCAATGCCTTAGTACATGAAAATAAACATAAAATAAAATAGAAATGCCCAAAAAAAAACCCTTGATCCAATAGAAAGACTAGATTCTAGTACCAACTAGTGAGACCCACTTCGCCAAAATATCATCCTCCCATTGCTGATAGTCTAGGATCCTCCCAAGGGTGGATACAATAGTATGGGATCCTCCTAGATGTGGATACAATAGTCTGGGATCATCCTGAGGGTGGATACAGTGCACCTACCCAGACCTACATAGGGAGAGCGAGAAGGCCAATAATAGCCTACAACTAGAAGTCCTACCCGAAAACCAGAAGAAGGTAATTTTTAGAAAACTAGAGAGGATCCTCGCCCAGGGACAGCTCGAGATGCAACCTAGGGTGTAGCAGAGCAGCAAGTAGCAATGGGATACCATCCATGGAATATCAAAGAGACAACCTGGGAAATGGCATCAGGACCCTCAAAAAAACAACAATGGGAAGCCTTCGCTTGAGCCTGTAAAGTGGAACAACACTACTGGGGATATCTACAAGCCAAGATATCCCCGTGCACAACAAGGTGAAATATGAGGAAGCCAAAAGGATCCAGGGACAACAACAAAAAGTGCAAAGAAAGGATCTCGAAAGCCAAAACTAAAGGAGAAAGGAGGGACCACAACTACAAACACACTGATATCCAGACCTAGACTAGAGAATATAGAAGGAAGACCCCACAAATCTAGAAGAAATGCCCAAGAACCACCATCATTGCTCATGAACAAATCCAGGGAACTAGAACCAGAAGCCCTGAATAAGAACTGAAACAAAAAACCTAAGGATCTTGGGCAGGAAGCGGCAACAAGCACAAATATGGGATCCTCAAAAGCCTAACCTAGGGGAACCAAGGTCTACATGCACTGATCATGGGTCCCCCCCCAAGATCCATATATGCAACATAAACCCTAAGAACCCCAAAATAAGGGACCAAGAACCCCCCATACTTGCTCATGAATAGATTTAGGGAACTGGGATTGGGACTGGGAACAACCCAAGCAGAGGAAGATGCCCACCCTGAAGGCCAACCAATGCCCTAGGTGTCCACCAAATCATATATCCAGTAAAAATAAGCCTCCAAACAGAAAACCAAAAGGGACCCTACCCAAAGGGACGGGACCAGAAGCAACCACATGCATCCCAGAGAGGAGTCACTGGAAGAAGAGGAAACTGGCCCCCCAGACCAACCTCAAAGTAGAGAGGACCTCATAGGATGCACCAGGAAGCAATAAAAAACCCAACCTACCACCACCATCGATCGAGGAAGCCCTAGGAACCATATCCAAGCAAAAACTCTACAAAAAATATTAGGGAAAGCCTGAGGGAGATCGAGGAAGGGATCACAAAAATATGTAGGAAACCCTAGAAGACCCTTGGGATGCACCAGACCATGGGCTTAGGCAGGGAAACCCTGAAACTACTAGGAAAGGAGCAAAAAGTGGAGAAGGATCTCCCCCCAAGGAGATCATCTGCTACAAAGCATTCCCAGAGTGGGATGACCCGGGATGAGCCAAATACTGGGTAAGAACCAGGGGAGAGGGAGCAGGACCCTCCCCTCCCCCCAACAAAGCCAAAGCTCTTGGGTCCTATAAAAGTGGTATATTTTCTTTAGATGTGATAACACTTGCACAAAAACAATTGGATCAACTTATACCAAAAGAAAAAAATTAGAAAAGATATTTAATTGAACACAAAATCTTCATAACAAAAGAACAAGATAGAAAATTAGAAAATAGACTTGAAAGGATGATCAAAAAGTTGAAAATATGTTCTTTGATACACTATAAAATAAAGACACATATAATCTATATCAGATGACTAATATTCAAGATGGTAGTTGTAAGACCAACAATATATATGATAATTAGAGTAGTATTGATGATTGTGATAGGTACATGTAATAGTTTAGAAGGAAATATTTAATGCCCAAAACTAAAGGAGTACCAAAGTTAGAATAGAAAGACCAAGGCCAAAATGAAGGATTAAAAGCACGTGAAGGCAAAGGACCTTCATACCAAATAATGTAATACTGAGGGGTGTTAAAAGTATTACATTATTTAGTACCTTTAAAGATTAATGCAAGGACCAAGAAAATAGTTTAATTAGAATTATGTAAATATTTGAGTATACAATAAGTATCATGTAAGTGAGGATTTATGTAAGATTTTGTCATTTATTGCATGCAGTCATTAGAGTCTTTGTTCTTATGTGGATATGTGGAGTCAATAAGAGATTTATTATTATTTCTCCCATGAGAAATATAAAGTGTTAGATCTCCCATGTGTGTGAGGAGATGAAAAGTTTGTGTAAGTAGAAAGGTCAAGGGTTGTGAATGTGAAGAGTCTCATATCCATATTGTGTATATATTGAAGATAAAGCAATGTAATTGGTGTAACAGTGATATAGTAATATAGTGAGAACAAACCTTGCATTTCATTGTATGTACATTATTTATATTCAATATTAATCAATAATATTATAGTAAATGTGTTATTGAATGTATGTATTTGTATGAATATTTTATATTGTTAGATCATGTGAGAGTATAGTTGTATTGCTAACATTGCTCCCTCAAGGCCAGTGATAGTAAAATTACTTGTCCCAAATTATTGAAATTACTGTTATTTTGAATTTTCATGTTTTATTTAATGAATGCATCTATTATTGGATATATGATATTAGTGTTGACTTTATCAATACTCTTTATAATCATAGAATTATTTTTGGCACTAATTTTTATCTTAGTATAGCTCAAAACTAAGAATTTCATGGTGAAATGTTTACATGAGAAGAAAAGGTTCATTGTAAATACCAATATTTGAATATTGTTAAGTGGTAAATATATAATTATCATCATTATTGTAATACCACCATGTGAGAATGATGTAGTACGAGTAGGGCCTTTTTAAATCCCATATAACCAATTAAAATATAGTAATATTCTATTTTTAGATTTTCATAGAAAAAATACATTTCTAGCCATGTTGATACATTAGTAGAAGATAAAACACAAAAGGACAAGTCATATGTATGCAATTTTTAATTATATTCACTATGTAACTCATGGAAGTTGAATTACCACTTTTTTGTATGGGTAACCTTCTAATTAATAGAAACTAAACCACTATACTTCCATATGGTTGACCTTCCCTATTCAATACGATGGATTTTCAACACACACAAAATATTATATAAAGAGAGATGCACTCCTGATTATAAAGGAATGAGTAATGGATGCAATGTTATAGCCTCACATCTCTTCTTAGAGATTGCTTGCATTGTACTCTATTTTCTAAGAAATAAAATCATTGTATTATTTTGCTTCTATATTAGTCTTTTGGTTTGTTACTATGGCCACCCCATGGATCACACCACAAGGCTTCCAAGTAGGTTGAACACAGATATCATCTAATAGATATTCATAGTAGATAGAGAAGGTTGAATGTTATACATCCAAATCACTTTATTATTTGTGCATCCAACGGTTGACCTAGCCACAACAGTTTTTTGGTGATATCTAAGTTGAACCTCACTAGTGAGAAGAGTCAAATATCCCTCCTAATGATAACTAAAATTACTCTTCCATTGGTAGGGGTATGATTTAAATAAAAGCTTCGAGTCAATCCAACTTCCCCACGGGTGAGTTTGTAGACCAAGGTACTAGCCATATCCACTTGGCCTCGTAACCCCTACCTTAACATGTATCATTTCTCCACCTCATTAAGAGATATAGGGGCAGGAATTAAAGATCCATAAAGTACATAAGGAGCTCACCTATCAAGGGGTCTTAAGGGTCACTTGCAAGAATATTTTGAAGCTTTCATCACCCATGAAGGATGATTTATCTATGGCATCAATTCTAAGGAGCCATAGATAAAATTTTAGTGTCAGATACAAGAGTTAAAGTGGTCATTATATCACCAAACGGGAAAGTATTGAAATTAATAGCCCACCCTCCATTAGAAGGATAGACATCAACACCATAGCATAAAAGGAATGTGGATGTATTTTAAATTCATGTTGACTATTGGATATCAAATCAATGGTTAATGCTCCTTTTCCACTTAAAGACAATAGCTTGAGGTTGTTGATGGTTTTTTAAGCCTTAATACTAAATTAAAACTCATGGGATAAATTCCACAAGAAAAAATATAATATAGCCAAAATATAGTAAGATCAAGATAATAATATAAGTAGAAAAATATGAGCAAATTCATATATAAATCAAGGCTTATAATATATCAAATAATATTAATTAATAAATAGTAATATGAATGTAATTGCCTAAATAATACATGTACAAAGCATGTAGCACAAATTACAATATTAAGTGCTCAAATGTATGTAATATATATTACTCTTATTTCAACACTTGATACTGGGTATTACACTTGACACAATACTTAATGTGATACTTGATACAACTCTTGATGTGATCCTTTATGTGACTCTTGATGCTTCTCTATGGAATACTATATAGCCATAGTAGAATGGCTCTTTGGATACTTGACTATTCCTTTCCATATGTTAGGTCTCATGACTCTTGAATTCTCTACATGACACTTGCATACACATGAATCTATCTTGTATGCACACATAGACAGGACTCTTCAATTTACACACTCTAATATAAATATACTTTTTCACACTTACATGTAAAACACATGTGCACATATATTCATATTATACTTGCCCACTCACTCACATGACACATGCATTTTCTACACATTACACCATTACATAAAATATTACTCACACTCTAAATGAAGACTCAATCCTAATATAATATTTATAATATGTACCATGAAGGTATCATGGGGGTTCATTAGTGTGTGCTAAATAATATAATATACTCCAACAAGTACCAAGACCCATGAGCCATCAATTTTCCATCTGATGGCATGTTCTAATATTCCAAAAAAAAGAGCAGAAGAAGAAAGGAGATCTATCGCAAAGTGGGTCAAATAGGTGGTAGCCAATTATAAATAAGAGGCAAGCACTATGGTACAGTTGGATAAGGCCTACAATTGGCCAAATGAGATATTATCTCAACTAATGACACATGTCAATCACCTACATATCCAAGAAGATAGCCCAAAATAGTAGTTAAGAGAACATATTCCATAGGCTACCAAATTTTAATTTTATGGCCTAGCCTATCAAAATCATCCATGTGTCAGTTGCAATGACCACTTGTCACATGAGTAAGCCTACCCTACCATCCTATACCATAGGGAGACCATGCTTGCTATGTTAGCAAGCGAAAGACTTTATATGGAAACCTAGCAAAGACTTACTAGTGCAACCACCACAACATAGTAGCAATAGGAGATGATAGTAGCATCCCACCATATAAGGGCCTAAAAGCCTCCAAAATTAATGGCCTAAGATCCAAAGACTTCAAAGCTACCAATTACGATTACAGAAGGATTTTTGACATAGAGTAGAGAAGAATATGCAAGAATTCTTGACAAGATTTTAGAGGGAGAGCACCCTCATCCTAGCATATAGATAGTCCTATAATTATATTTCAAAGGCATTGGGAGATGCCTACTCATACCTCATATCTAGCCTTATGAGTTCTTCCTTCCACTCAATTGTATGAGTAGGGCTCAAACCTTTAGTTATTGTCTAAAGAGCATCAAGCCTCTTCAGGTCACATGCCTTCTAACTATTTTTGACACGTAAATGGAAGTTATGACTTATTTTGCTTCATCCTACTCCCTTGAGTATGTTTTAAAATATAGGTTATGTGTAATGTAGTGTGTTCAATTCTAGTTATTATACTATGGCAAATGTATTTTTTTCTATCTTGTCCATGAAATAAAGAGGGAAACCTTGATATTGGTGCATCACCTCCATAGCTTAGGTGTTTAATTCTCCTGTAATTTACTTTCTTATTTCTTTATGTTTTTTGCACTTTTAATTTCATTATAATTTATTTTCCTTGCACCCTTAAGAAAAGCAGGCTTGAGCTCATGAGGCCTTAAAGTGCATAAATATGAAATCCAACAAGGAGCTAACCTCAACAAAAAACCTTGAAGGTTGCCCCACAAATAATCCTTTTACTCATGGCACTTCCTATTGTGTTGCACTATGTGAGGCATGGGTGTCCCAGGCACATCAAGCTTTTGCCTTGACAGGCCAGAACATCTAAATATGACAATAGTTCATTTGGCACACCTAATGGAACAAGCTTCTATGTTCATCCCATTAAGCTAAAATAAGACTCCTAACTTTAATTCCAATGAATGTTATAGTCAATCCTCTTGTAGTGATGCATTGGAAGTTTCACCTAGCACCTTTATTGAAAAGAAAAAATTCGAAGAAATCATTCAACAAAAGTTAAGACTGAGATTTTGGTGAGGGTCTTTATCTCTTATATTTTTGAAGTATTACTACCCAACTTGGTGAATTTTTTCTTAGGGAAGGGGCCTAGAATTATATGAGAGGAAGTGTTTTGACTAGATTATTTTCTTGAGCTAATCAACAAGAGCTAGTACCACCCCTAAATCAAAGAGCAAGGAGAAGAAATTGATGATGCAACATGGTACCCCAATTGAATCATCCTAATTTTTTTTTATGTGGAACGATAGAGGATTTTTGATCCTACATAATCCACCTAATGCATGGTATTTGATTCCTACCTTAGTGCTTAAGTCTCTACCTTATTTCATGGGAGAAGATATCACCCCAATGGATCATTTGCACCAGTTGGTGAGCTTGTGCATAGTCCATTTCATTGAAAAACAAGACATGATACTATGGATTTTGGTGGTCTCTTTTAGAGGGAAAGCTCATGAATGGTATATTTCCCTTAAACCTTAATTATTTGACAATTAGGACTAGCTAGTGGACCTCTCGATAAATAAATTCAAAGAAAAGGTAGGCAATGCATATATCATAGAGTAGATCATGAATATAAAAAGGTAACCCATAGAAATAATGGAATATTTTAACATTAAATTCCATAAGACTTCATAGAGGATCCTCAAAAAAATTTGACACCTCCAAGTATGGCATTTATCTATTATTTAAAAGCTTTTAATATTGAAATTTCCATGATGGTAGAAGTCTAAGGGAGGGAACTAATTATTGAAAGCCTATGAGATATCCATATAAAATAAAAAATATATAATCCAAATAGGAATGCTATCCCCAATACCACATCCATATTTTTTTTCCTTTGTACATCCCTTACATAAACCTTTTTTACTATAAAAATCGTCATTAGTTCAACTATCCCTACCATGAGCTTAGAGCAAGCTCAAATTCCCATTATTTTTTCTACTAAAATTGATGATTTATGGAATATGATGAAGACCTTATCTAATGATAGCACTATTCTAAAATTAATGCTTAAATTTTTCCTATCAAAACTACCGAAAACATCCTTTTCCATACGGAAATTCAAGTTTTTAACTACCTCCAAATGGATATCAAAAGTCTCTATTTTTTACCACCAAAAATATTGGTCAACCATAGGTTTTGAATCAATAGATGGTATTTGTACTATTCCCAATCCAATATACATCTACAAACCTAGTCAGGGACTTAGTCACCATGCAAAATAATTATATTGAAGATCCCAATGGATGGTACTATCCTACATTTGAATTTCATGTTGGAACTAAGTCTCAAGCAGTCAAAATGGTTCCATTTGAAAATAATATTACCCCATTTTCTTAGTTGGAAGCCCAAATTATAAGTCTAGAACCCACCTCACAGTCTCTAATTATGCCACTAGTTGCCAATATGATAGTTCTAGAGCATACATTTGTCACCCAGGATGAGGCAAAAGGGTATGTTTTATCAAATGAAGCAAGCCCCTTGATCTCTAGGAGGCCATAAGTCTGATTGAAATATATCACCAATATCAAGAGGAAGACCATTAAAGAGCAAGGGAAGTATATTATGATGAATACTAGAACCCAAATAAGGGAATCAAATAATTGGAGGAACACCCCAATGTAAGCTCCACTAGAAAGCCAAACTTGAGCAATTCCAACAACTATGAGGATATCCCTAGAACCTCCAAAGTAGCCCATGGTAGATCCACCAAGATCTCCTTCAGTATAAAAATTCTTTAGACCTCTGATAGCATTGAAAACCATTCCAAAGGCTCCTTTCATAAAACCCTTCAACATGGTAGATCAATTGAGGAATTCTACCATAGTTATACCTCTTTGGGACATCTTCTTGATTTTGAAGTAGATGAAGAATTTATAATAAGCCTTACAAAAGTAGAATGGAGTAAATAGATAAAAGGTGCATGTTGTATTACAAGTATCCAACCTAGGCCAGGACATTATTTCTATGAATCAGATAGGAAATTTACCTTTGGATAATGGAAAGTGTAACTCTTCCATGAGAAGGGAGTGATCCAAAGCCAAGTCATCCAAATTTTTCTTAGGCCAAAGTATAGTAGAAGAGAGAAGCATTTTTTAGAAGGAATTTTTGAGCAAATAGGCATTGGCATGTACTTTATTCAAGAGGAGAGTCCCCATATACCCAAAATAGTTGGAGACAAAGATGTCAGAGACGGATTATGGAAACTATACTTTGATGAAGCTAAGAGGAAAAAGAGAGATAATGCTATTTTTTGCCTAGTATTGTCAATAGGAACCAAAATATTATAATCATACAGGTTGTAGTTCAATTGCACAAATAATGGAGTGAAGTATGAGGCCTTGGTATCTAGTTGACCAATAAAAAGGGAACCAAAATTTTACAAGTATTCAAAGATACGAATATCATAGTCAAACTAGTAAGGTCCTAGTATCTTGCTAAAATAAGTTGATGAGAGCTTATAGGCATCGAGTGTGGGATCTAATAGAGTTCTTCAATGTTGTGAATATCAAACTCCTCCCTAGATCTTAAAATATAAATGTTGATCACATGGTTATCATAGGGCTGATATTTGATCATGTGGTTGACATGATTTAAAACAAGTAATATGTGAAAATAACCTTTTGATCATCCATCACGATAATGAGACCCATTGGTAGGTATTTGATAATAATAAGCATATCATCTGATTTATCCATTAGGAGTTTAAGTTCATTGAAAAGTTGGGTCCCCAAGTTGAAGAAGCATATAATGATCAGATTATACAACTAAGGTCCAACAAAATTCTTAAAGACCTCATCTTCCTAGAATCTTTGTTTAGCCCTGATGACTACTTTAGAGGAAAAAGGGGTATGATAGCAGAAAAATGAGTGTTAGCTTTTAATGTTATATATTAAAGAAAATGTAACCATAAAGACTAAAATGAGCATGCAATATTAATTATATGATCATGGTAATATACTAAGCAAAAAAATTTCATAAGAAACTTCTGCAATAACTCATAAAGCTACCATTAATAAAATCTCATGAAAATAGGATCTTCATACAAAATATGAAGATCTCAAATGCTCCATAAGTTCTACATTGTATCTAACTTGTACTCTACTCTAATATATCTTATGCTTCTCTCTTCTTTCACTCCATCTCAAATGCCTATATATAATGAGATGTGACTCTCAACTGTCCAAATTCCCATGAATATTCATATTCCTATCCTATGGACTCATGTGCACATGAATAACATGCACATATACATCATCAAGTAATTTGCACATTCTAACAACACTTGTGCATTTATTACATTACATAAAGTAACTACTAAAACCCTAATCTAATACATACTTGTAATCTAAATATGTACCCATGATGGTACATTAGCATGTACCAAATAATGTAATATATTCTAACACCCCTTTTATTAGATTATTTTGTTATTGAAGACTTTAGTCTTCAATACAGATCTTCATATTTCAAATTTTATTCAACTTGATCTCTTTCCTATCCTTCTACTGGTTCAATCATCATTTTATTCTTGGAGCTCAATATTTTCTTGTCTTCTTCATTCCACTACTTCTTTGTATTTCAAAGTGGTTGATAGGATCTTCATTCTTGAATTTATTCAATCATATTTGATGAACAAGGGATCTCATTATCTTGCAAGTCCTAAGTGGATCAGAATTGATCCATTTTATTTCCTTTTGTTCTTTGAATGACCTTTATTTATGTTCTTCAAAAACTTTAAACTTGAACTCATTATTAGTAGGTGCTTCAAAAAAAAGAACTTGAAAAATATAATCTAATTTGAATATCAATATCTCTTCAAATCTTCTATAGTACTTATTTTTATAGTAACAGAAAAAGATGAGTGGGATTTTCCTCCACAATATTTACATGGATAAAGAGTCCAATAGTTTACTTTTTCATGATAAATATTATTGCAATAGGCACATTGTGAAGATATATCTACTCCTTTGTTGCTTATATTTAGAAATTCAAGTTCATCCATTTCCTTGATAAAATAGTAAAACCGTTTGAGTACAATTGAGGCTATTCTATTTTTACTTTTTCATAAATCTGTAGGACATCTTTCTGATCAATATCTTTTCTACCATTTGATTATGGTTTTTTATTTTATTCCCAATGTTTCCAATAATATCGTTGACATCAATTGCTTTCGTAATGTCATTTGAATATGTCTCTATAGAATTTACTTTTTTCATACTATCAACTTGTGAATTCTCAAAAGTCTTTCTAAGCCATATTGGATCTTCTCTTCTAACCATATTTTTCTTATTATCATCTCTAGTATCAATTATATCTTTAAACCATTTTGATTCCTTGAATATTGTATACTTAATAAGCTTTTCATTGGTTCCTTTTAAAGTAGTCTTTCTTGTAAATATTTGATTTAGAAAGACCAATTTTTGGTAGAATTTAAAGTCTCTAAAACTTTGAGGTTGACCATCTTATGACTCCCTAATTTTGAGGTTTTTTGTCCAACTTTGAATTTGAGTATAGGATCAAATTTGATATACTCTTTTAAATTCTAAATTTGTAGGATACCTTGTATCTCCCAAGTATTTTGAATATACTATGGTCTTGATAAAGTGCTTAGCTTTCTTATTTTTCCTTTGAGTTGAATATATTTTATCTCCCTAATGTTTATTTACTTTTCTTCACCTTATTTCTCCCTATTTGTGAATAGAAAGCTAGATATTATTTTAATGCACTTTCAATTTTGATAATATTCTCTATTTTCAAGACCTTTAAGTTGGATTCCTTATGTCTCATTAATTTGAGTAAGAGACTAATTCCAATGTAGTTTTCCAACTTTTAATAGCTCTATGTTTTGTTTCTTGTATCTTTCAATTTTCAATAATATAGTTTCTAAATTTCAAGATCTATGTTGGTGTTGAACTCCTTATAAATCCCTAATTATAAATTTAGAAAATATATATATTTTCAAATTTAAAGTTTCAATTTCTATGTAGAATTCCTTATTCCTCCAAATTAAGTTATTTGCAAATATTTCTTATGCTTGAATAAAGTAATTCCAAACGCTTTCAAATATTTCAATAATGCATCTAAGGTTATAGTATATCAATGAAATTCCTTATACCTCCATTTAATTAATTAATAGCAAACATAAAATATTAATAAAATTTAACCTCAGCATTAATATTCCTTATTTCTCCTTTACCTTTATAAAAATGTAAATTAATTTAAATACTTTCAAATACCTTCTTGACTATGGCATGTTATATATTTGGTCTTCTTCTCCTTGACTTCTCTATTCTGCAACTTGCACTCTAAATAAGGCATTGTTATTTTCACTAGCTTTCATGCAATATGATGCCTTTATTACAAAATTAATGCTCTTCCTTTTAGCACCTTCTAAGATGTTGACTACACTTCAAATGCTAGTTGGTTTCACTAACCTTCAACTATGCTATGTTGCATACACTTGCCTTGCATTCTTATTGGAAGAATGACTTTAATGACTTATCTCTAATGTAAATAAGATGTTTTATCTTTCCTATGAGTTGCCTTATACACTGTTACACTTAGTAGAGAAACTCTTCACTTCCTTGTCCTTCCAAAAGGTGGCGCTTTGATGCAGGAGCCTATCTTCCAAAGGACATAACTTTTGTCCGACTGTTGGATTGGCTTGAAATTTTACATGGAGATAGATAAAGAGGAGAAAAATTATGTAGCTAGTCACTCTATGACCTAGATGATTTTTTTGGATATTATCAAGACCTAATTCCTTCATCTAGTGCCCAAAAAAAGAATTTAGTGTTTTTTAGAAAACTCAAAGAAAAGATATTTTGAATTTAATAACTTTTTAGACATGGGTAGATGTTGAGATTTTCTAGGAGGATTAATATGGGTGATACAATTATGTGTATAAATTTATAGGGCTATCTGAGATTTTTTGATGATTTCCTAAAAAAATATTTTTTTGGCTAAAAAGGGCAAATTGCCCCAAAAATAGTAATTCCTTATGTTTAGGGTTTTTAGGGTTTCTTTTGGGATATATATTACCTTGGTATCACATTGTAAAAAGGTGAAATCCAAGAATGATAAAATGAAGCACATTTCAATTTATTTCCATTACAACTCTTATGTGATTAGGGGATTTGCCACTTTATTTCTATTTATCATAATTTTTATGTGATTGGAGGTTCTTGTTCTGACATCTTATAGCTGAATTTACACCATGCTTCTCTTCTATGCAATTTTCCTTCACTCCTCTTTGCTTGGTAACATGATATCTCTTCTTTACGTGACACTTTCCTTTTCTTTGTAACATTCCTTCATGTGTTGTATCTTCTCTATGTGGCACTTTATTTTTCTTTATGATGCTCATTCTACATAGTGTTTTATAACATTATTTAGTTGATAATGTACTGATCCTCTATAACATTTGATCTTTTCATTGAAATGCAATTTCTCATAACTTAGCAATGTTTGATACTTCACTTGATTTCCTTTGTTGTGAATGACACCTCTGCTTTATGTTGGTTGATGTTGTTGGTTGTCATTTTCAAGATGGCACTACATTTTCCAATCTTCAATGTCAAAAAAAAATTAGCCCTTGTACCACTTCGCTTGCTAACGATGCTTTGGTGACTTGTTATTATTGTTTTGTGACTCGTTGGTTTTTGCTGACTCATAACGCTTGCTGGCTACTATACGTAGCTCTAGGAAAATATTAGCTCATGCCTTTAAATTGCTTGCCCCCTATACTTTACTCTTGATTTCTTGAAATGGTGGATTTATCTTCAAAAGTGGTGGTGCCTCTTTACCAAGATTGGTAATGGTGGTTTCTCTTCCACAATGTCTTCTCCTCATTAGCTACTCTTCTGCAATGGCTCCTCCTTGAATCTATGCTTGGTGGTTTCTCCATGACTCCAAGCTTTTAATTTGTGCCAATTTTTTTTACTTTTGGATAGTTTATTGTATCCAATATTTTCTATATAATATTGGCTTATTTATTTTCCAATAGATAGTAAGGAGTTGATATTTTCCTTTCCTTATATTATATCTAACTTATCCTTTCTTTGTTGCAGGTTTTAATCCCTTATGAATGCTATCTTCTCCAACCTTGAAGATATAAACTTGAGATCTTTCCATTTGCTACTATAAAACTCAAATGTGGTGCTTTTAAAGACTTAATAATAGCTAATGTGAGCATTCAAATAATGAAATTTTACTGCACCAATATTGCATACCTTTTGGTCTCTTTTTGTAGCTATATTTCTTGGTGATATAACTCACCTATTTGTTGCCCCAAATTCATAAAATTTGCAGCTCCAATTCCTTATGCTTTGCTTCCCTAAACTCGTTAATCTTGCAGCTTTCCTTTCTGCCCAAAAATCTGATTTTTATGGCTCCAATTCTCCTCTAAATTTGCTCTCTCTAACTCTAAAATTTACAGCTATTAGTGTGTCCTAAAATATGTAATTTTTAGCTTCTAAATAAGTTGGTTCCTACTTTAATTTATAGCTTTCAATGCTGCATAAATATCAGCTTCTAATTTGTCCAATGTTTCTCCAAAATTTGTCTCAAAATTCTCCAAATCACAACTCTATTCCTCTTCTAATGATGCCCTCTTTCTCTATCAAGACTTCCTTTAGAAATCAGCCTTCAAGCCTTTAATGGCAGTCTTAAAATTTCTCAAATCTAGTGGTCTCTTCTACATTCTTTCTCCTCCAATATCCCTGTCAAATTTTGACTTCAAACTTGGCTTATTTTTTGGTCTCCTTATCAAGAATCTGAATGTCTTGAGGTCTTATAGAATCCTTTTCAAAATTTGGCAAACTTCTTGTCAAATCCTTTTTCCTTTTGGGCTTGTTTTTGGATGGTGATAATTGTCCCAAATTCTTCTTTATCAGGAGCTTCTCCTTGCTTTATTATTTTTTCTTGAGCTTTCTTCAAATCTTCTCCAATGACCACTTCTTCAATTTATTCAATAGGGCTTCTCTAGCCTTCTTCTTCTTTATCCTTCCAAATTTTCTTGAGACCTCTTCTTTTGGGTCTTCAAATTCTACAGCTTCTCAAATATTCAATAGGATTTTTTCTAGTCCTTATATATCTTCAATCTTCGATATTCTATATTCCAAATCTATAAGTTCTTCAATGAGACCTCTTTCTTGGGTCTCTTCCTTCTAGAGTTGCTTTCTTCTTCCTTCAATCTACAATTTTTAGTCTTCAATATTCTATGGGTACTTCTTTCTTGAGTCTCCTCTCTCTTAAATATTTAATAGGGCTCCTTTGGCCTCTTCCTCTTTTCTCAATATTCAATCTAAAATCTTTAATTCTAAAATTCTGCAATGGGACTTTTTTCCTTAGGCCTCCAAATTCTTCAATCTTTAACTTCTTGCTGCAAGTATTAGATCAATTCTAAAGAAGATATTATTCCTATATTATTTGTAAGAATATTCTCAACTTTATTTAAATCAAATATTCTCTACAATAAAGTATTAGAAGATAATAATGCAAATTTTTCAAATCTAAAAAATAATGAACTTCACTAGTTAATTTATCAAACTAGTGGAATCAATGCTGAATCCTAGTCTTTATAAGTTTTACTGCAACTTTGTGGAAAGACTCTAGCAAAAAACTAATTTTAGAAATTATAAAAATGATATCTACCTATCTTCTCTCAATATATCTTGTGGCTCTCCCTATCTCATATCAATCTACCTTGTGCTATGATACCATTATTAGCTTTTAACGCTACATATTAAAGGAAATGCAACCACAATGACTAAAATGAGCATGCTTTATTAACTATATGTGAAGAACATGAACTTATACTGAGAGGGAGGGGGTGAATAGTATAAGACTCAACCATTTAATAATTTTAAATTCAGATAGCAGTGGCATCAACACAATATTAAACAAAACAGAAAGCATCACACATAGAAGACTCATTTTTAACGTGGTTCACCCAGAATGGCTGGGCTACGTCCACAAAACTTTTCTCTAAAATTTTATTTCAAATTATTTTGGGAAACCTTCCCAATTACAATGTTTATGAGCCTCTGCTCAAAGGAGATACCTTCCCCTAGCTCTGCTCTTAGTGGTGATCCTCTAGAAGACCTCTACCTCCTCTGCCCTTAGCAAGTGGAACTCTATCCATAGAAGACACCTGTCTTCCCTGCTCTAGCTGGAGATCTCTATCCTCAACTCTATCACTGCAACGCGTTCCTCAAATTTGCACCAAACATAGTCCTTCGGTCTAGCACAAATCTGTCCTCTTCCTCTATTCTTATATGTTACAGCCGCACTTGGTCGAAACCAACTTTTCATTGTCTGTGCAAACATAGCAGCACTCGATCAGCTTATGCACTTTTGCAAAAACATAGCAGCATAGCCTTCGCACATTCAGCACAAAAACAGTAGCATAGTCTTTGCATTCTCTGCTCAAACACAGTAGCACAGTCTTCGCACACTTTATGCAAACACAACATTCGATCAGACTTCCACTTATGCACCTCTGCGATCGAACTTCTCCCTACACTCTATCTGTGCAAATCGCACTTCGAACACACACTTGATCAATGCCAAACTCTTCAAGCAGCCCTCCTTTTATACTCATAATCTCAAGATTAGAACCTTGATCTTAGTCGGCTACACATCCCTAAAACAACGTCAGTGCAAAACCCTATGTTGCATCGGCCCAGATTTAACTTTGTTGGCTCAAAGTTAACGCTGTCCTTCAACTGCCTCTGGTTCTGTAGCTATCCCTGCAAAACTACAACATGTCATGATATCGCGACACCTTTGCATGCCATACACCTTCTATTTCCTGCTATCACGAAATCGTGACACTGTTTGCATTTGTCTGCCTTGACAACGTGCTTGTCGCGAAATCATGACACTTCTGAATTTTGCTTATGTCGTCTTCACTCATGTCGTGAAATCGCGACGCTTTAGAATTCAATGCCTTCTTCTCTATTTTTGTCATGAAATCATGACACATCTACTTTTGCTGACGTCATCTGCAACTCTGTCACAAAATTGTGACCCTTCTTGCTTCTTCAACCTTTTCTTGACTTGCACCAGCAAAAACAAAACTTGTCATGAAATTGCGACGCTTTTGCCTTCGAGCTCTTCTTTCTTGAAATCGTCGCAAAATCGTGACGCTTCTTCTGTTGAAGACATGCTTCCTATTTTTGTCGCAAAATCATGACACTTTCTCCAACTGAATGCTGCCTTCTCAACCTATCACAAAATCATGACACTTTTTGCATTCGCAAGCTTTCTCTTCAACCTGTCGTGAAATTGCGACGCTTCTCCTTTCAGACTCTTCCCTTTGCTACATGTCACAAAATCATGACAGTTCTCACTTTGAGCTTTTTAGCATGTCATGAAATCATGACAGTCCTCAACTTGACCTCTGTAGCATGTCGTGAAAACGTGACAGTCCTCACTTGGAACTTTGCATCATGTCACGAAATCATGATAGTTCCTGAATAACTTTCTCTCTCTTCGAACTTGTCGCAAAATCACGACAGTTCACACTGTGGACTCTCTTTTCTGCATTATGTCGTGAAATCGCAACACCTTTTTGTCCGTACAACTTTCTTGGCAAAGTGTCACAAAATCATGATATTTTTCCTTCTCTGCCTTCCTGCACTTTTTGAGTCACGAAAATGCAACATGTCACAAAATCATGACAATTTTTCCAGCTTCGTCTCTGTCTTCCAGCGTGTCACGAAATCGTGACACTTTTGCTAGAAATTTCTCTCTCCTCAAACATGTTGCGAAATCGCGATAGTTTAGCTAGCACTTTCTCTCTCCTAAAACATGTCGCGAAATCGCGATAGTTTTTTCAGCCGCCTGCATACTTTTTCTTGTCTTTTTCTCGATCTTTTACAACTGGGCTACTCTGATCTTCTTGGAAACTCACTTTCCAAACTAAAACCTTCATCAAAAACACATTCTTTGACATCAAACCAAATTGCTTCAAGACCTTCTTGACATCAATGACAATATCTACACTTAGAGCAAAGGCAATGTATCCAAGGTACCCAAAATTGCCAACAATCTCCCCCTTTGTCATTGATGGCAAACCTTAACTGAAAACACTAGTCAAGAGCAAAAACCGAAACCAACTGATCCAACAACTGAGAATCTGCCTTAGAAGTTTTTGCTCCCCCTGACTTGAAGCTCTCTTCTTCACTATGAAGCTCTCCCCCTTACTCATATCTCTCCCCATTTGTCATCAATGGCAAAGGGCCACCTTTGGGACTTGGGACAAAAAAAGAGCCTCTTGGCTTGGTCCCTCCCCCACCTCCTGATGAGGTGATTAATTTTGAGGTGAGAGTACAACTCCCAATTTCTCCCTTAGATACTCAAACATATCTCTTGGAAGAGGTTTGGTGAAGATATCTGCAATCTACTCTTTAGTAGGCACATACTGTAGCTTGACCTACTTCTCTTGCACTTTCTCCCTTAGAAAATGATATTTGATGGAAATGTGCTTCGTACTTGAGTGCATTACCAAATTTTTAGAAATACTTATGGCACTTGTATTACCACAGAGAATGGAGATGGGTTGTTCATGCTTGACTTTGAAATCCTCCAAGGTGGTTTTCATCTATAAAACTTGTGTGCACCCGACCATCGTTGCTATGTATTCAGCCTACGTTATAGATAAGGAAGCCGAAGGTTGTTTCTTACTAAGCCAAGAAACCAAACTCTTTCCCGAAAAGAATGCTCCACCACTAGTGCTTTTCCTATCATCAATATTGCCTGCCCAATCTGCATCTCGTATAGGTCGTGAGGGTGAAATCATCACCTTTGGGATACCAAAGCCCAAAGTCCATAGTACCTTTCAAATATATGAATATCCTCTTGATCTGCTATAACATGATATTCTTTTGGAGCTGCTTGAAATCTTGCAACTAATCCAACGACTCGCATGATATCCCGGTCCGGTAGTTGTACTGTATAGTAAACTGCCAATCATAGATCTGTACACCTTCTGATCTGCCGCTGGAGATTCATCATCTTTACTCAGATTGCACCCTGTAATCATAGGAGTGCACACGGATTTGCTATCCATCATCCCAAATTTCTTCAACATTTCTTTGATATACTTTTCCTGAGAGAGAAATATACCATCTTTTGACTATGCAATATGAAGCCCTAAAAAGAATGACATCTCTACAATCATAGACATCTCGAATTCCTTTTGCATGGTGTTAGCAAAAACTTTGCACATCTGAGTATTATTTCCCCCAAATATAATATCATCTACATAGAAAACTATAATCAACATATTATCATCTTCATTCTTAATATACAAGTTGTTATCTGCCACGCCTTTTCTGAAGCCTTGCTCATGAAGATAACTATCAAGTCTTGAGTACCACGCCCTTGGAGCTTGCTTTAATCCATATAAGGCCTTTTTTAGCTTACACACATAGTCTGACTGTTCTGTGAGAGAAACTCCTTCTGGCTATTCTATGTAGACTTCTTCTAACAACACCCCATTTAGAAAAGCTGACTTTACATCCATTTGGTATACCTTGAAATATTTGAAGCTTGAAAGGGCCAAAAACATTCTGATAGCTTCAAGACGAGCAACAGGCGCAAACATCTCTTTGAAATCAATTCCTTCTACTTGAGCATACCCTTTACAAACTAACCTAGATTTGTTTTTGACAATCTTTCCATCCTCATTGAGTTTATTTCTGAATATCCATTTTGTGCCAATGACATTCTTGTCCTTAGGTCTTGAAACCAAATCCCAGGTTTCACTTTTCTCTATTTGATTTAGTTCTTCATCCATTACTTTTACCCAAGACTCATCTGTACATGCTTCACTGAAATTTTTTGGCTCAATCTGAGATAACAATGAAACATTCGTAGAATCATGTGAAGGAATGACTCTTCTTCTTGTTTGCCTGCTGTTTGGATCACCAATGATCAAATATTTGGGATGATGTTTTTGAACATACCGTGAAGGAGTTTTGGGAAGCAGTTGTTGTCTCTCCTCTTATTCATCTGACACTTCTATGAATTCTTCTTGACAGATTTCATCACTGAGTTCCTTGACTGGTTCTCTTATCCCTGTATTTTCATTTACTATTACATTCATGCTCTCTACAATTGTATGAGTTATTTTGTTGAAGCATCTGTAGGCCTTGCTTTTGCTGGAATATCCAAGAAAAATTCCCTCATCACACCCAGGATCAAACTTACCCAAATTCTGATCTTCTCTTCTGATGAAGCATTTACTCTTGAACACTTTGAAGTATTTTACTATAGCTGGTCTTCCTTTCCACAACTCATAGGGAGTTTTATGATGATTGACTTTGAGTTGAGCCCTGGTGATGATGTAGACTGCTGTACTTACTGCTTCTCTCCAAAAGCCATATGAAAGTTTTGACTCATTTAACATTGCTCTAGCCATATTTTCAACATTTCTATTTTTCCTTTCAACTACTCCATTTTGTTGAGGAGTTCTTGCTGCTGAATATTCTCTTTTGATTCCATGTTTCTCATAGTATTCCACAAATTCATTTGAAGTGAACTCTCCTCCTCTATCTGATCTTAAGCATTTTATTCTCTTGTCAGTCTCTGATGCAGGAGCATCCGGCGACATTTGAGCAATCTTGCATCCTCCAAATCTCTCTAAATTTTTCTAAGTACTTTTTTTATTTATTTTGTTTTATTCCAATTTTGTTCCAAGATCGAAGTTTTATGAGCAAAGGGAAGGCAGAAGTGTTTTAAGACAGGTTGGGGAGGGGAGCCGCGATATCGTGACATGTCGCGAAATCGTGGCTCCGAAGGCGAGTAGTGGGCGAGGGCCAAAACCGTCGCGATATCGCGACGTCGCGATATCGCGACATCACGATATCGCGATAGTTTTGCGCAAAGCAAAGGCTGAGGCACGGGGGGCCGCGATACCGCGACATGTCGCGATATCGCGACATGTCGCGATATCGTGGCCCGTTTTGATTGCTGATGTTCGAAGGCATGGGGGGGTCGCGATACCGCGACATGTCGCGATATCGCGACATGTCGCGGTATCGCGGCTCGCGAAGACTGCGGAGGTCCGAAGGCGTGGGGGGTCGCGATATCGCGACATGTCGCGATGTCGCGGCCAATTAGAAGCTGCCACGTGGAGTAAAGTCGCGCGACTTAAAATTGAAGACAGACCGATTAAGAAAAGTTAAAAGGCTGCCGCGTGGTTTGAATTGCGGTTGCCGAGAAAAACAAAAAAAGACAGCTATGTGGAAGCAACACAGCCTATTGAAGACGGAGGCCGAAGATGGACACGCGGGCAACCACGTGTATTAAAACGAGGACGAAGGCCACGTATATTGATGTGTGAAGGACAGCTGCGTGCATTTAAACCGAGTTAACCACCGTGAGGAAGTATTCAACAAACAACAGTTACAGGGCATGGAAGGTAAGGAAGAAGCAGCAGTACAGAGTACCATCAGAACAAAGCGGCCAGTGCAGGGTATGGAAGCCATTAATGAAAGCTTCCTGGTAGATCGGGCAGATGGCCCATTTATGACTGAAAATTTTGAAAACCCAGGAAGGGGGAAAAATCGAATTTTGAAATTTTGCTAGGCGGGCATTGATTGCCGAGAGGATCGGGGCCTCGATAAAAACCCAAAAATTTGTAATGGAGCGGATGGTGAAGTCGGGATTGGGGAAGAGAGACTGTGAGCCTGGAAAATTATTGTATGACTGTATTAAGAAAGTTTAATGAAAATTTTTGTGAATTCTACTGTGAATTTGTGGTGTGAATCCCGGCTTGCCATCAAGTGGTATCATAGCGGGAGCTCCTGAGAGTGTAACAGATCGCCGGAGAAGGAGGCGGTTACACCGGGATGCGTGGAAAGATTTTCAAAAAAAAAAAAAAAAGAGAGATAAAGAATGCCTCCACAAAGGAACCGAGGCGGAGGAGGAGATGTGGTGCCGGCAGAAGACTTCCGAGCCTTGCAAAGGCAAGTTCAAGCCATGCAAGCGAGTTACGCGAAGGCGCGAACCCGGAGGGGATGAGGAAAGTGAAGACGAAGTTGAAGAGGAAGAACAGTCTGAGGAAGAAGAAGAAGCTGTGGATCCAGCTCAAGCCCGGTTGTATAAGGCCATCTCTCAGATTGGAAAGCAGCCTAAAATGGAGGTTTCTACATACTCGGGAAACCTAAATCCAGAAGAAGTGATTGATTGGATAAATGATTTAGAGGAATATTTCGAGTACGAGGAAGTTGAAGACCCTAACCGGGTCAGATTTGCTAAGACTAAGTTGAAGGGCCATGCCGGCATTTGGTGGAGGGGAATACGGTTGGAGAGGAACGAGAAAAGGGAAGGAGAGAATAACGAGATGGGATAGAATGGTGGAGAAGCTGAAAAGACGGTTCATCCCGACAGATTACGAGTTAGATCTGCTAAGAAAAATGCAGAGCTTGAGACAGACAAACAAAACTGTCCAAGAGTACACTGAATATTTTTACAAAATTTCTATTAGAACGGGGCATTTAGAGGCAAACAAAGAGAAGGTATCCCATTACATTAATGGGTTGAGGCTTGGTATCCAGGAAGAAGCTGAGCCTGGTTCGAGTAAACACCATTGAGGATGCTTACCAATTTGCCTTGAAGGTAGAAGAAAAGCTGAACAGGCGGTTTGAAGGCAAGCAAAGAGGAAGAGGCCGAGGTGGAAGGACTGGTGGGAGGACCAGTGGAGAAAGGTACAAAGATCCGAAGAAGACTGGTGAAGCCAGTAGTAACCAGGACCAAAGGGAAGAAGATGTTTATCAGCCCCGAGATCGAGAACAACTACCCAAGAGGACGGGGTGGATCTGGACGAGGATTTGGAAGAGGAGTATTTCGTGGAACATGTTTCCACTGTGGTGAAGAAGGACACCGGGCATTTGAATGTCCACAACACTGAGAAAGAAAAAACAAGAGGCATGAGGGCCCGACCGGAGCTGTTGTGGCGAGAGGAGGATCTTGAATACGAGCATTCCGAAGAAGCGAGAGAGAGGAGAAACAATGATTGTAAGAAGAGTCTTGTTGAATGAGGAGAAGGACACAGACCAGAGGAAAAGTTTATTCCGCACTAGATGTAAATGTGCGGGCAAGGTTTGCAATATCATTATTGATAATGGTAGCACGGATAACCTGGTTTACGAGGAAATGGTTACAAAGTTACAGTTAGAAAGGAAGAAGCACCCACACCCATACCGGGTCGCATGGTTACAAAAGGACCACAGAGCTTTGGTCAACGAGCGGTGTTCTGTTAAATTTAACATTGGAAATTATTGTGATGAGGTCTGTGTGACATCTTGCCCATGGATGCTTGCCACATGTTCTTTGGGGAGACCCCGGCGGTTTGACCGGAGTGCGGTACATGATGGCCGTGCCAACACCTACTCATTGACAAAGAATGGTGTACGCCATAAACTAAAGCCCTTGAAGGATGCGAGATGAAAAGGTATGTAATATTTCCGAGTCTGTTTAGTTGAGGGAAGAGAGTTTACGAACGGGTTAAAGCATGAACATTTATGTTATGCAATAATCCCTAGAGTTAGGGGGAAGGAATGCCAGGATACCCCAGCAGAAGTTCTAAATCTCTTTGGAGGAATTTCTAGACATTGTGTCTGACAATGTACCTGAGGGCTTACCCCCTGTGAGAAAAATTAGCCATCATATAGATTTAATACCAGGATCAAGCCTGCCAAATAAAGCTGCACACGGGATGACACACGTAGAGGCGAGGAATTAAATAGACAGGGTCCAAGAATTATTAGAAAAGGGATTGATTCGGGAAAGTTTGAGTCCATGCGCAGTACCTGCAGTGCTGGCGCCAAAGAAGGATGGGGAATGGAGGATGTGTACAGATTCACGGGCCATCAACAAAATCACTATTAAGTACAGATTCCCGTTACCAAGAATGGATGATATCATGGACTGTTTAAGTGGAGCTGAGTACTTCACAAAGATTGACCTGAAAAGTGGCTATCATCAAATCCGTATCCGAGAGGGAGATGAATGGAAGACAGCCTTCAAGACAAGAGAAGGCCTGTTTGAGTGGTTGGTCATGCCCTTTGGACTGTCCAATGCACCAAGTACCTTCATGCGGCTGATGAATGAAATGCCTGAAAGAATTTATGGGAAAGTTTGTTATTGTTTATTTAGATGATATATTGATATTTAGCAGGACCCTGGAGGAACACCTGATGCATATCAGGAGGGTCTTTGAAAAGCTGCGAGAAGAACGGTTATTAATAAATTTGAAAAAGTGTAATTTTGTCAAGAAGGAATTGGTATACTTGGGGTTTGTAATCTCAGCAGAAGGTCTGAAGATGGACCCCGAAAAGGTGAGAGCCATCATTGAATGGCCTACTCCAAAGAGCACAACGAAGTGAGGTCATTCCATGGTCCGGCCGGTTTTTATAGGAAGTTCATAAAGAACTTCAGCGGTATTTGTGCACCTCTCACGAGAGACAATGAGGGGAGATAAAAAGGAGTTCAAATGGACATCGAGGGCTGAAAGGAGCTTTGATACCTTGAAGAGAAAAGTTACAGAGCAGCCTGTTTTGGCACTTCCAGACTTCAACAAGGTATTTCAGGTGGACTGTGATGCCAGTGGCAGTGCAATAGGGGCTGTACTGAGTCAAGGAGGCAAGCCAATTGCTTATTTTAGTGAGAAGTTAAATGATGCCCGGAGAAAGTATTCAGTCTATGATCAAGAATTTTATGCTATGGTTCAGGCCCTGAAGAAGTGGAGACATTATTTATTACCAAAGGAGTTTGTACTGTTTACTGACCATCAGTCTTTGCAATACATTAACAGTCGGACAAAAGCTGAACCAAAGGCACATGAAATGGGTGGAGTTCCTCCAAAGTTATACCTTTGTCCTTGAAACATAGAAGTGGGAAGTCAAACGAGTTGCGGATGCCTTAAGCAGAAGGCAAACTCTGCTGACTAGATTGACAGTAGAAGTAGTGGGATTTGAAGAACTGAAGGGTCTGTACCCTGCAGATCCGGATTTTGCAGAAGCCTGGAAGGCTTGCTTGGTACCTATTACTATGGACAGAACAAAATGGTTGGATTTCTTAATCCAAGACGGAATGTTGTTCAAGGGTAGTAAGTTGTGCATTCCCAGAAGTTCCATGCGGGAGAATTTAATCAAAGAAAAGCACAGCGGAGGATTGGCTGGGCACTTTGGTCGGGATAAGACCATTGCCTTGGTTGAGGAAAATTACTACTGGCCACAACTTCAGCAAGATGTGCGGAAGTTTGTGCAAGGTTGCAGAATATGCCAGATGGCAAAGGGTGTAAAACAAAATACGAGGTTGTACCAGCCATTACCTATGCTGAGAGACCATGGGAGGACATAAGCATGGATTTTATCCTTGGATTGCCGAGAACACAGAGGGGAAATGACTCAGTATTTGTGGTGGTTGATCGGTTCTCCAAAATGGCACATTTCATTCCCTGCCAAAAGACAAGTGATGCAGTTCACATTCTTTGGGTTGTTCTTCAAGGAAGTGGTACGACTTCACGGTCTACCAAGAAGTATAGTTTCAGATAGAGATACCAAGTTTGTTGGGTATTTCTGGAGAACCCTGTGGAAGAAATTGAAGACAGACCTGAAATTCAGTTCAGCATACCATCCACAAACAGATGGGCAAACGGAGGTGGTCAATAGGAGCCTGGGCAATTTACTGAGATGTTTGATAGTGGATCAGCCCAAGGGATGGGATTTGGTCTTACCACAGGCGGAGTTTGCATATAACGGTTCGAGTTAATAAAAGCACAAATAAATCTCCGTTCCGGATAGTATATGGAAACGACTCGAGGAATGTGTCCGAACTAAGAAAGTTGGACGAGAAGAGAAAAATGTAGTGCCGAGGCGAGAGGAATTTGCGGAGCATATGAAAAGTCTGCATGAGGAAGTAAGGAGACAAATTACAAAAATGAACAGTCAATATAAGACAAAGGCAGACCAGAAGCGGCGGTACAAGGACTTCAAAGTTGGAGATGAGGTTATGGTGCATCTCAGGAAGGAGAGATTTCCTGCCAAGACTTATAACAAATTGAAGATGAAGAAGTTTGGGCCATGCAGAATACGGGAAAACGGGAGTCAGGAAATGCATATGAAGTGGAATTACCAAGTTGGCTTGGTATTTCACCTATTTTTAATGTTTCGGATCTAGTGGAATATCATGAAGGGGAAAGTACGGAGGTACCAAGTGCGAGTTGTGGCAATTTCCGGCCTCTACTCCAACCGCCAACGAGATTGAAGAGATATTAGATACTCGTGAGGGCAGAAGCACCAGAAATAAACAGTATTCTGAATACTTAGTAAAGTGGAAGGGCAGGCCTGTTGAAGATGCGACTTGGTTGTCGAAATTGGAGGTTGACCGCCTGGGTCTTTCCCCAACACAGCAAAAGTGAGGGTCACTTTCAATTTACCCCGGGTGTCTGATGCAGGAGCATCCGGCAGCATTTGAGCAATCTTGCATCCTCCAAATCTCTCTAAATTTTTCTAAGTACTTTTATTTATTTATTTTGTTTTATTCCAATTTTGTTCCAAGATCGAAGTTTTATGAGCAAAGGGAAGGCAGAAGTGTTTTAAGACAGGTTGGGGAGGGGAGCCGCGATATCGCGACATGTCGCGAAATCGTGGCTCCGAAGGCGAGTAGTGGGCGAGGGCCAAAACCGTCGCGATATCGCGACAGTTTTGCGCAAAGCAAAGGCTGAGGCGCGGGGGGCCGCGATACCGCGACATGTCGCGATATCGCGACATGTCGCGATATCGCGGCCCGTTTTGATTGCTGATGTTCGAAGGCATGGGGGGGTCGCGATACCGCGACATGTCGCGATATCGCGACATGTCGCGGTATCGCGGCTCGCGAAGACTGCGGAGGTCCGAAGGCGTGGGGGGTCGCGATATCGCGACATGTCGCGATGTCGCGGCCAATTAGAAGCTGCCACGTGGAGTAAAGTCGCGCGACTTAAAATTGAAGACAGACCGTTAAGAAAAGTTAAAAGCTACCGCGTGGTTTGAATTGCGGTTGCCGAGAAAAACAAAAAAAAGACAGCTATGTGGAAGCAACACAGCCTATTGAAGACGGAGGCCGAAGATGGACACGCGGGCAACCACGTGTATTAAAACGAGGACGAAGGCCACGTATATTGATGTGTGAAGGACAGCTACGTGCATTTAAACCGAGTTAACCACCGTGAGGAAGTATTCAACAAACAACAGTTACAGGGCATGGAAGGTAAGGAAGAAGCAGCAGTATAGAGTACCATCAGAACAAAGCGGCCAGTGCAGGGTATGGAAGCCATTAATGAAAGCTTCCTGGTAGATCGGGCAGATGGCCCATTTATGACTCAAAATTTTGAAAAACCCAGGAAGGGGGAAAGTTCGAATTTTGAAATTTTGCTAGGCGGGCATTGATTGCCGAGAGGATCGGGGCCTCGATAAAACCCAAAATTTTGTAATAGGGACGGATGGTGAAGTCGGGATTGGGGAAGAGAGACTGTGAGCCTGGAAAATTATTGTATGACTGTATTAAGAAAGTTTAATGAAAATTACTGTGATTCTAGTGTGAATTTGTGGTGTGAATCCCAGCTTGCCATCAGTCTCATTTTCAATCATTTCTTTAAAAGCTTTAAATTTATTAAAAGCTTTAGATTTTTCTTTGAGAAAAGTAACCCAAGTCATTCTAGAATAATCATCTATAAACAACATGAAGTAGCTATCTCCCTAAATGCTCTGAGTTCTAGTGGGGCCACACAAATTAGTATGAATAAGATCCAAAGGTTTGGAATAAGTATACCCTTTTTATTTGAAACTGGTTCTGGTCTGTTTACCATGTTGACAAGGACTGCACATGATGTTATGGGGCCTTTTTATTTTAGGCAAGTCTCTGATTGCTTCCTTGTTACTAATACTGACAAGATTATCAAAACTCAAATGTCCTAATCTTTTATGCCATAACCAACTCTCATATTCTTGAGTTATAAAAAACTTTTCCATTTTTATCTCACTTAGCATGTAAAGATTGTTTGGAGTCCTTATAGCACTAGCAATGAGTTTTCCATTTTTTTCTTTACTTATCTCACATTTATCTGAAAAGAAAGATACTATGTGCCCTTGATCACAAAGTTGACTCACACTAAGAAGATTATGTCTTAGGACTTACATAGAACACATTCTCTGTTTTGGATTTCCCATCCAAACTAAGAGTCCCTTTACCACAAATTTTTGCGGACCTGTTATCTCCAAAATTGACTGTTCCTCTGTTTGTTTCTTTGAAAACCAAAAACTTTTCTTTTTCACCAGTCATATGTTTTGAACAACCACTATCAAGATACCATTTTTCCACTTTGTCTTGAGCATGAAAAGCAGTTTGAACTATCATTGACTTAGATTTGATCTCATTCCTATTTTTAGTGAACTCAAAGCTAAATCTATTCAAACTGCACATCCTTGCTATATGCCCAAAATTCTTGCACTTGTAACACATGATATTTTTATTCATAAGAGGTGCAAAAGAGTTAAAATTTTCCTTACTATGGCTATTCAGAGATTTATTGCAATGCATAGCTATGTGACCAAATTTCTTATAGGAAAAAAAATAGCCATGGAAGGTATTATGTAACCTGTTTTGATGCCTTGGATGATTGTTCTTCTTGCGATCAACTAGAATCAACTACTCTTCAGGATGAAGATTGCTCTTGCTCGAAGACCCTATTTCATGAATGGTGATACCATCCTTATTTTCACATAGAATATTCTATCTGATAATCAACTGTTCCAACTTCACTCTAAGAGACATAATCTCTTCTTCTAGTTTCTCACAATCATCTTCCTTTCCTTTTAGAGCCTCTGTTAGAACCTGTTCAACCTTCTTCCCTTCTTTAGCTAGAATTTTGAAATCTATAACACTTTGAGACAATTCTGATCTTGCTATCTCTTCTTCCCCGACATTTATGCTTGAGAACATAATTCTCTTCCCTGAGTTTCTCAAGCTTTCTCAAGGCCAAGAAGAATTCATTTTTGAGATCGAACTCAATCTCTTCATTTCTTTTTGAATTTATATGTTCCTCTAATAGATCCTTCTCCAAGCTGTTAGGCTCTTTCTGGAGTGATCGACTCTGATACCAATTGAAGAACATGAACTTATACTGAGAGGGGGGGTGAACAGTATAAGACTCAACCATTTAATAATTTTAAATTTAGATAGCAGTGGCATCAACACAATATTAAACAAGACAGAAATCATCACACATAGAAGACTCATTTTTAACGTGGTTCACCCAAAATGGCTAGGCTACATCCACAAAACTTTTCTCTAAAATTTTATTTCAAATTATTTTAGGAAACCTTCCCAATTACAATGTTTATGAGCCTCTGCTCAAAGGAGATACCTTCCCCTATCTCTGCTCTTAGTGGTGATCCTCTAGAAGCCTCTACCTCCTCTACCCTTAGCAAGTGGAACTCTATCCATAGAAGACACCTGTCTTCCCTGCTCTGGCTGGAGATATTTGTCATCAACTCTATCACTGCAAATCCATTCCTCAAATTTGCACCAAACACAATCCTTTGATCTAGCACAAATCTACCCTCTTCCTCTGTTCTTATCTGTTACAGCCACACTTGGTAAAAACCAACTTTTCACTGTCTACGCAAACACAGCAGCACTCGATCAGCTTATGCACTTCTATGAAAACACAGCAGCACAACCTTTACACATTCAGTGCAAACACAGCAGCACAGTCTTTGCATTCTCTGCTCAAACATAGTAGCATAGTCTTCGCACACTCTATGCAAACACAACATTCGATCAGACTTCCACTTATGCACCTCTACGATTGAACTTCTCCCCACACTCTATCTGTGCAAATCGCACTTCAAACGCACACTTGATCGATGCCAAACTCTTCAAGTAGCCCTCCTTTTATACTCACAATCTCAAGATTAGAACCTTGATCTTAGTCGACTGCACATCCCTAAAACAATGTCGGTGCAAAACCCTATGTTGTGTCGACCCAGATTTAACTTTGTCGACTCAAAGTTAACTCTATCCTTCAACCACCTCTGGTTCTGTAGCTATCCCTATGAAACTACAACATGTCACGATATCGCGACACCTTTGCCTGTCGTACACCTTCTATTGCCTACTGTCGTGAAATCGTGACACTGTTTGCCTTTGTCTGCCTTGACAATGTGCTTGTTGTGAAATCGTGACACTTCTAGCTTTTTCTTACGTCATCTTCACTCATGTCATGAAATCACGATGCTTTAGACTTTAATGCCTTCTTCTCCGCTTTTGTCGCAAAATCGTGACACATTTGCTTCTGCTGATGTCATCTGCAACTCTATCGTGAAATCATGACCCTTCTTGCTTCTTCAACCTTTTCTTGGCTTGCACCAACAAAAATAGAACATGTCATGAAATTGCGATGCTTTCGCCTTCGAGCTCTTCTTTCCTGAAATTATCATGAAATCACGACGCTTCTTCTGTTGAAGACATGCTTCCTATTTCTGTCATGAAATCGTGACACTTTCTCCAACTGAATGCTACCTTCTCAACCTGTCATGAAATCATGACACTTTCTACATTCGCAAGATTTCTCTTCAACCTATCATGAAATCGTGACGCTTCTCCTTTTAGACTCTTCCCTTTGTTGCATGTCACGAAATCGTGACGCTTCTCATTTCAAGCTTTTTAGCATGTCACAAAATCGTGACAGTCCTCAACTTGACCTCTACAGCATGTCGCAAAAATGTGACAGTCCTCACTTGGAACTTTGCATCATGTCACGAAATCATAACAGTTCCTGAATAACTTTCTCTCTCTTCAAAATTGTCGTGAAATCGTGACAGTTCACACTACAAACTCTCTTTTCTGCATTATGTCATGAAATCGCAACACCTTTTTGTTCGTACAACTTTCCTGGCAAAGTGTCACGAAATTGCAACATTTTTCTTTCTCTGCCTTCCTGCACTTTTTGAGTCACGAAAATGCGACATGTCGCGAAATCGTGATAGTTTTGCTAGCTTCGTCTCTGTCTTCCAGCATGTTGCGAAATAGCGACACTTTTGCTAGAAATTTCTCTCTCCTCAAACATGTCGCGAAATTGTGACAGTTTAGCCAACACTTTCTCTCTCCTGAAACATGTCGTGAAATCGTGACAGTTTTTCCAGCCGCCTGCATACTTTTTTCTTACTTGTCTTTTTCTTGATCTTTTGCAATTGGGCTACTCTGATCTTCTTGGAAACTCACTTTCCAAACTAAAACCTTCATCAAAAACACATTCTTTGACATCAAACCAAATTGCTTCAAGACCTTCTTGACATCAATGACAATATCTACACTTAGAGCAAAGGCAATGTATCCAAGGTACTCAAAATTGCCAACAATATGATAATGGTAATATGCTAAGTAGGAAAAATATCATAAATAACTTTTGCAATAACTCATAAAATTACCATGAATGAAATCTCACAAAAATAGAATCTTCATACAAAATGTGGAGATCTCAAATTATACATAAGTTCTACATTGTATCTAACTTGTACTCTACTCTAATCTATATTATGATTCTCTATTATTTAACTCCATCTCAAAGGCTTATATATAATGAGATGTGAATCTTGGTCTTCCACCTTCCTATGACTCTTCATATTCCTATTCTATGGACTCATGTGCACATGGAAAACATGCACATTTACATCATCAAGTACTTTGTACATTCAAACAACACTTGTTTATTTATTACATTGCATAAAGTAATTATTCAAACCCTAATATAAGATACTCTCATAATCTAAATATGTACCCATGATGGCACATTAGCATGCATCAAATAATGTAATATATTCCAACAAGAATATTATCAAGAAATAGAGGTCATTCTTGTTTAGTGGTTGAAAGTAGAAAAGTTGCAACCATATTAGAGATACAAACTTGTACTCATCTATGTCAAAAATACGATGGCATGATGGCATGGAATTATAAGGATCTAAATAAGTACAACACAAGTATCATCCAACATACCATCGAGCTTGCCTTAAGTACCAAGCTAGTAAGGCAAAAGTAGAGGCCTATCAATCCTAAAATAAAACCTCTTATAATGCAATAGTTGAATAATTGATTGATTCAAGAATCATATGCCCCATTAAGCATACCACATGGTTATCCAATATAGTGCCAATAAAAAAAATTAATGGGGATATCACGTTATGTGATGAATTTTGGGACTTGAATAAATCTTCATTAAAATATAACTATCCCCTACCCACAATGGATCAGATTTTATAAACAAAAGTTGGTTCTAGGAGGTTCTCCCTACAGGATGGTTTTTTTGGATAAAACCAAGTATGGGTAAAAGATGAGGATTGACACAAAATGACTTTCACCACTAGGTGAGGAAAATTTGCTTAACAAAGAATGTCATTTGGCTTGTCTAATGTTGACATGATATCCCACAGAGCCATGGATATCACTTTTATAGTTGATTAGTAAAATCATATTAATCTACCTTGATGACTTGATGATTTTCTCAAAGTAGAAAGGGAATCACATGGCACATCTAGAAGAAGTCTTCAAGCTATGCCAAGAGTTTGGAGTGTGCCTAAATCCAAATAAAAATATTTATTGTGTTTCTTGGGGTAAGTTATTTGGGCATGTGGTTTCCAAAGAAGGTGTCACCATTGACCTAGATAGGATTCAAGTCATCACCAATCTTGTGTTGCCCCAACAAAAAAAGGCTCTTCAATCCTTCTTCAAAAAGATAAAAATTTTCAAGATATTCATTCTATATTTTTCTTTAAACCAATGATCCTTATGCTCAATAAGGAACAATCATTTAGATGGACAAAGAAAGGAAGAAAATCATTTGAAGAAATCATAAAAACTATAGAAAATGCCCCAATGCTAGAAAACATAAATTTTAGTAAGGAATTCATTTTGTACACTTTTAGATGGGAATCAAGCATCAATGCTCTACTTAGCCAAAAGGGTGATGATCAACATGAGCATCTAATCACCATATTCATCCAAAACCTGAAGGTCTATGAAGAAAGGTATAACTTTTTTCAAAAATAGGTATACACTCTATTCAAGGTATTGAAGAAGTTTAAGCACTTGGTCTCCAGTAATAATATCCTTGCATATGGCATCCACTCAAGCAAAAAGGAGTATATAATAGGGGGTGAGATCAATGAAAAGATTAGGATGGATTACCAGGATACTAGAATTTGACATAAAAATCAAGCCCACTAAGATGGTCAAAGGAAGAGCCCTATGTTAGAAAATGGTAGAAAATGTGGCTAGCATAGAGACTGATAGGAATATATACCTTATGAATGAAGAGGAAGAGGAACCTAACTAGGTTGGCTAATAGGTTAGATATATACAATAAGAATAATACCCACCTAGACTAGACAAATACTAAAGGTAAGCTTTCTAACTATAGAAAACCCACTTTGTCCTAATTGGAGGAATCTTGTTTTAACAAAAAATTGATGGCATCCTCTTAAAGTGTGTCGGGGTGAATCAAACCCAGTGGTTGCTCCTTGAGTTTCATCAAGGATTCTTGGGAGGCTACTTCGTATCTTAAACCACCACCACCAAGATCATGATATTTGGCTATTATTGGCCCACTATGTTCATAGACTCTCACAGCTAGGTGATAAAATGTAACATATAAAAATTCTTCATTGGAAGAAAGAGGAATACATCTCTCCCATAAAGCCCATAGTGGCCAATGAACCATTTTGCCAATGGGGATTGGATTTAATTCACATGATAAAATCCCAATCATGTAAAGGATATAAGTGGATTCTCCCTACCATTTACTACTTCACCAAATGGACTGAAGCAATACAATTGGAGGCAACTAAAAAGGTAATAATCGATTTCTTAGTAGAAATCATTACCTGATTTAGCATTTATAATATGATCATCATCGATAATACCAAGGAATTCATGGGGTGAAGAATCACTCAATTCACTCATCATCATAGCATATATCTAAAGGTTATGTCAAATTATTACCCACAAGAAAATAAGCTAGTTGAATCCACCAATAAAAATCTAACTAAAATCTTGAAGAGGGTCAAATTTGACATTCAAAGGTGATTCCACTTGTATATCAAAGAGGTCCCATGGACTGATATGATTATACCTAAAATTTATATAGGTTACTCTCCTTATACGTGGTTTTAGGGTAGGGAAGCTAGACTCCCAATTTCAATGGAATTATCAACTTTGGATTTACTTCACTACCTGGAGCTCTAGGAAAATGATGTTGCAACAATAAGAAAGAGGGAGTTTCTTAGAGTCAAGGAGCAAAAGAAGGCTACACAAATATGGTAGTGGAGACATCACGAGGAAACTAAAGCTTAGTTTGATAAGAAAGTGACTCCCTAGAACCTTAAAGTTGGTGATTGGGTGCTCAAATAAAATATAGATATAAGCAAGCTAGGACGTCATACCAAGTTTTATGCTATATGGAGTGACTCTTATATCATCACCACTTGCAAGGATAAAAGTACATGTGAGTTGGTAATAGAAAATGGAGATGTCTTACCAATTCCTATAAATGGAATCTACTTAAAGGGATATCCTTGAATTTCCCTAAAAAATGAGCATGAATAAATATATGTCTAATGTGCTATTTTAGAAAGTGTTTAGTTTTGTTACAATTTTTTTTTCAAAAGAAAGGCTCAGTTTTTCCAAGGTGACCAAAAGTTATTGTGGGTAGAAAGAACTCACCCACATCTACAAACCATCTCTTTAAATATAAATTTTTCTATTGAATTAGTATATCTCAAGCCAAGAATATAGAAGCACAACCATATGTATTGAATAGTAGTTAGGTTGAGAGAGAAGAGGTCAACGCATTAAGAATCAACAATATTTTTTTAGTGGTAGAATGCAAGATTTCACTAAGTATAGAAATTTTACAAACCATTTGAGATGCTAACATCATCAACAAGCACAAAAAAGTTTGGCATCTAACATAGCTAATTCTAAGAAAATTGACTAAGTCATAAGGCATAAAAGTTTGACATTTTATTGTAAAACTAGACTAAAATTCTAGCCAAGTATGGAAGTTTTTTGAACATTTTAGGGTCCTAACATCACCAAAGGTGTGAATTTTTTTTGAAACCTAATGCATCAGAATGAAATTTTGCCTAAGTGTCAAATGAGGACCCAACGCCCATCATAAAGCAACCCATGATCGAATACAAAAATCTAGTTGTGTCAAAGATAGCAAAAATTTTAAAGGTTCTACCATCATAATGGGAAACATAAAATTTCATCACAAAGAAAATCCAAGGCCAAAGCTAAATATTTTCCAAGGCATGAAGCCTGACATGCAAAAGCAAAGAACTTTGAAACAAAAGCATATTCGATATTTGGAAACATACATCACAAAAGAATGACTAAGTGTAGAAGATGGTCAAAATTTTAAATACCATGATGTCATTAGGGGAAGAGTAAAATTCCAACATCTGACATAGATTTTTTTTTTTGCAAAAAATAATTTTTTTTGCTGAGTGTTGAGATGTAGTGGTGATTAGGCTAACATCACACAAGTAGAGGGAAAATATTGACACTTGGAAAGCTAAAGCTAGATTTATTTTGTCTAAATAAATATGAATCAAATAGAGTTCCAGAGAGCTTGGACCCATTCACACTAACTAGAATTTACTATCAAATAATCTCAACAACCAAAGGATTTCCCATTTGACACTTGTCCTAATGCAGTTGGGCTAGTCATTGAGCAATATAGGTAAAGCAAATTTGTCATATGACCTCATGGATTAGTTGAAGACACGTAGAAAACAACCTCCTTAGGATAAATTAGAGCAAGTTATATTAGCATGATGGAGATGATCTAAAAAGAGATGCACACATGTTATACTAGTTTGATAGGCTTGTAATTAGTTTTGAAAGTAATCATGTTGAGGTAACTGATTGCAAATGTAACACCATATATACTTGAATGTAACCCATTTCAAGTGTTGGCTCTTTAGCTTTTATAATTACATAAGTTGCATGATGATTGTATTGTGCACCTCTGAATAAAAATTAAAGTGTTATTTGGCTTATGTCTAAGAATATTGTAGAACATGTATATATGTTGATTTCCTTTAAAAGTATTTTTGTTAAAATTAAATGAATAGTGTATTATATTAAGACTTATTCTATTATATGGATCTATCATTGGATTATTGTTAGTTCAATTTCTAGAATAATTAACTATGTGTTCTTATTTGACTAATATTTTTACAATATTTGATGATGGCTAGTATGTTAGGTATTTTACTCTAATTGAGAATGCAAGACTCTCATGCCTTATGTCTCTTGATTTTGTTGAATCCTATCCATTTTAAGTCCTAGATTTTAACTCTATGTATCTCTTTCTTTAGTTTACAACCCCCTTTTTATTAGTTTATCTAGTTTCACAAGAATCAACCTATTTTTAAGGCTAATCCAAAATATTATTTGGGTCTTTCAATATTGGCCAAGGTCTTGAGGGAGTATTACATCCACATAGGTGGATTTTAGACCAAGATTTTTTGACATGCTTTATGGAACACAAATATCACCTCCCTAATTGAGTAGAATTTATTGGATAATATTACATTATTTGGTACATAACAATTTACCCTCATGGTACAACCTTGTAAATATTAGATTAGGATTGTGTCCTAGATTAGAGCATGGGTAAATATTTTATGTAATATAATAATGTGCAAGAAATGTACCAATGTCATGTAAATGAGTTTGCAAGTGTTATGTGTGTAAATGTGTACAAGTGTCTTATATGTAAGTGTGCACAAGTGTATTTAGATTAGTAAGTGTTATGTGAAGAGTAATTTCCAAGTGTGCATACAAGATAGTCATGTATATGCAAGTGTCAAGTAGAGAAGCCAAGAGTCATGATATTTGGAATAAGGAAAGGAAGAGTCAAGTAACCCAAGATTCATCCTATAATGGCTATATATTACTCCATGAAGAGGTATAGTATGACCAACAACACCATCACTAAAATCACCTACATCACCATCTACATAGTCTACATTGTGGTGATTGTTATCATATGAGACTATTCATGATACATCTATAAGAGAAAGAAGAGTAATAAAGATTACATACATTTGAGAAGTTATTATTGTAAGTCTTGCTATATGCTTTTACTTGTATGATTCAAGCTATTTATACATTCATATTGTTGCTTATTAGTGAATGTTATTTGACATATTATTAACCTTGATTTACATATTATTTGGCTCATATTATTTTGGTTACATTATTTTTATCATATTATATTGAAACTATAATATATTTGATCCTATGAATATTTATCATATGATATTTACATTAATATAAAGTCTTCAAAATCCATAAGGTGGAATTCTTCTCTGATATATCATTTTCCATCACCTGGAGACTCTACTGAAATGAAATATTCATAAAGAAATCCAGTCTCTATTTAACTTATAGGGCCTCAGCCCTTAAATTCAAGATGCCAATTTTTATCAATGTGACCGTAGATGATAGCTACACTATTTTAGTACAAATTTATGTTATTATAAGGTATACTTGAGAGTCAAAGAATATAATTTTCTTCCTTATTATAGAGGAACACTAGGGACCAACGAAAGCTTAGCCGTTCACATGCATATGGACGACTGAAATATTATTTTATGTGATGTAGGTTTAGCTTGTTTTTTCATATTCAATTTTGTAATTTAAATAAATAGATTTCTTAAATATTGATATGGTTGTTTTAGACTTGTAAGGCTAGTCCATTTAAAAAAATTGCAAAGAAATCTAATCATAAGCTCGTAGAGATAAAAATTCCATTAGTAACCAAAAATCTATATGAAGTAGTGCAGTTTATCGAGTTACCTCCATTGAGATTTAAAAAACATAGATATTCATCAACCCCTACAAAAAGTATGGATTCCATACTTTTTGGCTCACCAAGATCCTTTCATTCCAATAGAACAAAACATATGGCTTAGCTTCTACCTTAATATAATTTTCCTTATTAGAATAGCACTCGACCACTTAATCTACTAAATCAAAACTCTATTCCTCAAATAGCCTTAAAATATTTACCAACTTATTATGGTACAAAAAATACAGCATACGAGCATTGTCAATATGTAGCCTCTTATTTAGGATGAAGATGTCATGATTAAATATTTTGTGTTGTCATTCAAATGTAAGGTACTATAATATTATTAGACCCTTCGAGGTGTAAGTATTAATTCATGGTCTTAGTTAGAAGATTTGTTCAGGAATTAAATGAGTTGGAAAATTTGTTTTCATTATTAACGTAATTTATTACCATTCAAAGACATCCATAAGAGGGACTAAAAGACTTTAATATTAGATTTAGTAGAACCTAGAATAGATTCCCATATGCACTCAAATCAACAGATGCCCAAGCATTCATCTACTATACTCATGCATTCAACCCAAACTTGACTTTGCAAATATGCCAATCTAATGTGGTAGATTTTCCTAGGTTTATCAAGCTACTATAATTTTCAAATATACCTTAATTGATGTAAGCAAAATCCCTCCTAGATTGGTTATTTCATATTTCTCAAAAATACCACAATCCTACACAAGAAATGTAGCCCTCGATCATAATTACACTTCTACCAAATGTAGCTTCAATTCTTGTAGTAAAATTCCTATCATTACCTTTGAATCCTACAACATCGACGTTACCAACACCACCTACCATACTTGCATTGCCTTCCTTAGAGCCCCAAGAACCAACCATAATGAAAGAGATAATATTGGCATTAAAAAATTGACTAATGAAGTTACCACCATGAAAATAAGAGAAGATGAGAAGAATTTCTAGCCTAGGATATTTTTGTATATGACAAAAGACAAAGGGGTCTCTTCCAATGGTGTTGATGGGAAGCCTAATACAATGTACAATAACCAAGAGGATAATCCTTCTATGTTAGCATTAGAAATAAATTTTTGGTGTTATATTACAACAATCCTCATAGAGAAGACACTTGTATGGTCTACCAAATTATACGTAGATGGTAGTAGTAGAAAAAGTAGAAAAACTCAAAAAAAGTGAGTTAACATATTGTGGGTGGTAGACCAATATTTGATGATGCAAAATTCTATAGAGGAGCATTCCATATCAGTCTTGACTTGATCCGATAATAAACCACTATATGTAGATCCTTAGAGATTGAATCTATTTAAGGTCTCATATTAATAAACAAAACAATCGAATAAGGAATTATTCCAACCTGCTCAAAGAACAAAGCAAAATCTAAAGGAAGATCATAAAGAATAGTAAAAGGTAATGTAGGCAAAAGAAGTTGAAAATTAGAAGCAGGATAGGAATAAAATAAGGTATCCTTCTATCACCAAGCAACAAATAATTGAGACGATATAGGAGTATCAAATAAGATTTAATGAACCAAAAAAGAGATAAAAAGTAGCCATAGTATTATACAAGTTTTACTATTATAGGGGAGATAAATAAAAATCCATACAAAGCAAGCAAGTACAATGCTTAGAAGATTCTAAGACAAATTGATTTTCCCTAGACATCACCAAAATCTACTCGTCCTAAAGGCTAGCCTCTTATAGAATTTAATCTAGAATAAGGTAAACCTATGTTGAGAATAAGCAAAAATAGGCCATCACATTTTTAAATGTCCTTGTGCATGGAGGGATGGATTATACATAATTATATGGTAGACTTCAATGCATCAATGACAATAATACCTAAAGTAATATGTGAATAAATAGGCATGGATTATACCTCGTCTAGTCTCTGAGTGCTTTAGTTGGATGGAACTCTAGTCAATTTTTTTGGCATAATAAAGGACATACCCATGGTGCTTCACAAAATACCATAGATTAATAGTCATACAAAAGGTAGTTGTGGTAGATTTAGAGCCATTTGGTATGTGCCTCATAAGGGAAGGAAGGTGAAGATATACATAAAAAACCCACTTAATATCATATAGAAAATTTTTGAGAAAGAGGAGAACCGTGTTAATATGATTAGTGATGAAGTTGAGCAATCATTGATGAGCTACAAACTAAAGATGAGTTTTCACTCAAAGGCTTCATTTCTATGATTGAAACGTGGATAGGCACCTATTACATCATGAAAGCAAAAGAGAAAAAAATTAGCCTTATAAAACAAAGATCTCACAAACAAAACTTTGGAAGTTGTACTTTGATGGAGCTAAATGTAGACTTGATGTTGGAGCTAGAATAATGCTAGTATCACCCTCTAAAGGAGTAAATAACCTTTCGTACCACCTAACTTGGAGTTGCACCAATAATGTAGTAGAATATGAAGCATTGTGCATAGGATTAAGAGAGGCATAGAAGATAGGAGTAAAGTTGTTGATGATCTATGATAATTCTAAACTAGTAGTAAATCAAGTTACTAAAAAATGCAACAACAAGCAACATTATCTAAAAGCTTACCAAAACAAAGTATGGGATTTTTTGAAAAATTTGAAGGTTTGAAATAAAGGCAATCTCTAAAGAGAAGAATGTGCAAGCTAATGCATTAGCCTCCCATGGAGCTAATTTCTACCCAACTTCTGATATGGTGAGAAGTTCAATATCTATTAAAATTGCTTTTAGGCCTTCCATGCCAAAATAAAGATACCTTCTGGAAGGTGTTCAATAATGACGAGCAGATAGTAAATTTCTTAGTTTAGGAGGAATATTATGCAAATATGATTGAATACATCTAAAGAATATAAATGAAAAATATGTTGTTTAGCTAAAGAACAATCATATTTGTAAGGGATTGATTACACTTGAGATTTTATTTGATAGTAGTGATCATCCAACTAACCAAAAAATAAACATTTATGAATAGGTGTTCAGAGAGGTCTATATTGAACCTAAAAGAAACTTGAAAATTGGAATATAATATTCTAAATAAGTTTAAAAAATTCTAATATTATTTAAATAATTTAGCGACATCATTGTATGGAGCTACGATGATTTGAAAGTGTATATTAAAGAGACTATCCAACACATACTAGAATTGTTGCCTAATGCTAAGCCATTTTAACAAAATAAAAAGGCTAATAAATTCTAATATAGAATCATTTATGAATAAGGATTTGTTGAAGTTACTTAACACAAAGATCATTTATCTAGTCAAGCACTCTACATGGCTAGCTAATATAGTATCAATTAGAAAGAAGAATGAAGGCATCCTCCTGTGTGTGGATTTTAGAAACTTGAATAAAGCATATTTGAAGGATCACTATCATCTACCCCAAATTGATCAAATTTTGTATTTTGTTACTCGGGAAGAAATTTTCTCCTTGTTTTATGGATTCTCTAGATTTAGTCTTATAAACACCAAAATCTAGCCACCTGTCATCCATCCTGAATTTCCTGCCATTTCCACCATTTATTTACATATATTTATATATATTTAATATTAATATTTTATATATATTTAGTAAATATATTTATATAAGTGAATTAATCCTAGCCATTCGATTTCATTTAATCATATCCATCCATTTACATCAATCCATACCACAACCTAAATTTAATATCCACCCTATGATGTGCTTTTATCTCAGCCACACGATTAGTGTCATTGAAACCCTAAGTATGCCCTAGGTTGGATTATTCATTGTATCGCCCAAATTTTTTGCACCCTTACCTTCAAGCTAAAGGATCCGTGCCCGAAAGGGGGATGCGAAAAGGATGGAACAATACCTCGGATGGAGAGGCCCTTTGAAGGTCGCGCCTCTCGGGGGAGGGGTATAAAGGTGAATTTTTGACGGATGGTGGGGTTCACCAGGAAACTTTGAGTGGCAGTTTCCACGCCTAGGTTGAGAATGGGTTTGATTTGTTCATTTTATGTTCAATCATTCAGATTCCTAGGTTGGCCAAAATGAAGCTAAGCTATTCTATATGAAAATTCTGATTTATATGAAGACAACAAACATAAATGAATCCTAATGCGATTAAATGCAGAGAATATGTTAAATGGAGAAGAGTACACCTGATTTCTGATGTCTGATGAAGATTCTGAAGCTTGTAGGAGTCCAGATCATCCCGGATATGACAGGATCATCTGTAATTGTACAGAATCATCCCAAATCATAGTCGATCATCTGAGATCACCCAGGATCATCAATGACCTGACGAATTCGTCAAAAACCTGCAATCAAGAAAATAGACACCAAAAACCAAAAATACTATTGCAAGAATGATGCAAAGTGATAGAAATGAGAGTGTAGATGCTTAAATAACAAATCCAGATATCAAATTAAATGAGATGCAATGTTTTGGTAACTTATTTTGAATTTTATCATGCAATTATGCTAAATGAGGTGAACTCCAAGATGCAAAACAGAAGTAAATTAATCTAATGCACCAATAAATAAAGAAATGAGGTAGAAAATGCAAACTCGGGACTCTGATTGCCCCCAAGCTGAATTGCAGTCAAGATCATCTACAATCGTACGAGATCATCACCGATCTTGACAGGATCATCCAAAATTGTGGTTGAATCACCTACGACGATCCGAGCTATCTCCGACTGAAACATAGTGAAATCCTACAACAAAAACTTGAAAACACGAATATAAAATCCTACAAGGGGTCAGGGAGAGCAGGCATGGAGAGAGTCAGGGAAGAAGGCAGTCAGGGAATCAGGGGGATAAACTAGAAAAATCCTAGTTTATATAGGATTAGGGGGAGGTTAGGAGGTTGGGGATCATCCCAATCTGGGAGATCCTCAATGTGGGAATCTCCAACCATGCAGACACGCTTCTGCCCAAGTTGGAGAGGTCATTGAAATATAAGCTAATTATGAAAATTTGGTTTTGGGACGAAATCGTCTGGACGTTCTGTTCCAGACGAATTCATCCGATTTGGGATGATATCGTCAGATCGGCGACGATATCGTCCAACGGTCAAAACAACTTCTAAAAATGGCACAAAAAATGAGGTGAGCGGTTAACGAGCGGTTTCGGGGTTAAAATTCAAATTTTTACTTTTTACTGATGGTTTAACTGCGCCAATTTTAGGGTGCTACATTTTGCCCCCTCTTTAGCAAATTTTTTGAAGAAAATGCGTTAAAGACGAGTTCTTTACGCTTTATGAGAAAGCAAAAATTTATTCCATTTTTTAGACGATGATTCTAGGTCGAATCGTATGACTGTTTGCTATGGTGCCCCCTCCGAGTTTTTACCCAAATCGAACGTTTGAGGTAAAAGCACAGAAAAGCAAAAATTGAAAAATGTCATTTTAAAAATAAAAATAAGAAAAATAGGGTAAAACCCTAATTCATTTTTACTGTTCACTTTCGTTGTTTCAGAGCTCTACAAGTGAAATGGTGGAAATGATGCACAGATCGATAGAGGTCCGACACGGGTTGCGGGTAAGGATCTAAACCTAGTGTACTATGTTTTTAACTTGATTTACTTGATTTTTTTATTTGAATTTTAATTGTTTTTGGGCGTCGTGGCCGTTTTTAGGCCGTCGACGACATCGGGATGAAATCGTCCCAATTTCATCGAAATCGTCCCTATATCGTCGATTTCGTCTAAGGACGAAATCGAAGAAATAGGGGCGATCCCGTCCAATAAGGGGTGATCCCCAAATTGAAGAACGAAGATGATTTCATCCTATTAAGGATGATTTTGTCTAAATTTGGTATATGTCCAATAATGGGGATATAAATTTTATGGGATGATTTTAATTTTAATTGATTTTTTAATGATTATGTACTAATGATTTTTGTTGTTTTATTGTTTATTTTGTAGAGGGGATTACTAAAGAGTCGGGAGTGGAAATACGGAGGTCTAAGGGATGACTTAGCCATGCTCGATCAGGTCAAGCGAGATAGACTGGTAGAGGTAGGACTACAGCATGTGGCAGAGATGCCACAACTTCCTACAGACATGGGGCTACTGACAGCCCTAGCAGAGAGATGGTATCCGGAGTCGTCCTACTTTCGGCTATCGATAGGGGAGATGACTCCCACTCTAGAGGATGTATGGAGGATCTTGAGGATCCCCATACATGGTCGATTCATGACCCCTTCGGCCAATCAGGGCCATGCTATGATGAGATTGTGCAGTGACCCAAGCTTCACCCTAGAGAAGGGTAGAGTGAACATCGAGGCTTTGAGGCAGATGCCTAGGGCATCTCGGTTGACCTAGGTTTTGGTAGGGGTGGTGGGTGGCCTTCTTCTATGCCACCAGAGTGGATGCAGATTACCATGGCTACTCTCAGATGTGGTCTGTGACATGAGAGACCATGGATACAGGTTTGCTTGGGGTAGCTTTGTATTGTGTCGGTTGTATAGGATCCTTTACGGGGTCGTATACAAGGGAGGTCGATGTCTGGTGCTGACATCGCTCCTACAGGTTTGGTGCTGGGAGCACATTGTGATGCGAAGGCCGATAGGGCTTCCACTGATAGGAGTTGATCAGGAGAGACCCCAAGTTTTCTATTGGTGGCTCTAGAGAGGGTCATAATGATGGATAGATCTATCGACATCTCGGAGGTTTCTGGATGACCTCACCCTAGATCGGATCACCTGGAGACCATGGAGAGAGCATCCAGGGTGGGCAGAGGATGGACAGGAGTTGGCTCACATCAAGCGAGTCATATGGTTGAGGATAGAGTGGGGAGAGGTAGAGCTCCATCGCTATGACCAAGTTTTGAGGTAGTTCGGTCTATAACAGGGGATCCCTTCTCTTAGGGATTATGAGTACTCCCAGACTATGCGGGATAACACCACACTGAGCGGGGCTCTAGACATGCAGTGGTTCTAGAGTCAAGATGTTGATGATGCCCCCATTCAGCTAGTGGATGGGGATGATGCGAGGGTAGCAGATGGGTATGATGCCTGGTATGCAGGCATCCACCCTCCTCGGATGATGAGGGCATAGGGTCCGATGCACGTTGTAGTGCAATGGATGGAGAGGCGGTGCCAGGCTGCCATCGATGCAGTGAGGAGTCATGGAGGGAGGGATCAATGATGACCTCCTCAGGAGAGACATCGAAGAATACCATAGGCTCTAGAGAGACAATAGGAAGAGGAGGGAGGAGAGGAGAGAGAGACTCCCTTCTCAGTAGAGGGATAGGCCACCATCGCTCGATAGGGGCAAGGGTGTCGAGGTGGGGGAGAGCAGTGAGATGGCAGCTCTCTAGGAGAGAATGCCCACCTACGAGCTCAGGTGTAGACTCTGTAGGATGAGGCTACATGGCTCAGGGCTCGGAGTGGAGGGGCGAGCATTCTAGAGCTGGCACGATCGGTTGCTCAGACCACATTCTATCAGGGAGTGTACTACCAACTGGTTCTAGAGGGCTAGAGGATACAGTTGCCAGTCAGCATTGCGGAGCCGATCAGGATGGGGTCATCGAGGACATCATCATGATCGACGTCGAGGACCCATGACATAGGATGGGCTTCGATGGGACCACCTCCTCCACCTCAGGGTGGGAGAGGAGATGAGGTTGAGAGCTCGAGGTCTTCTCGAGGCTAGATGCACATTGTACATAGACTATTTATTTTGAGATGATTGAGTATGCCAGGGTATAGATTGTGGCATACCAATCCATTTTGATATGATGTATATACTTCTTGATATATATATGATGTTCTTTTTGTGATATGACTTGTGCATATGTTTTATGATGCTTTAATATTTTAATTGTTGATTGACTATTCATGTAATTATGTCATTGAAAATATTATAATTTTATGTCATGCTATAAAATTAAATGAAATAATCTGATGTAAACAAACTGGTTGTTGTGGTGTGTTTTGATGAAAATAAAGTGACTTCTAACAATAATTTCAAAGGACATTGTCATTGTTACATGACCATTTCATGGAGTCGCCGCTCGCTAGGTCATTAAGCTAATCCCGGTATGAGAGAAATATTGCTAAAAGTAAAAGGGTGCTTAAGAGACTTTCTTAAGACTTTGTGTTGTGATGATGAAAAATGATGATAGTGATGATTTGTTTTCAGATTTCCATGAAAGTATTATGCATGAAATATTAAAAATATGATTTTTGCTAGGCATAAAATTCCTAAGTATGATAGAAATTTGAACAATTCCCTAGGAATTATACCATCGTCGCAAAAAAAATGAATGTTGACATAATGAAATGAAATAGGAAAGTTTTCGTTCTTTTTAAAGCACAATTGTGTAACATAATGATTTAAGCCATATGCTTTTATGGATTAAATAAATGGGAAATAAAATTAGAACGATGGTTTGCGCTAGGCATAGAATTTTAGATATAGACTTATACCATCATCGCGAAATCCAAAGAAGAAATTGATATAATAGTTTTATTGCATAGTTGATTTTTGATTTTGAGATAAACAAAAAATATAAAAATGAGGACTTGCACTAGGCATAAAATTCCAATTTAGGTTTAGGAACTATACCATCATCGCGAAAGTCGAAAATATAAATGTGACTTTATTGCTAGATTTTGAACATGTTTTGCAAGAAAATTTTGGATTTTTGAAAAAAATGTATTTAATTGATTTTACGCTAAACAGATATTCTCAAGTAAAAAAATCAAATTATTCCAGAAGATTTGCATAAATATTTTAAATTATCTCAAAGACAAATTTGACATTTATAAGGAACCCCGTGTGCATATGTGAGTTCATTGCCGATCTTGATCTATCATAATGATACAAAATCTCTCAAACACAAATGTGTGTGCAATTGTATTGTTCATTTACCGATTTTGAGCAAGATAATTTGATACAAGTAATTTGAATTAACCAAATGAGTGTTCATTGACCATGATTTATATGCATGTAACCGTACTAGACTACTATGTAAGTCGGGTCATCAAGAGCTAGCTGATCCATGAGCGGACATAGGTCTGTACAAAAGAAGGTCGCTAATGTGACAGACATATCACCATGCTAGGAGTTACCCAAGGCCAAGCGGGTTGGGCACAAACCACCTGTTATGGGGCTTACCTCATGATTTTTGAATAATTGAGAATTCCAGGGATTCAAGCTCATTCACCCTTCTTTTCTTTCAAAGGGGGGAAGGGATTTATTGCTTTTTGCTTTTTCTTTTCTTTTTTTTTTTTTTTTTGTATTTTGCTTGACACTGAGATAATGCTGAAATATTGCTGAGATGGTACAAAATGATAATGCTTCTGAATAATTTCTCTTTTTCTCATGATTTTTCTTGATTTTCTTTTTTTTCTTCCTATACTAGGGATACTTGCTCGGATTGGTTGTAGAGCAAGGGATTTTTATTCTGGGCAGGGGTGAGCTTGTCCTTTTGTCAATTCTCAAAGATTCTAGACCATGTGCATGATAGGATAGCAGGGGAAACTTTTCGCTCAAGAGACCACTTCTACTATGTAGCATCATTTTGAATTTGCAATGAAATCATTTTAATGTGAAAAGGTGTACTTGGTTCAAGTAAATAACAAGATCAGTTCTCTATGCTCAAAAATTTATTTAATTCAACTGTGGACTTCGATATAAGAGAGATTAATAATCATACCAAATAAGATCAAGATATTTATTCATGTGAGTGTGAAAGTGAGGGATTCCAGATAAATGCTAATTTATCCAAAATAATTGAAAATATAAATGCAATACTTCAAGAATTGATAGGTGCAAAATAGAAGATGTTTTTGAGGATTTTGATGATTTTGATTTTTTTATATTTTGATTTTAATTTATGATTTGAGAGAATACATAATATTACTATTTTTTTGAAATTTTTATATGAATTACTAATATGAGACAATATGTATAATATATACAGTGATGAAATTACCATATTTATGCATAATAGCGCTTAAGATGCATAATGTTCATAGGTTCTTTAAGATCTTTGCCATCTAAGGTAGCTAATCTGTATGCTCCCGATCCAAATTTAGTAGTGATAATATATGGCCCAAGCCAGTTAGGCTCGAATTTGCCTTTAAGGTCTTTAGTTGCATTAGTATTTTTTTATTTTCTTTTAAGACGAGGTCACCGATCTCAAAGGATCGATTATGAACTTTCTTGAGATATGCTCATTTGAGCTTGTTCTGGTAGGCACGAAGATGCTCCAAAGCATTAATGCACTTCTCATCTAGGAGTTCCAACTGACTAAATCTGCCAGCACGATATTCATCTCCTACTTCAGTATCTTGAAGTAGCAGAGCCAAAGAAGGAACTTCTAATTCAAAGGGAAAAACAACTTCAACGCCATAAACCAAAACAAAAGGTGAAGTGCCCGTGGGAGTACGAATGCTAGTTCGATAAGCCCACAAAGCAGGATATAATTGAATGTGCCAATCACGGCCAGATTTATTGACCAGTCTCTTGAGGATTTTAATTAATGTTTTATTAGATGCTTCTGCTTGGCCATTACCCTGAGGATAATAGGGAGTGGACCAACGATGTTGAATTTTATATTTTTGACATAGTTTCTTTACATATTTGTTTTTGAAACAAGTTCCATTATCCGAGATGAGATTTGCAAGAATTTCGAACCTACAAATAATTTGATTAAGAATAAACTTGGAAACTTGTGTTCCAATGCAAGAAGCTAAGGGCATAGCTTCGACCCACTTCGTAAAATACTCGATGGTGGTTATGATGAATTTATGTCCATCAGATGACACAGGATTGATTTTTTTGATGATGTCTAAGCCCCATTTTGAAAAGGGCCAAGGAGATGAAATAGCCTACAGTTCTTGTGCAAGCGCATGGACAAGGTCAGCGTGTTTCTGGCACTTGTCACAATGGCGCACGTAATCATGTGCATCATTCTCCATGGTAGGCCAAAAATATCCTATCCTAAGGAGCTTCTTAGCAATGGCGCTACCACTAAAGTGTCCCCCACAAGATCCATCATGGGCTTCACTCAAAGCTGATCTAGACTCTTCTAGATTCAAACATCTTAATAGGATACCTTCAAAAGATCTCCTATACAATGTATTGCCAATTATTACGAAGCGACTTGCTCATCTACGTAATAATCGGTGCTGGTTTCTATTAAAACCTTCAGGGAAGGTCCCATTTTGAAGAAAATTGAGGATGTCAGTGTACCAAAGTTCAGGAATAGTTTCATTGATTAGAAACACGTCCAAAGGTTCCAAGCATGATTTAGTTGAAGCGGGTTCCTGGAGTCGATGAATAATGATGGTAGCATATTCGTCATCTAACTCCAAGGGTAAAAGAGATGCAACTGCGGCCATAGCGTCAACCGCACGATTGCTAGTTCTAGGAATAGCTTCCAAGGTAACTTGATTAAATAAAGATATTAATTGTAATACATATGCTTTATATGGGCACAATTTATCATCTCTGGTCTGATAAACATCATTAATTTGATTTATAACAAGTTGAGAATCATCGAAAACTAATAGATTTTTAATTTTTAGTGCTAGGGTAGCTCGTAATCCAAGGATTAGAGCCTCATATTCAGCAGTGTTATTAGTACAGGCAAATGTTAATTTAAAGGATAGAGGTATGAGATGTTTCTATGGAGATATCAAAATAATACCTGCACCAGCCCCACTCATACATCGGGCTCCATCAAAGTATAAGGACCATTGCTCTGAATGATCCGCCTCTAGGTTAAGGCATTCGTCAGGAAACTCAATGACGAGGGGATGGGTGGACTCTAAGGGTGCAACAACTAATTGATCTGCTATGATTTGACCCTTAACAGACTTCTGTCCTATAAATGTGAGTTCAAACTCGCTTAGAGCAAGAACCCACTTCGTTGTGCGACCAGATAAATAAGGTCGACTCATGAGATAGCGCAAGGGATCGAATTTAGCAATAACGTATGTTTTCTGACTGAGCATATAATGGCATAGTTTCTGTGTAGAAAATATGACTGCTAGACATAACTTCTCTAATGTTGTGTAGCGGGTTTCATAACTAATTAATGTTCTGCTAATGTAATAATTAGCACGCTCTCTTTTCTCATCATCAAGTTGAGCTAACATAGCTCCTAAAGCAAAATCTGAAGCAAAAATATACAAGATAAATGGGCGATCAGGTTTAGGTGGTGAAAGTATAGGTGGGTTAAGAAGATATTGTTTGAGGAGTTCAAATGCTTCCTTACATTCATCGTCCCAATGGAAAGAGACATCCTTCTTAAGAAGCTTAAGAAAGGGTCCAGTTTTATCCGCCAGCTTATCGATGAAGCGACGGATAGCTTGAAGCTTACCTTGTAGACTCCGTAATTCAGATATATTTGTAGGTGCGGGCATATCGGTGATAGCCGTAATCTTGAGAGGGTCAATTTTGATGCCACGTAAAGAAACTATAACCCCCAATAATTTACCTGACTTAACTCCGAATATACATTTGGCTGGATTCAATCGGATAAGATATTCCCTTAACCGATCAAATACTTTTCTCAAGTCATCTAAATGGTCATCTTCTTCAGTAGAACGTGCTATAATGTCATCTACATAATCATGTAGTATATCATGCATCATATCATGAAAGATATAAGTCATGGCTCGTTGATAGGTTGCACTTGCATTCTTCAAACCGAATGGCATCACTTTCCAATAGAAAGTCCCCCAAGGGGTAATAAAGGTTGTTTTAGCCTGATCTTCAGGAGCTATCCTGATCTGATTATAACCAAAAAATCCATCCATTAAGGATATCATTCCACTCCCAATAGTAAAATCAATGATCTGATCCATATTGGGAAGGGGAAAATCATCTTTAGGGCATGCAACATTAATATCTCTAAAGTCTGTACAAACCCTAATCTTAGTAGCTTCTTTCTTAGTTACTGGAACTACATTCGAGATCCATTCAAGCATAATCAATGGCTTGTATAAAAATAACATTCAGGAGTTTTTCTAACTCCCCTTTGACTAGTAAGGCCACTTTAGGATGCATTTTTCTAAGCTTCTGCTTAACAGGTTTAGCATCCGGATGCACTACTAGGTGATGCATAACTACAGAAGGGTCTAAACCTGGCATATCTTCATATGTCCAAGCAAAGACATCTTCATATTCTTTAAGAAATACAATGTATTTATCCTATTTTTCTTGACTCAATTCTGATCCAATGTTGATTATGTGAGGGTTATCCTTGGTTCCAATGTTAATTTTTATGACATTTTCTACTTCCATGTGTAGATCTCTCTCAAAATTAGGTGGGGCGGGTGAAACGCCCAATTCTTGTAATTCTTCCAAGGTTAGCTTGGATAATTCATCTTGAGGAGTCGTGGCCTCAAGCTGGGCTATACTAGGTATAGAGCCATCAAAATAAAATCCATTATGTAATAATTCCTCAATGGAGACATCATGAAAGATATCTCCCTCCAACTCATCATCGGATTCAGCGATCATCTCAGGATAAGCTATAGATAGCATATTACATGTGAATGTCTTATTCATTAAATGCAAAGCATCGCGTTCATCTAAATAATCTTGGTAACATATAAGATGGTCATCATCCTCAAATGGGAATGGCTGACCCTTACTAGAAAATAGGCCCACACCACATCGGGCGGGCCACGCTTCTACCTCAAAAGGTTCTTTCATACCATTCTGGAAAGGTCCCAAACCTTTCCCTTTATATCCCAATTTAAGCATTATAGGTTTGGCTTTAATATACTCATTAGTAAAATAACATCGAGCATATCCATCATAATGAGTTCTGATGTTTCTGGGTATTCTACCCTAGTCATATCCCTTATAAATAAAGGCATAGCTCCCGACTTGGTAAATACTTCCCATAGGCTGTGGGAGGCCCAAGGTACGAGGAGATGGTGGCAAATTATTTAAAATAAGGGAATCTTGCATAGAAGCATTCGTTTCTTCTGATATAAGAATTTTAGATAGATCGGGTAAGAGCTCATCAGTAAGAGCATAAGAGGTAGAAGGAACATTCCCTACGTCTTTCGATGTAGAAAATATGAATTTGGTGGATGTAGATGGTGTAGAGGTGTCGATAGATGGGTCTATTAAAGGTATGGAAGTTATAGGAGTAGAACAAGAGACATTGGTTGTGGGATTAGGATCTTTCTTAGGTCCTAATGTGGTTTGTTCAGAAGATGGTTGAGCTATATGTGGAGGTGCAATTGATGGAGAAGAAGTAGATGACGTTGTGGGTGTGAGTTTCACACGTTTAGATGGATAATGAGAATTAGGATGTGTGGATGACAGAGCAGGGCAAAATTGAACTCCAATAGGTTCTGCCAAAGCACACATATCAAAGGGTCTTGGATCACCATGAATGGTAACCAACTGATTCTTAAATTCGAACTTAACACATTGATGTAAAGTTGAGGGAACAACTCGCATCGCGTTGATCCAAGGATGACCCAAGAGTATATTGTACGATGCAGGGCAATGTACAATAAACACAGTCGTATCCAAGGTTCTTGGACCAACCTGCAATGGAATGGTAATAACTCCACACGTTTCTTGTGTTTCATCATTGAAAGCTTTTATGATCATATCAGTTCTTTTCATTTCATCACTTCTAAACCCAAATATTTGGTAGAAGTCAAAAGTGCAGATATTTAAAGATGAACCATTATCAATCAAGACTCGTTTGACTGCTACATCTCCAATTAAGGCAGTAATATACAAGGGGTTATCTTTATGTAAACTATGTTGCGGTATGTCTCTATCCCGGAAGTCAATACAATCAACTTCACGAGTTATTATAGTATTGGCCATGGCTTCAGGTTGAATGTCTTGTGGTACCATCATCTGACTTAATGTGAGCATTAATTCATCTCTATGTGTAGGAGAAGATCTTAAAAGGTCCAAGAGAGAAATTCTAGCTGTAATATTTGATAATTGTTCATTAATATTATAAGGAGGTTTAGGTTGAACATTAGGTGAATGATTCCCTTTATTAGGAACCTTCAAAACAAATGGAGCTGATCCACCATTCTGAATTTGATCTTGTTGAGAATTTTGAGCCTGTTGTCTAGTAACACTTCGATGGTACCCACAATATTATTCTGTGGATGATGAATGGGTCTTGGTCTAGCATTTATAGCTAGCTCATTAGAAAGTAATCGGTGAGATGATGGTCTAGTAGTGACTCTTCTTGGAAATGGCTCTTCTGGAACCATATAACTTGTGATAGGGTGAATAGGATCCGATTCATCATTAGAACTATTCGATTGATTTGATGTGATTTCCATATCACTCTCAGTCTCGTATTCTGTATCACTAAGATCAGGTATCTGAATATTATATAGAGGCCTGGTTGTAACCATGGATAAAGTTGTGTCAAATATTTCCAGATCATGAATAGGTAAATGCCCACTAATAGTTCCTACATATCGGGCAGGAGGAGGGACATTATGATGTTCAATTTGATTAGCCACCTCCTTACCATGTTTTGGTAAGGGATGTTGAAAGATGTCCAATGACTGATTGGCATTCTGATTCTGGTTTTGTGGGGTATTCTTTTGAACATTATTAGGAGGATTTTGCTTAGGTTGAAAGGCTTGCACCTCCATCTCATTGTTATCAATCAAGTCCTGTATTTTATGTTTTAATATTTTACAAGAGTTGGTAGTGTGTCCAGGTCCTCTATGGAAGTCACAGTGTAAATCTGCTCTGTATCCGGGTATAGTTGGATCAGGTTCCCGAATATTTGGTAATTGAATCAAACCTCATTCTAATAATTATGGTAGAATAGTTGATAAAGGTTGATTTAACCTAGTAAATTCTCGAGGAGGTCTATCAGGAGGTTTCAGTACAAACTTCTCCGCTGTCTTCGCAGCATTAACATTAGCAATATTTCTGCTATCGGTGACTCCATCACCCACAACTTGTTTATTCTTATATTGATTTTTGGATGTTTTCTCATCGTCTCTCTTTTTAAGCTGGCCTCTCCTAATGAGAGCATCTTCCACTCTTCGGGCTAAGTCTATAGCTTGATCGAAGGTGGTCAAGGTAGCAGTTGATAATTCGTAAGATAGTTGCTCTTGCAAATTATTAATAAAGATGTCCAACATCTCCCTATAAGGTAACACAAAGTGCAATTTTCCTATCAACTGTCTCCACCTAGCTAGGAAATCAGCAAAGCATTCATCTTTGCCCTATTTTAAGTTATACAAATCTTTAATGGTCACATCTCTTTCGATGTAGGCACTAAATTGATGAACAAAAGACTCGGCAGTTTCTTCGAAATTCCTCAAAGAATTAGTGGGTAATTGATAATACCACTCTAATGCCATTCCTCCCAAGATTTTTGGGAACATTTTTAGTAATAACAAGTCATCATGTGATATATCATGACATGCTATCCTAAACATATGAAGATGCTCTATGGGATCTTCGGTTCCTTTATATATGGGAAGAACAGGCATAGGAAAATGTTTAGGATATGGTTATGCTACGACTATAGGATCTAAAGGCTGACTACACATCTCTCGATAATTGTACGAGGGATGGTAGGGATCTATCTGGTCCATGCGGGAAACTAACTGTTTCACCACGGCTTCCAGATTGCTAGTTTGTCCACCATATTGGTTCGGTGGCACATAGGTATGGGATCTATGAGCGTATGATGGTGTGACATAAGGATTAGATGTTATATTGCTATTATGCAAAGTGTTGGTAGGAAGAGTATTATGAAGGGGATTTGTAATAGTATTATGTTGTACCTTAGATTGTTGGTAATTGGTGTTCGGTTTTGTTTTGGGTTTTTGTTGATTTGAGGTATGTTGATCAAGAGCTTGGCGAAATAGAGCAGTAAATGATGGTTTCTTTTGTGCGGGAATGACCCTAGGCTTGTTAACAAGCACTTTAGATGGTTGGGTAACCTGTTGTTGTTGCATGTTCTGGATCATAGCTACTATATCCAAATTGGATGGTCCAGCTTGATCACTCTCTTGGTCAATAAAGGACAAGGGATTAGTGTGTGTTTGAAATACTTCTTCTAGAGTTGCTTGAGTGTCACTAATTCGATCCTTGTCCATATGGGCTGCTCTATTAAAAACACCAATATTAGTATTAATGAACTTCCAAAATTGTTCCATGTTCTCAAAAGTGATAGCTCCTCCCGAAGACATTTTAGGGGATGAGGATCCTTCCTCTTTAATAGTTTCTTCTTGTTCATTTCCTACAACAAGCTCTTCTTCTTGTTGGTCTAGGATTTCTTCTTCCTGAACTTGGTCCTCAGGAGGGACATTTTGGTCAATTAATGGTCTTCCTAACCAATCTTCATCTTCTTCGGTTTGTTTTCCATTCCTAAGTCTAGGCATTGTGCTAAACTTAGGTTTTAGCAAATATATATACTATATATATATATATATGCAATAGGGTTGAGAGGTATATATTTTAACTATATACCTACTATAATATTTTAAAAGGAAATGTTTTGTTATTTTTTTTTTTTGTGTGATTTTATTATATTATTATTTTACGAGAATAAAAATAACAAACAACATGCTAGTTATAAGAAACAATAGTAGAAAGAATCACTTAGTTTTCTATGAATAGTTTATGGATATCATTGATAGGGTCAAGTTCATCAAGGAGTCATGAAATGCTCCTCTTCAAATTGGAAGTTGTTTTTCAAGAACTTGACAAAGTGTGCTATGGTAATATGATCTATTTCAGACTCTGACATGTAAAAATAAAGTTCATGGCAATACTCTCGATACAACACAGCTCTAGGAACTCTATTCCATCTCTTTCTATCCGTAAGAATGACTTCTTGATCCTCTATACGAGATAGAAATTTATGTACTACAACTGCGTTCTCAAGGTATTCCTCAAAGGTGTATAATTCAGAAGACACAAGTGCTCTTTTATCGGCTAACCACCTATGGCAAGCTCTCTGAAGTTCATGGTACAAAGTCACCTGATCAGGATCCAGGATTCTATCTAGGACAAACCTCTTAATTTGCCTAAGTTCTACAGATCTAGATTTAATAATACCCAATCTCCTATCAAGTTCATCCCACAAAGGTTGGGCTCTATATGTTTGAGGTACTCTAAGCATAGAAGTAATCTCTATGGCCGTTAATTGATTTTCAACATTTATGGAGACTGCTCGTCTTCTATTATAATCTACCATCTAAGTATGATATGCAAATTTAACAGTTTTCTAATGATTCTAGATGTTCTTAATAATGTGTTTTTTTTTTGATTGTTTTCAAAAGGTGTTTTTAGTTTCACGTCGGGTTCACCAAAATGTATCGCCCAAATTTTTTGCACCCTTACCTTCAGGCTAAAGGATCCGTGCCCGAAAGGGGGATGCGAAAAGGATGGAACAATACCTCGGACGGAGAGGCCCTTTGAAGGTCGCGCCTCTCGGGGAGGGGTATAAAGGTGAATTTTTGATGGATGGTGGGGTTCACCAGGAAACTTTGAGTGGCAGTTTCCATGCCTAGGTTGAGAATGGGTTTGATTTGTTCATTTTATGTTCAATCATTCAGATTCCTAGGTTGGCCAAAATGAAGCTAAGCTATTCTATATGAAAATTCTGATTTATATGAAGACAACAAACATAAATGAATCCTAATGCGATTAAATGTAGAGAATATGTTAAATGGAGAAGAGTACACCTGATTTCTGATGTCTGATGAAGATTCTGAAGCTTGTAGGAGTCCAGATCATCTCGGATATGACAGGATCATCTGTAATTGTATAGAATCATCCCAAATCATAGTCGATCATCTGAGATCACCCAGGATCATCAGCAACGAATTCGTCAGATGAATTCGTCAAAACCTGCAATCAAGAAAATAGACACCAAAAACCAAAAATACTATTGCAAGAATGATGCAAAGTGATAGAAATGAGAGTGTAGATGCTTAAATAACAAATCCAGATATCAAATTAAATGAGATGCAATGTTTTGGTAACTTATTTTGAATTTTATCATGCAATTATGCTAAATGAGGTGAACTCCAAGATGCAAAATATAAGTAAATTAATCTAATGCACCAATAAATAAAGAAACGAGGTAGAAAATGCAAACTCGGGACTCTGATTGCCCCCAAGCTGAATTGTAGTCAAGATCATCTACAATCGTACGAGATCATCATCGATCTTGACAGGATCATCCAAAATTGTGGTTGAATCACCTGCGACGATCCGAGCTATCTCCGACTGAAACATAGTGAAATCCTACAACAAAAACTTGAAAACATGAATATAAATGATGGGAGATCAGGAGAGAGAGGAGAGAGTAGGGGAAGAAGGAATCAGGGAATCAGGGGGATAAACTGGAAAAATCCTAGTTTATATAGGATTAGGGGGAGGTTAGGAGGTTGGGGATCATCCCAATCTGGGAGATCCTCAATGTGGGAATCTCCAACCATGCAGACACGCTTCTGCCCAAGTTGGAGAGGTCATTGAAATAGAAGCTAATTATGAAAATTTGGTTTTGGGACGAAATCGTCTGGACGTTCTGTTCCAGATGAATTCGTCCGATTTGGGACGATATCGTCAGATCGGCGACGATATCGTCCAACGGTCAAAACAACTTCTAAAAATGGCATGAAAAATGAGGTGAGCGGTTAACGGGCGGTTTCGGGGTTAAAATTCAAATTTTTACTTTTTACTGATGGTTTAACTGCGCCAATTTTAGGGTGCTACAATTACTAGGAGAAATTTTGATGGCTCAACCCCTAAGCAATCCCTAAATCATAAGCATTTTTATGAAGTGTTTGCTATCGAGTTCTCTAGAGTTTTCGAGTGCTCTTCCCTCCCATCCTTGCTTGCCATAACCCTCACATCCTTTGTTGCCTCCCTCACTCATCCATATTTGGCTCTGTAGACTTTCCCCCCAGCCATTGAACACCTTTGGGCACTTCTTGTCACTCCCAAGCTCCTCTAGGCACTTCCTTCCCCACTTCCAAGCACCTTTGGGAATCTTCTACCATCATCGAACATCCATGAGCGTTTCCTGCAACCACCAAGTACCCATGGATGTTTTACACCAGATATTATGAAGTCCCCCTAGCCTTAGGGTAATGCTAGGGCATTGCCACATCAGTTCACTGCAACAAGCTACATCAAATCAGAAGACAACAAATACATAAGGTAAATAAATTGTTTATTATTTTATCACATGTATTTTTAGTTCAGTTCATGTTATTTATAGTAAATGGTTAGGGTTGTAGTATTGATAATAGAGGGCCTCACATTGTGGAGCCCTCATAGTTGCTACTAACTCATTTGTTGTTTTAGTGTGTGCAGATCTAGAAATTTGACATCAGCAATGGACAATTGCTTAAGCTGGAGTGACCCAAATCGGATAACTAAAATCCCACTTAGTTTTTTTGGGAGCAATGATGCATTTGAAGACACCACCAACATTGTTTTTCTAGGATTTTAGAGAACCCTAGCCATTGTAAAATTTGTATCAAAGGGATTCAAATATTCTCATTACAACAATGGAGTTTTTAGGCTCCCCCCATTAATATAAGATCATTCATTGTGCAATTATGTGTTCTTTGAGTTAAATTTATTTAGTATCATTTGGTGTTGCATTTTTGTCTCTTCAAATGACGATCAGGGTGGTAACCCCTAAGGGTTTCTTTCTATGATTTACCTTACTAATTTATTTGTTGTTTTTTGTCATCTTGTAGGATTTTCAAAAGCATAGATTTTGCAAATTTTGATGGATCTAAGGTTTCTAGAAGTTTTCAGAAGGTATGCGAACACTCAACGGTGCTTGAGGGCTATTTAGAAATGCCCAGGTGCATTTCAAAAATACCCAAGGACATTTTACAAATAGTTGGAGCAGAAGTGTAGGTTGTTTGGTAAGTATAAAGCCAAAACACAAAACGTAATTTATTACCATTTAAAGAAATCCATTGGAGGGAATCAAAGACTTTAATATTAGATTTAGTAGAACCTAGAATAGAGTCCCATAGGCACTCAAATCAACAGATGCCCAAGAATTCATCTACTATACTCATGCATTCAACCCAAACTTGGCCTTGCAAATATGCCAATCTAATGTGGTAGATTTTCCTAGGTTTATCAAGCTGCTATAATTATCAAAAATACCTTAATTGATGTAGGTAAAATAACTCCTAGATTGGTTATTTCATATTTCTCTAAAATACCATAATCTAGCACAAGAAATGTAGCCCTCGATCATAATTACACATCTACCAAATGTAGCTTCAATTCCTATAGTAAAATTCCTAGCATTACCTTTGAATCCTACAACATCGATGTTACCAACACCACCTACCATTCTTGCATTGCCTTCCTTAGAGCCCCAAGAACCAACCATCATGAAAGAAATAATGTTGGCATTAAAAATTTACTAATGAAGTTACCACCATGAAAAGAAGAGAAGAGGAGAAGAATTTCTAGCCTAGGATATTTTTGTATATGACAAAAGACCAATGGGTATCTTCCAATGGTGTTGATGGGAAGCCTAATACAATATAAAATAATCAAGGGGATAATCCTTCTATGTTAGCATTAGAAATAAATTTTTGGTGTCAGCTTGCAAAAATCCTCATAGAGAAGATACTTGTATGGTCTACCAACATCATGCGTAGATGGTAGTAGTAGAAAAAGCAAAAAAAAACTCAAAAAAAAGTGAGTTAACATATTGTGGGAGGTAGACCAAAATTTGATGATGTAAAATTCTATAGATGAGGATTCCATATCAGTCTTGACTTGATCCGATAATAAATTATTACATATGTAGATCCTTAGAGATTGGATATATTTAAGGCCTCATATTAATAAATAAAATAGTCAAATAAGGAATTATTCCAACCTACTCAAAGAACAAATAAAAATCCAAAGGAAGATCATAAAGAATAGTAAAAGCCAATGTAGGCAAAAGAAGTTGAAACTTAGAAGCAACCTAGGAATAAACTATGGTATCCTTATATCACCAAGCAACAAAGAATTGAGACAATATAGGAGTATCAAAGAAGATTTAATGAACCAAAAAAGAGATAAAAAGTAGCCATAGTATTATACAAGTTTTACTATTATAGAGGATATAAATAAAACTCCATCCAAAGCAAGCAAGTACAATGCTCATATGATTCTACGACAAATTGATCTTCCCTAGACATCACCAAAATCTACTCGTCCTAAAGGCTAGCCTCTTCTAGAATTTAATCTAGCACAAGGTAAATCTATATTGAGAATAAGAAAAAATAGGCCATTCCATTTTTAAATGTCCTTGTGCATGGAGGAATGGATTATACATAATTATATGGTAGACTTCAATGCAACACTGACAGTAATACCTAAAGTAATATATGAATAAATAGGCATGGATTATACCTCGTCTAGTCTCTAAGTGCTTTAGTTGGATGGAACTCTAGTCAAAATTGTTGGCATAATCAAGGACATACCCATGGTGCTTCACAAAATACCATAGATTAATAGTCATACAAAAGGTAGTTGTGGTAGATTTAGAGCCATTTTGCATGTACCTCTCTCATGAATTTATAACCAAGTTGGGTGGATATCTATCCCTAGATTATTCACATATGGAGATCCATAATAAGGGAAGTAAGGTGAAGATATACATAAAAAAACCACTTAATATCATATAGAAAATTTTTAGAAAGAGGAGAATCATGGTAATATGATTAGTGATGAAGTTGAGCAATCATTGATGAGCTACAAACTAAAGATGAGTTTTCAATCAAAGGCCTCATTTCTATGATTGAAACATGGATAGGCACCTATTCCATCATGAAAGCAAAAGAGAAAAAAATTAGCCTTATCAAACAAAGATCTCACCAAAAAACTTTGGAAGTTGTACTTTGATGGAGCTAAATGTATACATGATTTTGGAGCTAGAATAATGCTAGTATCACCCTCTAAAGGAGTAAATAACCTTTCCTACCACCTAACTTGGAGTTGTACCAATAATGCAGTAGAATATGAAGCATTGTGTATAGGATTAAGAGAGGCATAGAAGATAGGAGTAAAGCTGTTGACGATCTATGATAATTCTAAACTAGTAGTCAATCAAGTTACTAAAAAATGCAACAACAAGCAAAATTATCTAAAAGCTTACCGAAACAAAGTATCATTTTTTTTGAAAATTTTGAAGGTTTGAAATAAAAGCAATCTCTAAAGAGAAGAATGTGCAAGCTAATGCATCTCCCATGGTAAGAGAGGAGCAATGGAGCGGAAGGAGAGCGATGGAGGAGCGAAAGGAGGGGCAATGGCGGTTGGTGGGAACCTCAAACTGGTGGAGGGTGAGGATCTGCTATAGCAGGAAGGAGACAGGGGGTCAGGATCCCCTATCCGCATAGTTCAAAAAAGCAAGAGGGATCGACCCTCCTGACAAATTCCTAGAAAAAGGGCCCCAGCAGGGGTCGGGGGACCCTAGGAAGGGCTTGTCCTTCTTGGAAATGCTAAGAGGCAAAAGGAAGGAGGGGACTGGCGACTTACCTCCTCTAATACCAAACAACAACAGGATAAAGGCCTCGACTGAAACCATGGAAATATTTTTGGCTATGGAATCATTCTCCTTAGTTGGCAAGTTCCTGGGTGGGAGACCAGATATTGAAACCATACGTTCCTGGGCTTTGACCAAATGGAAAATGATAGGAAATCTAGAGATTGTGGCTTTATCGAGGGGATTTTTCATGTTAAGATTCAATAACAAAGTCGATGCAGATCGAATACTGACGGGAGGACCCTGGTTTTTAGGAAAACGTAGCCTATTCCTCAGACAATGGGGGGAGGACTTCGATCCAGACAAGCAAAACATCAATATAGCACCTATTTGGGTTCGCCTACCAAAGCTACCAACATAGTTCTTCAATGAGTACTGGCTTAATGGCATAGCCAAAACCATAGGAGAGTTGGTGGCCATAGATCACCCGACCAGGGCAAGGACGAGAATGATGCATGCCAGGATCTACGTGAATGCCAACCTAGACTCTAAACTTCTGACCCAGGTGGAGCTAGAATATGGAGACTATCTAAGGGTGCAACCGGTGGAGTACGAGAACAAGCCGGCTTTTTGCAACGAATGTAAAACTCAGGGTCATCTCAGGAACCAATGCTCGGTTTCATCAACCAACAAGGAAGCCATGAACATACCCCAATATAGCAAGACAAATGGGAGAGGGATCCCTACAAACCAAGGATCTCGACAAGCCTTTGCAGGATACAGGCCAGTCAGGCCCAACCAGGACAATCGGGGCAATGCAGGCCAACCCCAGTTTTAGGAGAAAGGAAAACAATGGTGCGAGGAGGTCAAGGACCTTCAGGTATGTAACAAGGATCCTACCTTTAATAAATTTGAAGTCTTAGTCAACATTGATGCTGAAAAAGAAATGGGTGAGAAGGAAAATCCCCAAATAGAGTTTCCTGAAACCCTAGAGTCCCCTGCCAAATCTGGCCCATCTATGATTGATCCAAAAAATCCCAAAACATCCTCTCACGGGAAGAAACAGGACCCGGGGTACTTCAGCCAAAATCTAGAAGGAATGGAGTCAATATTTGAGGTGGTTGAATCAGTGGGTATCAAAAGAGCTTCCAGTCCAGTTCTGCAACAACTTTTCCCCTATCAAGGGAGCCCTAACCTTACAGAATCCTCAATGAGAAATCCTCAGACCAAGGATCTTAAATTTTAGGAGCTCAGACAAAGTAAAGAGGATATTGAAAATGGTGATGACACCTTTCAGAATGAGGAGAGGGAACCCATGCCTCCTCACTTTAGTCCAAAAAAAACCAGAAGTACAACCAAGTCTCCTATCGATTATGGAAGCGAGAAAAAGAGAGGGCGGATGACCACTGCAGAACATTATAGACTCAGGATCAATAATGAAATTGCTAATGGCAAACAAAAAACACTTCTACAACAAGCTATTCCAAGTCAGGATGATAGCAATACAAACAAACCCCTTTTGGTCCAAGGAAAGGGGAGAGGAAAAAATAACAAACCGTCTAAATGAAGGTTCTCTCATGGAATGTGAGAGGCCTAAATGGCCTACCGAAGCAAAGGGTAGTGAAATAAATAAGGAAAGAATTCAGTCCTACAATAATTTTTCTTCAAGAAACAAAAATAGACAAAATACAATCAACATCCATAGCTAAAAATATTTGGAAACAAGGGGAAGTTGCTTTTCAACAGGCAATGGGAGCGTCTGGAGGAATAATGATCTTATGGGATCCAAACAAATTAGAAGGTATTGTGCTACAGGCGGATGATAGAGTGCTCAGTGTCCTATTCCATGATACTGATCAAAACAAATCTTGGATTATGTCAAATGTGTATGCCCCAACTTCTATCCAGGGACGATCAGAGTTATGGGAACATCTAGGCCACTTAAATCAAGCCTTCAACAACATTCCTTGGGTGATTGTTGGTGACTTTAACACCCCCTTATACCCGTATTACAAAAAAGGAGGATCTGGACTTCCATCAAAAAGCATGGAAGACTTTAATAACTTCATAAACATAAATGAATTGATGGATGTCAAACTAAAAGGAGCCAAATTTACCTGGACCAACCGAAGAATAGGGAGCCAGCTGATTCAGGAAATATTGGACAAATTTTTTCTATCTAAGGAAGCCATCACAATGTTTGGTGATTCTATACTTCAGGCTCTTCCCAAAAGTGCTTTAGACCATAGCCCTCTTTTGTTTGAGGTCATTCAAGCCAACCCTTTCAAAAAACCATTCCGGTTCCAATCAATGTGGGTTAAACATGATGACCTGAGGGAACAAATCAAAGAATGGTGGTTGCAACCTTGTCAGGGAAGTTCCTCATTCAAATTAGCTCAGAAGCTAAGGATGGTTAAAGATAAACTCAGAATCTAGAACAGAGAAGTATTTGGCAATATTTTTGAAAATAAGAAAGCAGTTGGAGAGAAACTACAAATGATTGAAAGCAAAATCCAGAATGGCAACTATGATGAGGCAACAATATTAGAAGAGAGGGACACCCTCAGTGAGTTTCACAATATCCTTGCTTGTGAGGAAATCTATTGGAGACAAAAATCTAGAGCTCTGTGGTTAAAGGAGGGAGACTCAAACTCAATTATTTTTCATGTTTCCACCCTAAGAAATAGGAGCAATAACAAAATCAACAATCTTATTAAGGTGGATGGATCCTCAACTCAGAACATCCAGGAAATCAGAGAAGAGGTAGTTGATTACTTCAACACCCTATTGGGTGAAGAAACTATCTATCAGGTTGAGGTAAAATATTCTCTTCTCCAGTTCATACCTCAACTCATTGATGAGTCCACAAATGATTCTCTCATAGCGGCTTTCACTGATGAGGAAGTCAAAGAAGCCCTGTTCAGTATGGAACCGGATAAGGCACCTGGACCTGATGGGTTTCCACCCCGCTTCTTTCAGGCTTACTGGGACATTGTGGGTGCAGATGTCATGGCTGCCATTAGGGAATTTCAAACCTCAACACATATTCCTAGGGGATTCAATTCCACATTTATAGTGTTGATTCTGAAAGTCCCAAACCCAAGGACAATGGCTGATTTCAGGCCGGTCAGTTTGTGTAACGTATCCTACAAAATCCTCACCAAGGTGTTAGCCAATAGGTTCAAAGTAATTTTATCGGGTATTATTGACCAGAGTCAGGGGAGCTCGGTTCAAGGAAGATCAATTTTAGATGGTGTTATTACGGTCCATGAGGCCCTCCATACTGCAGCTCAGACAAAGAAAGCAACCATGGCTCTAAAATTAGACATGAACAAAGCCTTCGATAGGATTAATTGGGAGTTCCTGGATGCAATATTACTAAAATTTGGATTTCATCCTCAATGGGTTAGACTAATCAGAGGATGCATTACGAAGCCTTGGTTTTCGGTCTTGGTGAATGGGTCAACGATAGGTTACTTTCAAAGAAAAAGAGGATTAAGGCAAGGAGACCCTATTAGCCCTATGCTTTTCATCATTGTGGCAGAAGCTTTAGGTAGGACAATCAGGGCCGCCTCTATTGCAGGACTCATTTTAGGCATTCAAGCGACCTCCTCTACCAATCCCGTCACTCACCAACAATTTGTGGATGACACATTGTTGCTAACCCTGGCTTCAGTGGTGGAGGCTAAAAGGATCAAACACATTCTTAAGATGTATGAAGAAGCTGCTGGCCAGAAGGTGAATTTCAACAAAAGCAAGCTCTATTTCCTCAATACCCCTGCTCCCAGACAAACCAGCATTGCAAGGATTTTGGAATGTCACACTGCATCCCTCCCAACCTCCTATCTAGGCATGCCCTTATTCTCAGGAACCCCAGAAGGAGCAATGTGGAATAACGTTCTGGAGAGGATCCAAAAAAAGTTGGCAGGATGGAAAGGCCATCTCCTATCCCAGGCAGGGAAAGTGACGCTCACCATGGCTTCCCTGTAGAGCATTCCTATTTACTTTTTATCCGTGTTCAAAGCCCCAAGCAAAGTGTATCAAAAAATCAAACAATTCCAAAAAATTTCCTTTGGTCTGGGATGGAAGAGAAAAAAAGGATCCACTTGGTTGGGTGGAGCAAAGTTTGCAAACCTAGAACTAATGGAGGATTAAATCTAAGGAAAGTCTCTCTCCTAAATACGATGCTTTTAGCTAAACAAGCTTGGCGACTGCTATCTAATGTTGAAAATGAGTGGACAACCATAGTCAAGAGGAAATACCTCCAGGGAGCAGACTTCCTTAATGAAAATTTGGTAAGCAGGGGATCCGCCTTCTGGAAAGCAATCCTCACTAGCAGAGAGTTGGTCAAGAATGGGATCAGATGGATATTAGGTAATGGCCACAAAATCAACTTTTGGGAAGATAGGTGGGCCAGATCTGAGGCTCTTTCAAGCAACCCTCACTTGGCTAGGCTCAAAGATCACACGAAACGTTCCATAGGGCTTCAGGTGGCAGATTACATAAGGCAGGACAGGAACTTCCCAAAATGGTAGACTATCAGGGTCCAGGGTTTGTCGGTCGAGTGCGGAGAGCTTCAAAATATTCTACATCAGCAGCTCATACCCACAGGGAATACTGAAGACCATATAGTGTGGGCAAAAATAGAAAGTGGAGAATTTTCAGTCAAAATCGCCTACAACTTACTTCTCAATCACGAAGACAACCAGTTTCAACCTCATCTGGTCTGGATAAAGGGCCTCATCCCCAAAATATCTTTCTTCTCATGGCTGGTTATTCAAGAAAGGATCCTTACCATTGACCAAATGCTAACTAAAGGAATGATTATTGCTAACCGGTGCTTCATGTGCAGGGCAGGATGGGAATCAGTTCAACACCTTTTTTTAGAATTCTCGGTGACCACCTCGATCCTAGATGGGCTTTTCCAAGCATTTAGAATCTCTTGGGCTAAACCGGCCTCAATCCCTGAAGTCTTCCAACAATGGCCCTTCCCCTTTGTTAATCCAAAATTGAGGTTCCTTTGGAAGATAAGTTGGCACCACTTCCTTTGGCAAATTTGGTTAGAGAGGAACCATAGAGCCTTTAATGAGTCCAAGCATAATTCTCAAACCATCCTCAACCGAATCCTCACCTTTGCAAAAGAAAATACCAACATCTTTCCTTCAGATGATAGAGGAACCCTTCCTTCAGAAAAACAATTAGCCCTGTCCCTAGGCATCCCATTGGAGGATAATTCCTCGGTACCAAAACCTAACCCTAGAGCTGGAATCATTTGGGAGCCTCCCCCTACAGGCTGGTCCAAGCTCAATTTTGATGGTGCATCGAAGGATAACCCGGGGTGGGTGGGTGCTAGAGGAGTAATCAGAGATCATCAAGGAAACATGATTTTGGCCTTTGCTGAACCATTAGGATCTAGAACTAACAATGAGGCTGAGGCTAGAGCGTTGTGGAGGGGCCTATTGCTGGCTCGAGAGATCCAAGGCAACCTGATGGTGGAAGGAGACTCAAAAATCATTATCAACCTTTTAACTAATGGCAAAAAACCACCCTGGAGGATTGAAGCCATTATCCATGAGGCAAGGACCCTTTTCGAGGCCAGACAAGGAAAGAGGGCTCGCCACGTCTTCCGTGAGGCCAACAGATCAGTGGATAAATTGGCAAATGCAGGGGTCGAGGCCAACAGATTGACTACGTGGACACGTGATGTGCCTCATGAAATTGATCTCACCCTTCGCAATGATAGACAACCTATGCTCTAAGGGTGGCGGTAGAAAAGTGGCCAATATCCACGTGGCCAATGTGCATCATGAGGCCGCGTTACAAAAAAATCCCAATCAGACGGAGTTGATTCCTAGGTCAACGTTCTCAAATACCTCGAAAAGGATTGATGGGGGAATCCACAAGGGCAGGATTTAATCCCCCCACCACTCCTCTAGGGACTCAACGCTCAAAATATTCAACATTATTGGCCACATCTATGGCGACAAGGCGGGGGTCATTGCCGTGTAGACTCCGATGGCGGCAATTTCAAATTTTGGCAAGCATCTCAAGAAGACAAAGAATCATTGCAATGAGAGGCGGACTACGAGGAAACAGATGTTGTTGACTGATAGGGCCACCTGGCGTGAAGCCCAAATGGAGGACGTTGGTTGGACCGGGTCCATGCAAAGTACAAAGGTCGATGAAGGCACAATAAAAATGGTGATAATGACATTTAGTGAGGATCCAAATCATAATGACATGGAGGTAGTTGGGAGGCGGATAAGGCTGATAGATCATGCGTGGAAGCAGAAGACACAGGTGGAGGATTACGACCGGTCCTTTCCAATGCATGGTAATCTCCCTAAGGATAGTGTTGATCTACGGATAATCAAAGGCAGCCAGAATCACATGCTGGCACCCAAGGACAGCTGGCACAAATCCAAGGTGGCAAAGGGGGGATGGATCCCCGAAGATGGCACACCAATTAAGGAAAACCCCATATCTTACCACCATGGCTTTAAACCCTATTCCTTCCCCAGCAGTAGCAAAAGAGGAAATCGACAGTGTGTTAACCTGAGAAAGTCTGAACGAATCATAAGGAAGAAGACTACGAGCGGAAATATGACTTACGTTGAGCCGAGCATGGTCATCATGGAACCCGTGGCTCAGGCCATCCTCACTGAGCGATGTTTTACCCAATTTTTTGACCTGTTCTCAGGGGCAGAGGAAGATATCACCCAGGCGGTGATGGACACTTGGGAGGATGACAAAGTGGAGATACGAGGAAGAGAGTTCATCATTGATGTGAACATGCTGGCTGTGGTAACTGGTCAGATGGTGAAAGGTCGCTCCATCCATCGCCAAAAACATCACTGGGAGGTGGAATTGAAGGAATTTCATGACAACCCAAAAATTTTCAAGGAAGCCAAGAATGGGCTCACCAGAATGGATTTGCCCACCCCATGGAATGGGGTCATGAAAAACGTGATGGAGTTTATCATGGCTGAGGATCCCAGTAAGACTTTGCTGAGCTTTCACTATGCATTCATAAACTTCTTTCGGGATGTCAACCCGATAAGTATTCCTCAGTTTCTGATGAACTCGATGAACTACACCATCAATGCCTATCATAGCAAGAGAGGGTCTACCATGCCGATGCACCAAGGATTGTTCAAAGTAATCTATAAGTGGGTGTTGGCCATGACACCTAATCCCAAACCTCAAGTCATCGAGGAGATACCACCCAGTCATCAGCCAGATAGCTCGGGGGCAAGAGCTAGCCCAGGCACCAACAAACCTTCATCTGTGTCTCCAATGAAGAAGAGAGTGGGGGAGCCCATAACCAGAGGGGGCACGACCAAGAAAAAACTAAGGATTGAGGAACCCCCAATGAGATCCTCATTGAGACTTAAGAACAAACAAATCCAAGGCAGCTCCAAAACCAGTGCTAGCGACCTGGACGAGGAGGGACCTACAATCATGGTTCTCAAAAGGTTCATTTTGAAATCTTATGCGACCATCATCCACCAAATGCAGGAGCACTATGACACTATGACTCAGGTGATCTTCAACGAAGGATACATGCCAAAAGTTGAGGCCAAGGACGATGACGAGGAAGAAGAGGATGAAAAGGAAGAGGAGCTCGAGGAAGATGTCAAAGATGAGGCATGAGGATCCCCGGGTCCTAGGGGGTATCATTTTTGGTTGATGTTTTTTTAGAGGAAGTAATCCTCTTAGGGCTGAGGTCCCCTTTTCCTTTTGTAATGTTGATCAGTGTGGCTTGCCCATCTTGGTTGGTCCTGTATTGTTTTTGGTCTATGTCTACGTCGCCTACCTGGCTAGGACTGCTAGGAAGTTTAGTAGTTGTAGAGGACAGAAGATCCTCAGGATAACTAGGATCCGTAGCTTCAGCTGAAGGCTGTCTTTTGTAAAAGGTTTTGGGTCAACCTGTAAAACCTGGTAATTAATGAAGAAATTTACTTACCAAAAAAAATTTCTACCCAACTTCTGATATGGGGAGAAATTGAATATATATTAAAATTGCTTTTAGGCCTTCCATGCCAAAATAAGGATACTTTCTGGCAGGTTTTCAATAATGACGAGCATAAAGTGAATTTATTAGTTTAGGAGGAATCTTATGCAAATATTATTGAATACATCTCAAGAATATAAATGAAAAAGATGTTGTTTAGCTGAAGAACAATCATATTTGTAAGGGATTGATTACACTTGAGATTTTATTTGATAGTAGTGATCATCTAACTGACCAGAAAAATAATTGATGAATAGGTGTTCAGAGAGGTCTATATTGAACCTAAAAGAAACTTGAAAATTGGAATATAATGTTCTAAAGAAGTTCAAAAATTCTAATATTATGCAAATAATTTAGCAACATCATTATATGGAGCTACGATGATTTGAAAGTATATATTAAAGAGACTATCCAACACATACTAGAATTGTTGCCTAATGCTAAGCCATTATAACAAAAGAAAAGGCTAATAAATCCTAATATAGAAGCATTTATGAATAAGGATTTGTTGAAGTTACTTAACACAAAGATCATTTATCTAGTCAAGCACTCTACATGGCTAGCTAATCTAGTATCGATTAGAAAGAAGAATGGTGGCATCCTTCTATTTGTGGATTTTAGAAACTTGAATAAATCATCTTTGAAGGATCACTATCATCTACCCCAAATTGATCAAATTTTGTATTCTATTACTTGGGAAGAAATTTTCTCCTTGTTTGATGGATTCTCTAAATTTAATCTTATAGACACCAAAACCTAGCCACTTGTCGTCCATCCTGACTTTCCTGCCATTTCCACAATTTATTTACATATATATATATATATTTAATATTAATATTTTACATATTTTTAATAAATATATATTTATATAAGTGAATTAATCCTAGCCATACGATTTCATTTAATCTTATCCATCCATTTACATCAATCCATGCCACAACCTAAATTTAATATACACCCTTTGATGTGCTTTTATCTCAGCCACACGATTAGTGTCATTGAAATCCTAAGTATGCCCTAGGTTGGATTATTAATAGGAGACATTTTTATGGCTCAACCCCTAAGCAATCCCTGAATCATAATCATTTTTCATGAAATGTTTGCTATCGAGTTACCTAGAGTATTCGAGTGCTCTTCCCTCCCATCCTCACTCACTATAACCCTCACATCCTTCGTTGCCTCCCTCACTCATCCAAATCTGTCTCTATAGAGTTTCCCCTTACCCATCGAACACCACCAAGCACCTTTGGACATATTCTACCATCATTGAACGTCCATGGGCATTTCCTGTAGCCACCAAGTGCCAATGGATGTTTTACACCAGAGATTCTAAAGTCCCCCTAGCCTTAGGATAATGCTAGGGTATCACAGTTCACTGCAAAAAGCTACATCAAATCAGAAGACAAGTACATAAGGTAAATAAATTGTTTATTATTTTATCACATGCATTTTTTGTTTAGTTCATGTTATTTATAGTAAATAGTTAGGGTTGTAGTATTGATCATAGAGGGCCTCACATTGTGGAGCCGTCATAGTTTTTACTAACTCATTTGTTGTTTTAGTGTGTGCAGATCTAGAAATGTTACATCGACAATGGACAATTGCTTAAGCTGGAGTGACATGACATCGGATAACTAAAAGCCCACTCACTTTTTTTGGGAGTAATGATGCGTTTGAAGACACCACCAGCGTTGTTTTGCTAGGGTTTTAGAGAACCTTAGCCATTGTAAAATTTGTATCAAATGGATTCAAAGATCCTCATTGTAACAATGGAGTTTTTAGGCTCCCCCCATTAATATAAGATTATTCATTGTGCAATTTTGTGTTCTTTGAGTTCAGTTTATTTAGTATTATTTGGTGTTGCATTTTTGTCTCTTCAAATGGCAATCACGGTGGGACCCCATAAGGGTTTATTTTTATGATTTACCTTACTGATTTATTTGTTTTTTTTTATCATCTTGCAGGATTTTCAAAAGCGTAGATTTTGCAAATTTTGATGGATCTAAGATTTTTGGAAGTTTGCAGAAGGTGTGCGAACACTCGTTGGTGCTCGAGGGCTATCCAAAAATGCCCAGGTGCATTTCAAAAATGCCCAAGGGTATTTTAAAAATAATTGGAGCAAAAGTGTATGTTCTTTGGTAAGTCTAAACCCAAAATCCTAGTTTTTTTATTTATGTGTTTTGGGTAGTTTTATGTCTTTTTTAGGTTTTAAGATAAAAAGAACTTCATTAATTAATTTGGAAAAGAACATTCATACTAGATTGCATCTTAGGTTTTAGATTAATCATTTGCATCCATCCACATATTCTATTTGAAGTTTTTAATTTTCTATTATGTGAAAAAAAATATATTGCATTCTGATTTCATGCGAATTGAAATTGCATAATTATTTTACATTATTGGGTTAGGTATTTCTATTTTTTTAGGTCTAATTAGGAACATTGTTCATATACCAAGATTTTCCCATACTTGGGTGATTCTACAGAGGAGTAGACAAAGCCCCCAACTATTTAGGGTGGGTCTTAAGTGGTGTACTCTACATACTTTGGAAAAATTGGTATTGTGAATAGTGGCTTATGATTTAGACCATTGAAAGTGGTTATCTTTCTAACATTGTATGAACACAATAGAAAATCATAAATTAAAAAAAAGAATCACAAACTGCACATTCAAATTTAAGAGTAGTGGCTGAATTTCATCACCAGCCATTGCTTGAGATTTGGTGATGGTGGCTTTCATCTCCATCCACCAATCTCTACCCTTAGAAACCCTAGGTCACCCTTGAGAAAACTTTCTATATTTCATCACCATAAAGAATCTCATTGCCCCAACTTAGCCATAGTTTTTACCTTCTTTGGATTTATTTAGATTAGGACATTTAAAACACACAAGATTGAAACCTAAGGAAATAAACTCACATTAAAATGAAATAATCAATGAATGATGTAAGACACACCTGTTAAACAAACTTAACATTGGTTGTTTGTTTTTATTGTGAAATTTAAATTTGGTGTTTCATTTCACTGCATAATATGTATTTTTGATTTATTTTCTTTATGGTATTAAAAATAAAACAAAAGAAAGAATTAAATCAAGATAATCCAATGGAACCTTCATCCACTTGACCCACCACTTATGTGGTAGATTCCCTGAATGTAATATAGGTAGATCTGTCTACAATTCCCTCACATTCCTTACCATACAAAACATTTTGCATGGCTATGCCCCAAGAAGAATTAACCTCACCAACCATTGATCACCATATTACCCACATAGACATAACACGAGTAGAAGCTCTCATGAATTCTTCTAACTATGTCTTAGAGTCGGTCCCCAACTCACCTAGAAAAGATCTTACTTTATAGTGGGAGCCTATTTATTCCTAGCCACCATCTAGCTTTACCCAGGTGTACACCAACCCTCTTTTTGATGCATCAATTGCACCATCCTACCATATGTCCATTCCCTAATCCTCATGTGCTCCTAGAACTTCATACATATCCACATACACCAACCCCTTGTATGAAGCACATGTAAATGCTACTTCACAAGTTTTAGGCTCACAAGTTACCATACCTAGTGTAACTTATCCCCAACCACATCTTCCATACCATCTGCTTCCATATCCTTAGCTTATGATAGATATATTAATGAAGCAAGGGAACACCTGAATAAATTTATTAGACATCATAAAAATGGTCAACAACAAGTATAGGTGAACCCTAAGCATTTACCAAACTCTACTCAGATTATCCTTGTTAACTCAGGTCCATAATGGGCACCACAATATTCTATGGTTTCTATCCTTTTTCCTCAACCAACTCATACTACCACCCATCCTATTCCCATTGGACAATCTAGCCATAATTGTCATATATCAACCTCATTCCATAATTTCCCATATTTTCATCATCAGTCTCCCATTCATCAATTTCCATCAAATTCACCTAGCCATCATTACCAATATCATCATCACGTAGTCACTCCATAAAAATTCTCCACTCCACCACAAAATCATCAGGTAATTCAGGGCTTCCACATTCCTTAAGAAGACCCTCAAATTAAGGCCATGCAAAAAAATATAGATCAATTGATACAACATACTCCTAGTTTAACAAACTAGAAATCAACTTTACGCCAATTGATCAATAAACCCATTCATCCTTCGTTACCATCCCTGCCATATCCAAAAAAATTCATGGTGCCTAAGTTTGAAAAATTTAAGATAACTGAGGATACCAAAGAACATGTGAGAACTTTTATACACGCATTTTTAAGAATTCAAAATGATAATGCGCTCATGCTTTGAATTTTTTCTCAAACATTAGGAGGAGATTCCATAGAATGGTATAATAAATTACCCAACCATAGTATTTATACTTTTGAGCATTTTATTGACCAATTATTTGAGCATTTCATATTAAATGTTAAAAAGAATATTTCATTGTCTGATGTCTATGCTTTAAGACAACATGTTGATGGGTCTATTTACAATTTTATAAACCATTGGAGGGTTGTCATCACTAAGTTGCCATTCACCTTGCCAATGGATGAGCTAATCAAGCTATTCACCAAGATTTTTTAAAACCCATCTCTTGGATGCTTCAACCACAAACTTATCATTCATTTGAAGAAGATTTAGCTAAGGCTAGTGTCATCAAGGAATTCAAAATCTAAGAAGGCATACTTAAGCCTAAAAAGAAAGAATGACAAAATAAGGGACAATAGAAAAGCAACTATTTTGGCCAACCAAAATAAACACAGGCTACCTTAGCTAGTCAACCTAATCACGTTAATAAAGTAGTCATGAGTCAGTCGATAATGGCTCAAAAAAAATCTGTGCAACAGACACCGCAACAAATTGCTTATCATGTGGTATCATCAACAACTCAAGCCATGCAGAACACAGTGACAACTATGGAAAATATCCTTAGTGATAGTCTGTCTAACAAAATCACCAATACACCTCTTTATCTGAGTCATATGCTTCCCTTTTTTGAAGGTTGTATGACACAAATATACTTACTTTACCTAAAATTAGACCTCATGATCCCACAAAACGTAGTAATACTATCATAAACATCTATTTTTTCTTTATAATAATCAAAATGGGTATGATATTAACAATTTCCATGCATTTAAATACATAGTACAAGACCTTATTGACCTGGGGGCGATCAATATTGACAACCCCCTTGGTCAACAAAACCAAAACCTTGGTAGTTTTCAAACACCACTTCCTCATAATGAGGAGCTCCAACCAAATATAGGAGGTTCTAACACCACTTCTAATCAATTCAATCATATCCAAAAATACCAAGGGTTTGTAGGGTCCATCCATGTGATCACTAGAGGTCAAAGAAACAATCAACAAAATGTAAGGCAACAACCTCAAGCAAGTGTGTCACAACCTCCAAAATTGCCACCCATTCAAATTTCCTCCAATACTTCATCATCCATCCACATCCCTAGCCAATAAAATATGTCAAATCCTCTCATAAATCATCCACCATGACCAATCATCTCATTGAGTAGCCAATTAAATACAAGTCTAAAGATGGATTCTGCCAAATTATCAATTTATGAGTTAATTCAACAATCTCCCCCACATCGTGAGGCATTCATGGATATTCAAATCCATTGAACTACAATCTCAATATTCTAATGCCTTCAAAAACTTTGTAGGGAGCATTCAAACATACATGGAGCCTTCCATTACATTCTATAACTTTGAGATTAAGCCAATCTCATTAAACTCAGTAGACCCTCCATTGCATATTATGGCTCTAATTGACAAGAAGCCTTTTAAAAAAGTTCTAATTGATATCGATTCCTCTATAAATATCATTACCACATCCACTCTTCATCATATTAAAATTCCCCCATCCCATATCACAAAATCATCATTTACCCTAAAAGCATTCAATGATGCTTTATGTTCCATAGTTGACACTATTGTTTTGCCCATTGAAGTAGGGGTCAAAACAATGCACATCATGTTTCACATCTTGGAAGGATCCATGGCATACAATGTACTCATTGGTAGATATTGGATGAGGGAAATGAGACGTGTCCCTTCCATTTTACATCAATGTTTGAAATACGTTCATGAGGGACAAGTACATTACATACCAGTGGACATTGAGATGTTTAAGTATTGCAATTTCATTTCAAATCCTTATAAGTCCATGCTTCCTTCCACTCACATTTTCCTTTCACCATCAACCAATCCATCAACCACTTCATCAATTCCCACATCAAAAACTCCTATTATTGAGGAGCTCCCTATCACAAATCCCAATCAAGTTTCTATAACCCCATAATTTTCATAATTGACTACATGCATATGTGGTCATAGTTAGTCCACATCATCAACATCATTTCCATCCACATCATCATCATCTATTCAACAACCTTCCCAATCCAATCCATTGCCATCACCTAATATTTCACAAGTCAAATTAATATATTGTGAAACATCTCCAACTTCACCATTACCCGAGAAATCATATGATCATAGTCCTTCCATGTCATCCCAAGTTGAGGTCCACCTCACTAATCCTAGTATTGGTGAATATGTGGTCCAAGACATCATTGTCACACCCCTCAACATTTCTAAGGCTAAGGATTTTGATCACCCATGTGACCCACCTTTAGCCATAGGAGCATTATATAACATGGGTTCAGCTCCAAATAGCATAAATTTTGTGTATGGGGGGATTGATTGTTCTTCAAATCCAACACCCATAGAAGAACCCAAGGAGCCAACATTTGCCAACATTCCAAACATGTCAGGAATTCCATCTTGATATTTTCACATATTCAATTGGCAAGGTCATGGCCTATGATTGCATGAATAGGGAGTGCATCAACCTATCGATGTTCCATATCAAGAAGTGCATGACCGTTCAGGTCTAGGTTTCCACCCACTTTCCACCACCTCTTCTCATGAACAAGCCTTCCAAATACTTAATATAAATTTAGAAGAAGAAGCCCTCCATATTGATAATTTTAATGATGAAATATATGAAGAATTTGAACTTATGTTGATAATTTGGATGAATTTTAAGAAGAATCGGAGCCCATTATTCCCCATATTGAACAAGATGAGTTTTATCTCAACATGTTCCCCATTCATGAGCCCAAATTTCACTCGCTTCTTCCACAAGAGTGAGCTACACCTACTGGTGAGCCACCACCTCCATTCCACTAATCTATTTCATAAGCCAACTTGTGACATATGTACATAATACAAAAGTAGTGGTTTTCACCACTACCAAAAATAAGAAAATCAAGAACAAAAGAAAAATAAAAAATAAAAAATCAGCAAAAATATTTTCTTTCTTTGCATTGGATGTATATAGCATTTAGATAAATGCATTTATTTGTGTTGCTTACCAATTTTTAGGTTAACCAAGATTCTAGCATCGGTTTCTAGTTTCCATCCATTCCATCTGACCTTATTCACCTTACCCATAAGTCAACATGAATCCTATTGATTTATTTACCCCACTCCGTAATCCATATGATTCGAATAATCCAATTCTAATTGACATAAGTCTCATTTATATGGACCAAATTTCCTCACCTACATCCTTTGCAAATTTGTCTTGTCCAAGGAATTATTAAGGGCTTTTGCCAACTACATGCCTCCATCCCCTCTACCTTTGCCTTCACCTTCACCTTTGGATCCCTAGGTTTTCTAGGAAAAAATAGATGAGGATAAGCCATAAAAGTTTGATGACATCTTAGATGATATTAATTTGATTTCTATGCCCCATCAACTTGAGGAAGGTTCCCACATGTCTATTGAATATGCTATCGATGTGAATCTTAGTTAAAATAAATATAATCCCCAAATTGTCAAGATTGAAAAAAGTTTATCACCTGAAGAACAAGAGTAATTAGTCTCTCTCTTCAAGAGGAAGAAGGGCATTTTTGCATGGTCCTACAAGGACATGCCTGGTCTTGATCCTAGTTTGGTTGTCCATAATCTCACCTTACATCCTGATGCTAAGCCAAAAACTTAGGAGAATGCATCCTACTATGGCCCTCTTGGTAAATACAGAGCTTCAAAAACTCCTAGACGTGAACTTCATAGTTCCTATCGACTACCCTAAGTGGCTTTCAAAAATGGTACCTGTTCCAAAACCTAATGGGACGATACACATTTGCACTGACTTTTGAGACCTTAAAAAAGCATGTCCTAAGGATGATTTTACTCTTCTAGATATTGATACTCTTATAAATACCTATGTTGTCCATGAAATTCTTTCACTTATGGATGGTTTTTTAGAATACAACCAAATTCGAATAAATCCTGATGACCAACACAAAACAACATTCACTACATCTTGGGAACTTTTTGTTACAAGGTGATGCCCTTTGGCCTCAAAAATGAAGGTTCCACTTATCAACGTGCCATGACATATATTTTCCATGATTACATGCATAATATTATTGAAGATTATGTGGATGATCTCTTGGATAAATCTAAAACTTGAAAAGAACACCTTGGTGTATTGGAGAATTTTTTTGACCAACTTCTAGAGCATAATGTAAGGTTGAACCCCATGAAATGTGTCTTTGGTGTTACCTTGGGTAAACTTCTAGGATTAATTGCATCCAAAATAGGCATTGATGTGGACCCTAATAAGGTCAAGGCCATCATGGAAATGCCTCCCCCAACTAACTTAAATAAATTACGAAGTTTACAAGAACATATCCAATAAATACATCATTTTATTGCACAACTTTCTGATAAATGTAGATCATTCAATCAACTACTACAAAAGGGGGTGCCATTCTCTTGGATAGATGAATATCAAAAAGCCTTCGATGACATTAAGAAATACCTAGCTTCTCCACCAGTCTTAGCTCCTCCTTGTCTAGGGGTCCCATTCTATCTTTATATTTTAGCAACAAACTTTGAATCAGGGACAATGCTTACACAAAATAATGAGGATAATTGAGATCAAGTTGTCTATTACATTAGTTGAACATTGGTAAGCTATGAAACTAGATACGCTTATGTAGAAAACTTGTGCTTAGCAGTGGTTTTTGCCACTAAGAAATTTTGATACTACATGCTTAGTCACACAACATATGTCATAGCTAGAGAAAATCCTCTGCATTATATGATGTCTCACACTTACAATAACACTTGCACTGCTAAATGGATAATGCTCCTTACTAAATTCAACTTGGAATTCATTAGCCAAAAGTCCATTAAATGTCAGGTAATAGTCGATCAACTTATAAAAGCTCCACTACCTAGTGATCATCCTTTGATTATTGAGCTCCTAGATGATTCAATATTTTCTGTCACTGAGCAAGAAGAATATGTTATTCTAGATAAAGACATCGATATCACACTATTAATTGATGGCTCTAAGTGCACGAAAGGTCAAGATGATGGAGTCATGTTTCATACACCCTAGGGGGTACCTATTTCCTTATCATTCAAACTTGACTTCTAATGCACAAACAACACTATAGAGTATGAAGCCTTAATCCTAGGTCTTCAATCAACTATAGCCATGATATTTGGTGATTCTCAACTTGTTTTTAAGGAAATCAATGGATAATACCAATGTAAAGAACCTACCATTAAGTTTTATCATGAAGTAGCAATGAAATTGCTCTCTAAGTTTGATTGGTATGAAATCAATAGTTTGCCACGTTTGACTAATAGATTTGCAGATGCAATGGCCTCTCTTCGATCATTGATTCCAAAATATTCCTTTGGATAGGTACAACTCCTTATAATTTCAATGGTCTCTAAATATGCAATTATCTGTGCTGAGCCTAAAGATGAAAATGATGTTTACTTTATCTAATAAAATCCATATGAGCCTTGGTCAAGCTAAATCATAACATTTCTCAAGTTTGGAACACTCCCATATGACATGTCTTGAACTACCAAACACACATTCAAGAAAAAGGTAGCCTATTTCATTATCTTTGGGGACATGTTGTATAAATATGATTATGATGGAGTCCTCCTTCGTTATATCGAGTCTAGTGAGGCACAAAGAGCCATAGTTGAAGCTCATGATGGTACATGTGATGGTCATTTTAGTGGAATGGCCATTGCAAAACGTATTTTATGCATGGGTTATTATTGGCCCACAATGGAACAGATTGTTGCACTTATGTTAAACATTGCAAGAAGTGTCAAGAGCATGCTAATTTAACTCATGTACCATCACAAATCTTAAAACCTATTCAAAGCCTTTGGATATTTTCACAATGGGGTCTAGATATAATTGGCAAAATTTCACCTCCTTCCTTGGGAAAACATACATTCATCATCACAATCATTGAATACTTCACAAAGTGGGTTGAGGCAATTCCTCTAACCAGTATGATAGGATCTAGAATTGTGGAGTTTATAATTCATCATATCATTTGTTGTTTTTGTATACCCTCAAAAATCATCTTTGATAATGGTAAGTATTTCAAGAACAAGGATGTTCGAGCACTTTGTGAGAAATAAAACATTCAACATAGTTTCTCGACTCCTTATTAACCACAAGAAAATGAATAAGCTAAAGCTTCCAATAATATCTTAATTGCTATTCTGAAGAAAATTGTTAAAGAAAATCATAGAGATTGACATACATAAATTCCCTTGGCATTATGGGCTTATTTAACAAGCATCTACATGCTTACAGGGACCACCATTTTCATTGGTCTATGAATCCAAAGAAATCATACCTCTTAAGTTCGAGATTCCTTCCTTGAGAATTTCTTTGCAAGAATTCATATATGACGACACTGCTAAACAAGCATATCTTGACCAACTCACACTCCTTTATGAGAGGTGATTCAATGCTTTAGAGAATTTATGAGTTTATCAAGATTGCCTAAAATGTGCTTACAATTCCAAAGTTCATTTACATGAATTCTAAGTAGGAGATATTGTCCTTAAAGAGAACCAAAAAATACCAATGCATTATCACATCTTCAATATAAATTCACGGCTAATTGGTTAGGTCCATACATTGTTACACAAAGAGTGGTTAATGGTACTTATAGGCTTGCCAGTCTAGAGGGAGAGGAAGAACCCGAACCACTTAATGTCATACACTTGAGAGAATTCTATGCATGATTTGATTTCTATATATGTATATATACATGGCTAATACACAAAAAAAATTGCATACATTTCATTCATAACATTGCATTTCAATTGCATCTACATTCCAAAAATAATGCATTCACACACATTTCATATTGCATTTCACAAAGTTGCACATCACAAATTTCATGTCATACATTGCATTCACATATCCATATTTCACATATCATATTAGGGATCATTTATTAAGTTCAAGGTCCTAATTGGTCCAACAAAAGTCATGTTTCCTTAATCAGGGGAACACCTTCACAAAGTCATCCACACAATTCCACCAAGTAAAATTTCCATTAGCACAAACCTCTTTTGCATAAAGGTCTAGGTGTTTTTGGTCACTCAACTACTCCTAGTGTTTTAAGAAAATCTAAAATACATGTCAAGTTCTTTTTAGGACCATTACAAATATTCACTAATAAAATCTTGAGTTTTGGGAATTGAATCCAAAAAATTCTTGAACCAAACACAATTTCATATATTAAAAACATCTTATGTCAAAGAGAGAGCACCATACCTGGTATGAACCTCAAAGTGAAAAGGATCATCCTTGCTAGTACCATAATGCAACATAGTCCACCAATATAGTGGTTCTAACCACTATTATAATTCCAAAAGTAAAATAAAGAGTAGGGAAAAATCCTTAACAAAAACTCTAAATATTTTACGTCACACACCATTGAAAATTGGGTTGTAAGGATTGTACTACATTTCTAGTAAAATGGTTAGGTAGTCATTCCAAAAACTTAAGATATTAAAAATAAAAAAAATTATGGACTATGGAGTTAGCCTCCACTAAAGCTATAGACGCTTGATTGGTAGTGGAGTACGCTCATGCATGGTGACATGTCTCTTTTAAAGATATCTCTATCTGCTCATACAAATAAGCTAGCTTCTTGGTTTCATCTATAACAAGTTTACCCAATTTACTCAAGATGAGTTAATGAACTCACTTGCACACACATTAGTTCTTGATTACCTTGAGTCATTACCATGCTCATGATTCGATAAATGAATCCACTGCACACACATTTGGTCCTAGAATGATTAGGTAGGTTTAGTGAGTTTGTTTGATGCCACTAGTATGTCTGAATCTCTACAAAATAGGTAATTTTCCATATCAACATCTATATCTTCTTCCATATCAACATCCATATCTTCTTCCATATCAACATCCATATCTTCTTCCATGTCAAAATCCATGTCATTTCATGAGTCTTTCACCCCATATGCCACCAAGTTTGGTGCCCCTGATTAAACAACAATGCTAGAACATGGCCAAGCAAGATCTAAACTATAAATAATTATTAGCACATTTACAATCCACCTTGCATTATTCATCCATACATTCTACCTTTCATTAATAATTCATAATATATCACATGCATTCATCATCCATATAAACATGCATTCCACAAATAACATTCACACACAAACATATAACACTGTATACATAAAAAGTAACACCATTGCAATAAAAATGAAACATTTTATTAAGTTCGGGAAAGTCCCTTTTGATACACTTTGACCCTTTTAGGGTGCATTTTACAAAGAGATGTGCCAAAGGGGAATCCCTTTTACAGATCAAGGATGGTGTCTTCATCTCTTCATGCTACAACAATGTGGAAGGTGGGTTTGTCGTGACCACCATGATGAGCTTGAGCTTGTTGAACCTGAAATCTGCACACATGGAAATGGACAAGGGTTTAGTAGCACCTGTCACAATGATAATGATAAATGTAAATGGAAATTGACTAATGTAAATGAATATGGATAGAAGAAAATAAACAATGAGTATGGCTTACACAAGTACAATCCGAGCAGCATAACATTAGCATTTTCTCCTCTCCTTTTTTCTTGGTCATGTGATGGTGCCTTTATAGGCCTTTGAGGGTTTTGGAGGGAAGGATAGGTGGCAAGCCAGGGCTGCCAAGTGGCAAGGACTGGGTAGCCACCTATCCTAGGTAGTTGCAATGAGTCACTAGAAGTGTCTCACTTAACTGGGGAGATGTGGCAAGTGGGTAGGTGCAAGTGGAGTGATGTGTGGAGTGAGGTGTGAGATGTGGCAAGTGGGTAGGTGCAAGTGGAGTGAAATGTGGAGTGAGGTGTGAGATGTGGCAAGTGGGTAGTTGCAAGTGGAGTGAAGTGTGGAGGGTTACCCCATGTGAAGGGACAAAGGGGACAAGGGTGTATGAGAGGTGGCAAAGGAGTGATGGTGATGTGGCCAGGACACATGTCAAGTGAGGAGAGAGGGTATCCTAGGAGGATATTTCCTAGATTTAATAAAATCTAGAAAATATAATTATGTGCAGGATTTTATGCCTAAGTCAAAACTTAGGCACATAATGTTATGTAGAACTGAAATGTGCAATGTGAATGAATGATGTGCAGGAATTATATGCCTAAGTTTAGACTTAGGCATATATTATTATGCATAATTGTGATGTGCAATGCCAATGAATAATGTGCAGGAATTATATGCCTAAGTTTAGACTTAGGCATATATTATTATGCAGAATTATGATGTGTAATGCAAATGCCTAGATTTTGGTGTCTACAGATGCCCCTTTTTGTACCGCATTGTGTGAAACACAATGTGGTGCAAAAATAAAAGACACCTGGTTTTATTTGATGGAGGAATGGACTCAAATCTTCTCGATGCAAAGAATGAATGACTTTTTTTTGAAATTTTTGATTTGTTTGCTTACCCCCTCAATTGGCGAATGGGTAAAGGATGAAACCCATGAGCCAATTGACCAAATATGGATGATGAAAGGAGGTGGTTGATTGAATGATGTGGATGTGATGCAAATGTATGTCATTTTGATCAACTTGATGCCCCAAGTTTGGGATTATTTGTGTTTTCACAAATTTACCTTTGGTTTCGATGATGCACAAAATGTTGTGGTAAAATATTCGATCATGTTTGGAGTTCTTGTTCCACTGTGACTTTAGCAATTCCTTCCAAATGATGGGTTCAAGGAACCAGTCATTCGGGAATTTGATACTCAAGTGATTTTTGATTATTACCAAATTGTTTTTGGTTGTTTTCCACTTTTGACCCAACGGAAGGGGTTGAAGGATAACCTTGTGCAAATTTGTTTTGAACACATCTAAGCTCAAATATTTAGGGACCTAGCTGATTTAATACCATAGTGATTTGATGTTGAATGTTTGAATGAGTGTCCTTATGGTGAGCTACCCATCCGACCGGATTGCATGGATTGCTAGTCGCTGCAACCGCTAGGTGTATAGGGTAATCCACTAGATACAAGGTTCACTAAATGATGTGATGATGATGATGATGATGTTTGTAAAAATGCATGATGTGATTGATGTAAATGTTGGAAATCAATATCAAGTTGGATGCCCCAAGTTTGGGGTGGACTTATGTTGTCGTAAATTTGCATTTTGGTTTGATTGACATGCAAGATGATGAGGTAAAGGAACCAATCACCCTAGGAGCTCGTTGTCCTAGTGACTATTAGCAATTCCTTAATGCAAAATGATGAAGTATAAGTTTTCCATGTTTTGTAACCCCATGGAGTAGGCGTCAATGACAACCTTGGACAAATCTGCTTGAACACAAGTCACTCAAAAATTGAAAGATCAACCTGATTTGATTTCAAACATTATGATGTGAAATGATTTTGAATAAGTGTCCTTATGGTAATTTATTCATCCTACCGGATTGCATGGACAACCAATCGCTGCAACCGCCAGGTGTCTAGAGTAAATCACTAGGTAGAAGGTTCACTTGAGATGATGATGATGTGAGATGATTATTTGGAGGGTTTTACAATATTTTTGTAGCCATTTGCATTTGAAGGGGAGTTGTGTAAGATGGTCACAAATGAAAGTCAACTTGTGTTGCCCCAATCATGGAAAATATGCTCATTTTAATGAGCGTAATTTGCATGATTGAGTGTTTTGAGTGTTGACTTTGATTATGAAACTGAATTTGTTGATTTTGTCTTTCCCTTCAAGCGATGATTCGATGGAGAAGATATGAAATGATGAAAGCAATGAAACAAATGATAATGGTTGGAATGAAATGAATGTTTTTGTTTTTGTTTCAACTGTGATTTTGACCATTGTTGATAATTGTGCACTTCTATCCCTTGGAGCAGTCTAGCCTTATGGCTTTCTTAGGGAATTGAGATGATAACAATTCATTTTTTTGCGTGAGGTGAATCACTTTTCCAGGGCCTTATGGTAACTTATCCATCCTACCGAATTGTATGGATTGCTAGTCGTTGCAATCGCTAAGTATATAGGATAAGTTATTGTATACGAGGATCACTTTGAGGCTAAGTAGAAGAAGGAAAGGTACACCTCTATCCCTTGGAGCAGTCCAACCTCATGGCCTTCTTAGGGAGTTGAGATGAGGACACTTCTATTCTTTCAAGAGCTTATTGAATTTGTTTTTGACCAAAGGAATTGAGATATCTTTGGAGTTTTTCTTTGTTTTTTGTTTGTTCTTTTTTTTTTAGAATGCATGATTGTTTTGTGTGTGTGTGTGTGTGTGTTTTTTTGTAAGACAAAATATGTATGGAAATGTTTTTGATGTTTTATGTTTTTGTATGATAAAAGATGCATGGAAATATTTTTGATGTTTTATGTTTTTGTATGACAAAAGATGCATGGAAATAGATGTTTTTTTTTTGTTTTTATGTTTTGATGATATGATTTTTTTTTGACCAAAGGAATTTGAGTACCTTTGGAGCATTTTGAATTGATTGTGACCAAAGGGGTTGATTCCTTTGGAGCTTTTTGAATTGAATGATGACCAAATGGTGATTTCTTGATTTTGGATGAATTAAATGTGATGATGGGGGGGGTTGATTCCTTTGGAGCCTTTTTGAATTGAATGTGACCAAAGGGGTTGATTCCTTTGGAGCTTTTTTTTTTTTGAATTGAATGTGACCAAAGGAGTTTTGATTCCTTTGGAGCTTTTTGAATTTGATTATTTGAAATGTTAATGTTTAATGTGATTGTTGGGGTAGGTGTGAGACCTTGAATCCCCCCAAGTTGTTTGATTTATTGTTTGATGTGATTGATGGGGAAGGTGTGAGACCTTGAACCCCCCAAGTTGTTTTGTTATTATTTATGCAAATGTGTAATGATTGATTGTTCAAATTGTTTTTTTGTACATGTTATGAAATGAATATGTTATGAATGAATGCAAATGAATGAAGGATGTTGCTTTATTAATCATTGTTCAAAGATATTTTGAACCCTTTTGAATGAATGGTGTTGCTTTATTGATTGTTCAAAGATATTTAATTTTTTTTTTTTTTTATAATTTTTTATTTGATTTTTTTTTTTTTTTTGTTCAAAGAGATTTTGAACTCTTTGAATGAATGGTGTTGTTTTATTGATCATTGTTCAAAGAGATTTTGAACCTTTTTAATGAATGATGTTGCTTTATTGATCGTTGTTCAAAGAGATTTTGAACTATTTGATGAATGATGTTTCTTTATTGATCGTTGTTCTATTTTTCTTTGCTTTGTTTTTTTTGTATTGTTTTTGTAAATGGAAATTTGAGACCATTATTGCGATTTTGTAAAATGGATTAAATGAAATGAGATGTGCAACGAATATAGGTGATGTTTTTATGAGACTCAAACATTCTAGCTGTTTTGATCAATGTTTGTATACTGACTTTTCAAGACTTTTTGACAAGGTATGAATCTTGCTATGACGACCAAGGTACATCATATCCCTGTGTGTGCAAGTGAGTTCATTCCTATGAGATGCATAAAGATACCGCCGGTGCCAAGCAGGCTCTCAACCAAACTTGTATTGAGGATCACCAAATGAATGCCACCATCCTAGGTTTTGTACTAAGTATGACTAGACCACTAGGCAATCTAGGTTACCAAAGCTAGCTCGTCCACATGCAAACATTGGTCTGCACACATGCCGAAGCTAATGTGACAGACATATCGTCATGCGTAAGGATACCGCCAATGCCAAGTAGGCTATCAACCAAACCTGTACTGAGGATCACCTTATGGTTTTCCAAATGCTGAGAGTTCCAGGGATTCAAGTTCGACTCCCTTCTTTTCTTCAATTTTATTGGGATACTTGCTCTCATATATAGTGATAAAAATCACTGTTTATTTTCTCTTTTTTTTTAGTGACAATAATCACTGTTTATTTTGAGTTTTTTTTTTTGAGCAAGGGATTTGAATTTTGAGTGATGGGGATCACTATTTCTTGTGCTTTTTGATGTGTGCACTTTGAGGGTTTTGATGTCGAACTTTGGAGTTTGTACTTTGACTTTTGCAATTTTTTTGATGTTTGCAACTTTTTGAGAATTTGGGATTTCTGATAGTGGTGAAAACCACTGTTTATTTTGGGGAATTGGGTAGGGAAGATGCTTGTCCTTTTGCCAACTCTTAGCATTCTTGAACCATTCGCATAAGGGGATGAGCAAGATGACCTTTTCGCTTAAGGTAACCTAGACCACTTCATGGATTTCATCTATCTTTGTGCAAAACTTGGATTGTTAATGTTAAAATGTGTTTGGGATATGATGTACACAAGGCATAATCTAAGCAAGACTCTACCTCCTAAAAATCAAGATAGCTTTCTACCAAACCCGAAGAGAAGCTAGAAATGGTTGAGTGACCAAAACCCCTAATGACATTCTACAACAAATGATTAGGTGAAGCGGTGGACACAAATATGGAATGTAAAAAAAATGTGGGTGGAAATGATAAGTATAACATTGAACTATGATTACTTTCACTACATTGATTTTGAACGGTAAGTGGTGTACCATCATGGTGCTAGACACGTATGAGCAACTCTAAAAATGTAAAGTGCTAATGATGAGTATGTCTAAATGCAAGCGATGATAGAATGCAATGGGATGCAATGTGATGAGATGCGATTTTTTTTTATTTTTGATATTTTGATAATGTTTTTGAATTTTTGATTGATTTATATGTATGAAAAATGCAATGCGATGCAATGTTTTTGTATTTTGATGTTTTGATGATTTTTGAAATGCAATGCGATGCAATATTTTTGTATTTTGATGTTTTGATGATTTTTGAAATGCAATGGGATGCAATGTTTTTGTATTTTTATATATGTATGTACATGTGACCAACGGGCTTATTTGGGGCCATTGGGGCATTTGGGGGGGACCAAAGGGCTTATGGATGCCTTTGGGGCTTTTTGGTTGACCTAGACAATTTTTGACCGCCTAGGAGCATTTTAGGTTGACCAAGCGGGATGTAGGCACCCTTGGAGCATTTTGAAATGAAATTTGACCAAAGGGGTTAGGTTCCTTTGGGGCCTTTTTGAATTGACCAAAGGGGTGTTTCCCTTGGAGCATTTTGAAATGAAATTTGACCAAAGGGGTTAAGTTCCTTTGGGGATTTTTTGATTGATTTGACCAAAGGGGTGTGGTTCTTTTGGAACCTTTTGATTTGATTTGACCAAAGGGGTTTGGTTCCTTTGGAGCCTTTTGATTTGATTTGACCAAAGGGGTTTTGTTCCTTTGGAGCCTTTTGATTTGATTTGACCAAAGGGGTTTTTGTTCCTTTGGAACCTTTTGATTTGATTTGACCAAAGGGATTTGGTTCCTTTGGAGCCTTTTTGAATTGATTTGACCAAAGGGTTTTGGTTCCTTTGGAGCCTTTTGATTTGATTTGACCAAAAGGGTTTGGTTCCTTTGGAGTCTTTTGATTTTATTTGACCAAAGGGGTTTTGTTCCTTTGGAGCCTTTTGATATTGACCAAAGGGATTTGGTTCCTTTGGAGCCTTTTGATTTGATTTGACCAAAGGGATTTGGTTCCTTTGGAGCCTTTTGATTTGATTTTACCAAAGAGGTTTTGTTCCTTTTGAGCCTTTTGATTTGATTTGACCAAAGGGATTTGGTTCCTTTGGAGCCTTTTGATTTGAATTGACCAAAGGGGTTTTATTCCTTTGGAGCGTTTTGATTTGATTTGTTTTTTTTTTTGCATTTTTGAATTTTGATATGAATGTGGAAGGTGGTTCAGGTGAAATGAGGTGGCGAATGTGAAGGTATGTGTGTGAAAATGTGGTGGAAATATACATGAATAACACACAAATCAAATAAACAAACAATGTTTTCTAAGTTTTTTTCAAATTTTGTTTTTGATGTTTGATTTTTTTTTATTATTGTTTTTGGATTTTTGAAGTTTTTGATTTTTTTGTAATTTTGAGGTTTTTGATTTTTTGTTTTGAGTCTCAGTGTGTTTTTTTTTGGTAAATTTAGTATATTAACAGTGGGTTTTTATAGAGGATCCCAAAACCTTATGTACAAAATCAGCCTTACTTCTAATGATGCATCATCCCTCCTGGATGGATATATAAGCCTGATTGCAGAGATAGCAAAACCTAGTCTAATTACCCGAAGGCTACAGAGAAGGCATATATTCCTGAATAACGAGATAACAAAATACTCATGGAGAAGACATCATGATGGGATATCTACTTTGGCTAATATTTCCACCTTGGATGGGAAGCGTGATCGCCACACGACCGGACACGTGGTCGCGAGCCCTTTATTGGCCATGTGGTCTACCATGTGATTGCCTTCTCTGAGGATGTGACCCACTTTCCACATGCCTCATTGGGATAGGAGCGTTCTTGCCTCGAGAATGATGTTAAAGACCCTCCAAGATGGGTCCTTGGTGCCTAGAAGGTAGTTTATGATGTTGAGTGAATCTCCTTCTATTATTAAAGGTCGAGGATCCTCATAGAGGATCTGGATTCCTCTCAGGATGCCTCTGGCTTTGACAAAGTGATTTGACTGGGAGCCCAAATCTTCATAGTAGGCCAACACTAGGTTCTCATCATGATCTCTAACTACACCTTCTGATCCAACGGGCCCTAGATTACCCTTAGCCACTTCATAAAAATTCAATTTAATCCACCCCACGGGAGGCTTGGTCCAAATGACACTTCTTCGACAGGGTCCTGTGTCAGCTTTCGATGATGGGCATAGATCCATCCTTCTAAAAATTACTTCTTCACTCGAAATGTGGGTATGGGGACCGGGAGTGGCTTTAGAGATCTTGATGATATAGGATAAGGCTCTTTAAGTGACAAAATGAGGCATTTTTGAGGCTCTACCAAAGACTCTAGCATTCCATTCTAGCCAGATTTTCCAGATGGAGTGGTGGAAGGAGGCCTAAAGAAGGAAGCAGAGTTTTGGATTCTTGAAAGGATTGGGCCACTGATGGAAAGAATCTTTGAGGGATCGAGGGGAGAACCAGAGGATTGGAAAGGAGGATAGGACAATGTTGAGGACCGAGTGGGAAAAGGGTGTGTAGGAATAAATGATCCATTGTCTCGCACTCAGCTAAGCACATGTAGCACCTATTTGGGAAGGCAAAGCCCTTCTTGTGAAGGTTTTCAATGGTTAAATATTTGTTGTGGAAATAAATCCAAGCAAAGAAATTCACTTTAGGTATGACCCCTTTCCTCTAGACAACTTTCCACCGATGTTCTAGGGCAGTCTCGCTAGTTAGAAAATCATAGGCAAATTTGACAGAGAATATACCATCCTCTATGCCTCGCCAAATGATTCTGTATGTCCTCCAAATAGATGGTATGATAACCTATTAGAGGATGTTTGACATATAAGTCACTTCATTATTGAACCCATACACAACTGGTAACTTCCATCGAGGGGGGAAGGTACTCCAATCTATGAAATCCATCATCTTGAGTTGGGAATTTGGGTCGGTTTGAGCTCTCAGGCCAGCTAGGTCTGCCCTCAAACCAAGGGCCTCATCAGAAGCCCACCTATCCTTCCAAAAGAGGATGAGATTGCCATCTCCCAAAATCCAACGAGCTCCCAAGCTAATCAAATGATGGGCTTGGAGTATAGATTTCCAAAAAGTCGAAGCTTCAAAGGGAGCCTCAGCATCAAGGAAAGAATTGGAACCTAGATATTTCCTTTTGACCAACCTGACCCAATCAACAGAGTCATTTGCTAGGATCCTCCATGCATGCTTAGCGATCAAAGCTATGTTCATAAGCCCTAATCTCCTCATCCCCAAGCCACCTTGGTATTTCCTCGAGCAAACCTTATCCCAGGAAACAAGGGGGGTTCTGAGTTTTTCTTCATTTCCAGACCATAGAAAAATCCTCTGGATCTTCTCAATTTTGTAGTGGATAGAAGCTGGAAGCAGGAACACTAACATAAAGTAGGTTGGGATCCCTTGAAGACAAGCTTTGGTAAGGGTGGCTTTCCCAGCTTGCGATAGGAGTTTGCCTTTCCAAGTGCCCAGCTTCTTATGTAGGCACTCTAGGATCATGTTCCACATACTTTCTCTGGAATGACCATTGCAAGATAGGGGCATCCCCAGATAAGAAGTAGGCAGGGAGTCAATGGTGCACTCCAAAATTTTGGCAATCCTGAGTTGCCTTCGCAGGAGAGTGTTAATAAAGTAGATTTTACTCTTAATGTAATTGACCTTTTTCCCAACAGCCTATTCATAATGGGAGAGGATACACTTGAGGGATTTGGCTTGGGCTATCGACACCCCAGTGGAGATGAGGGTGTCATCCATGAATTGCTGGTGAGTGATAGGGTCAACTCTTGTAGTGGGAAGAATGTCGTAAATCTTGTTCTATCGAAGAGCCTCTTTCAAAGACTAGCTCAGAACCTTCGCCAGGATGATGAAGAGGATAGGTGACAAAGGGTCACCTTTTCTAAGGCCTCTGGCACTTTGGAAGTACCTAGCAGGGGATTCGTTGATCAGGACGAAGAAGAAGGGAGTGGATATGCAGCTAAATACAAGGTCGATCTAGTGAGGATGGAAACCGAACTTGAGGAGGACTGCACACAAGAATGTTAGTCTCACAATGTCACTGAGAGGGGGGTGAATCAGTGTAGCTCTTTAAAACTTAAATATTCAACTCTTAAAGCCAAAACAATGAAAACTTAAAACCAAATGAAGCAAAAATAACAAGAGAGCATCACACAACACAAGATGTAACGAGGTTCACCAGTTTTGGCTACTCCTCAAAAATGACTGCTTGGACTCCCATCCAAATCTAGCCTTTGCAAAATACCAATTTTACAATCAATTTACCAAGCACCCACGAGAAGGAGCACCAACCCCTGATTTATCCGTACTCAACGAAAGGAGCACCAACCCCTAATTTATCCGCACCAATAGAAAGGAGCACCAACCCCTAATTTATCTGCACCAACAAAAAGGAGCACCAACCCCTAATTTATCCGCACCAACAAAAAGGAGCACCAACCCCTAATTTATCTGCACCAACAGAAAGGAGCACCAACCCCTAATTTATCTACACCAATAGAAAGGAGCACCAACCCCTAATTTATCTGCACCAACAGAAAGGAGCACCAACCCCTAATTCCAAGCACCAACTTGGACTGCAATTTTGAAACTATAAGTTTGACATAAAAATGCCTTCACTTGTACAAGACCCTGACTGGTCTATTGCTAACCCAACCTCTCTCGCTATTCACCAAAACACCACACACTCTTATGACTCTGCTTACTACACTTTTATGGCCCTCTTATAGCCCTCTTGCTGTGCTTCTTACTACATTCTTACGGCTCTCATGGCTCTGCTTAACGCTCTTCTTATGGCACTCTTGCTGCGCTTCTTACTGCATTCTTACGGCTCTCACGGCTCTGCTTAATGCTCTCTTACGACACTCTTCCAACCCTCCTTTTTGTAGCACTTTCACTCTTTTCAGCAGCGCTTCCTCTAGTTCATAGCAGCAAGTAATTCTTCACATAGACCTCCTTTTATAACAAAGTTCTGACTCTATTTTTAACTTCCATATTTTCGCATGCAACTTATTAATAGAAACTTCTATATGTAACTCCTTTATCACATAGTATTCTCTCATGCATCCTATTAATAGTTACGGCTCTTTGTTTGGTCTTCGCGATGACTTTCAGCTTAATCGCTCGATGCTTTCACTCCGTAACTGTATCGTTGTCCGACTTCAGTTCACTGTTCTTATTTTAGCTGCATGATTTTTCTCTATAACTGCACCTTGTAATCGATGTACTCGACTTCGGTTAACTCTTCTTATTTTACTTGCATGATTTTCTTCTATAATGGCACCTATAACTATCGTATAACTTTAGTTAACTATCACATATCTTATTTTGGCTGGGTTCTCTTCTTAGCTCGCGCCAAAATGACCTATCGTGAAATCGTGACACTTCTGCCTCTTTGTCCTCTTCTCGGACTTGTACCCACGAAAACACAACATGTCGCGATATCGTGACACTTTCGCCTCCTTGCTACTTTACTTGGTTTGAACCCATGAAAACACATGTCGCGATATCATGACACTTTCGCCTCCTTACTCTTCCTCTTTACTTTTGTCATGATATCGCTACACTTCTGCCTTCTTACTTTCTCTCTCCTCCTTTAGTCTGGAAAGCGACATGTCGGATCACACTTTTTCTTTCCTCTCTCTGCCTTCGGGTCATGAAAACCGACATGTCACGATATCGTCGACACTTTTTCTCCTAGACTCTCTCTCTTGCCTTTGGGTCTCAAAAACCTGACATGTCACGATATCATGACACTTTTTCTCCTTTGCTATTTCTCTTCCTTCGGGTCACGAAAACTCGACATGTCACGATATCGTGACACTTTTTCTCCTTGGCTCTCTCTCTTGCCTTCGGGTCACGAAAACCCGACATGTCGCGATATCACGACACTTTTTCTCTTGGACTCTCTCTTGCCTTCGGGTCGCGAAAACCCGATATGTCGTGATATCGTGACACTTTTTCTTTCGGACTCTCTCTCCTGCAATATGTCATGAAATCGTGACACTTTTTCTTTCGTACAATCTCTCTTGCAATATGTCACGAAATCATGACACTTTTTCTACTTGCCTCTCTCTCCTGCAATATGTCGTGAAATCGTGACACTTTTTCTACTTGCCTCTCTCTCCTGCAATATGTCACGAAATCATGACACTTTTTCTACTTGCCTTTCTCTCTTCCAACATGTCGTGAAATCGTGATAGTTTTTCTTGCTTGCACTTTCTCTCCGAACATGTCACGAAATCGTGACAGTTTTGCTTGCTTGCGCTTTCTCTCCGAACATGTCACGAAATCATGACAGTTTTGCTTGCTTGCGCTTTCTCTCCGAACATGTCATGAAATCGTGACAATTTTTCTTGCTTGCGCTTTCTCTCCAAACATGTCATGAAATCGTGATAGTTTTTCTTGCTTACGCTTTCTCTCCGAACATGTTGCGAAATCGTGATAGTTTTTCTTGCTTGCGCTTTCTCTCCGAACATGTCGTGAAATCATGATGTTTTTTTCTTCTCAACATGTCGCGATATCGTGAGTTTTTCTTTCTTCTCAACATGTCACGATATCACGACAGTTTTTCTTTCTTCTCAACATGTCGCGATATCACGACAATTTTTCTTTCTTCTCAACATGTCGCGATATCACGATAGTTTTTCTTTCTTGCTCAACATGTCGTGATATCATGACAATTTTCTTCCTTGTGATTTTATTTTGATTTTTAGCATATGGGCCACTTCGATCTTTTGGAGAATCACTGTACATACTCTGAAGAACCTCTTAACTCCTATCCACTGCATCAACCGATCTGTCTGACTATGTTGACAACAATGACAATATTGTTCCTGCACCTTGCTCAACAATCTCCCCCTTTGGAATTGTTGGCAACACACATGCAATTTCCTGTAATTCTTCTCCCCCTTTGACAATAATACCAAAGGGCTGCTGCAGACTCCCCCTGAGTCCATGCACAACATTCTCAGGCACAAATTAATAGAGTTAGCAAAAATTACAAACATGAGCAAAAAGATAATCAAATATATAAATGCTCCCCCTGAGAATGTGATCCCGATAGCTAGTCAATTCTTGGGAAATGTGACCACTCCACAATCTGTTGTTGGAATAAAAATCCAACTTAACCTCACTTTCTGCAACTTTCTCCTACGTACAACATGCTGTCGCTGCAATATATTCTGCCTCTACTGTGGATAAGTAGATTGACTCTTGTTTCTTACTGTTCCACGCGACCAACCTGTCTCCAAGATAGAATGCACTTCCACTGGTACTCTTTCTGTCATCGACACCTCCTGCCCAATCTATATCTGAATATGAAATAAGGGTGAAGTCTTTACCTTTCAGATACCATAACCCATCTTCCATAGTACCCTTGAGGTACATAAGGGTGAAAAGGCTTGTTTCAAATCTGCTTAACAAGATCACACAAAACTTCTCCAATCTCATAGAATTATAAAGAGAATTGTTAGAGACTCAATATGTTCTATACTTAATGCTCAATCAATATATCAACTAAATCTCATAGAAGCATAAAGAGAATTGTTAGAGACTCAATATGTTCTATACTCAAATCCCAATCTCAACTCAAATCAATCTCATAGAAGCATAAAGAGAATTGTTAGAGACTCTATATGTTCTATTCTCAAATCTCAATCTCAACTCAAATCAAGAAAATAGAATAGTTTATTTTATGGAACTTGAACAACCGCATGCATCCAATCACTTGACTAGGCTCAATCAACTCTACTTCAAGCTTCCCATTTAAAAATGCTGATTTCACATCTGTCAAAAAATTGTCAAGTGACTCACACTTGTACCAGCTTTTGTCCAACACTGTACCGACACTGCAATTTTACTGCCAACTCTGTGCAAGCATTAAACACTGTACCACAACACCAACCAAATCCCTTTTTTATATTTTCAACTTGGTCTATGTTTTCTACAGTCACCGCTGGTCACACCTTACTTTCAACTGTTCGAATCAGGAGACAACATTTTGTCAAACACTTCACGGCCAACTATAGTGCACCTTACTCAAACTCATACTTCCGGACCTTGGATAGGTATGATTCACAAAGCAAAGTTGCTCATCTTGATGAGCTTAAACATGAATCAATAATCAGACTTCAATATTTTTCACCACAACATCATAATAGATCTAACAATCTTCACGTCAATGTGTAGTTCAAATACACACTGCTTTTATCGAAACACATATATGCGGCTAGGGCAACATTCTTTCACTAACCAAATTATCTGAACTGTTATAATCCTTAACTTTGGATAGTGGCAGTAAGAACCATCAACAGTACAATAATGACATATAGCAATACTATCAATAATGACAACTCTCAATTTAATCACAACCCTTCACGACACTTCCACAAACAACTACATGAACTGAAAACACACTTCGACAACTATACGACAACTTCCCTGACTACTTGCCTTTCATCCTCAGGTAATCAAACAAATACATAGGAGCATTAAAATGAAACTTCAAGATTGCTCCCCCTGAGGATGTGCTACCTGGAGTTGCTTAGTGCAATAGCGGAGTAGTCTCCTTCAGTCCAAGGAGACACGATTTCCTTTCTTCTATCTTTCTCCAAAATTTTTTGAACTTGGGCTTGGATTTTTCAACTACATCCCTGTTTTGCACCTTTTTGTGAACTCGAACATTTCTCTTGTGTGGTTGTCTCTTGTGCATCCTTGATGAATGATTATTTTCCTTTCTTTTACGTACATGATTTATTCCCTGTCTGTGTTGCGTTCTTTGCATCTGATGAAATCTACTGTCTTGCCTTAGATTAGATACAAAAGTTCTTGGACAAGACCTTGCTATGTGCCCATGACCATTACATTTAAAACATTGTACATAGTGTTCACTCAGAAACGTAGATGTATTTCTACCAGCATAACTCTTTGATTTATTATTCAATCCACAATAAATTGCCTTGTGACCATACTGGTTGCATTTGAAACAATAGCCATTAAAAGTATTATTATGAATAGAGTGAGAGTGATAGAACCTCTTTTGTTGTGGTTGCTTTTCTGTAGATCTCCTTTGATATTTTCTTCCTTTTGAAGATTCAACTTCAAACTTTTCTTGCTTCGATCCTTCAATAGTGAACTTCTTCTTCTCTATAGAGTTGGAAGATGAAGGTTGTTCAACTTCATATCCAAGACCACGCTTATCCATGGAGCTTCTTTGTTGGCTTATCATTTTATCTAGCAACTCTGTGCTCTTCTCAAATTTGAGATTTGTATTGGCTTCTTCTAGTTGTTTCTTCAATAAAACAATCTCTTCCTTTTGTTTGCAGCAACCAATCTCTTTCTCATTGATCTGTGATCTGAGTGTTTCTTCAATCCTTTTGGACTCTTCTACTTGCAGCTTTAGATCACTAATAACTTTGTTAGATTCCTCTTCACGTTTGCTACATACATCATCTTTATCATCCAGGCATGACTTCAAGGCTTCTTCTATTTTCTTGGCTTTCTAAATTTGTAAGAGGAGATCTTCAATAATATCCCCATATTTTTCCAATTTCTTGGACAGTCTTATATTCAACTCTTTAAGTGCAGCGATCAACTCACCTTCATCACATACTTCAGAATTCACTCCTTCAACCTTTTCTAGTTCAATTTTCTCTTCCACAGGAACTGAAACTGACTGAGATACCCTTTTGGAGGAGGATCTATTCTTCTTACCCATTGCATACTAATCCAAGATCAACCCTGACTGATTTAGCCTGAGAAGGGAACTTGGCTCTGATACCAATTGTTAGTCTCACAATGTCACTGAGAGGGGGGGTGAATCAGTGTAGCTCTTTAAAACTTAAATCTTCAACTCTTAAAGCTGAAACAATGAAAACTTAAAACCAAATGAAGCAAACATAACAAGAGAGCATCACACAACACAAGATGTAACGAGGTTCACCAGTTTTGGCTACTCCTCAAAAATGACTGCTTGGACTCCCATCCAAATCCAGCCTTTGCAAAATACCAATTTTACAATCAATTTACCAGCACCCACTAGAAGGAGCACCAACCCCTGATTTATCTGCACCAACAGAAAGGAGCACCAACCCCTAATTTATCTGCACCAACAAAAAGGAGCACCAACCCCTAATTTATCTGCACCAATAGAAAGGAGCACCAACCCCTAATTTATCTGCACCAACAGAAAGGAGCACCAACCCCTAATTCCAAGCACCAACTTGGACTGCAATTTTGAAACTATAAGTTTGACATAAAAATGCCTTCGCTTGTACAAGACCCTGATTGGTCTATTGCTAACCCAACCTCTCTCGCTATTCACCAAAACACCACACACTCTTACGGCTCTACTTACTGCACTTTTATGGCCCTCTTATAGCCCTCTTGTTGTGCTTCTTACTGCATTTTTATGGCTCTCACGGCTTCTTCTTCGTTCTGCATCTTTCTCTCACGACTCTACTTAATGCTCTTCTTACGACACTCTTGCTGCGCTTCTTACTGCATTCTTATGGCTCTCATGGCTCTTCTTAACGCTCTCTTACGACACTCTTCCAACCCTCCTTTTTGCAGCACTTTCACTCTTTTTAGCAGCGCTTCCTCTCTAGTTCATAGCAGCAAATAATTCTTCACACAGGACCTCCTTTTATAACAAAGTTCTGACTCTATTTTTAACTTCCATATTTTCGCATGCAACTTATTAATAGAAACTTCTATATGTAACTCCTTTATCACATAGTATTCTCTCATGCATCCTATTAATAGTTACGGCTCTTTGTTTGGTCTTCGACTGATGACTTTCATTTTAACCCCGCTCGATGCTTTCACTCCGTAACTGGCCCTGTAATCGTCATTCTACTTTAGTTCACTGTTCTTATTTTAGCTGCATGATTTTTCTCTATAACTGCACCTATAACTGTCGTACTGACTTCAGTTAACTCTTCTTATTTTAGCTGCATGATTTTCTTCTGCAACTGCACCTATAACTGTCGTATAACTTCAGTTAACTGTCACATATCTTATTTTGGCTGGGTTCTCTTCTTAGCTCGTGCCAAAATGACCTGTCATGAAATCATGACACTTCTGCCTCTTTGTCCTCTTCTCGGACTTGTACCTACGAAAACACAACATGTCGCGATATCACGACACTTTCGCCTCCTTGCTACTTTACTTGGTTTGAACCCGTGAAAACACAACATGTCGCGATATCGTGACACTTTCGCCTCCTTACTCTTCCTCTTTACTTTTGTCGTGATATCGCGACACTTCTGCCTTCTTACTTTCTCTCTCCTCCTTTAGTCATGAAAATGTGACATGTCACGATATCGCGACACTTTCTCTCCTTTGCTCTTCCTCTTGCCTTCGGTTCGTGAAAACCCGACATGTCACGATATCGTGACACTTTTTCTCCTAGACTCTCTCTCTTGCCTTCGGGTCATGAAAACCCGACATGTCGCGATATCGCGACACTTTTTCTCCTTTGCTCTTTCTCTTGCCTTCGGGTCACAAAACCCGACATGTCGCGATATCGTGACACTTTTTCTCTTGGACTCTCTCTCTTGCCTTCGGGTCACGAAAACCCGACATGTCGCGATATCGTGACACTTTTTCTCCTAGACTCTCTCTCTTGCCTTCGGGTCGCGAAAACCCGACATGTCACGAAATCGCGACACTTTTTCTTTTGGACTCTCTCTCCTACAATATGTCATGAAATCGTGACACTTTTTCTTCCGTACAATCTCTCTTGCAATATGTCGCGAAATCATGACACTTTTTCTACTTGCCTCTCTCTCTTGCAATATGTCGCGAAATCGTGACACTTTTTCTACTTGCCTCTCTCTCCTGCAATATGTCATGAAATCGTGACACTTTTTCTACTTGCCTTTCTCTCTTCCAACATGTCACGAAATCGCGACAGTTTTGCTTGCTTGCGCTTTCTCTCCGAACATGTCGCGAAATCATGACAGTTTTTCTTGCTTGCGCTTTCTCTCCGAACATGTCACGAAATCATGATAGTTTTGCTTGCTTGCGCTTTCTCTCCGAACATGTCACGAAATCGTGATAGTTTTGCTTGCTTGTGCTTTCTCTCCGAACATGTCACGAAATCATGACAGTTTTGCTTGCTTGCGCTTTCTCTCCGAACATGTCACGAAATCGCGATAGTTTTGCTTGCTTGCGCTTTCTCTCCGAACATGTCACGAAATCATGACAGTTTTTCTTTCTTCTCAACATGTCATGATATCACGACAGTTTTTCTTTCTTCTCAACATGTCGCGATATCGCGATAGTTTTTCTTTCTTCTCAACATGTCGCGATATCGCGACAGTTTTTCTTTCTTGCTCAACATGTCGCGATATCGCGACAGTTTTCTTCCTTGTGATTTTCTTTTGATTTTTAGCATATGGGCCACTTCGATCTTTTGGAGAATCACTGTACATACTCTAAAGAACCTCTTAACTCCTGTCCACTACATCAACCGATCTGTCTGACTGTGTTGACAACAATGACAATACTATTCCTGCACCTTGCTCAAAAAAGAACCCTCTATCAACTTTGTCAAAGGCTTTGTTCATGTCTAATTTGAGAAAGAGTGCAACATTCTTAGAGCGGTAAGCAGAGTGAAGAGTTTCATGGATAGTGATGACACCATTAAGAATGTTTTTGCATTTAACAGTACTTCCCTAGCAAGGATCGATCAGGATAGGGAGGACGGGCTTTAGTCTATTTGCTATAGACTTGGTGAGGATCTTGTAAAAAACATTGCATAGGCTGATGGGCCGGTAATCAAACAAGATTTTGTAGGCGGGGGACTTTGGGATGAGAGCAAGAAAGGTGGAATTAAGCCCCAGGTGAATGGATTTGGAAGCTTGAATATCTCGAATAGCTTCGTACACATTCGAACCCACAACCTCCCACATGACTTGAAAAAAGCAGGGGGGGAAACCATCAGGGCCAGGGGCCTTGTCAGGTTGCATAGAGAACAAGGCTTATTTAATCTCAGATGAGGAAAAATGGTCTAGAAACTTGATTCTTTCCTCATGGGGGACTTTAGTTGAAAAGTTGGCAAGCAAAGATTTATGGACCTGGAGGTCACTGTCGAGAGGATCGCCAAGCAAGTCGTAAAAAAAATCAACTTTGTTTCTGATTTCCTCTATTTGTTTTGTTACGTGCCCATCCTTGCAGGACAATTCCCTAATCTTGTTGGCCCCTCTATGCCTCATAGTTGACACATGGAAGAACCTCATGTTGGAGTCTCCATTATTCAACCAAAGGTCTCTAGATTTTTGGCGCTATAAGGTTTCCTCCCTTGCTAGAATAGAATGGTAGTCCACCAAGAGGCTTTGTTCTTCTTCCTTGAGGTACTCGATGTAACCTTCGAGCTTCATTCTCTCCTCTAGAATTTTTAGGTTCTCTAAAATGGACTTCTTGGATTCGAATATGTTGCCAAAGACCTCTTTATTCCATATTTTCAACTTCTCTTTGACCATATTGAGTTTTATAGCCACTCTATTTGAAGCAGTTCCTCTCACTTCCTGTTGCCACCAATTTGATACCAATCCTTTGAAATCTTTATGAGAAGTCCACATGGATTCAAATATAAAGGGGGTCTTAAAGGCAGGCTCGTCACTCATCTCAAGAATAATAGGGTTGTGATCAGATCCAATCCTTGGTAAGGTCGAGAGAGTTGCACCTCCAAGGATGGGAATAGCTTCTTGGGATATGAAAAATTTGTTGAGCTTGACTTGAATAAGGCTACTCCTAATCCTCCTGTTACTCCATGTGAAGGATGCCCCTTTGAGGTTGATGTCAAGCAAGCTGTTAGTAGAGACAAAATCTCTAAAGTCCTCCAGGCTATGGCTGGAATGGTCGGATCCTCCTTTCTTTTTAGATGGGTGTAGAGGATAGTTGAAGTCTCCCCCTACGACCCAAGGAAAGTTACTAAAATTATCCCGCATCTGGGATATAGCCTTCCACATTTTTGCTCTCTCCATGGTAGAATTCAAAGCATAAACATTGGACAGGATCCAAGAAAAATTGATGGTTTTGGAGTGGAACAACACATTGATAATCCTATTGGAGGTTGATAGCAAGCTGCCCTTGACACTCTCTAGATCCCAAAGGACCATAAGACTGCCCGCTGTTCCCACTGTAGGACTGGAGAGAAATTTTACCTTGGCCCAAATGGCCATAGCAGCTTTATCAGAGGAGACTGCATCGGTCTTGGTCTCCTAAAAAATTAGGATGGAGGGGTTGGTCCTCTTTCGAAGATCAGCCACTAACCTCCATTTGGCTGCTTTGTTCAGTCCTCTCACATTCCATGAGAAAACTTTCATCTGGATAGTTTGAGGTTCTTCTTTCCTCCCTTTCCTTGTTGGAAGGGAGGTTTAGGTACATGCGTTTTACCCGTCTAAGTATCAAATTCATCTGGAAACAACATACGTTGGGTGCCATTCGTGACGTCTATCGTCATCTCTTTGTCTCTTTTGTCTTTGTTGGGAGGTTGGCCTTTCTTCCTCTCACTTCCATAATCCATCTTTGCTTTCGGCTCCTAGTATTTCAAGGGCTTATATGTCCGATCTGTTTGTCGGCCCTCCTTCCTAGGAGGTAATCTTCTAGCAAGGTTTGGGAATGGTTGAAATCGAAAGGGCCTTGGTCCTGGAGCTTGGGTGGATTTGACTGAGTGGTGTTTTGGGGGGGGGTACGTTCATTCTCCTCCTATGGATGACTCTCCTAACGGGAGTTTCCTCCTCGCTGGGTGTCCGCTCTAAACTGCTCTGGTTTCAGTTGGTGGGTGTTATCCTCCTCTAGCTGGGATACTTCATCATGGTCCCTGGTGGGGCTTGGAGAGCCTTGGGCCTCCAAATTTTGAGGACTAGGCCCTTTCTTCTGGCCTTCTCCATGTTCTAGGGGGTTAAAGCTCTCCCGCTTCTTCTCACCTAGTTTTTGAGAAGGACAGTTGGACTGAAGGTGGCCTTGTGAACGACACTGGGGGCAGAAATATGGTATGTTCTCATAGACTATAGCTTGTTTGTGGAGGATAGTGCCTCTAGACCAGAGGGTGATGGAGGATGGGAGGTTTGCCTCCAGATCTGTCAAAATGCAAAATTGGGCCTGGACGAACTTGGTTCGGGCTCGGGTGGGAGTATCAATAGTGACCAACTCTCCTATAGAGCAGGCAATGCCTCTTATTACATTTTTGTGCCATTCAAAGAGGGGGAGACTCAGGATTCTGACCCATATTGGAACAATGTTGATGTTCTGGGTGTCTGGGTTGAAGTCCATGCCCCACTTCCTAAGAAACAGGCTCTTACAACCCAGGAACCATGGGCCTCCAGCCAGGATTTTGTAGTAGTCCTCCTTGTTGTTCAGACTAATAGCGAAAAAGCCACGGGTTAGGACCGCCAACTTCATGTGCCCAGAGTTCCTCCATTTGTTTGTCACCCATCTGCGGATGGTCTCCATGTCAGGTCGACCATCGATGAACTTACCAATGAGGGTATATTTCTCAAACTCCATGAAGCTTGAGAGGACATCCGCCAGGATGTCCAGCTCATCCCCAGCTAGAAATAGCTCCTTGGTGAAGTGATTGCTTAGGGTTTCTAAAGTAGCTTCTTGGGCATAGGACTTTTGAGGCCCTCCTCTTTTGTCTGGTGGTTCCTTACCTTGACTGTCTTCATCATCATCCTGTAATCCCTTCATTGACAAGGATGCCTTAGTACCCCTAGGACCCAGCTGCCCTTCGTTCGCTCCGCTGTGCCCTTGGTTCGAACCGTTGCTGCTTTCATGCTCTATCGTAGAGGAAGTCCCGCTCTCCATCCCACTCTTGACCCAGATTTAGCGTGTTTTGATGTTGTAATTTTGAAGATTTTTTTTTTTGGATTATAATAAAGGATCTCGATTAATATGGTGATTAAGAACACTAGTGTCAAGCATGATTTCTCAAAAGAGTCTAGGGTACATCGCTTAAATCCTAGTGGGGGTTCAACTAACTCTTTCACTTTGATTCAAAAATCGTTCCAACAATGGGAGATAGCTTGTACACAAGTGACCTATACCAACTCAAGGGAGTGCCCTATTCTATCTAAGATGTCAAGGGGGCAAGCCGGTGGAAGGAGATGAATTCCAACGTCATCGGTCTGAATTGGAGGTTGGTGATTAAATCCAACCTACCAATGTTATTATAAAACATGCAAGTGTGTTGAGATTTTCATTTTCTATTGTTTTTGTAAAGCAAGATACAATGCACTGTAATATGCAATTCAATTTTGGATGCCTAAAAATACAATAAATAAACACAGGAAAACACCTAAAAATGCCATATGCCATGTTGACTTAGTTTTAGATAATTTTGTTTTGATCATTTTTTTTAACATGTTTTTGTATTTTTTGTTTTGTTTGTATTTTGTGTGTTTTGATTTTTTTGTTTTATATGTCTATGTATAATGCAAATGCAAAATGGAAGCTAAGATGCAAAATGCGATGCAAATAAATAGTTTACCTAAAATGCTTTTATTATGAAAATGCAATGAACTTGAAGTTGTTTTTTTCCTTTTTTTCGTGCTTGAAATGTGTTTCTAATGTTTTTTTTTTGAATTTGTAAATTTTTTTCTAAGTTGAAATTTTTGAACTTTGTTTATTTTGAATATTTTCTAAGTTGATTTTTTTTTTTTTGTTGAAATTTTATTTCTAAGTAGAAAATTTTCTTTTTGTTAAATTTTTGAATTTTTTTTTTGTTTAAGTTTTTAAATTATTTTAATATTTTTTTAATCTAAAATTTGAGTGTGCAGTGCAACTGCACATGCAGTTGCACTGTGCAGTGCACTATGCACAGTGCAACTTCACTGTGCACAGTGCAGTTGCACTTCGTAGTTGCAACTGCACTGCGTACTTACACTATGTAGTGCACAACTGCACGTGCAGTGCACTGTGCAAAATGCAGTTGCATTATGTAGTGCAACTGCATGTGTAGTGCAACTATGTAGTTGCACTGCATAGTGAACTGTATAGTTGCATTATACGTGCAGTGCGACTGTGTAGTTGCACTGCACATTGAGTTGCACGTGCAGCGCAACTGCACAGTCCAACTCACTGTGCAATGCAACTACGCAGTGAGTTGCACTACACAGTGTAAACTCACTGTACAGTTAACTGCATAGTCCAACTCATTGTGCAGTGCAACTGCGTAGTGAGTTGCACTGCACAGTGTAAACTCACTATGTAGTTAACTAGGCAGTTGCACTGTGCAGTTAACTAAATAGTGTAATTGAGTAGTTGCACTGCGCACAGAGTGCACAGTGTGATCATGCAGTCTAACTGCATAGATTTACGCAAGCAACACAATTTTTTTAACTTAAATTGTAAATTGAAAACAAAGAAAAGCATATATATATATATATATTTTTGAAATTACTACATAAAACTTAAAAACATAGATTTTTTTTTTTAATTTAAAATTAACACATAAAATGTAAAAGCATAATTTTTTTATTGTTTATTTTAAACATGAAATGTTTAACATAGAAAATTAGAGCAAAAACCTCGATTTTAAGTGTGAGAGAAGATTGTCAATAATCAATTCCTGCAACCACACAAAAATATTAAAAATTAGTGCTCTAAAAATTAAACAAATAAATAAAAAATTTAAAATAAAAGGGAAAAGGGGTAAGAAGACCGTGATCGCCAATTTGTATGCATAAAAAGTAACACCATTGCAATAAAAATAACACATTGTATTATATTCGGGAAAGTGGTCCCTTGGGATACAAATTGACCCTTTGAGGGTGCATTTTACAATAATATGTCCAAAGGGAGAAATCCCTTTTATAGATCAAGGATGGTGTCTTCGTCTCTTCATGCTACAACAATGTGGGAGGTGGATTTGTTGTGACCACCATGATGACCTTGAGCTTGTTGAACATGAAATCTGCACACATGGAAATAGATAAGAGTTTAGTAGCACCTGTCACAATGAATATGATAAATGTAAATGGAGATTGCATAAAAGAAAATGATTATTGCATATAGAAAATGAAAGATGATTATTGCTTACACAAGTCACAATTTGAGCAACATAACATTAGCATTCTCCTCTTTTTTTCTTTTTCTTGGTCATGTGATGGTGCCTTTATAGGTCTTTAAGGGTTTTGGAGGGAAGGGCAGGTGGCAAGCCAAGGCTGCCAAGTGGCAGGGACTAGGTAGCCACCTACCCTAGGTAGTTGCAATGAGTCACTAGAAGTGTCTCAATTAATTGGGAAAATATGGCAAGTGGGTTGGTGCAAGTGGAGTGATGTGTGGAGTGAGGTGTGAGATGTGGCAAGTGGATAGGTGCAAGTGGAGTGAAATGTGGAGTGAGGTGTGAGATGTAGCAAGTGGGTAGTTAGAAGTGGATTGAAGTGTGGAGGGTTACCCCATGTGAAGGGACAAAGGGGACAAGGGTGTATGAGAGGTGACAATGGAGTGATGGTGATGTGGTCAGGACACATGTCAATTGAGGAGAGAGGGTATCCTAGGAGGATATTTTCTAGATTTAATAAAATCTAGAAAATATAATTATGTACAGGATTTTATGCCTAAGTCAAAACTTAGGCACATAAAGTTATACAGAACTGAAATGTGCAATGTGAATGAATAATGTGTGGGAATTATATGCCTAATTTTAGACTTAGGCATATATTATTATGCATAATTATGATGTGCAATGTGGGTGAAATATACAGTAATTTATATGCCTATGTTTAGACCTAGGCATATAATTTAATATGCAAATTTATATGATGAAATGCAAATGCCTAGATTTTAGTGTCTATAAACACAAAGGATCCTTCAGGCTAAAGGATCCATGCCTGGAAGGGGGATGCAAAAAATATGGAACAATACCTTGGACAGAGAGGCCCTTTGAAGGCCACGCCTCTTGGGGGAGGGGTATAAAGGTGAATTTTTGACGGATGGTGGGGTCCACTAGGAAACTTTGAGTGGCAGTTTCCACGCCTAGGTTGAGAATGGGTTTGATTTGTTCATTTTATGTTCAATCATTCGGATTCCTAGGTTGGCAAAAATGAAGCTAAGCTATTCTATATGAAAATTCTTATTTATATGAAGAAAACAAACATAAATGAATCCTAATGTGATTAAATGCAGAGAATATGTTAAATGGAGAAGAGTACACCTGATTTTTGATGTCTGATGAAGATTCTGAAGCTTGTAGGAGTCCAGATTGTTTCGGATATGATAGGATCATCTGTAATTGTACAGAATCATCCCAAATCACAGTCGATCATCTAATATCACCAAGGATCATCAACGACATGGTGAATTCATCAGACGAATTCGTTAGAAACATGTAATCAAGAAAATAGACACCAAAAACCAAAAATACTATTGCAAGAATGATGCAAAATGATAGAAATGAGAGTGTAGATGCTTAAATAAAAAATCTAGATATCAAATTAAATGAGATGAAATATTTTGGTAACTTATTTTGAATTTTATCATGCAATTATGCTAAATGAGGTGAACTCCAAGATGCAAAACATAAGTAAATTAATCTAATGCACCAATAAATAAAGAAATGAGGTAGAAAATGCAAACTCGGGACTCTGATTACCCCCAAGCTGAATTGCAGTCAAGATCGTCTACAATCGTACGAGATCGTCATCGATCTTGATAGGATCATCCAAAATTGTGGTTGAATCGCCTGCGACGATCCGAGCTATCTCTGACTGAAACACAGTGAAATCCTACAACAAAAACTTGAAAACACGAATATAAAATCCTGCAGGGAGTCAGGGAGAGCAGGCAGGGAGAGAGTCAGGGGAGGCAGGGGAAGAAGGCAGTCAGGGAATCAGGGGGATAAACTGGAAAAATCCCAGTTTATATAGGATTAGGGGGAGGTTAGGAGGTTGGGGATCATCTCAATTTGGGAGATCCTCAATGTGGGAATCTCCAACCGCACAGACACGCTTCTACCCAAGTTGGAGAGGTCGTTAAACATAAGCTAATTATGAAAATTTGGTTTTGGGATGAAATATTCTAGACGTTCTGTTCCAGATGAATTCGTTCGATTTGGGACGATATCGTCAGATCGACGACGATATCATCCAACGGTCAAAACAACTTCTAAAAATGGTATGAAAAATGAGGTGAGCAATTAACGGGCGGTTTCGGGGTTAAAATTCAAATTTTTACTTTTTACTGATGTTTTAACTACGCCAATTTTAGGGTGCTACATTTTGCCCCCTCTTTAGCAAATTTTCCAAAGAAAATGCATTAAAGACGAATTATTTACGTTTTATGAGAAATAAATAATTTATTGTATTTTTTAGACGACGATTTTAGGTCAAATCGTATGACTGTTTGCTATGGTGCCCCCTCCGAGTTTTTACCCAAATCGAACGTTTGAGGTAAAAGCGCAAAAAAGAATAAATTGAAAAATGTCATTTTAAAATAAAAATAAGAAAAATAGGGTAAAACCCTAATTTATTTTTACTGTTCACTTTCGTTGTTTCAGAGCTCTACAGGTGAAATGGTGGAAACAGCGCACAGATCGACAGAGGTCCGGCATGGGTTGCGGGTAAGGATCTAAACCTAGTGTACTATGTTTTTAACTTGATTTACTTTATTTTTTTATTTGAATTTTAATTATTTTTGGGCATCATGGCCATTTTTAGGCCGTCGACGACATCGGGACGAAATCATCCCAATTTCATCGAAATCATCCCTATATTGTCGATTTTGTCTAAGGACAAAATCGAAGAAATAGGGGTGATCCCGTCCAATAAGGGGCGATCCCCAAATTGAATAATGGAGATGATTTCATCCTATTAAGGATGATTTTGTCTAAATTTGGTATGATATCATCCAATAATGGGCAATAAACTTTTATGGGATAATTTTAATTTTAATTGATTTTTTTAATGATTATGTACTAATGATATTTGTTGTTTTATTGTTTATTTTGCATAGGGGATTACTAAAGAGTCGAGAGTGGAAATACAGAGGTCTAAGGGATGACTTAGCCATGCTCGATCAGGCCGAGTGAGATAGACTGGTAGAGGTAGAACTACAGCATGTGGTAGAGATGCCACAACTTCCTACAGACATGGGGCTACTGACAGCCCTAGCAGAGAGATGGTATCCGAAGTTGTCCTACTTTTGGCTACCAATATGGGAGATGACTCCCACTCTAGAGGATGTATGGAGGATCTTGAGGATCCCCATACATGATCGATTCATGATGCCTTCGGCCAATCAGGGATATGCCATGATGAGATTGTGCGTGGACCCGAGCTTCACTCTGGAGAAGGGCAAAGTGAACATCGAGGCAGATGCCTGGGGCATCTCGGTTGACCCGAGTTTTGGTAGGGGTGGTGGGTGGCCTTATTCTATGCCACTAGAGTGGATGCAGATTATCATGGCTACTCTCAGATGTGGTCTGTGACATGAGATACCATGAATACAAGTTTGCTTGGGGTAGCTTTGTATTGTGTCGGTTGTATAGGATCCTTTATAGGGTCATATACAAGGGAGGTCAATTTTTGGTGCTGACATTGCTTCTACAGGTTTGATGCTAGGAGCACATTATGGTGTGGAGGCTGGTAGGGCTTCCACTAATAGGAGTTGACCGAGAGAGACCCCGGGTTTTCTATTGGTGGCTCCAGAGAGGGTCACAATGAACGGATAGATCTATCGACATCCCGAAGGTTGTTGGATGACCTCACCCTAGATCGGATCACTTGGAGACTATGGAGAGAGCATCCAGGGTGGACAGAGGATGGATAGGAGTTGGATCACATTAGGTGAGTCATATGGTTGAGGACAGAGCGGGGAGAGGTAGAGCTCCACCGCTATGACCGAGTTTTGAGGTAGTTTAGTCTACAGCAGGGGATCCCTTCTCTTAGGGATTATGATACTATGCAGGATAGAACCAAACTAAGTGGGGCTCTAGACATGCAACAGTTTTGGAGTCATGATGCTGGTGATGCCCCCATTTAGCCAGTGGATGGGGATGATGTAGGGGTGGTAGACAGGTATGATGTCTGGTATGCAGGCATCCACCCTCATCGGATGACGAGGGCATAGGGTCCGATGCACACTATAGTGCAATGGATGGAGAGGTGGTGCTAGGCTACCATCGATGCAATGAGGGGTTATAGAGGAAGGGATCAACGATGACCTCCTCAGGAGAGATGCCAGAGAGCACCACAGGATTTGGAGAGACAATAGCAACTGGAGAGGAGGGATGAGAGCAGAGAGGAGAGGAGAGATAGCCTCCCTCCTCATTAGAGGGATAGGCTACCATTGCTCGATAGGGGCAAGGGTGTTGAGGTGGGGGAGAGCAGTGAGATGGCAACTCTCCGGGTGGAGAATGCCCACCTACCAGCTCAGGTGTAGACTATGTAGGATGAGGCTACATGACTCAGGGCTCAGGGTGGAGGGACGAGCATTTTGGAACTGGCATGGGTGGTTGCTCAGACTGTGTTCTATCAGGGAGTGTACTAGCAGCTGGTTCCAGAGGGCCAGAGGATATAGTTTCCAGTCGACGTTGTGGAGCCGATCAGGATGGGGTCTTCGAGGACATCATCACGATCGATGTCAAGGACCCACGACATAGGATGGGATTTGATAGGACCACCTCCTCCACCTCAGGGTGGGAGAGGAGATGATGCTGAGAGCTCGAGGTCTTCTCGATGCTAGATGCATATTATACATAGACTATTTTTGAGATGATTGAGTATGCTAGGATATAGATTGTGGTATACCAATATGTTTTGATATGATGTATATATTTCTTGATAAACATATGATGTTATTTTTTTGTGATATGGCTTGTGCATATGTTTTATGATGCTTTAATATTTCAATTGTTGATTGACTATTCATGTAACTATGTCATTGAAAATATTATAATTTTATGTCATGCTATAAAATTAAATGAAATAATCTGATGTAAACAAACTGGTTGTGGTGTGTTTTGATGAAAATAAAGTGACTTCTAACAATAACTTCAAAGGACATTGTCGCTATTACATGACCATTTCAGGGAGTCACCGCTCGCTAGGTCATTAAGCTAATCCCGATATGAGAGAAATATTGCTAAAAGTAAAAGGGTGCTTAAGAGACTTTCTTAAGACTTTGTGTTGTGATGATGAAAAATGATGATAGTGATGATTTGTTTTTAGATTTCCATGAAAATATTTATGCATGACATATTAAAAAAAATTGATTTTTGCTAGGCATAAAATTCCTAAGTATGATAGAAATTTGAACAATTCCCTAGGAATTATACCATCGTCGCAAAAAAAATGAATGTTGACATAATGAAATGAAATAGGGAAGTTTTTTTTCTTTTTAAAGCACAATTGTGTAACATAATGATTTAAGCCATATGATTTTATGGATTAAATAAATGGGAAATAAAATTAAAATGATGGTTTGCGCTAGGCATAGAATTTTAGATATAGACTTATACCATCATCACGAAATCCAAAGAAGAAATTGATATAATAGTTTTATTGCATAGTTGATTTTTGATTTTGAGATAAACAAAAAATATAAAAATGAGGACTTGCACTAGGCGTAAAATTCCAATTAGGGTTTAGGAACTACACCATCGTCGCGAAATTTGAAAATATAAATGTGACTTTATTGCTAGATTTTGAACATGTTTTGCAAGAAAATTTTGGATTTTGAAAAAAAAAAAAAATGTATTTAATTGATTTTACGCTAAACATATATTCTCAAGTAAAAAAATCAAATTATTCCAGAAGATTTACATAAATATTTTAAATTATCTCAAAGACAAATTTGACATCTATAAGGAACCCCATGTGAGTTCGTTTCCGATCTTGATCTATCATAATGATACAAAATATCTCAAACACAAATGTGTGTGCAATTGTATTGTTCATTTACCGATTTTGAGCAGGATAATTTGATACAAGTAATTTTAATTAACCAAATGAGTGTTCATTGACCATGATTTATATGCATGTAATCGTACCAGACTACTATGTATGTCGGGTCATCAAGAGCTAGCTGATCCATGAGCGAACATAGGTCTGTACAAAATAAGGTTGCTAATGTGACAGACATGTCACCACACAAAAATGAATTACCCAAGGCCAAGCGGGTTGGGCACAAACCACCTATTATGGGGCTTACTTCATAGTTTTTGAATAATTGAGAATTCTAGGGATTCAAGCTCATTCACCCTTCTTTTATTTCAAAGGGGGGGGGAAGGGATTTATTGCTTTTTGCTTTTTCTTTTCTTTTCTTTTTCTATATATTTTTTTTTGTATTTTGCTTGCCACTGAGATAATGCTGAAATATTGCTGAGATGGTACAAAATGATAATGCTTCTGAATAATTTCTCTTTTTCTCATGATTTTTCTTGATTTTCTTTTTCTTTTTCTTTTTCCTCCTAGACTAGGGATACTTGCTTGGATTGGTTGTAGAGCAAGGGATTTTTATTCTGGGCAGGGGTGAGCTTGTCCTTTTGTCAATTCTCAAAGATTCTAGACCATGTGCATGATAGGATAGCAAGGGAAACTTTTCACTCAAGAGACCACTTCTACTGTGTAGCATCATTTTGAATTTGCAATGAAATCATTTTAATGTGAAAAGGTGTACTTGGTTCAAGTAAATAACAAGATCAGTTCTCTATGCTCAAAAATTTATTTAATTCAACTATGGACTTCGATATAAGAGAGATTAATAATCATACCAAATAAGATCAAGATATTTATTCATGTGAGTGTGAAAGTGAGGGATTCCAGATAAATGCTAATTTATCCAAAATAACCGAAAATATAAATGCAATACTTCAAGAATTGACAGGTGCAAAATAGAAGATGTTTTTGAGGATTTTGATTTTTTTATATTTTAATTTTAATTTATGATTTGAGAGAATACATAATATTACTATTTTTTGAAAATTTTATATGAATTACTAATATGAGACAATATGTATAATATATACAGTGATGAAATTACCAGATTTATGCATAATGGTGCTTAAGATGCATAATGTTCATAGGTTCTTTAAGATATTTACCATCTATGGTAGCTAATATGTATGCTGCTGATCCAAATTTAGCAGTGATAATATATGGCCCAAGCCAGTTAGGCTCGAATTTGCCTTTAAGGTCTTTAGTTGCATTAGTTATTTTTTTATTTTCTTTTAATACGAGGTCGCCGATCTCAAAGGATCGATTATGAACTTTCTTGAGATATGCTCGTTTGAGCTTGTTCTAGTAGGCATGAAGGTGCTCCAAATCATTAATGCACTTCTCATCTATGAGTTCCAGCTGACTAAATCTTCTAGCATGATATTCATCTCCTACTTCAGTATCTTGAAGTAGCAGAGCCAAAGAAGGAACTTCTAATTCAAAGGGAAAAATAGCTTCAGCGTCATAAACCAAAACAAAAGGTGAAGTGCCCATGGGAGTACGAATGCTAGTTCGATAAGCCCACAAAGTAGAATATAATTGAATGTGCCAATCATGGCCAAATTTATTGACCAGTCTCTTGAGGATTTTAATTAATGTTTTATTAGATGCTTTTGCTTGGCCATTACCCTAAGGATAATAGGGAGTGGACCAACGATGTTGAATTTTATATTTTTGACATAGTTTCTTTACATCTTTGTTTTTGAAACAAGTTCCATTATCCGAGATGAGATTTGCAGGAATTTCAAACCTACAAATAATTTGATTAAGAATAAACTTGGAAACTTGCATTCTAGTGCAAAAAGCTAAGGGCATAGCTTCGACCCACTTCGTAAAATACTCGGTTATGGTTATGATGAATTTATGTCCATCAGATGACACAGGATTGATTTTTTTGATGATGTCTAAGCCCCATTTTGAAAAGGGCCAAGGAGATAAAATAGCCTGCAGTTCTTATGCAGGCGCATGGACAAGGTCAGCGTGTTTCTGGCACTTGTCGTAATGGCGCACGTAATCATGTGCATCATTCTCCATGGTAGGCCAAAAATATCCTATCCTAAGGAGCTTCTTAGCAATGCGCTACCACTAAAGTGTCCCCCACAAAATCCATTGTGGGCTTCACTCAAATTTGATCTAGACTCTTCTAGATTCAAACATCTTAATAAGATACCTTCAAAATATCTCCTATACAACGTATTGCCAATTATTACGAAGCAACTTGCTTATCTATGTAATAACTAGTGTTGGTTTCTATTAAAACCTTCAGGGGAGGTCCCATTTTGAAGAAAATTGAGGATGTCAGTGTACCAAAGTTCAGGAATAGTTTCATTGATTAGAAACATGTCCAAAGGTTCCAAGCATGATTTAGTTGAAGCGGGTTCCTAGAGTCGATGAATAATGATGGTAGCATATTCATCATCTAACTCCAAGGGTAAAAGAGATGCAGCTACGACCATAGCATCAATCACATGATTGCTAGTTCTAGGAATAGCTTCCAAGGTAACTTGATCAAATAAAGATATTAATTGTAATACATATGCTTTATATGGGCACAATTTATCATCTTTGGTCTGATAAACATCGTTAATTTGATTTATAACAAGTTGGGAATTGGATGATACGATCATTGTGTCCAAAGCCTCGGTGCCTCAGGCTAGGAAGCTGAAGAGAATTCTAACCAAGTATGAGACAGAAGTAGGACAGTACATAAACTATAAGAAGAGTAGCATCTATTTCTTTAACATGCCTGGTGGGAGGGAGGAAAGAATAGCTAACCTCTTCGGTTTTGGAAAGGAGTTTCTACCAGCAACTTATCTAGGCATGCCTATGTTCGAAGGAAGAATGAAGGCTACATTGTGGAACTCAGTCATTGACAGGATCTCCAAAAAGTTAGCAGGGTGGAAGGGCAACCTTCTTAGCTCCGCGAGGAAAGCCTTACTAGTTTAAACTACTTTACAGAGCATTCCAATTTACTGCATGTCTCTATTTAGAATGCCTGCAAAGGTCCGAGCTACATTGGAGCAATTTCAACGCAACTTCTTGTGGTCAGGTTCAGAGGAGAGAAAGAGAATTTCATTGGTAGCATGGAATCAGGTGTGTGCAAGCAAAGATTAGGGGGGCCTGGGGCTAAAGAGAATGAAAGAAATGAATCAAGCTCTGATTGGAAAACAAGTATGTAGATTTATCAATAATGATCAATTAGGATGGGTAAAACTTCTTAAGGAAAAATATATAAAAAATAATCAGGACTTCCTGAAAGTTGATAATCTCCCTAGAGGATCCTATTTCTAGAATTTTTTGGTCGAATGTCGAGAGGTAGTCAGGAAAGGCATCAGATGGAGAATTGGTAATGGAAGACAAGTGGACTTTTGGCAAGACCCATGGTTGGAAGAGGCCCCTCTGAAAGATAACTTAGACCTTCAGGTCCTCCAACATAAAATTTCAGAGGAAATGGGAGGAAAAGTAGGGGATTTTATTGCTGTAGCATAGGAAACTTCCTCTTGGAAGAAAATCACAGTTCATAATCTATCAGAGCAAGAGGTGTCCCTAACCAAACTCAATGATGCTTTAAGGGTGTTCCTGATCATTCCTGGGTAAGGAAGAGATAAGGTGATTTGGGGAAAAACTACAAGTGGGATCTATTTAGTAAAAACTGCCTATAAGTTAATCCACTCAGGATTCAATGGCCGGACTCTGACTTCTATTATTTGGTTAAATAATTTAACCCCAAAAATAGCTTTCTTCTTTTGGGTGGTAGTTCAAAATAATATTCTGACAACAGATAATCTGCAAAGGAGAGGTTTCCAATTCATCAATCAATGTATCTTATGTGAGAAAGCGATAGAATCTGTAAGTCATATATTTCTAACTTATGAATTTTCTTGTATAGTCTTCCAAATGATCCTGTCCAAATTTCATATAGATTGGGTCTGCCCAAATAGCATGTCTGACTTCTGCATACAGTGGGCTTCCCCCTTCCGGGCGAAACTTTTGACTTGGCTCTAGAAGCTCATATTACCCCATTTTTTATGGGGGATATGGAATGAGAGAAATAAGCGAGTATTTAAAGGGCGTACAAAAGATCTTAGGTTATGTGGTAATAAAATAATCAGAGCTTTGAAATAAAACTAGAAAACTTTCTACTTCAAAAATGAGACCATGTCTCTAAGGAAAAGGAGGATTTTGCAGAATTGGGGAGAGGAACTTCTAGACCTAGACATTACAACCAACCCACGGGATGGTGTCAAGTGGATACCCCCCACACAAAAGTGGGTTAAGTTTAATTTTGACGGGGCAGCCAAAGGAAATCCGGGGGCTATAGGAGCAGGAGGAGTTCTGAGAAATGAGGAAGGAAAAGTGGTCCTTGCCTTTGAAGAGCCTTTGGTAACTCAAACAAATCATTTTGCAGAATCCTGAGCCTGCATGCAGGCAATGAGAATTGCCAAAATTGAGGATTATAAGGAAATTATATTTGAAGGGGATTCGATTAATATAATCAAGGCAATTAAGGAGGATAAAGACCCCAGCAGAACCATCTTGGAGCTTATCCTAGAAGCAAATATTCATAAATCTCATTTGGTTAATGCCCGAATCCAACACACCTTCAGAGAAGGGAACCAGGCGGTGGATCTAATGGCCAATATTGCAGTTTTTGTTGGGGAGATGCAAATTTGGAAGGATAACTTCCTTCAAGAACTATTGGTGTTGGCTTCTAGAGAAGAGCTAAGATCAAACATGTTAGAGCATCAGGAGATCAAAGGGGTTGATGATGAGTAATCTGACAGATAGAATTAGGCAGAGGTACAAAAGGCATCCCATTTGCTGGGGCCTGGGAGGTGACAAGTGTACAGTATAATAGCCTAGTGGTATTAGTAAGTGCTAGGTGTTATTTGGTTTTTGTTTTATCCTGAATAGTCAAGCGATAAGTATAGCACTATGGACTCTAAGTATGGCTTAATGTGGGTCTTAGAAAAATCCATTTTGTATTTTGATTATACGGGCTTGATTCTAGAACCAGCCCATTTTGACTATGTAAAAGGTTTGTGGACCTTATAACCACATCTACCTTATACCAAAAAAAAAACAAGTTGAGAATCATCGAAAACTAATAGATTTTTAATTTTCATTGCCAAGGTAGCTCGTAATCCAAGGATTAGAGCCTCATATTTAGCAGTGTTATTAGTACAGGCAAACATTAATTTAAAGGATAGAGGTATGAGATGTTTCTATGGAGATATCAAAATAATACCTGCACCAGCCCCACTCATACATCGAGCTCTGTCAAAGTATAAGGACCATGGCTTTGAATGATCTACCTCTAGTTTAAGGCATTCGTCAAGAAACTCAATGATGAGGGGATGGGTGGACTCTAAGGGTGCAGTAGCTAATTGATCTGCTATGATTTGACCCTTAACAGACTTATGTCCTATAAACATGAGTTCAAACTCACTTAGAACAAGAACCCACTTAGTTGTGCGACCTGATAAATAAGGTCAACTCATGAGATAGCACAAGGGATTGGATTTAGCAATAAAGTATGTTTTTTGACTGAGCATATAATGGCATAGTTTTTGTGTAGAAAATATGACTGCTAGACATAACTTCTCTAATGTTGTGTAGCGGGTTTCATAAATAATTAATGTTTTGCTAATGTAATAATTAGCACGCTTTCTTTTCTCATCATCAAGTTGAGCTAACATAGCTCCTAAAGCAAAATATAAAGTAGAAATATACAAGATAAATGGACGATCAGGTTTAGGTGGTGAAAGTACAGGTGGGTTAAGAAGATATTGTTTGAGGAGTTCAAATGCTGCCTTACATTCATCTTCCCAATGGAAAGAGACATCCTTCTTAAGAAGCTTAAGAAAGGGTCCAATTTTATCTGCCAACTTATCGATGAAGCAATGGATAGCTTGAAGCTTACCTTGTAGACTTCGTAATTCAGATATATTTGTAGGTGCGGGCATATCAGTGATAGTCATAATATTGAGAGGGTCAATTTCAATGCCACGTAAAGAAACTATAACCCCCAATAATTTACCTAACTTAACTTCAAATATACATTTGGCTAGATTCAATCGGATAAGATATTCCCTTAACCAATCAAATACTTTTCTCAAGTCATCTAAATGGTCATATTCTTCAGTAGAATGTGCTATAATATCGTCTACATAATCATGTAGTATATCATGCATCATATCATGAAAGATATAAGTCATGGCTCATTGATATGTTGCACCTGCATTCTTCAAACCAAATGGTATCACTTTCCAACAAAAATTCCCCCAAAGGGTAATAAAGGTTGTTTTAACCTGATATTCAGGAGCTATCCTGATCTGATTATAACCAAAAAATCCATCCATTAAGGATATCATTCCACTCCCAGCAGTAAAATCAATGATCTGATCCATATTGGGAAGGGGAAAATTGTCTTTAGGACATGCGACATTAATATCTCTAAAGTCTATACAAACCCTAATATTAGTAGCTTCTTTCTTAGTTACTGGAACTACATTCGAGATCCATTCAGCATAATCAATGGCTTGTATAAAAATAACATTCAGGAGTTTTTCTAACTCCCATTTGACTAGTAATGCCACTTTAGGATGCATTTTTCTAAGCTTCTACTTAATAGGTTTAGCATCCAAATGCACTACTAGGTGATGCATAACTACAGAAGGGTCTAAACCTGGCATATCTTCATATGTCCAAGCAAAATCATCTTCATATTCTTTAAGAAAAACAATGTATTTATCCTATTTTTCTTAACTCAATTCTGATCCAATTTTGATTATGTGGGGGTTATTGTTGGTTCCAATGTTAATATTTATGACATTTTCTACTTCCATGTGTAGATATTTCTAAAAATTAGGTGGGGCGGGTGAAACGCCCAATTCTTGTAATTCTTCCAAGGTTAGCTTGGATAATTCATCTTGAGGAGTCGTGGCCTCAAGATGGGCTATACTAGGTATAGAGCCATCAAAATAAAATCCATTATGTAATAATTCCTCAACGAAGACATCATGAAATATCTCCCTCCAACTCATCATCGAATTCAGCGATCATCTCAGGATAAGCTATAGATAGCATATTACATGTGAATGTCTTATTCATTAAACGCAAAGTATCGCATTCATCTAAATAATCTTGGTAACATATAAGATGGTCATCATCCTCAAATGGGAATGGCTGAACCTTACTAGAAAATAGGCCCACACCACATCGGGCGGGCCACGCTTCTACCTCAAAAGGTTCTTTCATACCATTCTAGAAAGGTCCCAAACCTTTCCCTTTATATCCCAATTTAAGCATTATAGGTTTGGCTTTAATATACTCATTAGTAAAATAACATTGAGCATATCCATCATAATGAGTTCTTATGTTTTTGGGTATTCTACCCTAGTCATATCCCTTATAAATAAAGGCATAGCTCCCTACTTGGTAAATACTTCCCATAGGCTATGGAAGGCCCAAGGTACGAGGAGATGGTGGCAAATTATTTAAAATAAGGGAATATTGTATAGAAGCATTCGTTTCTTCTGATATAAGAATTTTAGATAGATCGGGTAAGAGCTCGTTAGTAAGAGCATAAGAGGTAGAAGGAACATTCCCTACGTCTTTCGATATAGAAAATATGAATTTGGTGGATGTAGACAGTGTAGAGGTTTTGATAGATGGTTCTATTAAAGGTATGGAAGTTATAGGAGTAGAACAAGAGACATTGGTTGTGGGATTAGGATCTTTCTTAGGTCCTAATACGGTTTGTTCAGAAGATGGTTGAGCTATATGTGGAGGTGCAACTGATGGAGAAGAAGTAGATGACGTTGTGGGTGTGAGTTTCACACGTTTATATGGATAATGAGAATTAGGATGTGTGGATGACAGAGCGGGGCAAAATTGAACTCCAATAGGTTCTGCCAAAGCACACATATCAAAGGGTCTTGGATCACCATGAATGGTAACCAACTAATTATTAAATTTGAACTTAACACATTAATGTAAAGTTGAGGGAACAACTCACATCACGTTGATCCAAGGACGACCCAAGAGTATATTGTACAATGCAGGGCAGTGTACAATAAACACAGTCGTATCCAAGGTTCTTGGACCAACTTGCAATGGAATGGTAATAACTCCACACGTTTCTTGTGTTTCATTATTGAAAGCTTTTATGATCATATCAGTTCTTTTCATTTCATCACTTCTAAACCCAAATCTTTGGTAGAAGTCAAAAGTGCAGATATTTAAATATGAACCATTATCAATCAAAACTCATTTGATTGCTACATCTCCAATTAAGGTAGTAATATACAAGGGGTTATATTTATGTAAACTATGTTGTGGTATATCTCTATCCTGGAAGTCAATATAATCAACTTCACGAGTTATTATAGTATTGGCCATGGCTTTAGGTTGAATGTCTTGTGGTACCATCATCTGGCTCAATGTGAGCATTAATTCATCTCTATGTGTAGGAGAAGATTTTAAAATGTCCAAAAGAGAAATTATAGCTGTAATATTTGATAATTGTTCATTAATATTATAAGGAGGTTTAGGTTAAACATTAGGTGAATGATTCCCTTTATTAGAAACCATCAAATCAAATGGAGCTGATCCACCATTCTGGATTTGATCTTGTTGAGAATTTTGAGCCTGTTGTCTAGTAGCAGATCTAATGGTACCCACAATATTATTCTGTGGATGATGAATGGGTCTTGGTCTAGTGTTTATAGCTAGCACATTAGAAAGTAATCGGTGAGATGAGGGTCTAGTAGTGACTCTTATTGGAAATGGATCTTTTGGAACCATATAAATTGTGATAGGGTGAATAGGATCCGATTCATCATTAGAACTATTCAATTGATTTGATATGATTTCCATATCACTCTCAGTCTCGTATTCTGTATCACTAAGATCATGTATCTGAATATTATATAGAGGCCTGGTTGTAACCACGGATAAAGTTGTGTCAAATATTTCTAGATCATGAATAGGTAAATGCCCACTAATAGTTCCTACATATCGGGCAGGAGGAGGGACATTATGATGTTCAATTTGATTAGCCACCTCCTTACCATGTTTTGGTAAGGGATGTTGAAATATGTCCAATGACTGATTGGCATTCTGATTCTGGTTTTGTGGGGTATTCTTTTGAACATTATTAGGAGGATTTTGCTTAGGTTGAAAGACTTGCACCTCCATCTCATTGTTATTAATCATGTATTTTATGTTTTAATCTTTTACAAGAGTTGGTAGTGTGTCCAAGTCCTCTATGGAAGTCATAGTGTAAATTTTCTCTATATTCGGGTATAGTTGGATCAGGTTCCCAAATATTTGGTAATTGAATCAAACCTCATTCTAATAATTGTGATAGAATAGTTGATAAAGGTTGATTTAACCTAGTAAATTCTCGAGGAGGTCTATCAGGAGGTTTCAATACGAACTTCTCCGCTACCTTCGCAGCATTAACTTTAGGAGTATTTCTGCTATTGGTGAATCCATCACCCACAACTTGTTTATTCTTATATTGATTTTTGGATGTTTTCTCATCGTATCTCTTTTTAAGCTGGCCTCTCCTAATGAGAGCATCTTCCACTCTTTGGGCTAAGTCTATAGCCTGATCGAAGATGGTCAAGGTAACAGTTGATGATTTGTAAGATAGTTGCTCTTGCAAATTATTAATAAATATGTCCAACATCTCCCTATAAGGTAACACAAAGTGCAATTTTCCTATCAACTGTCTCCACCTAGCTAGGAAATCAGCAAAGCATTCATCTTTGCCCTGTTTTAAGTTATACAAATATTTAATGGTCACATCTCTTTCGATGTAGGCACTAAATTGATGAACAAAAGACTCGACGGTTTCTTTGAAATTCCTCAAAGAACTAGTGGGTAATTGATAATACCACTCTAATGCCATTACTCCCAAGATTTTAGAGAATATTTTTAGTAATAACAAGTCATCATGTGATATATCATGACATGCCATCCTAAACATACGAAGGTGCTCTATGAGATCTTCGGTTCCTTTATATATGGGAAGAACAGGCATAGGAAAATGTTTAGGATACGGTTGTGCTATGACTATAGGATCTAAATGCTAACTACACATATCTCGATAATTGTATGAGGGACGGTAGGGATCTATTTGGTCCATGCAGGAAGCTAACTGTTTCACCACGGCTTCCAGATTTCTAGTTTCTCCACCATATTGGTTCGATGGCACATAGGTATGGGATCTATGAGCATATGATGGTGTGACACAAGGATTAGATGTTATATTGCTATTATGCAAAGTGTTGGTAGGAAGAGTATTATGAAGGGGATTTGTAATAGTATTATGTTGTACCTTAGATTATTGGTAATTGGTGTTCGGTTTTGTTTTGGGTTTTTGTTGATTTAAGGTATGTTGATCGAGAGCTTGGTGAAATAGAGCAGTAAATGATGGATTATTTTGTGCGGGAATGACCCTAGGCTTGTTAATAGGCACTTTAGATCGTTGGGTAACCTGTTGTTGTTGTATGTTCTGGATCATAGCTACCATATCCAAATTGGATGGTCCAGCTTGATCACTCTCTTGATAAATAAAGGACAAGGGATTAGTGCATGTTTGAAATAATTATTCTAGAATTGCTTGAGTGTCACTAATTCGATCCTTGTCCATATGGGCTGCTCTATTAAAAACACCAATATTAGTATTAATGAACTTCCAAAATTGTTCCATGTTCTCAAAAGTGATGGATCCTCTCGGAGACATTTTAGGGGATGAGGACCCTTCCTCTTTAAAAGTTTATTATTGTTCATTTCCTACAACAAGATCTTCTTCTTGCTGGTCTAGGATTTCTTCTTCCTGAACTTGGTCCTCAGGAGGGACATTTTGGTCAATTAATGGTCTTCCTAACCAATCTTCATCTTCTTCGGTTTGTTTTCCATTCCTAAGTCTAGGCATTGTGCTAAACTTAGGTTTTAGCAAATATATATACTTATATATATATATATATATATATATATATATATATATATATATATATATATATATATATATATGCGATAGGGTTGAGAGGTATATATTTTAACTATATACCTACTATAATACTTAAAAGGAAATATTTTGTGTTTTTTTTTGTTTTTTTGTGTGATTTTATTATATTATTATTTTACGAGAATAAAAATAACAAACAACATTCTAGTTATAAGAAAAAATAGTATAAAGAATCACTTAGTTTTCTATGAATAGTTTATGGATATCATTGATAGGGTCAAGTTCATCAAGAGTCATGAAATGCTCCTCTTCAAATTGGAAGTTAATTTTCAAGAACTTGACAAAGTGTGCTATGGTAATATGATCTATTTTAGACTCTGACATGTAAAAATAAAGTTTATGGAAATACTCTCGATACAACACAGCTCTAGGAACTCTATTCCATATATTTCTATCCGTAAGAACGACTTCTTGATCCTCTATATGAGATAGAAATTTATGTACTACAACTGCGTTCTCAAGGTATTCCTCAAAGGTGTATAATTTAGAAGACACAAGTGCTCTTTTATCGGCTAACCACCTATGACAAGCTCTCTGAAGTTCATGGTACAAAGTCACTCGATCGGGATCCAGGATTCTATCTAGGACAAACCTCTTAATTTGCCTAAGTTCTGCAGATCTAGATTTGATAATACCCAATCTCCTATCATGTTCATCCCACAAAGGTTGGGCTCTATATGTTTGAGGTACTCTAAGCACAGAAGTAATATCTATGGCCATTAATTGATTTTCAATATTTATGGAGACTGCTCGTCTTCTATTATAATCTACCATCTAAGTATGATATGCAAATTTAACAGTTTTCTAATGATTCTAGATGTTCTTAATAATGTGTGTTTTTTTTTTTGGATTGTTTTCAAAAGGTGTTTTAGTTTCACGTCGGGTTCACCAAAATGTATCGCCAAAATTTTTTGCACCCTTACCTTTAGGCTAAAGTATCCATGCCCGAAAGGGGGATGCGAAAAGGATGGAACAATACCTCGGACAGAGAGGCCCTTTGAATGTCACGCGTCTTGGGGGAGGGGTATAAAGGTGAATTTTTGACGGATGGTGGGGTTCACTAGGAAAATTTGAGTGGTAGTTTCCATGCCTAGGTTGAGAATGGGTTTGATTTGTTCATTTTATGTTCAATCATTCGGATTCCTAGGTTGGCCAAAATGAATCTAAGCTATTCTATATGAAAATTCTGATTTATATGAAGACAACAAACATAAATGAATCCTAATGTGATTAAATGTAGAGAATATGTTAAATGGAGAAGAGTACACCTAATTTCTGATGTCTGATGAAGATTCTGAAGCTTGTAGGAGTCCAGATCATCCCGGATATGACAGGATCATCTGTAATTGTACATAATCATCCCAAATCATAGTCGATTGTCTGAGATCACCAAGGATCATCAACGACTTGATGAATTCATCAAACGAATTCGTCAGAAACCTGCAATCAAGAAAATAGACACCAAAAACCAAAAATACTATTGCAAGAATGATGCAAAGTGATAGAAATGAGAGTGTAGATGCTTAAATAACAAATCCATATATCAAATTAAATGAGATGCAATATTTTGGTAACTTATTTTGAATTTTATCATGCAATTATGCTAAATGAGGTGAACTCCAAGATGCAAAATAGAAGTAAATTAATATAATGTACCAATAAATAATGAAACGAGGTAGAAAATGCAAACTCAGGACTCTGATTGCCCCCAAGCTGAATTGTATTCAAGATCATCTGTAATCATATGAGATCATCGCTGATCTTGACAGGATCGTCCAAAATTGTGGTTGAATTGCCTGTGACAATTTGAGCTATCTTCGACTGAAACACAGTGAAATCCTGCAACAAAAACTTGAAAACATGAATAATCCTACAGGGAGTCAGGGAGAGAGTCAGGGGAGGCAGGGGAAGAAGGCAGTCAGGGAATCAAGGGGATAAAATGGAAAAATCCCAATTTATATAGGATTAGGGGGAGGTTAGGAGGTTGGGGATCATCCCAATTTGGGAGATCCTCAATGTGGGAATCTCCAACTGCACAGACATGCTTCTACCCAAGTTGGAGAGGTCATTGGAACAAAATCTAATTATGAAAATTTGGTTTTGGGATGAAATCGTCTGGACGTTCTGTTCTAGACTAATTCATCCGATTTGGGATGATATCGTCAGATCAACGACGATATCGTCCAATGGTCAAAACAAATTCTAAAAATGGTGCAAAAAATGAGGTGAGCGATTAATGGGCGATTTCAAGGTTAAAATTCAAATTTTTACTTTTTACTGATGGTTTAACTGCGCCAATTTTAGGGTGCTACAACCACCAAGTTTCATATACAAAAAGTGCATCTAAGCACTAGCTATATCCTCTTAGAGGACCCCCGTGACCTAGTAAGAGCCCTAGACCTAGAGCTATGCCTAGCACCCTCATATACAAATGAGGTTGGAGGATCCGGAAGTGGAATATGATGTTCCATCAACCTATCCTCCAATGCCTTGATATATCTATGTTGAGAGTGAATATGTGCTATGTTGACATTATTTCGATGCTCCCTATCTACTAGATATACCTAGAGCCTCATGATCCTTGCATCTCGTTCCACCACCTACTACTCTAACCACATCCAATCCTCCTTGATTTGATCTGAGGACCATTTGGAGCCTCCCCTGCATCCTCTTTATCTCCACCATCTCCCCCACTCTCAGGAGTTTGCTTAGCCACACCCTTAGTCCTCCTTAAAATATATGATTTAAGGTGTCATTGTCACTTGGGAGCCTCTTGGATCCCCTCATACCTAGACTCCTCACCACCCCTATCAGTAACTCCTCAAGGTGGGGCCCATGTTGGTTGTGCAACAAACCACACATCATACTTTGTGGTAGTCCTTGCATCACCCACATCTGGGAGATCCAACTTCTCATTATCCTCATAGACCACGTTCTATAGTTTTGCACATAGTAGCCTTATCTCCTTCTGATGCCTTCTATACCACACCAGCTCATCCAGAACATCCTAACTAAATCTAAACTATCAAAGTACTCATGAAAACTAAAAGTACTTAGTCTCACTCTGATATCCTCCAACCACCCATCAAGACCGACACACTCCTCACAAGTGCTCTCCATCCCTGGTCCACTTGCAAGCCCACCATGACCTCCATATCGCTTGGGTGGATGTCAATTCAACCCATAGATCTTGGTACCACTAACTCATATACATTGGCCAACTCGGTTGTACCTCCTTGGTCACCGTCCATATCCTAGCATAGGGTTGCTCCTTACCAAGCCTGCTATTGATAAGTCCTTTGGTTGAGCCACACTAAAGTGCTCTCATACCTAATACTATAGTATAAAGCTGCACCCTAATCCCTTCCCCCCACCTCATCACCTCATATAGCTCTCATTACACCTGCACCAACAAGGTAAGAGCCCATGCATACACCTACCACCTAGTGAGCATATTGCTTACTACCCCTATCAAGTTCCAAGGGAACCTACACCTAGTACTATTTGGGGCTATGATGTTGGCCAACATGAACATTACCAAGGCATGGAGGGCATCCAAATCTTTCTCCACATACATGGACAAGTAGGATATACCTCCAATTTTCATCCTCACACCCTGCCAGGCATCACCAAACATCTTCATCATCTTTGTATTTCAAACATGCCCAACCTCAACTTGGATCCCCTCCACCGGTACCTTGAGGATGTGATATACATCCTCCAAGATCACGGTCACCTCTCTTGTGGGGAACTAAAAAATACCTCTATCTACATATCGCCTCTCCACCAAGGCATAGAGGTACCCCTCATTAGCCCTCACCACATCAACCCAGGATATATCCCACTCCTCATATGATATTGCCTTCCTCATATTAGTAATGAGAGGTGAGAACTAGTATTGAGCCTCCAAAATCCTAAGCTACAACACAACATAAAAACACTTTTGTCATTTTTTACTTTGCAAAAAAAAAATCACAAGGACACAAAAATTTTTTACAATACAAAAAAATAGAAAATTAACTCAACAGTCCACACTCCAACATCAGCCTCAACCTCCACACCCACTCCCTTCACCACCATAGATTCTAAACTCAAATCACTTGAAATCACTACACTCCACTCTCTCAGAAGTAGCTTGTCAAACTCTCAAATGCACAAATAAGCTTGTTTTCTCGTCCTGGTAGCTATTTATAGATACTTCAGGCACCTTGATATGCCCATGGGCATTTCCTAGTGCACTGAAGCATCCATGGGTATTTAAAAAATGTCCAAACATTGACAGGAATTTCTGCAGGCCAAAAGCGCTAATGGACGTTTGGCGTCAAATTGCACATAACATCAAATTTTCACAAAATAGTGGCTTGTCCACACCAAATATTTTCATATTGCATCTAGGAATATATTCCTTAATTTTATCAGGTTTTGTGAATATTCCAACTGAATTGGATGCATAATTTTCATTTGCGACCATAAATTGCAAATTTGCCTAACAAGTTACAAAAGCCCTCGAAAATGGTCCAAATCTTCACAAAATGACTATAGTCATCAATATTATCATTCATACATCATTTTCACATCATTCCATATCATCATTTGCATACTTGCCATAGTCAAACAACATTCACGTGAACCTGGTTTCTAGTGGGTTATTTTATATACTTGGCGATTGCAATGATTTGCATATATGCAATTCGGTAATATGAAGAGCCTACCATAAATATACTTGGTAATTTTCATTATTTAATATCTCATTGTTTTAAATCACAATAATATTTGGTACTTCACTTTTTGAGTGAAACCTTACCAAGAACAATTTGAACAAAAGTTATCATTGATGGTCTAGTTCGTGGGGCTTAAAACATGGCCATTATCACACCTCATAATTACACATTTCCTTGAAAATCATCATGGTGACTAGATTTAGCTAGGGTGATTGGTTTTTATCATAGGAATTATCTAATAGTCACTAGTTGGCCCTCCAAATTTGACTATTTTTATCTTTGTATTTTCATATTTGCATATCAATGATGCTATAAGGCATATCCTTCAACAACATCAAATCACCCAAAATTTGGGGCAACCACATTAGGTTTTAACTTTCCCACAATGGGACACATCTTACATGATCATGGCATCTGCACTTGGCAAGAATCCCTTCATCCGTTGGTGTAAAAATAGACACATTCTCCATTACACATTTTCACAAAACCCTTCATATATTGGGGCAAAAATAGATGCATCATGTCATATTTTTCACTAATCTCCTTCCCACCATTGGGGCAAAAATGGTATCACATATCACATCATCCATAATTCATTTGCACAAATTTTTCAATTGGCTTGTGAGATTCATCCGCAAACTCATTCACCAATTGAGGGGGTAAGCTATGCAAAAATTCAAATTCTTTTATTCTTTTGTCTTCAAGCTCATGTTCCACATCCCAAGAGAAGCTGCTTATGCACCTAGCAAAAACATGTGTCTCATGTTTTTGTACACAATGTAGTAAAAAAAGAGGCATCTATAGACACCAAAACCTAGCCACTTGTTGTCCATCCTACTTTCCTGCTATTTTCACCATTTATTTACATATATTTATATATTTATTTTATATTAATATTTTATATATATTTATATAAGTGAATTAATCCCAACCATCTAATTTCATTTAGTCCTATCCATCCATTTACATCAATCCATACCAAAACCTAAATTTAATACACCCTCCGATGTGCTTTTATCTCAACCACATGATTAGTATCGTTGAAACCCTAAGTATGCCCTAGATTGGATTATTAATAGGAGCCATTTTGATGGCTCAACCCCTAAGCAACCCTAAATCATAAGCATTTTCATCAAGTATTTGCTACTGAGTTCCCTAGAGTATTTGAGTGCTCTTCCCTCCCATCCTCACTCATCGTAACCCTTGTATCCTTCACTACCTCCCTCACTTAGCCATATCTACCTCTACAAACTTTCCCCTTAGTCGTCGAATACCTTTGGATACTTATTATCACTCTCAAGTACCTCTATGTGCTTCCTTCCCCACTGCAAAGTGCCTCTAGGCACCTTTTGCCATCACCGAGCACCCAAGGGTGTTTCCTATAGCCACCAAGTGCCTGCAGGAATTTTACACTAGATATTCTAAAGCCCCCCTAGACTTTGGGCGATGCTAGGGCATCACCACATTAGTTCACTACAACAAGCTACATCAAATCAGAAGACAACAAGTACATAAGGTAAATCAAGTGTTTATTATTTTATCACATACATTTTTAGTTTTGTTCATGTTATTTATAGTAAATAGTTAGAGTTTCAGTATTGATCATAGAAGGCCTCACATTGTGGAGCCCTCATAGTTACTACTAACTCATTTGTTGTTTCAGTGTGTGTAGATCTAGAAGTATGACATCAGCATTGGACAACTGCTTAAGCTAGAGTGGAATGACATCAGATAACTAAAAGCCCATTCACTTTTATTGGGAGTAAGAATGCGTTTGAAGACACCACCAACATTGTTTTGCTAGGGTTTCAGAGAACCCTAGCCATTATAAAATCTGTATCAAAGGGATTTAAATATCCTAATTGTAAAAATGGAGTTTTTAGGATCCCCCCATTAATATAAGATCATTCATTGTGCAATTATGCGTTCTTTGAATTCAATTTATTTAGTATTATTTGGTGTTGCTTTTTTGTCTCTTCAAGTCTAGTATGGGTTAGAGATGAAAACTAGTACAAAACTTCATTCACCACAAAGTGGGGAACATTACCCTATCAAAGAATGACATTTGGCCTATCTAATGTTGGAGTCACATTCCAAAGGTCCATGGAATTAGATTTTTATGAGTTGGTGAATAATATTATATTGATTTATTTAGATGACATAATGGTCTTCTCTCATCAAAAGGACAAACATCTAGATTATCTTTGACTAGTTTTTCAAAAATACAGAGAATTTGAGGTATCACCAAATCCAAAAAGATAATTTTTGTTGTCCACAAAGGTAATTTGCTAGGACATGTAATGTCAAAGCAAGGCTTATCCATCGATCTGGATAGAGTCAAAGTAATATTAGCACTTCCATTACCATAAAGTAAAAAAGGCTTGCAATCCTTCTTTGGGTAGATTAATTTTGTTTAAAAATGTGTTTCTGATTTTGCTCAAATAGTAAAGCCAATGACATAAATGCTAAAAAAGGATGCAAATTTTACATGGACTGACACAATAAGGGATGCTTTCAAAAGCATAAAATAAACCATAACCATATCCCCAATACTAGCCAAATTGGATTTTCAAAGAGACTTCATTCTCTATGTATTTGGTGTAAAAGAGAGTTATGCAACTATACTCGCTCAAAATGATAGAGATTATAATGAACGGTCTTTAGCTTTTCTGAGTTAGACACTGCACAATTACAAAGAGCATTACAACTTCATTGAGAAATAAGTATTTGCTATTATGAAGTCTCTAAAAAAACTAAGGCATTATATATCTAAAAGTAAAACATTAATTTATGTTGTGCACACAGACGTCTAAAAAATTATATTGCAAGGAGAATTAGGCAAAAAAGAGAGTTGTCTGGGTTAAAAAAATCTAAGAGTATGACATATAAATTAGATTAACCAAGTTGTTCAGAGGAAGATCTCTCTGTGAATATTTGGCAAACTCTGCAATACTAGACGCCTATTTATCGATTGAAGAACAAGAAGAATTATAGCCAACAGAGGGTAAGATGAAGCAAGACAACTAGGTAGATCAATTAATGTACTTTATTTAGATCAACAAATATTTGGATGGATTTTTTTCTTCCAAAAGGTAAGGGTACAAGCTACAAGCTATGAACTATGTTATAATTGATGGCATCCTATACGAAATTTTTTTAATGGTATACTCCTGAGGTGTATATATCTAGATAAAGTAAAGGAGATATTGGATGAATTTCATGCTGTCTTCTTAGGTGGATGCTATTATGGACAAATTGTGATAGATAAAATATTTAGGGTAAGATATTATTGGCCAATTCTATTCACTGATGCTTTTAAATTTTCCTACGCTTGCAATAAATATCAAAGGTTTATTGGAAAGAGAAAAAAAATTGATAATGCCTCTCCAACCATTTGTTGCAAAAGAGCCCTTATATCAGTAGGGTTGGATTTTATTGGGTTAATTATTCCAAATTATTCTATCAAACATAAATTCATCTTGACAATAACTGATTAATTCACTAGGTGGTTTGAGGTAGAAGCAATTAAGAATGTAGACCAGGGCACTATCATCAAATTTTTAGAAAGAATGATTACTAGGTTTGGGATCCCATATACAATAGTCTTTGATAGTGGTGGAGCTTTTAGAGGAGCTAACACTATGGATTTTTCTAGAAATAATGGTATATATTGAAAGGCTTCCTCTAACTATTACCCATAAGGCAATGGGTTAGCAAAATCTATAAACAAGAACTTGATGAAGATAATAAAAAGAAATATTGGTGACAACCAAAAAATTTAGCATTTTATGCTGAATCAAGCATTATAAACAGATAGAATTATGGTGAAGAAGGCTCTAAAAACCACCACTTATGCTTTATTCTATGGGAAGGAAGTTGCATTACCAATACATCTAGAATTGCTAGCCTTAAATTTCATAGATCAAATGGAGGTAGAAAATTAAATGCCAATTGAAAGAATGATGTAAGAATAATTATTGTTAGAGGAAAAAGGGAAGAATCATATAATAGCTTTTGCCAACACCAAGAAAAAATAAAAATATGATTCGATAGGAGAACATCCCAAAAGTTATTCAAAGATGATGATTTAGTGCTGAAATGGGATGCAAAGTGAGCTAAGCTAAGAAAGCATGACAAGCTAGAATATCTTTGGTTTGGACCATATCTAATCTCAAGAAGGAAAGTATTAAATGCATATGAGCTTCAAGACATGGATGGTTATCTTTTACCAATTCTGATGAATGGGCAATATTTGAAACATTGTTCTTAGAAGTGTTTGTCTATAATTTTTACATATGTAAATGCCAATATGTATAAATATAGTAGTGGTTATGGAAATTTTGAGCAATAAAAGCTAATTGGCTAAGGAATATGCCTGGTAGCCACCAAATTTTAAAATTCTAGCAATTTTATTGGATTAAAAGTAAGGTAATATTGAGAATGACATGCACCTCAAATGCTCATACACATTGTCAGTCTGAAGAAAATATTTTGTAAAAAAAGCTGAACATACGTAATCTTTTGCATTAATATAGAAATGGCCCAATACCATGATTGCTTATTTCTATAAAATAATGGTTGTGAATGTTGTACAAAAGAGCAGCTAGTTGTTGAAACAACAAAAGTGTTGTAAAATTATAGAATTGCTTCATAAACAAGTAAAAAGTGTTGCATTCTTGCTTGCAGTTGCAATTTTAGCTAAAATATTCTTGGTTCGATCAATATAGCGGAAGGAAAAGAGGGTAAAAGGTGCAAAAGAATACCAAGGAGCTCCAAGACTAGCAAATCGATATTCATGATATCATTACGATCAAGGTAAAATTAAAGAGCTTCAGACAAGGAACAAAAGAAAAAGAAAGAAAATACTCAGTCAAAAGGTTGGAAGCAACTCCATGGAATTCACTCTTATCATCATATATTCCCATGTTTGTTCACCCCTATCCAGAGCTAATAAAGGCAATTACAAGTAACTATGATCCAAAAAGAGTAATAGTATGCACTATATAAGGGTGAAGACTGTTCACTATCATGGTTGATGGCATCATGAATGCTTTTGTAGCAAGACCATGCCTAGGTATAGAACCCAAGCCAATTGATATTTTTGAGAAAATTAATCATTTCAAGAGAGATAATGTAAGAAGCTGGTTAAGTAAGCACATAGGAGAAATCTTGAAGGACTTTCTAGAACAATCAATAAAACTTGGGGCATTTAGTGAATTCCTTCAAGAAGTTTTATTTATAATTGTTGTAATTCTTGGGTTCGATATTGTTATGTATGTATATGGGTATCATATATCTATAACATATGTAGTTACCAATATATAAAACTATGATGGTAGTAGTGTAGGTGACCCCATATTCTTTGATTAGGTCTAATTTTTGTGTTATCAAATTCATATCTAGTTAACCACCCTAAAGATAAAAGAAAGAAAACCTTCCATTACCTATAATACTTGGCTTGCCTATTTTGTACTATATGCATCTAAGAATACACAACCTACAAGTCCAAACAAAAGCAAATAACGGAAAAAACCTTCTTGTAGTTGATTGGACCCTTGCCCTAAGGGAGACAACTTCATACCTTGATTAAGCATGCAGTTATGGCCAAATTCCTTGAATAACCATTGAGGATTTAGATAAGTTACATGGTAAAAGGTGCAAATTAGGGGACTGATATTTCTTGCAATGTGATATTATCATTGGATTCTATGACTTCCTTAGAAATTCCTATTTGCTTCCTTACTATGTAATTTATTGGGTGTTTTCCATAGAACTATTTAGATAGATCACTTTCCTTTCAAGTTCAAAGATATAAGTATTACAACCAGAGACCGAGAAAAAATTATAAATGAGAAGTTGAATGGCCTCCAATCTACCATAGTGCCACACATGTGGAACTATCATATAGAAGAAAAATTCAAGGTTAGATTAGTAGATTTGAACATTAAACCTCCAACACTTGAACATCTTTCTTAGTCAAATATTGAGCAGTTTAGGAATAAAGTAGAGGATCAAGCTCCTAATATTGATATCAATGAAATGCAAATGTGACCTCCATGGAGAAAATGATATCCTTGCAAGCGGCCTTATGATCCAATGAGAAATAAAGACCAATGGATAAGAGATTATCTAGTGGAAATAATTAAGTAAGAACTAAGATGGACTGAAGCAAAATTTTAGAAATGGTGGATTTTGTGATGCGAATGGGATACACAAAAGAAGGTATTTCTCAATCCTTTAGATATATTTTAAAGCAAATTTTGATAAAATTATATGAAGGATGGAGGAGCACAAAGGAGAAAGATATCCTAACATGAATAAAGGAGATAAAGAGGGGGAGGTATTTTTTTAATGAATAGGTGAAAGAAACCATTCAACAAAGTCTAATCATAAAGGAACCCCTGGTTGCTTATGCAAATTTAGAAGAAGAGTCTAGTTCAAAACAAATAATCATAAAAATACAAGTGAGCATGAGCATGCTCCGGTAATAGAAAACTTGTCAAAATCTAGTCATGAAGAGTAAGTAGAACACATCATCGGAGTTGAGATGGTTCAAGCAACATAGCATGTAGAAGAAGGTGTTTCTATAATAATTATCAATAAGCATAATCCCTAGACTGATATACAACAACATACTCAATATAAAATATCCAATAAGAAGGTGAAGATAGAGTCCTTTAAGAAATAGACAGAAGAAAATCATAAAGAAAACTAAAAGATAATAGTTGACTATGGAAATTCAAAGGACTGAAGCAAAAGTTTAGAAATTTGACATACCAACTTAGAAGTAGATGCCATAAGTGAGAGGATCAGGTATGGTTTATATGCTTGCTTTTATCTCTAAAAGTTACCCACTTCCTTTTCAACCTCCCCCTGAGCAACCACTTCCACCACCTTCACCTATAAGAGAAGTTTCTCTCACTCAAAACCCACCATAAGGTATGGCTTCCACTTCTTTTGTATAGGAAGACCAAAAAATCCCCAAGAGCCCACATTCACATTCCCTTGTAAAATATATTGTTTTATCCTTAAGACCCCTAGCAATAGCTTTTCTCCTTTCTAGTATATCATTACTGCTTCCCCTACCCCTAGTAATCAACTCCTAGAAGTCTTATCTATAATACAACAAATTGAAACAAACATACAGAAATGAGCACAAGAGCAAGTACCTTAGGAGATGTAGAAAGCAACCACTAGGACATATTATGGTATAGATCCAATTACTAGGGAGTGGGTCAAAGTAGTTGCATTCTCAAAGGTTAGCAAGTCAAATTTAGAAATGGTAGTGGTAGACTGTCATATTAAGATGCAATGATACGATATCTCAAAAGTCCCTAGGGAGGATACACTTAGAGCCCTCCATACTGAAGTAGACATGTTATACCTTTAGAACAACTAGATGGAGGTAAGGTATAAAGCTATAAAGAAGAAAATTGAAAACATGGGATAAAAGCTATAAAAGGAAGAAGTAGATAAAAATGCTCGAAAAAATGAGGTCTAATACCTAAAGCTCATACTTGACAAATCCACAAGTGAAGACCAACTATAGTAGAGAGATAAAAATTCGAAGTTTGGAAGAGTAGTTCCAATAGGGTAATATGAAGTTCCAGACACAGGAAAAGGAACTACAAGAGCTAAGTTCAAGACTCTAGAATTAAGAAGAAAGCCTAGCAATGGTGCAATTAGAGCTTGAGCAAGAAAATAAGAAGTCACAAACTCCTAGCCTTTCCTAGGAGATGCTGAAATAAATCTAAGGCTAGTATTGGATTAAGATCAAGGATATAGTTATGAAAGCCTTCCCATTAGTGGAAAAGATAACATATATTTCAAAGTTAATCCAAAAAGTAGAAGAAGAATTTAGCAAAGGAAGAGATGACATTATGGGTAAAGTGGATCAAGTAGAGGTAGTAGTTTGCATCTTAAGAAATAAAGGAAAATACCCATACATGGAAACACTCTCCAAAAGATATCTAGGTGAATTGAAATTCCACTCAACACAGGTCATATATGGAAACCAACTTATTTTAGAGGAAGGTAACATAATAACTGCACTTAAAGCTAACACAAATAAGATAAAAGGTATAGTTCAGGAGGTCATAGATCTTGGCATTTCAATATTCTAGAGTAGAGATGGAAAATTTTATTCAGAGAAGCATCTCATCCAACATCTAGATAAACAAATCATTGATGAATTTAAGATCAATTTATTACTAGAGAGCCTTTCAATATGAATTATATCATTGCACTCTTCTATAAGCCCTCTATGCAACTTGCACGATTACAAGAATTGGCCCATATATGTAGGGATCCATCTTATGATGGATATATTGAATTAAAGGAGGTTCTTCACAAGTTCAAAGCAATTTATGTTTTCATTGAGAAATCATGGAATAATATTTGCAAAGTATTTTGGGTTGTGATAGCTCCTCTAGTAGCTTAAGGAACCAGCCAATAGGGAGAAACATTTGGGGCAACAATGTAGGAGGGATAGGGTGAATTTGTTGAAACAACAATCGAGACCTTGGATATGGGGAGTATATAGGAAGCATACATTTTTATAAGTAATTTTTTATTTTTTTACTCCATTGCCCAATGGGATAAGGCTATATGGGTTCTATGTTCTTGCAAGTAGAAACTCCCTATAAGACACCAATAATGTGGGTAGAAAGAACTCATCCACATCTACAAACCATATCTTCAAAGAAAATTTTGCTATTGAATTAGTATATCTCAAGTCAGTAAGATAGAAACACAATCAAATGTATTGAATAGTGATTGGATTGAGAGAGAAGAGGTCAAAGCATAAAGACTCAACAAGCTTTTACAATGGTATTTTACTAAGTATAGAAAGCGATCACACCGTTTGAGATGTTGACATCATCAACAACCATAAAAAATCCTGGTATCTGGTGCAACTGAGTCTAAAAATATTGACTAAGGTATAACTAAAAAAAAATTAGCATTTTGTTGTAACACTGAGCTAAAATTTTAGCCAAGTAAGAGAGGTTGTCAGATCTTTTAGGGTGCTAACATCATCAAAGGTGTGGAAAAAGTCTAGCATCTAGCACATCAAAATGAAATTATGCCTATCCTGAATGAAGACCTAATGCTTGGAATCAAAGTAGCCCATGATCAGATACAAAAAATGGCTAATTGTCAAATATCAACAGACTTTTAAAGGTGTTGACATCATGATGGGTAGCATAAAATTTCAGCATAAAGGAAAGCCAAGGCCAAAGCTTGAAATTTTCCAAGTCATGAAGTTTGACATAAAAAGGCAAATAAATTTTAAATAGAAGCATATCTAATATTTTAAAACATACATCGTAGAAGAATGATTAAGTGTAGAAGGTGGCTATACTTTTAAATACCATGACATCATCAAGGGAAGAGTAAAAGTATGGCATACAAATAAGAAAATTAAAAAATTTGCTAAGTATTGAGATGAAAGTCAAACTGGTGATTAGACTGACACACACAAGTAGAGGGAAAAACCTAGCACTTGGAAAGCTAAAGTTGAATTGATTTTACCTAAAGAAATATGAATCTAACAGAGCACCAAAGAGCCTAAGCCTACTCATGACAACTAGAATCTACTATCAAATAATCTCAACAACTAGAGGTTTTCCCATTCGATACTTGTCTTGATGCAACTAGACCATTCATTGATAAATATGGGATAAAGTAAATCTATCATATGATCTTATGGACTAGCTAAAGACACATAGGACACCAACTTCTCAAGAGAAATTAGGGAAAGCCACATCAACATGTAACAACCCAGGTATATCTCACTTGGTTGTACATCCCAGTCTTGCTCCCTGGAATTACTAAGAGAAAAGTTTGATTCAACATGAGGATTTTGTCACATATAAACTATTATTTACCCAACATTTAATTAGTGCATAGGCATAATTTACTCGCTTTGATATTTTTGACCTCTGCATATGGTCTCTCAAGTGGTCGAGAGTGGCCAAATCTCGCAAAAGGTGTCATATTGTGAACACATTATTCTCCTTTACTAGAGGTCTATGTTCACGACATGGTATTTTTCTTCTAGATCCCATATCACCTAGAAGGGTGGACACATAGTTCCTTGCCCTAGAGCATGGAGGACATAGGTTTCTCTGACCTTTAATTTATCCTTTATTTTCCATCATTGCTATGTATAATTATTTCATAAGCTATGCTAGGGTATAACGTTAGTATGTTTGGTGTCTAATTGAGAGTCCAACATTCTATTAGAGTCAATCAGGGTCGACCATTACTTTGGTTTAGGACCAGGTATCTCAGGTCATGTTACAATTGATGATGAGACCTCCCATACCATCTTACCACTAAACCTTCTAGCTTTGGATTCTAGCATCTTCTACAATCGGTATGCTACTAGAAATTCCCCAATTGAACGATGAATGTGAGACCCTCATGGTACTACTCGTATGATAACCTAGAAATGGTTTTTCATTCCGCCTTTTGTTACTTGTTCATAGCACTGGACCACTTGTCCTGTGCAAGTCTACTAGAAAATGGCTATCACTGAATCATGATAACTACTACTTGCAAACTATCAGTTTTGGGTGGATGTTCATCTAACTTGAAGAGTCATCAAAGTATTGAAAGGTTATTCACCCATCTTAATGAATCCTTGAAAAGTTTTACTTTCAATTTAATAGGTTGTGAAAACTCAAACCCTTGACAACAATGGTTTTTGGTAGGACATAGTTAAAGTTTATATAAGTTTATTCAATATTTTTCTAATAATGATAAAAAGCTTGCTATTTAATTTTTTAAAAGTATTCTAATCATGCTAAATAATAATACCAATATTTTAACTTTAAAGATTTTTTTTATTATTTTAAATTAACATATAAATCAAATTATTAATCCATTCATGCATTATATTTAAAATTCTTATGTATCTACTCAATATAAAACCATTAGTTATTACATACTTTATTGTTTCTATAAAAAGACAAAAGATGTTATATATATAACATTCCTTTTATCAAACTAAGATTTAGCCGGTTTCAAGGATAAAGTAATCAAATTTTAAAATTAAATATTACTTTATTCATTCAACATAGTTCACACTATCAAACGATAATCACCACTTTATATTTTAACTAAGTGTAATTGAAACTATTTATAAAGCTTTCTAAAGCTTATACATTTCATAAAATAAAAAAGCATTCCAAAAAAGCACATCATTCACTAAAAACTAAATAGATTCAGGTTAATTTTCAAAGTTCAATCAAATTAAAAGTTACCTAACACATTTTATTTATTATAAAGTAACCTAAAAGTTACATAGTAATCAACTCAATTTAGTATTCTCCTAGATAAAAATAAGTACCAATGTAATTAGCTTTTCAAAATTCTTAACTTAACCTATGACATATTCCTAGAAGGAAAAAATATTCTTTTTATTTTAAAAATTATTAATTAACTTAAATTTAAATATTATTTCTTTTATAATCAAAGTCAATGGTATGTCAAAGTATTGTTTCCTATTGTTTTCTCTTAAAGTAACCAGTTTCTCTATGAAACTTTTGACTGGAATGATTATTATATATCCTAATCAAATTAGTATATAATCAAAGAAAGTTTATCCAAACTACTACAAATACACTATTTTATGGAGATTAAATACTATATATATATATTTTTGGTATCCAATAACATTCCACCTTTACTTAAATATTTAAAGAATCTTATTTCATTCTTTTCTCTAACCTTTAAACTAAAAATAGTTATAAAAACAAAATAATTAAATTAAACACAACCAATTAATTTTCAGATTATAGTAATTCTATAGATACTATCTCCACTAAAATTTATTTATTTATTTATTTTTATATATAGAAGCAATGGTTACAATCACGATTTTTAGTAACTACCAGCACAACTGGTAGGGTTCAAACTATCTACGAAGGCTCCCAGGACTTCCATCGTCTCGGTACATGGTAACCCGGCATGAGATGGGGACCGCCGGACGCACAGGGGTTGCACCGTCGTCATCAATCTGGAGCACCACTCAGAAGAATTGGATCTGGGCTACTGTCTGTGCATAAGCAAACCCGTGAGATTGGAACCTACTCTACTAAAATTTATTATTATTTCTTCAAAACTTATTCATCATTTTAAAGTATATGATAGCACCTTTCTGGTCCTACCCATACCCACTTCATAAACCCGTAGCCGGTATTCGGAATCATTCTGAATCGGTGGTCCTACCCTAAAAAGCCTAGTAGTTCCCTCACGATTCTGGGCATTGGGCTAATCATCCGACATTGATGCGCATGCGATGCCACGATTCACTGGCACCTGTAACCTCTACCAATCTTTCCATCAGAGAAATGATGAGAAGCAGATCGATGTCGATCCAGTCTTATATACGTAATAGCTGGAGCATGCCGGCAGGTGCCCCCGAGGGGGGAGGTTTACAGGAGATCCCAGAGGCTCGCTCGGAAAGGCTGCTTGCTATAGCAGTCCGGCTGCTCCTGCCGAAATCATTACTATTCATTCTCTCCCCCGTGCTCTAGCTTTTAAAAGCTCCCTAGACTATTGACCGTGCATGTAGGTGGGCTAAGGACAAGATCCGAGCGAGAAATGCATTCTTCCTGAACAAAGATCGAACTGGGATTGGGAAAGAATGGGACGCTCTCTATCTATAATCGTGGAAGGAGCTCGTTGTGTGTGGCTAGAGAGTTAGACCGGGTCGACGATGGATCAGGGGAGAACCTTAAAATCGTTTTGACTTGCCTTAGCCTTGGCAATCCAAAATGTTTTATTTTTAATAATTAAAAGAAATAAATTAATTGTTTATTAACTAAGGTCTCTTACTAATATATATATATATATATATATGATATTATGCTTATAACAATTACCAAGTAAAGCCTTGAACACGGTAATTCCATTTTCAAGGTAAGAGAAATTTTATTTGAATTTAAGTACAATTAAACCCTTCACGTCATTATTTAAAGGAAATTCAACTATTTGAAAAAGAGTAAATCTTAGTTTCTTGAAGCGCTCAAATTCCAACAGCGCACCATTATAAGCTAAAGTTTACATAATACTATTCTAAGATTAACTTTGGCTTGTTACTTTTAAATACAATAATAAGTATATATTAGCTATCAACCAATGCTTCTGAAAGTTATATTACTTATGGACAGTTCCTTTCCAGATATTATTTAATCAATCCTATTTAAACAAAATAATTATTTTACTACCCTTTTTAAAGCAAACCATATATTAAACTTTTACAAACCAAAAATAATTATATTCTATGAACTAACCTTTGATGCAATCATCAAATTGTTCTTCCCCTAAAGCAATATTATATTCAAAATATTCTATATTCTTCTTTGAAAAGCAAGCATTCAAAACCATCTCCCACAACAAACGAATACAGACTAACACGTACCAAAAATATTTTTTCTTCCCTAAGTTTGCTTGCATAAATGACATCATATTTAAATTGCTAAATTAAAACTGAAAAATCATCAATCATTAAATTATATCCTATCTATCTAGAAAGTTTTACAAGATCTTTTATTTCAAATGAAAAAGCATTCTAATGTTATTATTTTAAAATTACAATATTTATAATCTTTCATCGTCATTTTAAAACTTGCAAAGGAAGCTTATTTCATCGGTGAGTATACCATGATTGTGCGAAAACAAAAACAAATTGTATATTTATTTAATGGAGATAATAATTATTTAATTAGATGTTTATGCTCCTGGTTTAATCCAACAAAATCAATACTTTGTTTAAGGCTAAGGTGAATCATTTAATAATTCAACCGAACTCCAGACTCCTCTATGTTCATAGACCACTTCAAATTTATAGATAAATTCTTCCAAATTCATTAAATTCAAGCTAGATAATTCGTTTTCATTTAGTTTTTCTGATAGTTTTGAGTAAAGCATGATTATTCTCTACTTACTTTATATGGTTGACAGAAACTCGAGAGCAAACTGAAATGTTACTTCACAAATTTTTTGTAGTACAAACACATGGGAGCATTATATTTATACAATGTTATTCAAAACAATTGATAAATAATGTACGCATAACAAAAAAAAAAAATACCATTCCATTTAAAGATAAACTCCATAATCAAAGCTATGCTCGATAAGACCCACATAGTTTTTCATAGTGGTAATCAAGTTTCAAAATTAACACATCATTGAATAGCTTTCTTAAAACAAAACACTCCATTATTACTCATTTTACCTACTCTAGTTCTAAAAGAAATATCGGTATATGAAATTAATGGATATCCCTTTGCAACATATGTCATATGATTCTAGCAAACAAATTATGAATCCTAATATATACTTTTCCCAAAGCAACAAATTTCTTAATACAATCTAAATTATATGATTATAAACATAAATCAAACTCACCTTACAAGAGGAGCATTCGTCTCTAATTAAATTAACGTAGCCTTGGAATAGTTATTCACTCAGTGTATTTCAACATACAAGAGTAATTCATAAACAATTCATTTAATCACCTAATCTAACTTATAGATTAAAATGAACATATTGAAATTTTCCAACAACCACAAATAACTCATATGCATAGTAGTTTTTCCAAATTACTAAAGGAAATGATCTATCACGTATGCAAATGTCGAACAGAGCTTCATCGGTCAACAATTTCACCATGAAGGTAGAAAGATAAATGGTGTACATTAATGGGTCAGCACGACCTTTATGAATGCAATCTATCAATGAATCTAGCACGTAGACACTTATATGCATATTACCAATGCATGTAGCACGTAGGCACACAAAACACTATTATATATTTATTGTTATATTTTTATTTTTATGTATATTATTTAAGGTAAAATAATGCATCATCAAACACCATACATTGTAGTGTCCCTCATTGAGTTAAAACCACACTTATAGAAGTGATTTTATGGTACTATTAAACTAACCTATGTTTTGGTTACTGTTGACAGGAGGAAATTTTAAAGTAAAACTTTAGTATATAAACTAAATTTATAGAGCTCATAATATTTAACCATCACATTATTTATTCAACATACTTCGAATTCAACAAACCAGTAGCAGAAGCTAATATATTCAAGAAAACAAAGCATCATAAGAATAGAAATGACTTGAGAGGTCTGTTGATAGTAATTCACAAGCAATCATCCAATACTTAAAGAAAAACTCTTAAACATCAACCACCGGAATCCCTCTCTAGTAATGCTTCTACCATGCTTATATAACAAGACGAAGGTAAATATCGAATGCCATGCAAGAAAACATACAAGTAGTAAAGTTTGGAAGTATTTCCAAGTGGCAATAGACTTCAGGGTCTACGCTGTTTAATTTAATTTTACTTTAATTATTATTATTTATTTATATTATTATTTGTATTTTTAAATAGTACTTTATTATACTTATATATGATTATATATATATATATATATATATATATATATATATATATATATATATATTATATTATCATTATGTAGATATAAATGTTTGAATTTTTAATATATATAATCACAAAACCAGATTCAATCAACAAATAGCTAAAAACCAATGTATGTAAAATGTAGCAAAACTTCATCAAGCAAACATGCATATGATGTAGCAAACAAGATGCCCCTAAATGATTTTTCCTCTCAGTGAGCTTCCATGTACTCACAGGCTATTGTGCGCATCATGTCCCACCTTACCTCTTGCGGACACCCCTATATTTCCACCTATAAGTGGGCACCTGGTACTAATTGTAGACACTAAAATCTGGTCAATCCGATTATGCTACCATAAGCAATGGCTAAAATGACATACCAAGGCCCCTAGGGCAGCCCTCAGCAGGTATACAGTGGTTCTAACCACTCAGTGCAAGGTTTTGGAAGGTTTCAGGCCACTTTTGGGACCTTTTGAACACCCTATTTCTATTCATCCCACCCTGGGATGAATACAGATCCTATTCGTCCCACCCTGGAGCGAATAGCAACATTCATCCCAGGGTGGGACGAATAGTAGGTTTGACCGAAAAAAAGTCAAATATGGACAAATGGCACTTGGCAATGGTCATATTCCTGCCTATTCTCACCCACAAGTCAGAGCACGTAGCAAAACTTATGACATGCTCCATGAATGAGGCCAATTTGGGAGATTCTCTTCCCCCTCCAATGCATGCCACCCTAGTGGCCAAGTGGCACCTCTTGCCCTGCATGCCCTTGCATGCCTTTTGACCCATGAGCCTCCTTGGGCTATAAAGTGGATGTATTTTCCACACAAAATAGAGAGGAATTTGAGGACAAAGCAATGGAGTGCTGCCAAGATTTCCTTTCACCCTTTTGTGCCCATTTTTACCTCAGAATCTCTACCTAGCGAAGGAGGTTTGCGAGGGAACTAGTAGGCACAATTTGTCACATAACCGAACCATATGAGTGAATTACCTCACCAAATTTGATGAAAATACCCCCCATAGTGTTTTGGACCATTTCCTAGTGGAATTGGTGGTAAAATTTAGGTGGAAATGGTGGGCGTCCCACCCCCGGGCGCCCCCCAATTTGTGATAGTCCTATTCGTCCCACCCTGTGATGAATAGAAATATGTGAAAAATTTTGTAACTATTTTTTAATTATTTATTTTCTACATGTTCATATTATGCTGCAGTTCAAATTTCATGTCATTCTGAGTTATATTGGCCGAGATATTGCAATTTTAGTGTTTTGTAGGGTCTCATGCAGGTCTCCGGTGGTCATCTGAAGAAACACCCAAAATGTCACTGATTTTGAAAATATGATCATATGGGTTTTCTTAAAATATTATTTTATGTATTCTATCCAATTTTCGTGTGTTTTGGATATGTGTAGGGGCATAAATTGTTCACTTTGGGTTTTGTAGGTTGCGAACGATCATTGCAATTACGAGGCACCAAAGGACTCAATATTGGTGCAATTTCTGGTGATATCTTCCCAAAATATTTTTTTTTACATCCCTCTACAATTTCATGTCATTTGGAATTTATTTGATACAATATCTATGCATGTGCTCACTACTAGTCTTTTAGTGCCTGTGGGGATTGCATGTTTTACATCATACACACTTGCTACTTGATGTTTCTTGTTTCTCTATGTGTAGGTTCAGGTTATAGAATGCATTGGGAAGCATCATGAGACACAAATATCAAAGACACAAGCGACTATAGCATTGGCCCACCCACTTCGATTGTGGGTACGAGGAAAGACACTGGATGTGCACCCGAGTTACTTGAAGGATTTTGATCCTTGGGCACCCGATTTGTAAACATTTGTATCATCTATTTGAGCCCTCAAAGGGGAAATTTTGTAACCTGGATTTGATCTACCTAATTAATAAGAAGTCAATTTACTTTGCTTTATTTCTTGTTATTTGCTATCTTTTCCATCTTACTCGCATGCTTCCGTTTGATGCTCACACGCAATAGGACATAGATACACATATTTTTTATCATAATTTGGTGCACCATTTTTCCCTACTTCAGTGGTGATCATGGTGGGACCCTGTCCCTTTTGCTTTAGGTGAATTTTGAAACTCATTTTTCATCTTTTCATGTTGTAGGTGCTATTCGTTCTAGACTGAAATGAACTCTGACCTGCTATTCGTCCCACCCTGGAATGAATGTAGACCTGCTATTCATCCCACCTTGGAGTGAATAGAAACCATAGAGATTTCTAAGCAGAATTCCAGAAATAGCAAGTTTTGGTAGTGATGAGGTAGGCATCTGAATCTTCCATCTCTATTTTTCACTTTCAGAAACTATTTTATTTGGTTTTTCTCACATATTTTGCTTGTTTAGAAAGGTTAAAAGTTAGTTTCCCATTTTTCCTTAAATGCAAAATAACAAAAACATATAAAAGGAGAAAAATCAAAATAAATTTAAAGTAGGAATGCATCTCTTTGGATTGCTTGCTTGTAGCCTACCCAATGGGTAGGCTAACATTTAGGGTTTTGCATTTCTAGATACATTTGTGAGTTCCTTTTATACTAACTTTCTGAAAGTAAAATGTACCTTTTGCATGCATTTAGTGAATGATCATCGAATTCTTCTTTGCTTACTTTATTTGAATTAAAAGGAACCTCACACACCATGTTTCATTTTAACATCAACGGTGTTGGGCTCTCACATCCAACCCATTGATCGAGACCAATAGTGGATGTAATTACCACTTGATTGGCTCATGTGAAAGAGTATCATTAGGAACCGTCCATGGCCAAGGCTGACCCAAGAACTATCCTAACCATGTAAAATAGCATGCATTCCTCTTCGGAGGGGTGTATCATTGTGCATGGGGTGTTGGGTGAGGATTGGTAGTACCTATGCTACCTCATTGGATATGGATTTCATCACCATATTCAGCTTGTGTGAGTATATAGGTGAAATCCTTTAAACATTTGAGTACATCATCCAACAAGATTTCAAACATGCGACACAAGGTCATTCTTTACAAACAACACATCTGAAACACACAAAATAGTTTAGGGATTCACATCTAAAACTTAAAAGAGATAATCATCTATCTTATTGAGTGTTTCCTTTCTTTGTTTGTTGTTTCATTAAGAATTTGTAAAGAATATAATCACTTAGGGTTTGGTAGAGAGTTACAATGGTGTGCACCCATAGCCAAGCCCAATCATGGGTAGAAGTTATGGAGAGTGGACTAGGAGACATGAGTCATCTCCGCTATAGCCCTAGGGACTTGGTCATACCTCCCTAGTGAGCCTCTACTCACCCTAGCCCCAAGATAGTGGGGCATGAGCCACACCTATGAGGGAGCCCTATGTGGGACACCCTAAGGGGTGATGGAATTTACTTGGGAGAGTGTTCCTGGTACTTAGATACATCACACACCTTCTTGAATGAAAGGCAATAGTGCGTTGAGGTGCTAGTAGATAGAGTGGTGCCATGCATCCATGTACCTATTAGGGCTGACATGCCTATTCATAGGCTAGAGCTCGACTTCACACATTGGGTAGAGCAAGTTGGTATGACCTTGCCTACACATCACCTTGATAGGATATAGTAGCTTAGGAAAATTGATGGGTATGATACTCATCGCTCGGGGAGAGCCAACTCTGCCCTACCCTTCCTCATCCATGAAGGAAGGCATGAGGAAATCCTAGATTTTCCTTAGGAGCAATATTTTATGCATGCCCGATGTGCCTCTACACCCATTGAGTATAATGAGCATATACCCCGACCTAAACCTCAAGTCAATGCGATGACCCTCGATCGAGGGAAGCATGCGATGGATATCATAGATTATCTTGAATGAGGTCGGCCCTAGGGTGAGACTCCTAGGCCTCCTAGGCCCCACACAATGGAACAAATTAATCAAGTAGTTGCAAGATATGTGGAATTCCAAGCTCAGTTCAAGTAGCTTCGGTGAGACAAAGAGCAACTAGACCACTTGCATCATCTTGAGAAAGAGAGAATCGAATGATAGACCAATGAGCTATTCTAGAAGACTTTACGAGAGAGGGTTCCTACCCCTAAGACACATAGGTAGGAGGTCCACCCGAGGCAACCCACACTCATTCAAGATAGGTCTCCTAGGCCTTATCTAATGTTACCTCCATGACCTCCTAGGCTAGATCGAGACGTGCCTCCTAGGCCAAACATAGGGCACCCATAGCGGGTAGATACCCCTCTTTATAGACCGACTCGAGAAATGCCCTATGGGGCTTACACTGAGCATGAGCCAGAGGTAGAGTACTTGGAGATGCCTTACCAAGGTAAGGGGGTGACATGCCACCACCCCATAATAGGTTGGAGGATCCTAGACCTCCATCATAGGATGTGAGCAAGGATGAGGAGATCAAATCCTCAGGCCCATATAAAGAGTTGCTAGAGCACCTAGAGTCAGTAGAGAACAAGACCTCTGGGTCTGGATCTCAAAAGCCCACTATGCACCAATTGCATAGTCAACCCATCCATCCTTTGGTTCTTACACCTCCCTATCTAGAGCAATTTAAGTTACCTCAATTGGCTACGTTTAAGGGAGAGGAAGATGCACAGGAACATGTCACCAGATTCCTAGGCCAATGCTTCGGCATTCATGATAATGATGCTTTGCTTTTGAGGATATTCATGACTACCCTCTCTGGCCCCACCTCAGAGTGGTTTTACCAACTCCCTAAGCATAGCATCCACAACTTGGACCAACTTGCAGATGCATTCCTAGAATGCTTCACCTTCAATACCAAGAGGAAGGCGATGTTGGCTGATCTAGCTAGGTTGAAACAGTATGACGATGAGTCAATAACAAACTATGGCAATAGGTGGTGAGCCCTACTCACCAAGCTACCTTATCTTCTCCCCATGTCAGATTTGACTCAGATGTTTTCCAAGAGCTACCTGAAGCCTATCTCCTTGTTGTTGCAACTGCAATAGTATCCGACTCTTGAAGATGCCCTAGCATAGGCTAGGATCATCGAAGACATCAAGATTCAAGAGGGAGAAATTGTGAAGCCTCGCAAGAAGAAGTGGAACAAGAATGCTAAGAGTACCCCAATGTAGCCTAAGCTAGCAGTAGTGAATCAGGTTGCCATTAGTGTCCCGGGGCCAGCACAAGCCATGCCACCTCAAAAGCCTAATTATCAGGCCACACCCAGGAACTATGCCAAGGACAACTAGAATAGTCAAGGGCAAAATAAACATCACCCCAAGTGATAGTTCACACCCATTGTAGAGTCTATGGACTCATTGTTTGAGCACCTCTTAGCGGCTAATGCGATCCACCTACCTGAGAGTCGACCTATCGACCCAAATGCACCGAAGCCCAAAGGATATAGAGAAGACCTATATTGCAAGTTTCATAGGCAAAATGGGCATGATGTGCAAATGTGCTACAAGTTCAAGCATTTTGTGCAAGACATGATCGATAGGAATACCCTTCAGGTAGACAACCCTATCACACCAAACAACCAATAGATGGAGGTCTTCAAAGACCCCTTGCCTGCCCATGTAGAGTAGGCCAAACCAATGCCCCAGGTGAATGAGGTTCACCATGCCCCCCTAAGTAGGGGTATGTCAGCATGATCAACATTGTAATGAGGAATAGGTGGTACCCAAGTCCAGCCATGCCACCTATAGCTTAGAGTGATGTCCCCTCGACATCATAGCCTTTGTCACCTCCTATGTCGAGCCTCCCACCTAGGCCTGTGGTCACCATTAAGAGCAAGCTCACTCAAAGCTTAAGAACAATATCTGCCTAACTCTCCATCTATGAGCTCATTCAAAAATTGACACCTCATAGAGAAGCCTTGATGGAGATCCTTAAAGCAATCAAGCTTCAGCCCTAGGAGTCTGACTCCTTCAACAACTTCATGGGGCATGTGTGATAATGCATGGAACCGATGATTACCTTTCGAGAAGATGAGCTTAAACTAGTTCCAAATGATATGGTAGATCCCCCTTTGCACATCATCGCATGTGTGAATGGAACACCATACAAGAGAGTGTTGATAGACACTGGGTCTTCTAGCAATATCATCATGACAATAGCTCTCAAGCATTTGAAGCTCCCAACATCCCACATTGTCGCATCTACCTACACCCTCTGAGCCTTCAATGATGCCATATGCTCAATGGTTGGTATGATCATCCTACCTATTCAGGTAGGGGAAAAGACCATCCCGACATTGTGCCACATCTTGGAGGGTGAGATGGCATACAATATCCTGTTAGGTAGACCATGGATCAGGGATATGAAGTGTGTCCCTTCCATCACTCACTAATGCCTCAAGTACACTCATGAAGGGCAAGTTCATGTCATCCCTTTAGACCTAGAGCCCTTCAAGTATTGCAATATTGTGTAGCAGCTTCCCGAGTCAACCTTACCATCAACCCATCTAGATTTCCAATCGAAATACAGCCAAGGTTTGACTTTATCCCCATCACATGTCATACCATCCTCATCATCGACACCCCCATAGATGCCCAGTGCATCTATGGATCCTTTACCTAGGAACCTAGGGAAGTGACCTATTGAGGAGGTCCAACCAACCATATCCACCATCTCCACTAAGGAGGTTCCTAGCCAAGTAGATGAGGAGCTACCACATGAGACAAACGATGAATCAGATTAGGTCTCACTCTCATCCCTCTTCTATCCGTAGCCTCAGGTCACAATGCACCTAGCTTCCACTAGATTGGGGGAGTACATGGTTAGGAATGTTACAACCACCCCTGCTATAGAGTCGATGCAAGACATGGGTCGACCCCATATTCCCATAGGCACCATCGTGCCTCTCGGCCTCCCCCCTAATCAAATAAATTTCATCTATGGGGGCCTTGACTATGGCATCGAACCTTATCAATAGTAGGAAGAAGATGAAGAGCCCTTTGGAGAAGACATTAACTACTTGTCCAACCCTAACTTCACTCTGAAGTACCTTGACCTATGTAATTGGCATGGTTATGGGTTAGGCCTGTATGAGCAAGGCACTCGAGTTCCCTACCAACCATAGTATCAAATGCCTTATGACAAGTCTGGCTTGGGACTCAACAAGCCTGTGTCCTTAGACGTCCTCACAGATAACTTAGAGTGCATGACTCTAGATTGTAGAGATGAGCTCGCACGAGATCCTTTCGCCAACCCCAATCATGTCTACTCACTAGGGGACTACTTCCCTATGCCCTTGGGAGATGATGAACCACCTCATGATGATATTCTCTCTTATGAGAGAGGTGAAGGTTCATGTACTCTTCCCCATGATAGTGAGGAAGAAGATCCAGGGTCCCCTTATGAGTGGACGTCAGATGATGAGTCAGATTATGGAGTCACACCCATTGAATCTGGTAGTTCAGATGGAGAAGGCCCTTGGGTCATCCTTGTAGATGATGAGGATGAGTTCTATCTATGCATGTTCCCATTACATCATCCCATCTAGTAACAACTTCTACCTCTAGAGGAGCAAGCTCACCCATAGCCACACCGACCACCACCGGTCATTCCACCACCTCCACAACCACCTCCTCAGGTCTTGCAACATTCGAAGGTCCATGGACACCATCAACCACATAGGGGAAATCATCCATCCATAAATATGATTTCCATAGATCTGTTCGAGCCCCTACGAGATCCGAATAACCCATTGAAGCCATTGCACCTCGACTTGGGGGTAATCGACTTTGATCGAGGAGATTCACCGCCCTCGCCTTCTGAGTACTGGCCTTGCGATGAGATGCTACAACTATTTCATTTCTCTCTAGGGCCAACTCATGATGTCTTCCATGCTGAGGAGGAACCCGAGGTTCCCATTGATGATTTAAATCTAGTTGATGACATCCATTTGATCCCTACTCCCCACCAATTGGAGGAGGGGTCACATATGTCAATCGAGCCTACGATTGATAAAGATATCGACTCAGATCCTGAAAACCCATAATGTATCAAGCTAGGGGAAAGTCTATCCCCCAAAGAGCAAGCTAATTACATAGCCCTTCTCATAGAGAAGAAGGTAACTTTTGCATGGTCTTACAAAGACATGTCGGGACTGGATCCAAATCTAGTCACCCACAATCTGATGCTTGATCCCAAGGCCAAGCCTATCAAGAAAAAGCTGAGAAATATGCATCCAATAGTGGCCTTAATGGTCAAATATGAGCTATAAAAGTTGTTGGATGCTAGGTTTGTCATTTCTATAGACTATCCACCATGGTTGTCCAACATGGTTCCCATCAAGAAGCCTGATGGGAGGATTCACATTTGCACCAATTTTTGAGACCTAAACAAAGCGAGTCCTAAGGATGATTTTCCTTTGCTAAGCATCGATGCCCTGGTAGATGCCATAATGGGCCATGAAATGTTATCCCTTATGGATGGCTTCTCTGGGTACAATCATATTCATATCAACCTGGAGGACCAGCTCAAAATAGCATTCACAATGCCTTGGGGAACATTTTGCTATAAGGTCATGCCTTTTGGCCTTAAAAATGCTAGCACCACCTACCAGTGTGCCATGACATACATCTTCCATGACTACATGCATAAGATTTTGGAAGATTACATGGATGACTTACTAGCTAAATCTTTGTTACGCCATGAGCATCTCGATGTCTTGCGCAAAGTCCTCGATCACCTTATCGAGCATAATGTGAGATTGAACCCCAAGAAGTGCATCTTCGGCATCACATCTAGAAAGCTCTTGGGATTTATAGTTTCTAAATGAGGCATCGAAGTGGACCCCAACAAGGTCAAGGCCATCCTCGAGATGCCTCCCCGACTACCATCAAGCAGCTTCGAAGTCTGCAGGGCAAGATCGCATCCATCAAATGCTTCATAGCACAATTTTCGGACAAGTGTCGACCCATGAACAAGTTATTGCACAAGGGGGTCGCATTCCATTGGGATGATGAGTGTTAGGAGGCCTTTGATGCAATAAAATAATACTTGGCTTCACCGCCAGTGTTGGCTCCACCTCGACCAGGAGTGTCATTCCGCTTATACATCTCAACCACTGAGATTGCATTGGGTGCCATGTTAGCCCAAAATAATGAACTACATAAGGAACAGGCTACTTACTATCTCAGCCGCACCCTGGTCAGTTATGAGATCAAGTATGCATACATGGAGAAGTTATGCCTAGCAGTGGTTTTTACCACCAAGAAGCTACGAAATTACATGCTTAGCCATACCACGTATGTTGTGTCTAAAGAGAATCCATTGTGATACATGATGAGTCACACTTATCATAATAGTCGCATGATAAAATGGATCATGTTGTTGATGGAGTTTGACCTAGAATTCATTGGACAAAAATCAATCAAGGGTCAGGTCATCACCGATCAACTCGTAGAGGCTCCTCTCCAGGATGATCAACCTCTCAGCATGGAGCTTCTCGATGATGGAGTCTTCCAAATATCAGAATCTCCTGATTCTGATGAGCCTGAGCCATAGGTAGATATGACTCTATTTTTTGATGGCTCCAAATGCGAGCAAGGGGGTGGCATAGGGATCATGTTTTTCACACCACATGGGGCTCCCATACCCCTGTCATTTAAACTCGATTTCCCATGCACCAACAACAATGCTGAGTACGAAGCCTTGCTCATAGGTCTTCAAATGGCTATCGCCATGAAAATCACCAAGCTTAACATTTTTGGTGACTCCTTGCTCATTGTTAACTAGGTCAAAGGGATATACCAATGCAAGTGCCCAATTCTGCAAGCCTACAAAGCCCTTGTGGATAAATTCTTGGTAAAGTTTGAATGGTATGACATCGAGGCGCTCCCTCGATCATCTAATCATTTTGTGGATATGATGGCCTCCCTAGGGTCCTTGATCCCATAGAACCCTACTGATGAGATGACAACCATTCAGGTCAAAATGCTCTCATAGTCTATGATTGAGCGTGAGAACACTCAGGCCATGCTGAAAGTCCACTTGATTCAAATTGAACCTCATCAAGAGAGATTCTCGCACCTTCATGAGTACTTGAATAATGCCGATTGGGGGACGTTGTTCCCTCAAGCCCCTTTTGATAGCAGTACAATGCTATTTTTACAAATTCTTTCCCACTCAACATTTGCTCGGGATGAATTTCAAGAGGGACAGGCAGTTCATGCAATCGAGGCTTCCTCACAATAGGACTGGTCCACACAAATCAGGGAGTATCTCAAGCTTGGTAATCTCCCTCTTGGATTGTCGCACACCGCTAAAAGAACATTCAAATGGAAGGTGATAAAATATGTCTTGCTAGGAGACATTCTATATCATCAAAGCTATGAAGGGATTCTCCTTCACTGCTTAGAGCATCAAGAGTCGGCTTGGGCAATTGCCCAAGCACACGATGGTACATGCGGTGGCCATTTCAGTGGCATGGCCATCACAAAGTGCATTCTTTGCATGGGCTATTATTGGCCAACTTTAGAGCGATATTGTTGCACATATGTGAGGAAGTGCATGAAGTGTCAACACCATGCTAACTTGACACACGTACCTTCTCAAGCCTTACAACCGATCCAATCGGCTTGGCCATTTTTGCAATGGGGGTTGGATTTAATCAAGAAAATCTCCCTCGCATCCTCGGGCCATCACACATTTATCATTATGGCTACCGAGTATTTTACAAAGTGGGTGGAAGCAATTCCCCTTACCACTACGATAGGACCCCACATCGTGGAGTTCATATTGCATAATATCATTTGTCATTTTGGTATTCCATCCAAGATCATTTTGGATAATGGGACATCATTTAAGAATAAATATGTGCATGCTTTAATAACAAAGTATAATATCCAACACAACTTTTCGATGCCCTACTATCCACAAGAAAATGGGCAAGCAGAGGCTTCCAACAAAACATTGATTGCCATTCTCAAGAAAACTATCAAAGAGAATCACACCGATTGGCACACACAAATACCCCTTGCTCTATGGGCCTATCGCACTAGCATTCAGATGCCCACTAGGGCTACCCCATTTTCACTAGTGTATGATATCGAGGCAGTCATGCCTCTAGAGCTAGAAATCCCATCATTGCGCATATCTATGCAAGAGTTCATCGATGATGACACCACATGGTAGGCTCACCTAGATCAGCTTACATTGCTTGATGAACATCGTATTAATGCCCTCGAGCACCTACGCATTTATCAAGAGTGACTTAAGAGAGCCTACAATATGAAAGTCCATCTTAGAGACTTTTAGGTTGGTGACCTTGTTCTGAAAGAGAACCAACAAAATTCTAATTTGCCGCCCCATCTGAGGGATAAGTTTGTGGTAAACTGGTTAGGTCCTTATGTCATTACTAGTCATATTGGACCTAAAACTTATCACCTAGCCTCCCTTGAAGGCATCGAGGATCCTGAACCCTTGAACATCCTTCATTTGTGGCCTTTCCATGCCTAGAGTGTTGTGGCTCAACCTAAAATGCTCCTAGGCAATCTATAACCATCTAGGTCACCCCAAAATGCTCCAAGGGTGCCTTTAACCTACTTGGTCAACCTAAAATGCTCCTAGGTGGTCAATAACCATCTAGGTCATCCCAAAATTGCTCCAAGGGTGCCTTTAACCCACTTGGTCAACCTAAAATGCTCCTAGGTGGTCTATAACCATCTAGGTCACCCAAAATGCTCCAAGGGTGCCTTTAACCTACTTGGTCAACCTAAAATGCTCCTAGGTGGTCTATAACCATCTAGGTCACCCCAAAAAGCCCCAAAGGCATCCATAAGCCCTTTGGTCACCTCAAAAATCCCAAAGGCATCCATAAGCCCTTTGGTCACCCCAAATGCCCCAATGGCCCCCAATAAGCCCGTTGGTCACATGTATATATATATCAAATCAAAAATAAAAAACATCATATATATCAATCAAAAATACAAAAATATTGCATCACATTGCATCTTCAAACATCATCAAAAATAAAAAACATCATATATATATTAAAATACAAAAATATCATATTGCATTTCATTACATCACATCTCGTTGCATTATCAAAATCATCTGCATTAGGCATACTCATTATTGCACTTTGCACTATAGAGTTGCTCATACGTGTCTAGCACTAAGACTGTACATCCTGCATCAGTCCAAAAAAAAAAAAAAGAATGGCAATTATGTCAAAATCATTATCCGCATCATCTCAGTTTTCCACTTATCATGTTTACCTGCATTACACATTGGTCATAACAGTGTCTGTCTCCCATCACATAGTCATTTGTTCTAGAATGTCTTTATGGTTTTTAGTCACTCAACCATCTCTAGTTTTCTTTTCAGATTTTGTAGAAAGCTATCATGATTTTTAGGAGGTAGAGTCTTGCTTAGATTATACCTTGTATACAACAAATCCCAACACATTTACACATTAATAAATCCAAGTTTTGCGCAAGGAAAGATGAAACCCACGAAGTGGTCTAGGTTGCTTTAAGTGAAAAGGTTATCCTACTCATCCCCCTATGTGAATGGTTCAAGAATGCTAAGAATTGGCAAAAGGACAAGCTCTTCCCTACCCAATTCCCCAAAATAAATAGTGGTTTTCACCACTATCAAAAATCCCAATTCCCAAAATCCCAAAAGTTCAAAAAATAAAAAAATCCCAAAAAAATAAAAAAATCAAATTTATCAAAAAGCAAAAAGCAAAAAGCAAAAATCAAAATCAAAATAAATAGTGGTCATCACCACTCCCCAAATCCCTTGCTCAAAGAAAACAAAATACAAAATAAATAGTGATTATCATCACTACCCATGAGCAAGTATCCCAATAAAATTGAAGAAAAGAAGGGAGCTTGAGCTTGAATCCTTGGAATTCTCAGCATTTGGAAAACCATAAGGTGATCCTCATTACAGGTTTTGTGGATAGCCTATCTTTCAATGGCGGTATCCTTACGCATGATGATATGTCTGTCACATTAGCTTTTGCGTGTGTGCAGACCAATGTTTGCATGTGGATGAGCTAGCTTTTGGTAGCCTATACTACCTAGTGGTCTAATCCTACCAAGTACAAACCTAGGATCGTGATATTCATAGGGTGATCCTCATTCCAGGTTTGGTGGATAGCCTATCTGGAAATGGCGGTATCTTTATGCGTCTCACAGGAATGAACTCACTTGCACACATAGGGATATGAAGTATCTTGGTCATCCTAGTAGATTCATACCTTGTCAAAAAGTCTTGCATAGTCAGTACACAACCTTTGATCAAGTTAGTTAGAGTGTTTGAGTCTCATGAAAACCTCATCTACATTCTCTAACATCTCATTTCATTTAGTCCATTGTATCACATTGCAATAATACATTTCCATATATCCATTACACAAAAAAATAGTACAAAAAGAAACAAAAGGAACTAATGCATTTTATACAGTCTATGGTGCTAACATAGTGGGTCAAATCATTAGTCACAGTTCATTATATCAAAGCATGCAATTCATCCATTTCATTGTACATCCACGCATATACATAGCCGCAAATCATAACACAAAAATATCCATATGCATACATAATAAACATCAATCACAATTGCATTACATCATAGAAGCATACATATGCATACATGGTACAACATCCATCAGTACTACAACAAATCACATAACAATATCCATCTACATCAATCATTAGCATTTAACATACCATCATAAATCACATACATACATTGCATCCATCTCATAAAATAATAAAAGAGACACATGATGACCATAACAAAATATCATATATATATGGGGTAAAAATATACATCATAGTTTCCAAAAATTCTTGTGGGCTACAATAAAGTGGGTCCTCAGACCTCACCAATACCAAAAATCCAAAAAGAGTCTCAATAGTATCCATCACCATGGTCATGCAGGACCGATGCTATGACTCGCACTACCACCCGTAGTCCGAGTCTATTGTGATCCCCCAAGCCTATTGCCACCAGCCCTATCAGTCCTCTGCCTAGAGGATGACTACACTATCTCACTCTACCAAGTCCGATGTGAGCCACTAGTCTCCCCATCATCAGGAAGATGCCCTCTAAGGTGCACTACCTCCATCTCTAATCGATCCATATAAGCCTACCTCCATTGTCCTCATGACTGGTACGTCTCCACCACTGACTATAGTCGTAGCACCTCTACCTATAGCCTCTCTGCCTCCCCAATATTGGACCCCTCCTACCTAGGACCCTATGCTCTCAACTATGCCCGTAGGGAGGATATCTCGGCCTGGTCCTCCTATGCCTATGCCCAAAGGAGATCCCTCTCTTGTCTGACCCTGACTAGCTCAGCCTATAGCTCCAGGTATCGGTCACCCTGTGTACCCCACTACACCTGTGCCCCCTGATCCTCAGCCTCCCCCTCATCACCCTGATCCCCCAAGTCTAGGAGGTCTACTTGATCTTATTCCTACTATTGATGCCCATGTGGCTCATCCACCTCTTCCTGGTCATCCTTCGGAGCATCCTGCATCACCTCATCCATTGCCCCAACTACCTCACCTCTGAGAGCCCCTGCACCTCACCACTGGTGCATCACCCACCATGAGTCATACTCCATGGTAGTCTCAACATCATCCATATTAGGAACATCTACTATAGGGTCTACCTCCTCTCCCACCTCCTCCACTATTGGCCAACCCAATGTCCTCTCATCCCCATGATGCCGATATACTACTAGCTCCCTAGGAAACCCCTATCATAGCCCAAACTATCACATAACCTAAGAAAATGGGAAGTACTCCCACTCGGTCCCATGCCATGCAATCAACCATCTACCCCACCTCACCCATCAGAGCTACTCTCTAGCATCCATCCAATCTAAACAATCCCTGTACGATCACCATACCACCTGCCCTAGCACCAGTCATGAGAATGCATCGGCATAGTGATCCACATCACCTGCATGGTGATGACTCTGCCCTCTCTCCTATGCCCTCTACCATAGGATACCATATCCTATCTCCCTATCTACTAGTTGCACTGGGTCATCCATGGTAGTCCATGTGGTCACTCCATAGCTATGTGCTACCATCCCCAACACTATAACAAGAAGTTACACCCCAAGCCCTTCCATCGATGATAGTGGATCTCATACAACTCATCATAGAGTTGTGCCAGTAGTGTAGTCCCCCAAGCCATCACTAGAGGCTCCTCCTTGGTGCACCCTGCTAGGGCGTACACCAGCTCCAACAGGTTCCAAGGGAACCTAGCTCCTGAAGAATCAGGGAGGAGCATATTGGAGATGAGGGTCATCAGTAGTACATGCCTCACCCCCAACACCCCCTCCTCATGCTAGAACCCCACCAGTATCCCTCCATTCTGGTAGTCTAACTCCATCACATCCGCATCCTCACCAAAATACCTCGTCAACACTGCACCTCTCTGGTCATGGTGCGTAGAGTGGATCGGTCACCCCTCTATCAGAATCCGTAGAATCTGGTAGACATCCTCTAACATCACCATCATCTCCCCCATGGGTAGGTGGAAGGTGTTGGTGCATGAGTCCCATAGGCTAATAAGAGCGATCAAGTAGGCCCGATCACCTATCACAGGCTCCAATCGGGTAACCTGCTTGAGCCCCATGGCATCAAGCCACTCCTAGTTAGCCTCATTCAAGGCATCTCGGGTGGTCTCGAAGAGCTTTGATGTGTGATACCGACTCTTCACCACCTAGTAAAGCAATAAATAAATAAGAACAACAATAAGCAGGCATTCACCATGCTTCACAATGGCCTCCAAAAGGCCCAAAAGCAACAAAACACTAATCTATTTAAGCAATCTAATTGCACAAAATACAAAAATCAAAATACATAAACAAAATAAAATATAAAAAATCAAAATACAACATATTACATCTACATTAGGGTTTCATTACCTATCTCGTAATGTGATATGTTTAAAAATAAAAATATAAAATTAAAAAAACAACATATTACATCTACATTAGGGTTTCATTACCTATCTCGTAATGTGATATGTTTAAAAATAAAATAAAAAAATTAAAATTTTTGGTATATTCCATCTACATTAGGTTTAATTACCTATAGAATAGAAAAAAATTCTAAAATATGGTGTATTCCAGTTAAATTAGGTTTAATTACTTATTTTATACAAATCAAATAAATAACAAAATAAAATTGCAATTTTAAAAGCAAAATAATGAGGAAGTCGAGTCAACACATACCCGCCTCGCATTGGATCCTCTATTGGATGCCTCTACTTGCTGACTCATGGTGGTCGTAGGGTGATTTCGATAGTGCTTCACTACAGAAAAATAACCCTCTTCTTCCTCACCTCTCAAATCGCCAGAGAAAACATGCAATAATGAGCCCAAAACTCACATTTGAGGTTTATATAGGCCTGCAGCAGTTCTATTCATCCTAGGGTGGGACGAACGCACTTTTGGCCATTCATCCCACCCTGGGATGAATACCAAATTTGTATTCATTCCACCCTAGGATGAATACAAAATTTATAGGTTAAAACAACTTAAAATGCACCAAAAAGGGTCCAAAACCCCACAAAAATAGCTACATTTTGGTCAAAATTTTTGTATCAGTCAAGAGGCAAATAATAACACTCCTGGATGCTTGGAAAGAACCTTACTTCAATCCCTAAGAAGGCCAGTATGGCCGGACCACCCCACGGGAATGAGGTTTTTCATTCCTTTCCTCCAGGAAGCATCAAAGAAAAGGGTCCAAAAACCCACCAAAAACAAGTCAAATCTGATGGAATTCATTCAGGGTCAATATGGAATGCCAAATTCTCATGGATGCATAGACAAGTTACTATTTCACTCCCCAAGAAGGCCATTGTGGCTGGACCACCCCACGGGAATGAAGTTTTCAACTCTTTGCTTCCAGGAAACCTCCATAGCATCATCAAAATCCTTTCAAAACTATGCCATTTTTCAATGGATACAACTGAAGGCAACCTTAAAAAAAGTCATCTGGGTCAAGCGACTCATCACTTTTCTCATGAGTCATTCCCTCATCGACTCATCGCTTGAGGGGGTAGTCATACTCAGTTCAAAATCAACAAGCACACACTCAATCAGGCAAATTGCATTCGTTCAACGAATCATTGACAAAGACAATCACGCTCCTGCTTGGGGCAGCAAACAAGCACAAAATATCAAATCAAAATGCTTGGCATCTAGTAAGCATGTGTAACATCGGGAACCCCCGCATCATGACTGAATGACAACCAAGATAAAGCAAGTTCCTTAGCTCGTCAGAAGCAAGGATTCAAGAACGCATGCTCTTTCCAGGATTGGGGCATCTAAAGTTGGTTAGGTTATTGAGTAACCCTAATCATTGAACATTTTAGTCATCTATTTTTTCTCAATGCTGTGCTGCACACAACGCATCCCAAAAAGGGGCATCTATAGACACTAAAATCTGGTCAATCTGATTATGCTACCATAAGCAATGACTAAAATGACATACCAAGGCCCCTAGGGCAGCCCTCAGTAGGTATACAATGGTTCTAACCACTCAGTGCAAGGTTTTGGAAGGTTTCAGGCCACTTTTGGGACCTGCATGTGGGAGGTGAGCAATTGATACAAAGGTAATATTTGCATTAACCATTAACATAAGGTTACAAAGTTTAAATAAACATTAAAATAACCATTCTAGAGAAAAGGGGGGAATAGGAGAAATTAAGGGAGAAGAAATTAAAAACAAATTCTCTTGCCGCCCAAAGATGCTGCCGTCCAACTGTCGTCCAGGTAAGGTAAAAGGTAAGTAATCTTACCCAAGGTAAAATACCTTTTTAACCTTTTACTAATGGTAATTTTCTAACATTCTCCCCCTTAAAGTTGAGAGGACTGACTATACAGTCTCTCAGCTTTATAAATTGAGCTTTAGCCATGCCTTTGGTGAATATGTTTGCTAGATTATCCAAAGTGCTGCAGTATTGAAGCTCAACTATCTGTTGTTCCACCATATCTCTTATGAAGTGATACTTCATATCAAAATGTTTTGACCTTTTGTGGTGGATCGGATTATATGCCAACTGTATGGCACTAATATTATCACAATTCAGTTTGGTTGGACCAATTTTTTTTTTGCCAATCTCTTCAAGGATTTTCCTCAACCATAGGATTTGAGTACTAGCATGGGTAATGGCTATATACTCAGCTTACGTAGATGATAATGCTACAACAGATTGCTTCTTGGAACTCCAAGTTATTAGTCCTGAACCTAGACTAAAACAGTTTCCTGATGTAGATTTTTTGTCATCTATATTATTGCCCCAATCACTGTCACTATAACCAACTAACTTCATAGAGTTAGACTTGTGGTAATGGATTCTAAAATCCAATGTACCTTTTACATATGCTCGGATGGGCATGCCATAAACCTTGATACTAGAGAAATAGCATACTGTATATCTGGCATAGTGTTGGTGAGAAACATTAAACTCCCAACCATGCTTCTAAAATTGGTCATGTCAACTTTTGGTGCTCCATCATCTTTGCTTAGCTGAATTCCATGTCCTGTTGGTGTTGCAACTGATTTGCACTGCTGCATAGCAAATTTTTGAATCATGTCACGAGCATATTTTTGTTGACATATGAAGATCCCATTCTTTGATTGATGTACTTCCATTCCTAGGAAGTATCTCATTAATCCGAGATCCTTCATCTCAAACTGATTCATCATGGAGTTTTTGAACTCCATATTCATTTTATTATTACTACCCATAAATATTAGATCATCCACATATAAACAAACTATGAGGATATCTACTCCATTCTTCAAGTAGTATAGATTTGGTTCACTCTTGCTTTTTGTGAAACCATACTTGCTGAAATAGCCGTCAATTAGTGAGTACCACGCTCGTGGTGCTTGCTTGAGGCCATAAAGTGCTTTTTTCAATTTATAAACAAGGTTCTCTTTTCCTTGTTCTTGGAAACCTTGAGGTTGTTGTACATACACCTCTTATGTCAGGTATCCATTTAAAAATGCACTTTTCACATCCATGTGTTGAATATTCCATCCTTTATGGGCTGCCAAGGAAAGAACAGTTCTGATTGTTTCTTGTTGAGCAACTGGAGCAAAGGTTTCCTCATAATATATTCCATATTTCTAAGTAAAACCCTTAGCTACTAATCTTGCCTTGTGCCTTTCAATGCTTCCATCAGCATTGAATTTGGTATTATAGACCCATTTACATCCAACACATTTTTTTCCCTTGGGAAGCTTCTCAAGCTCCCAAGTATCATTCTTTTTAATTGAGAATATTTCCTCTTCCATGGCATCTTGCCATATACTTTCAGTACATGCTTTTTCGTAGCTAGATGGTTCTAGCTATGCAGCAACCAACAAAGCATAATTGACTACTTCACCCCTTGGTTCATGAGACTCATCATCTCCTAACATTTGAAGATTTTCAAGTCTTGACAAAATTTCGTCCATCTCACTAGCTTGACTCCTAGTGTATCTTTGTTGGAAATTCCTATCCAACATTTGAGAAGATGGATGACTCTGTAGTATGCGCTTTCCTTTATTTGTCTCTTTCCTTTGAGAAACTGGATCAATATCCATCGGACTTGGAGCGCTTACAGATCTATGAAATCATTTCAAAGAGTTTGGGGGTGCCAACTAAGGAGTCCTTCTTGGACTTGGTGTACCACTTGATGTACTTGATGAAGATTCCTGATGTGGACTTTGTGGAGGGGAACTTTTTCCACTACTTTTCTTGGGTTGTACAAATGTGGAACTTTCTGAATTAGAGTCAATATCAACAATTTTTTTATGACCCCATTCTCCCCCTTCATCAAAAATTACATCCCTGGAGATAATTATTTTATGTGTCTTGGGATTGTACAATCTATACCCTTTGGTTGATTCACAATACCCTACAAAAATACATGCTTGACTCTTGGGATCAAGCTTCTTTCTCTTCTCCTCAGGAATGTGTGCATAAGCTAAAGAACCAAATACTCGGAAATGTTTGACATTTGGTTTCTTACCGTACCATCCTTCATAAGGAGTGATACCATCTAAACTAGAAGTTGGACTTCTATTTAGAATATATGCACTAGTTCTCACTGCATCCGCCCAATAGTTGTATGTGAGATGCTTTGTCTAAAGCATTGTTTGTGCCATTTCAACAAGGGTGCGGTTCTTTCTCTCAGCCACACCGTTCTGCTGTGGGGTATAGGCAGTTGTGAACTGCCTTTTTATCCCATTTTTCTTACAATAATGTAAAAATTCATTTGAGGAGTACTCTCCTCCTCTATCAGTACAAAGAAATTTAACATAGTACTCACATTGCTTTTCTACAATATTTTTGAAGTCTATGAAGCAATAAAATGCTTCATCTTTGTGTTTCAGAAAATAGATCCAGCACATTCTAGAATAATCATCTATGAATGTTAGAAAATAAGAATTATTTCCAAGGCTTTTTGTTTGCATTGGACCACAGATGTTCGAATGTACTAGCTGAAGAGGATAGCTTGCTCTCCATGCTTGGCCTCTTGGAAACTTTGTTTTGGAGTGCTTTCCCAAAGCACATGCTTCACATACCTTCTTATGTTCTAGAATTTTTGGTAGTCCTGTCACCATAGCTTGTGATGTTAACATTTTCAAGCTAGCGGAATTGAGGTGACCATATCTCAAGTGCCACAATTCACTTGGATTTGTAATAGCAATGTTTGCAAGTTGAGCTCCCCCTGGCTCACCAAATTTTAGAGGGAATAACCTATTCTTTGTCATAGGTACTTTTGTGATGACTCGGTTACAATTGTTTTTATCAAGGATTGTACATTTTCTTTCATCAAAAACTAATTTGTAATGCTTCTCCATCATTTGGCCAACACTTAACAAATTGTGTTGTAGCTGTGGAGTATAGTATATGTCATTCACTTTTTTAAGGCCTTCTTTTGTTGGAACTTCCATAGCTCCAATGCCTTCAACTTGCAAAGATTTATTATCCCCTAACTTAACATGGGATTTGTAATTTGAATCTAATGTAGCAAAGAGATGTTCTTTGCCACTCATGTGGTTGGAGCAACCGGTATCCAAAATCCATGTATCTTTAAGATTTTGATCTGACTGTCCATAAGAGAGAAAAATATTTGATGGACCTTCTTCTTCTCCATAGAATGAGCCATATTGACTGCTTTGATCCTTTGAAGTCTTTGGACAGCAGTCACGAGCGAAGTGTCCTTGTTTCCCACAATTGAAACAAGTTGTTTTAGTCTTGCTACTTCCTCGTCCTTGATTTCCATGGCCTGCATTGCCGCTTTGGTTCTGATTGGCTCCTCTGTTTTGATTTCCACATCTGTTTTGATTTCCTCCTCTGTAGGAGTTGCTTTGGCATTTTCCTCTTTGTTGTTGTCCTCTACCTCGACCTCTTCCTTGTCCTCGTCTTGAAGCTTCATTTGAAGTGAAGGCTTTGTCATCACCTCCATAGCTTGTTGTAGGTGCTCCTTGAAGTCTCTCTTCATGTGATGTTAATGATCCAATAAAACTATCAAATGTAATAGTAGAAAGGTCTTTGGATTCTTCAATTATGATGGCAATGTGATTCCACTTAGGAAGAAGTGTTCTCAACACTTTCTTCACAATTGTTTCAACTTTTGTTTCATCACCTAAATTTTGCATCATATCAACTACTGCTTTGATTCGTACACAGTAGTCACCGACTCTTTCATTTTCCTTCATTCTGAGATTTTCAAAATCTCTTTTTAAGGTCTAAATCCTGACTTGCTTCACTTTATCACTTCCTTGGAATCCTTCTTTCAAGGCATTCCATGCATCTGTAGCAGTTAAGTAAGATGCAATTCTAGGAAAGATACTTGGATCTAATGCCGCTTGAAGATGGTATAAGGTAAAAGAATTATTTTTCTGTGCATATTTGAAGATCTTCTTGTTGGTTGCAATTAAAGTAGTCCAATCTATTGGAGCAGTGTAACTATCTTCAATACTATCCCATAGTCCTTTTCCTATGAATAATGTCCTCATTTTGATGGACCAGTACTCATAATTATCCCCACTAAATTTAGGGATTGGTAGATTGTTATTTGATCCCATTATTATCTACTAAAACAAGAAACCTCTCTTATATAGTCTTATTTCAAAAAGACTTTACAAACTATCAAGCCTTGCTTGATTTACAATCATAAACAACTCACTCTTGTTGTTCAACAATTACAAAATTGTCAACGACTTGTTCATTGTCGTCACTGATCAATATAATTTTAGGAGTTTGTAGGATTTCAACTGAATTACTATAATGAGTATATTCAGATCCTTGTGAAGCAATCGCCACTGTGTCGGATTGTTCAAATCTTCTCTCAAAGGAGTTATCTTCTGAATCTACTTCGTATCCTAGATCAGGATTTCTCTGTTGGGCAATAACCGCGTTTTGCAACTGTGAAAAGACTGTATTTATTCCTAGTGTTCTCATGTGCTCATCAAATCTTTCAGCGTTTGTTCTCAGTAACAAACTACAAAGTGCTTGGTAACATCCTTCCGATCTTATCATTTAAGAAAATTTCCTAGAAAATTTCTTTTACAAAGATTTCCTCTTAGGAATTTTTTCTAATTTTTTACCTCTTAAAGCGTAAATTTTTTTTTACAACTATTTCCTCTTAGGAAATGTCAATCATCAACTTTAAATGATAAATAAAAAACTTTTCAATTTTTTTTTTTAAATTTTACATCTATTTCCTCTTAGGAAATGACAATAAAAAAAAAATTTAAAGTTACCTTTAATTAAAGTTACCTTAAAAAAAAATTTTAAAGAAATTTTTCTTTTTTAAAACTACTGACCCCGCCGAGGTTTGATCGTGCGACCTCGCAGGCGTCAAGACAAAGGGTGGCCACTATGCTACCGGGTAGATCCAGGAGCTAAAGCAGGCTCCCTACCCTTACTGCTTTCGCAAGCTAGCGCAAAGCAATAAAAAAATGACCCCGTCGAGGTTCAATCGTGCAACCTCGCGAGAGTCAAGGCAAAGGGTAGCCGTTGTGCTACCGGGAAGATCCAGGAGCAAAAGCAGGCTCCCTGCCCTTATTGCTTACGCGTCGAACGTGAAGCAATTTTTGGCTTCGTGCTTCGACGTGAAGCAAAGGATTTCTTTGGGACTTTAGTCCCACATCACCTATGCGATGATGTTTATGCTCTTTAAAAAGAGCAAAGCACACTACGTGCTTTGATTTTCTGCGGGCAGTCATAGGCTGTGAAGAACCTTTTGCCTCAGGCCATGTGCAGGTTGCCATGTCAACAAACCACCTCAGGCCACGTGTTGCCTCGAGACATACGTAGGTCACCACATCAATGAATCACCTCGGGCTGTGTGTAGGTCGACACGTCAATAAACCACCTCGAGCCACGTGCAGGTCGCCACGTCAATGAACTGCCTCAACCCACGTGACACCTTGTTAATGTCTAGCTCCACCAGTGCCTCGAGAATTGCATCAATTTTCTCCTACGGGATGCCTCGTCCAGCTCCACCAGTGCTTTGGGAATCACATTGATGATCTGCTCTTGCAGGCTACTTTCGGGATCTATGCCACCTCGGCTCCTACGGGCTGCCTCGGGATCCGTGCTACCACCTTGAACTACGGGCCCCATCGCCTTGAGATTCAATCCGGTCTCGGCTCTCGGCTCTGATACCAAATGTGGGAGGTGAGCAATTGATACAAAGGTAATATTTGCATTAACCATTAACATAAGGTTACAAAGTTTAAATAAACATTAAAATAACCATTCTATAGAAAAGGGGGGAATAGGATAAATTAAGGGAGAAGAAATTAAAAACAAATTCTCTTACCGCCCAAAGATACTGTCGTCCAACTGTCGTCTAGGTAAGGTAAAAGGTAAGTAATCTTACCCAAGGTAAAATACCTTTTTAACCTTTTACTAATGGTAATTTTCCAACATCGCACCCTATTTCTATTTGTCCCACCCTAGGATGAATACAAATCCTATTCGTCCCACCCTAGAGCGAATAACAACATTCATCCTAGGGTGGGACGAATAGCAGGTTTGACCGATAAAAAATCAAATCTGGACAAATGGTGCTTGAAAACGGTCATATTCTTACCTATTCTCAACCACAAGTCAGAGCACATAGAAAAACTTATGATATGATCCATGAATGAGGCCAATTTTGGAGATTATCTTCACCCTCCAATGCATGCCACACTGGTGGCCAAGTGGCACCTTTTGCCCTGCATGCCCTTGCATGACTTTTGACCCATGAGCCTGCATGGGCTATAAAGTGGATGTATTTTCCACACAAAAGAGAGAGAGGAATTTGAAAACAAAGCAATGAAGTGTTACCAAGATTTCATTTCACCCTCTTATGCCCATTCTTACCTCAAAATATCTACGTAGCGAAGGTTTGCGAGGGAACTAGTAGGCGTAATTTGTCACATAACTGAACCATATGAGTGAATTACCTCACAAAATTTGACAACAATACCCCCTATAGTGTTTTGGACCATTTCCCAATGGAATTGGTGGTAAAATTTAGGTAGAAACAATGGGCATCCCACCCTCGGGTGCCCCCCAATTTGTGACAGTCCTATTCGTCCCACCCTATGACAAATAGAAATCTATCAAAAAAAAATTAACTATTTTTAATTAGTTATTTTCTACATATTCATATAATATTGCAATTCAAATTTCATGTCATTTTGAGGTATATTTACTGAGATGTTGCGATTTTAGTGTTTTGTAGGATCTCATGCAGGTCCCCGACCGTCATCTGAAGAAACACCCAAGATTTCACTGATTTTGCAAATTTGATCATATGGGTTTACTTAAAGTGTTATTTTATGCATTCTATCCAAAATCGTACATTTTAGATACATGTAGGGGCAAAACTTGTTTATTTTGGGTTTTGCATATTGTGAACGGTCATTGCAATTACGAGGCACCAACGGACTCAATATCGGTGTAATTTCTAGTGACATCTTTCCAAAATATTTTTTTTTACATCCCTCTATAATTTCATATTATTTGGAATTTATTTGATACAATATCTATGCATGTGCTTACTATTAGTATTTTTGTGCTCACTACTAGTCTTTTAGTGCTTGTGGGGATTGCATGCTTTACATCATCCACACTTGTTACTTGATGTTTCTTGTTTCTATGTGTGTAGGTTCAGGTTAGAAAATGCATTAGGAAGTAGCATGAGACACAAAGATCAAAGACACAAGAGGCAACAACATTGGCCCACCCACTTCGATTGTGGGTATGAGGAAAGACACTGGATGTGCACCCAAGTTACTTGAAGGACTTTGATCCTTGGGCACCCACTTTGTAAACATTTGTATCATCTATTTGAGCCCTCAAAGGGGACATTTTGTAACTTGGATTTTATTTTCCTAATTAATAAGAATTCGATTTACTTTGCTTTATTTCTTGTTATTTGCTATATTTTCCATCTTACTCGCATGCTTCTATTTGATGCTCACATGCAATAGGACATAGATACAAATATTGTTTATCATCATTTGGTGCATCGTTTTTTCCTACTTCACTACTGATCAGCTTTGGAGAAGAATCCTATTACCTGCAACCATAGAATTCATCAACATCATCTCATTATGAATAGCAAGATGACAAACAACAAATTGGAAGGGATGTTACACAACATGATGGATTCATTATAGTTGAACCAAAATAAGCTAGAAAGGGACACACACATGTTGTACCGTCCTAACAGTCCTATAGTTAGTTTTGAAAGAAATCATGTTGAGCTAACTGAATGCAAATGTAAAACTATATATACTTGAATGTAACCCATTTCAAGGGTTGGCTCTTACCTTTTATAATTGCATAAGTTACTTTATGACTGTACTATGTGCCTTTGAATGAAAAATGAAGTGTTATTTGGCTTTTGTCTAAGAATGTTGTAGAACATATATGTATGTTGATTTCCTTTAAAATAATTTCTATTAAAATTGAATGAATGGTGTATTTTTCTAAGAGTTATTCTGTTATCTAGATTTCTCCCTAGATTGTTATTAGTTCAATTCTTGGAATGCTTAACTACGTGTGATTATTTGATTAATGTTTTTATAATATTTGATGATGGCTCGTCTATTAGGTATTTCAATCTAATTGAGAATGTAATACTCTCATGCCTTATGTCTCTTGATGTTGCTAAATCCTAGTAATTTTAAGTTCTAGATTCTAACTCTATGCATCTCTTTCTTTATCTTGCAATCCCCTTTTGTTAATTTAGCTAGTTTCATAGGAACCGGCCTACTATAGAGGCTAATCCAAAAGATATTTTGGGTCTTCCAATCTTGGTTGAGGTCGTGATGGTGCAATTCATACACATAGGTAGATTTTGTACTTAGAGTTATGAGCAGTTAGAGTTGAAAAGAGGCTCAAAGTCAAAAGGGGGGTATTTCCTAAAGCAAGGATGGTCATTAGCATAGCCAAATATGCAATATAAGTGGTTGTGGTCATATGAATTGGTGACCTTCCCTAGGATAAAATGCTAAAATGTCAAGGATGCAAACATACCTCCCAAAAGGATAATTAAATATCACCATTGATAGAAGACCTAGTCAAGGCATGAGTGGCCATGAAAACCCACGTAATTAAGACATAAGGTAAAGGTGATAGGTAGCATCCCCTTCTGACCAAACCTATGCAAAGGGTAGCATTATGTGAAGTAGATTTAGCATGAAGAAGAAAGGAAGCAACTATTTTATTACATCATAGTGGTAGGAGTAAGATCTAAAGTTAAGCAAAGAATATTTGAGGTAGGGGTGCACAAATTCACATAAGGTGAAATCAATAATGGTTGGTGCTATCACCCCATGAGAAATTTCTATATAAGGTTGATATTATTGCAAAATTACAAGTTAGAGTTACTAGCCAAACCAAGCTTACAATATTTTCTTCCTTCTCTTTAGATCTAGTTTAAAATACTCCACATCCAATAGATAAGGCTTACATCCTCTAGGTCCCTATCCCCTACAAGTAAGGGATCCCTTGTGAGTCACCAAAGCCATATTCAAATTAATTACACGTGGTCACCCCATGGCTTGCACTGTAAACCTAATAAGGAGTATGATCAAAGAGATCATTCAATGGAGATTCATATCAAAAAATGAAGACCCAAGGTTATATGTCCAAGTCATTTTCTTGTCCATGTGACTAATGATCAACCTGGCCACAATAGTCCTTTTGGTGATAACTAAGTTTAACCCCACCAGTGGGAAGAGTCAAAGATACCTCTTAGTGATAACTAAAATGATATTTCATTAGTGGGGGTATGATCTAGATAAAATATCTAGGTCCATCCAAATTTTTTGTAGGCGAGTCCATAGACCTAGGTACTACATGCATCTGTTTGGATTTACAATCCCTACCTCAAAATTCATCATCTCTCCACTTCACTAAGATATCCAAGGGGGAGGAAGTCAGGAGCCATGAAGCATAAGAGGAGCCTTCATGAGGCTTTCCTCTTGAGGGATATTGAGGGTCACTTGCAAGAATATTGTAAATTCTTCATCACCCATGAAGGATGATTTATTTATTGCATATACTCTAAGGAGCCATGGATGAAACCGAAGCATTAGATCCTAAAGTTAAAGCTACCACTCTATCACCAACTCAAAAAGTATCAAAAGTTGTAACCCACCCCTAGTTAAAAATACAAGCATCAACTCCATAGCATAAAATGAATGTGGACATATTTTAAAGTTGCATCAACCATTAGATATCAAATCAATGGTCAATGATCCTTTCCTACTTAAATATAATAGCTCAAGGGGGCCAAGTCCCATGGCCATTGATTTTTCATCTAATGGCCCATGTTGATATTTTGATAGGTGAGAGCAAAAAATAAAATGAGGCTCATCATAGCATGGGTTAAACACATGGAAGCTAATAACAATTAGGAGATAAGCACTATGGTCTGATTAGATAAGGCTTACCATTGACCAAATAAGATCCTATCTTAGCTAGGGATACATGATGACCACTCCTATATCTAAGATGATAGTCTAGAAGGGTAGTTAAGAGAACATCTACCATAGGTCATTGAAGTTAACTCTTACAACCTAGCCTATAAAAACCATCCATGTTTCAATTATGATCACCACCTATAACATAAGTAATCCTTTCCTTCCATTTTGCACCAGTCAGGGAGGCCACACCCACTATATCAACAATCAAGATATTTTAGAGGAAAACTTGGCAAATACTTAATGGTGCAACCACCTTAGCATAGTAACAATTGGATATGAGAGTGGCATCCTATCATTTAAAAGCCCAAAAGCCTCCAGCATTGATGACCCAAATATAAAGATCTTGAAGCTGCCAATTGCAATTGCAAAAGGATTTTTGTTGTAGATTAGAGAAGAATAAATAGGCCTTTTACACAAGAATTTTGTAGGGAAAGAGTCCTCATATAGGCCTATAAATAGACCAGCAATTTCATTATAAAGGAATTGGAAGTTGCTCGCTCATCTCTCATATCTAGCATTATGAGCTCTTCCTTTCACTCTTCAATTGTTTAAGCAGGGCTCAAACCCTGAGTTATTATTTAAATATAATTGAACCTCATTAGGCCACATGCCTTGTAACTATTTTCAACACATTAATGGAAGCTATAACTATTTTTTCTGTATCCTTATTCCCTAAGTGTGCTTTGAGTTTTGGGTTATGTGTAATGTAGTGTGTTCATTTTTAGCTATTAGCTTGTGATGAATGTGTTTATTCTATCTTGTCCATATAATCAAGAGGTAAACCTTGATCTTCTTGCATCACCTCCATAGCTTTGATGTTTACATTTTTTGCAATTTACTTTCTTATTTATTTATGTTTCCTGCACTTTTACTTTTATTGCAATTCCATTCTCTTGCACCCCCTAAGAAGAGTAGGCCTAAGCTCATGAGGCCTTAAAGTATTAAAATATAAAATCCAATGATAACTTAGCTTCAAATCACGATGCCTTAAAGTGTGCAAAGATCAAATACAATGAGAAGTCGACCTCAACTAAAAACCCTATAGGTTGCACCGTAGGCGATCCCTTTGCCAATGGTGCTTCCTATTGTGTCTCTTTATACGAGGCATGGGTATCCCAAGCATGTCAAGATTCTACCCTGATAAGCAAAAACATCCTTAAATGATAACAATTATACTATGTTATTTTTGAATTTCACTCTTTCTTGATCTTCCTTAACTAGAAATTATGAGTTAGAATAGTCAAAATTTTGAGTTTAAAATTAGTGGTATTATAAGAGTTTATCTTTTAAGTGCATGTCAATAAACGTGAGACTAGAATATTAAAATTTTAGGTATTAGATGTGATATCCATTTAATTACATTCCTTGTTGTTCCAAATGATCTCAAGTGAGAACTATAAAGGACAACATCAATATTGTCACTCCTTTCAAGGAGATGTTGAATGAAGGCCTCATGAAATAGGGGAATTATATGGATCAATTTGTTCAAATTCTTCAACATCTCCTTGTTACAAATTCTACAAACTTCTCTCCACAACTTCTCATTAAGCTAACACCATTTAGTGCTCCCACATATTTTAAGATACAAGTGAATTTTATTTCCTACTTTTGAAGGAAAATTATATGCATGCTCTAGAAAATTGGTTGGATCAATTATCTTCATACTTGTCTATAAGTTCAAAATTAGTGGGAAAAATACAAGGTTACACAATAGAATGAAGATGAAGCATTTTTTACATGGGATTATTTAATTGAGGCCATCAAGGAAGAAGTTATCTTGTGGGAACCTATTAAGACCAATACATGTGATGACAACAATTGTGTCAAGGTAAATATTAGTCTATTCAATATTATATTGGTTCTTTTTATTCCATGGTAGCTAAACTAGGGATCCAAAGTACCATAAGGCATCAAATCCTCTAGTACCATTATGGGTTGTAATGGTACATTCAAGAGGACATAGACCTATTCGAGTTCAAGATATTAGGAGACACATATAAAATTGCTATAAAATTGTAATAAAAACACATAAACAAAAATAGAAAATGAGGATAAAATTAGAAAAAACTGAACAATAAGTACCATCCAAATAAAATCAAGAGTGACTCTCTAAATAATCAAGACAAAGGGAGTCAGTACCAAAATTACAATTACAAACAAAAAAAGACTCCTAAGAAAATATCTCTTGAAGACTAGGACTAGAAAATGGTATTATTGTTATCACAAGAGGAACTGGAATTTGAGGAAGGAGTATCAAGAAATTTAATCATTATTTACTAAGTTAAAACCCTCTACATCCATCACACCACTCCCTCCACATCCATAGGCTGAGGATAGAGGAATATGGGAAAGTGGAAGTTGAACCAAATATAACCATTGCCACAATAAATGCTATAGTAGATGAGTCACAAGAGGAGGAATGCCTATTTCACTCACAAATATGGGTCAAGGGTAATCCATTACATTTCATAATATATAGTGGGATTCAAAATAATCTTATTTATAGTTTGATTGTGAAGAATCTAAATTGTCTATCATGCCACACCTACAACCATATAATTTTGGATGGTTATAATAAGGGAGATACATTTCTATAACTCAATAATATATTCTCTATATGCCATAAAGCCCTTAAAATATGATTTTTTATACAATTTTATGACATTGGATGTTTATGATGTGATTTTAGGCCACCTATTTATGTGGAAGAGGTATGTTGTTTGATTCTAGGCCTCAAAGTGTCATAATAACTATTGAAGGTCAGTACTTTAGGATACCATAGGTATCTTATCCTATATCTATTTACTTAACCAATATCAAATAATGCAAAAGTATAATAGCTAAAATAAGAAACTTCCTTCTATTGATGATCAAGCCACAAATTAGAAGGAGAGTCATCTCTACATCAATTGCTAGCCCTATGTAATATAAGCAAATGAACTACAAGTAGTGGAATATGATGACTTATTCAACACACCAAATAGGGTTCCACTTAATTTTAAATTAAATAATTCCATTAGTTTAGTTCTTGATTCTAATTTACCTAATATGTATGTTTATTGTATATCAATCCTTGAAAATGATAAAAATTGGAGGTCGATCCAAGAATTCATTCAAAAAGGTACATCAAACCAAGTGCTTCACCATTTTGCATTCTAATTTTCTTGGTTTCAAGAAATATAGAATGTGAAGACTCCATATTGAATAAAATTACTATGAATAACTACTATCCACCCGCTTAGATAGATGACTTGCTAAACCAGCTCCATGGTGTAAAATTCTTCACCAAAATTAATATCAAATCCAATTATCATCAAATACCCATAGTGTCCATTAACATATAGCGGAACAAATTTAAATACAAGGAGGATTTATTTGAGTGTTTGGTTATACCTTTTGTCTTGACAAATTCACCTACCACATTCATGAGGATGATAGATTACATCCTTATACTAGCTCATTTATACTAGTATACTTAAATGGCATTCACATCTACAGTAAGACATGGGAGGAACATTTACAACATGTTCAACAAGTACTTTCAAAACTTTGAAGACATAAATTCTATGATAATATAGATAAGTTTTCATTTGGCATGACAAATATTCAATACCTCAAATATTATTGACAAAGAAGAAGTCCATGTTGATCTTGAGAAGTTTTAGATAATTAGATATTGGCCTAATCCAAAGAATAATACAATTTTACAAATTTTTTGGTCTTGCCAATTTCTATTAAAGATTTGTATTAGGATTCTCATGCATTTTTTGGCCAGTAAACCAAGTGACCAAATGAGGTTCCAAATCCAAGTTCCATTAGAGATACGCAATAGAGGGTATTTGAGAGGTTGAATAACCAATTATTTTGACTACTTATTTTTTCTACTTTAAATACATCAACTTTTTGGGGTAATGACTGATGTATCAAAGTACAAATCATGAGGTTTCCTCAAACAATATGTACACCCAATAATATATCACAATGAAATGCTCAATGAAGTAGTTCAAAAATACCCCACATAATACAAATAACTCTATGCCATTGTCCAAGCATGTAAATAATGGAAACACATCTTTGGTAAGGAAACCATATTCCATAAGTTTCATAGACCTCTAGAGTTCATTCAAATACAAGGTAAGCTAAGGAATGAAAGACATAAAAAGTGGGCCACATATCTACAATAGCTTTATTTTATCAGAAAGCACAAGAAACGGAGTATCAATTTAGTAGTAGATTGTTTGAATTGACCTCCAATCATAGTGGTCACTACCATTCTTGATTCTTATGGGCATGATCCTTTCAATCAATCCATATTTTATGAAGTAGATTGTGATTTTGTACATGCATATAAAGTTCTTCATGTGGGTAAGCATATTTTTAATTTTTATTTCAAATATGACCTCCTCTATCACATGAGATATGTTTGTGTACTAGCTAGTGAGTCCTCAAGATGATTTAAAAATCACACTTGAGCAAAGTAGCAGGCAACTTTTGGATAGATAAAATATTGGCAATTATTCAAAAGTGCTTCTATTATCCAAAAATTAAAATTGATATTGAGAGGTACATCAAGTCAAGTATCCCCTTATGTTATTGCTAAACCAACCAATAATAAGCAAGGGCTATATACACCATTGTCAGTATCATCGAAGCCTTGGCAATCTATCCCCATGGATTTCATCTTAGGTTTACCCATATCTAAGCATGGTAATTATTGTGCTTTTGTAATAGTTGATCATTTTTCAAAAATGGCTATCACAATTCCTTATAAGAAATCCATTTCAACTAAATATATTGCAAAGCTTTATTTTAGTCATATGTTTCTTAGCTTTGGCTCGATAAATTCCATAGTATCTAATAGAGATAACATATTTGTAATAATATTCTAGTCCACCCTATGGATCATGATGGACACCAATTTGACCATATCCACAACCTTCCATATTTAGACAAATGGCTAGATAAAATTTATGAATCAATTGATTGTAAATCTTCTTCGAATGTACAATTCCAAGCATCTATTCACATGGGATGAGAACCTCCCTTAAATTTAGTATGGGTACAATCAAACTCTGCATAGCTCTCCCAAGAATAACCTATGTTATGATTATTTTGGGTCCCAACCCTTAGAAACCACTAATGTAGTTCTCTATGTGCAATCCATGGAGTAATCTCCTCATGGACAAAAATAAGTAGAAAAAGAAGTACAATTTATGAAATAGATTCAATATATCAGGCAACAAGTCCATGACCTATTGAAAAAGACAAATTAGAAACATAAGCAATGTCATGAAAAACATTAGGTCCCATATTAATTCAAGGTTAGAGATAAGCTATGGCTATGTATTCAAAAAGATAGACTTATAGGGACACATAGGAATATTAGACCTCTTTGTTATGGACCATACACAAAAACCAAGAAGGTGGTAGACAATACCTTTGAATTGAATATCCCATATTATATTTATTTGCATCCAATATTCAATGTTAAATTTCTTAAGTCCTATTACCCACCTTTGTTGGATACTTCTAGTAATAGAACAATTGGATATTAAAGAACTCAATATAGGAAATTTAGCACTAATGGAGGAGGATCAAATTGCTGATACATGAACTCATATATCTAGAAGATAGTTCATTCAAATGTACATAGTGGTCAAGGTAGAATAACTTGGTCACCAAGAGGAATGACCAATAAAAAATCATATAAAGAAATAGTTTATGCACCTAATGTCAAAAGTTGATGTAATATCAACCATTGCATTTCAAGAGAGGGTGAATTATCCAACCATGTGATATTTTTAGGGTATAATTTTATGCTTGAGACTCCTTTTTATCCATTCAAACTGTATTGGAAATCTAAGAGGAAGATTTAAAACTTTTGAGAGTAAAGCCATATTATATGGAAAAAATGATCCAAAAGCCCTAAAAAATGCAAAACAAAATATTTACTAAAAATAATTAATTTTAATTTTTAGTTTTTGTAGATAAAATGTATCTCTAACCATGTTGACACATTAGTAGAGACAAAACATAAAAGGATAAATCATATGTATGTAATTTCAATTAAATGCACTTTATAACTCAAGGAAGGTGAATCACCATATTTTCATATGGGAAACTTTCTAATTTATGGAAGATGAACCACCACATTTCAATGTGGATAACTTTCCATATCCAATATGGTGTATTTCCGACACACTAATAAAATTTGTATAAAGAGATATGAACCCCTAATTATGATGATTTTATTATTATTAATGTCTCCTCTCCTACGCCCCTCAATTCAGATTATGGGGGGTGTTGAATTTGTAATGTGATTCAATGCCAAGAGTCAACATTATACGATGTATTGGATAGGCCTAAGGGTATTTCATTGTGCAATGTATTTATTATTTTATAATATTTTTTATGTAAGCCTAGTGTAACATGGTTAACCTTGTTATGGTTAAACATAATTTAATATTTGTAATTAACACAAATCCTACTTGTCATGTTGACTTAGGTTAAGCTCTACGATGTAATTAGGGTTTTTTTTATTGCTATAAATACCACCCTCACACTCCTTATTTTTCATTATAGTGTTGTGCAATATTACCTATGGATAGTGATTGTTAATGGTGCCTACAAGCACCCACCATATTCTTCTATTTTTATCCTTTTTTACACTTTATATATAATATTTGAGTGGATAGATTGCTTCTATTCATTTCTAAAAAATATTATGAATTCTAAAATGGTATCAGAGTAGGTATGTGTAACAACCTAGGTCTACTCAATTGATTGTTAAAAACAAAAATTCAAAATTTCATTTTTATATAACACACTTGTTGCAATATTATCATAAGCATACCCAACTTTGTATTAGTACTAGGCATAGATTAACATACTTCGAGATCCTACTCTACTATAGATGAAATCTCAAGTGCTCAGGAATGAACAAGTTCTCGCTATAGCATGCCTTATTTGAGACCCATTTACTCCTTGCTTGAGTTTTTTGGGTTCTCAACATGGGGTTTCCCTTCCAGGGCCCATATCACATGGAAGGGTGGATGCATTATTCTCCCCATATCATAGCATGGAGGACTTGGATCTTTGATCTCATTATTTTCTTGATGGTCCTCTGATTGGTCTTTCATTCTGACTAAACCTTTAGACCCATGCTAGAGTTAGTTTAGCTATGTTAGTACCTAATTACTGACCTTCTTCTAAGTGTTATCAGGATCCGCCAATACTTCAACATCTAGACCAAGTGTCTCAGACCAAGCTCTAGTTGATGGTAATGTTGCCCATACCATATACTGCTAGACCTTCCAACCCTAAGATCCAGCTCTCTTGTCCCAAGTTTGTTGGAAATTCTACAACCAAAGTAAGGATCGTGAGCACCCTCATGTACTACCTCATTCGATAACCTAGAACACCCCATACCATCATTCGTTACACTTTACAGGATAGGACCCCCGTCCCTTCTTAGTTTATTGGAGAGCGATTATCCTCGAATCACAATAGTCACCACTACAAGCTATTGGAGTTGGATGAGTAATTTGTATCCTCTTTGACAAATTTATTTAACATTGCCCTTTCTTGGCAGAGCATCTCCATAGCCCTTCTTAGACTTTCCAGGGAATATACTTTATTGGTCTTGTATGGTAAAGTCTTATGATATATTTGATGTTCATTTTCTTCCCAAGGTACTTATATTATCACCAAGTATTAACAAAAAAATGATTTCTAAGAGTCATCATAAGAAAACAACAATGTTATTAATTTCCTTACTTGTGAATCCATTAAAATAATTTATCTCATCGATTTCTCAAAAATACTTCCATAAAATAAAATATTTAGTTTTCATAGCACATTTATAACAAGTAAATATAATTATAATAAACTTTACAACAACCATACAAAATTTGGAAAAAGCTACCTAAAGTTATGTGTATTTGACAAAGCAAGGTCTTCAAAGTCCACTGTATTGTTTCATTCATCTTTCTCAAATCTTAAGATTTTAAAAATATATTATTTTACTTAATTCCCCAATTCTTTTGATCTTAATATTACTTTAGATTAGAATATATCACATGAAAACATTCTATAGAGAGGCAAGAGCATTAAGCCAAACATATGTTGTCTTTTCCTTTTAGGCAAATTAATACAATCTTAATAAGAGTTAATGCTTCAGTTCTACAAATCCGAAGAGGACAACAATATATCTACCATACACTTATTTGGGATATTTGCAATGTCCAACTACATCTAAAAGTATTTAATTGGTGACAATCATCCATATGCAAAATAATATGGTGGATTACTTTACTAAGATACTCTATTAACATTCTAAAATATCAATCCTTTAGGCAAGGGAAGTTTTGATAAACCAAAAGAAGAAAAACCACTAATTCTAATTGATAAGAGATCTACCCATCCTTAGTAATGAGAGTATTCTATGTCTTTTATAGATATTATATATCAAAGCTTTCGTTTATATTTATATACCACTGAAGTGCATGGCAAATCTACTTGGGGAGTGTCCTCATAAAATTATTTTTGATAAGACTTTATTAAGAGATATGATTTTGACAAATTTAATACCTTACTTACCAATACATGATATGGTGATTTAAAACTATCTCAGTATAGTATTTCAAAAACATACGATACATGTTTAATTATTCCATAACGGAATACTTATTGACCATCTCACCATGACATCTGTTCTGTGGTTAGATGTACGAGTTGTTTAAAATTCCACCTCATGTCTATAGATGTAAGTTTATGAGTATTCAATATACAACTAATTCCATAACTAAGGGCTCAGACATAGCATGATTTCTAGTTTTGGACATATGTATCATTAACAGTAAGACAGTTTTTAAATAAAATGATACTAGGATGCAAAACATTATTGAGGATGCCTAAAACCATTAAAATTTTAGTCTTTGAGGATAATATACCCATTCTTCTATTTTCAAGATGGTAGCCATCGCCATAGAACCATTTCATTTAAGTTACCACTCTTAATCACATAAATATTTTTTTATATATATACCCAAGTATACAGTGAAACTCACTTCCTAAAAACCTTAATAATAGTTATGTTTTATAAGAATTTGTCTAATGTTTAACCAATCAGTTCCCTACTTTACACAACTACCCATTAAATATGGCACGTTTCATATACCACCCTAAAAAAGTATTATAGTCGATGACTAAAATTAAAAAGGAAAAATGAGGTTTCTAAAATATAATAGTTTCAAAATAAAGAATCACGCATCATTAGTGCAGAAATAATACTACTACCCAGTAAAGATGGCACATTTTCATATACCACCTTAACAAAGTATTATATTCGGTGACTGATATTAAAAAGGTAAAATGAGGTTTCCAAAATATAATAGTTTCAGAATAAAGAATCAGACGTCATTAGTACAAAAATACAACTATGGAAGACGAAAATGCTTTATTCTATGAATTCTTAAAGAAAACTACTAAGCATAGATATCTCAAGAAAGAAATTTCAGAGGACATAGTACTTGAATTTCCAAGATGCTTCTATTTTCCTGGCATGAGCAGGCCCACATTTATATTATTCAAATTTTAGATATGTGAAATATAAAAAGGAATATAAATCGAATATAAATGCCATAAAAGAGTTTTTTTCAATAAAATAATCTACATTTGCTTATATATTTAAATACAAAAACCACCCTATGCATTCTGGATAAACACATATATATTCATGTAGGCAAATTTTCAAGCTTTATTAGTCAATACAGTGCTTTTTGCCTGGTTATTCTATACACAAATTTATCAATACATACTAAAGGTCCTTCTTATAGCATTTCTCAATTAATTGATATATATCGAGTAAAATAAGCTTCAAGTTAATATTTCATTCATCAACACAACCAACCATGAAATGCTAGCATGCACCACTACTTCTGAGAATAGCTTCAGTTATCTTTGAAATTCATCCAAGGAAGAAGAAACAAGGTAAGTGATTGAGAGCAGAATTAAAGGATCAACATGGCCACATCATGAATGAATCTAAACTGAATGAAATCAATATGCATCAACAAATGCTTTCTTACTATAACTAATTGTTCTAGTTTCCATCTAAAATTCAACCACTCTCTTTAAAAAAAAAAATTAGGCCATAAAATAAAATGGTTTTTTTTTTGAGATGGCAAAAATTTGAATGAGAAAAGAGCTTTTTCCAACACACAAGCAAATTTTACCAGCCAAACCAATTTTAAATGCAATTACTATCAACACCAACCCAAATACTTATTACACAGACATTATGCATTGAAGACTAAAGAAAAATAGATCTCTCATAATCCATCAGCAAATGTGTGGTGTTTTGAGACTTTCACTCTCATGAAAACAATAAGACAAGTATGATATTCACCAAACTGCTCTTTCAATCCCTTCGGGTTTACCACTTCGAATGCCCAAATTTAGGTTTGTTTAAAGTTTTATAAGGATATTTATGCAATTTTAGGATGACACCTCATAGTTCTCCATGCATAAAGATGACCTCAAACACCCGCCAGATGGTGACTATGTTTGCTTTATAATAGAAATTTCATTTATCATTAAATTATTTCTTGATATATTCTCATTTATATTTTTAAGTTTAATTTTTATATTCTTTATATTAGTTTTCATAGAATATATTTATATAAGTTTATATATATTTTTTGTTTCAAAATTTAATTCGTATATTTGTTTTCTTATTTTTATATTTATAACTACATTATAAATTTTAAATAAAAGGCTCACTTTAAAAGATCAATTTTCATCCAATAAACAAAAATAGTCAAACTTTTCACAAAAAAACATGTGCATAAGATGCAATGATAGGAAGAATGTCCTGTATGAATTTTTTTAACAGTGGGATTCCATGTACCCACGGGCCATGGTGCATAAAGTACGACATCATAGCCCACCTTACCTGACACTTTAAATCACTATCTCTGCCAGGGGTGGGTGCTCCTTTAGTCGAAATTGCTTGCTATAGAGTAGATTCCTTGTAATTGTAATCACAAACGCTTGCAAAAGTATCACGTTCTTCTAAAATAATCATCAAATAATGGGGATATGACATTCTTCCCCACTAGAATTCAACATAGTCCCTGTGTTAGCCAATATAATATTGCAAATTTCAAAATAATTAAACATATAATTATACCTAGTCAGCCACATATTATGCAATATCTCAAAAGTCACATTCATTACAACATTATTTTTTTAAACATGTATCACAATATCAAAATATATAAGTATTATCACATCAAATATAAAAATTGTTTATTCATATTTGAATATCAATTTTCAAACAAAAAATAAAATTGTCTTTTCATTTCTGCCACATCCTCCCAGGTGGCATTATTTTTTGAGTAGAGATTCCACTAGACTCTACACTGATCAACTATTCTTTTTCTCAACTGCTTAGTCCTATACCTAAAAATTTTGATAGGTCAAACCTCAATGAGTTGTGGGTCCGATGTCTACAAATGAGAAATATCTAGAATATGAGATGGGTTAGACACATATTTGTGGAGGAGAGACACATTGAAGACAATGGATTTTTGACAAATTAGGTGGCAGAGCTAGCTTGTACACAACAAGACTAATTTTGGCAATGATTTCAAATGGATCAACGAATATGGGGCTAATTTTGGTAGACTTGATGGAGCTTTTGGTTGGTTTGACTCATAGAAATACTATCACCAATAGAAAACTCTCGAGGGGTTCATTTTAGGTCAACATAGCTCTTCTAATAGTCTATGACTTCACGAAGTTGCTATCGAATTTATTTTAATTGGACCTCCATTCTCTTAATAGCATCTAGACTGATCATTTCTTGATCATCCAAATTATCCCACATTAATGGTTTCTACACTTGTACCCATAAAGGGATTAAAAAGGGGCCATGCCCAATGTGGTATGGTAACTGCTATTATATGCAAATTCCACCAGGAAGAGATAATCCTCCCACTTATTCGAGTGATCCATATAATACATTCATAGCATATCCTCCAATACTTGATTGACCCTCTCGATCTACCCATTTATATCAGGATAATAGGTAGTGCTAATATTAAGCTTTGTTTCCCATGCTCGGTGCAAAGCTTACCAAAATTTAGATGTAAATCATGAATCTCTATCTAAGATGATTATTTTAGGGAAACCATGCAACCTCACAATTTCTTGAGCAAAATTTTGTGCTATTGTAGGGGCATCATCATGAACATTGCTCGGTATAAAATGTGCTACCTTAGTCAATTTATCCACAACTACAAAAATTACATCATGCTAAAATCGAGTTTTGGGAAGACCAACTATAAAATCCATAGAAATTACTTGCCATTTTTGCTCTGGAATATCAAATGAATGTAGTTTTCCCCCTAGATGTTGATGCTCAACTTTGAATTTCTAACATTCTAGACACTTAGCAACAAAATGAACCACATCATTCTTCATTTTGGGCCAATAGAAGTATTTTTTCAAATTTTCTCTCATTTTAACCACACCTGGGTGAGTAGAATATGGAGCATAGTGTGCTTCTTGTAAAATTATTCTCTTTATTCCTTCATCATTGGGTACTATTATCCGATCTCTTAAGTATACCATATTCTTCTTAATTTTGAAATTTGTATGCCGATTTGGTTCTTGCTTGACCATAGTGCGGTAGTGTTCATCATTTTTATGCAACTCCTTAATTTGCTCTTTTATTCCATACTGGTATCATGTCAATGCAACTATATGTCTTCTTTGACTAAGGGCATCTACCAATTTATTTTTTTTCCCTTTTATATATTCAATTTTGAAATTATATTCAGCCAAGAATTCCATCCATCTTCGTTGTCTAGCATTCAATTGTCTAGCATTCAATAAATGCTGAGTAAAAATGTATCTCAAAATTTGATGATCAATATTTAGTTCAAATGGTTTACCCAATAAGTAGTGTCACCATATTTTAAGAGCATGGACTACAACAGCCAGTTCAAGATCATGAGTGACATAATTAATCTCATATTTCTTAAGCTTTCTAGATTCACATGCCACAACAAATTCATTTTGCAATAAGACACCTCTTAGCCCTTCTAGAGAGGCATTTGTACAAACTATGAATGCCTTACTAGGATCTGGAATTTGAAGAATAGGTGTCATTGTCAACTATTCTTTAAGAATTATGAATGCTTCTTCACACTGATCTGTCCATTTAAATAATTTTTCCTTTCTTTGAATATTGATGATAGGAAAGGCAATATTTGAGAATCCCTTTACAAATTATTGATAATATCTGGTCATTCCCATGAAACTTCTCACCTTAGTAACATTGGTGGGATCTGGCTAGTCTACTATGGCTTCAATATTTTTAAAGTCAACTGCTACCCCTTCTTTTGATATAATATGTCCCAAATACTGAACTTGTGAAGTATAAAACTTACATTTGGATAATTTTCTATACAACTAGTTTTTCTTGAGGATTTCTAGGACTATTATCATATGTTGGTCATGCTCCTCTTTGCTTTGAGAATAAATCAAAATATCATCTATAAATATCAATACAAATTGATATAATTGTTCTATGAAAACACTCTTCATTTAATTCATGAAAGCAGCTGGTGCATTTGTTAACCCAAAAGGTAGTACAATGAACTCATAATACCCATATCGAATTCTAAAAGCAGTTTTGAAGGTATTCTCTTCCCTTATTCTCAGTTGATTGTATCCTGACCTAAGGTCAATCTTGGAAAGGATAGTTTCTCCCCTCAGTTGATCGAACATATCATAAATCCTTGGTAAGGAATATTTGTTCTTTATTGTCATCTTGTTGAGCATTCTATAGTCAATACATAGCCTCAAATATCCATCCTTATTTTTTACAAATAGAACCTGTGTTCACCATGGTGAGACACTAGGTTTAATGTTCCCTTTTTATAATAGATCTTGAAGTTGGGTTTTGAGTTCTTGCAATTCAAGGGGAGTCATTTGGTAAGGTGTTCTGGAAATAGGTGAGGCTTTTGGTAAAAGCTCAATAGAAAAGTCAAATTATCTTTTTAGAGGTAGTCCAGGTAGGTCTTCAGGGAAAACATCCCTAAAATCATTCAAAATAGGATACTGTTGAAATAGAGTAGAGCTCGACTCAAATTCTTCTTTCTTATTTAGTTTAACTACATAAAGTCTACACCCTTTCCTTAAAGCTCTTTTGAATTGCATTACAGTAATTAGGTGAGGTTCAAAAGATACTATATTACAATGAACATGAACTTGTTGATTGGAATAATTTGTGAGATCTAACCATATTTATTAAAATTTTAGTAGGGCTTTGTGGGATTTTAGCCAGTCTACTCCTAGAAAAATATCAAAGGCATGTAAGGGTGCTACATAAATATGCCAGTTAATCTTTCCTTGGGGTATATCTATTTTAGAATCAAATAAACATTGGTTGACCATGTAGGTTTACCCTAAGCCATACACAAATTGCCACCTATTTGCCATGATCCTAGGTCTTACTGGTATGTCCCTCAAAATACTAGATGATATAAAGCTATCGGTTGTACCACTATCTATCAAAATGTAAACATATTTCTTTCCTATTTTTCCTTTTATAAGAAATGGAGTAGCTTATCCTAAAAGGTTAGAGTTGCCCGTGGTAGCATAGATCCTATGTGGGGCTTCTTCTGTCGAATTTCTCTTATCGGCTCTCTACAAGCATTGATTCACATAATGATCTAGGGCTCCACACACAAAGCATACATTTGGTCCCTTATTCTTTTGCTTGTCTCCTTCTCTATTTTGGCTAACATACTTTCCCTTAACTGGTTCTGGGTATTTTATTTTCTTAAATTCTTCCTTTTCAAATATTTGGTAGTAAACCTTCTTATTTTTTTGGCTCACTTCTTCATAGCGAGCTGCATCAAAAGCTATTTTCAAATCTTTGGTTTTACCCCAATTAATAGGATTCCTAATTTTGGGATGTATACCCATAATAAATTTGTGTACTTTGAAATCCTCTTGCTTGTCATATTCAAGGGTATATTTCAAAAGTTGGACAAACCTTTGGTAATATTCAATTACTGACATGTTCTCTTGGTGTAAATTGGTGAATTTGGTGTATTGCTCGATGTAGAATTATGGGGTAAGGAATCTATCCTTAAATTATTTCTCAAATACATCCCAAGGGATTTTAGTAGTCTCCTTCTAACTGGTTTTCTTATAGGTGGTCCACAAATCCCTGGATAGACCTATCAAATGAGCCACTGCCCATGTAGTTTTGGATTCTGTACAAAGGGCTTGAATTGAGAAATACCCCTCTACTTTGCTCAATAAATTAACAGTTTCTTCACCATCACCCTTACCATCAAACTTGGAGATATCTAGCTTCTTAATATCCTTCTGTAATTCAACATCAACCTTCCTCCTCGAATATCCTTCAAGAAACTCACTTATTCTTTTAGTCTCCTTACTTTTTGTCAAATTATCAATAACCTTCTATTATTGATAAATAATCTCCTATTGCTGAGCCATCTGTGCCATTTGTTGATCCATGTGCTCACTCATTTGAGACCTTTGGATCTCCATTTTTTCCTTTTGCTGATTCAATTTTTCTTGCATTAACTAAATCATTTTTTCATGTTCTCATCATTTTGTGTAGCACTTGCAGCTACTAGTTCCTTCTATTTTCTTATAACTCGCTAAGGCACTTCGGTTGTTTATACATGTTACAACTCTCTCATGAGTCATATTATCACTTTTATTGGGACTTTTGCAATCCCCTCTTGTAGGTTAACATTTTCTCTTTTTGATATCCCTACCATACTTGGTGACAAAAGAGCTATGTCAATAAAAAAATCACATTTGCAACTTAGGATCTTCGCAACCTAAGCTCTGATACCAACTGTAACAACCCAGGTCTACTCATCTGATTGTTAGAAACACAAATTCAAAATTTCATTTTTATATAACACACTTGTCATAATATTATCATAAGCCTACCCAACTTTGTATTAGTACTATCCATATATTAACACACTTCGAGATCCTACTCCACTGCAGATGGAATCTCAAGTGCTCGAGACTAGCCAAGTTCCCATTGTAGCATACCTTATTTGAGACCCATTTACTCCTTAAATTTTTTTGGGTTCTCAATAAGGGGTTGTCCTTCTAGGGCCCATATCACCTGGAAGGGTGGACGCATTATTCTCCTCATATCATAGCATGGAGGACTTGGATATTTGATCCCATTCTTGTCTTGATGGTCCTTTGATTGGTATTTTATTCTGACTAAACCTTCAGGCCCATGCTAGAGTTAGCGTAGTTATGTCGGTGACTGATTATTGACCTTCTTCTAAGGTGTTATCAAGGTCCACCAATACTTTAGCATCTATACTAAGTTTCTCATATCAAGCTCCAGTTGATGGTAATGCTGCTCATACCATCTACTGCTAGATCTTCCAACCCCAAGATCTAGCTCTCTAATCCCAGGTTTGTTGGTAATTCTACAACCGAAGTAAGTATCATGAGCATCCTCACATACTACCTCATTTGATAACCTAGAACAACATCCCATACCATCATTTGTTACTCTCTACAACATAGGACCCCTGTTCCTTCTCAGTTTATTGGAGAGCAGTTATCCTTGAATCATAATAGTTACCACTATGAGCTATCAAAGTTGGGTGAGTAATTTTTTTCCTCTTTGATAAATTTTTTTAACATTACCCTTTCTTGGCAGAGCATATCCATAGCCCTTCTTGACCTTTCTAGGGAATATGCTTTATTGGTCTTGTATGGTAAAGTCTTATGATATATTTGATGTTAATTTTCTTCCCAAGGTACTTATATTGTCACCAAGTATTAAAAAGAATGATTTTTAAGAGCCATCATAATAAAACAACAATGCTATTAATTTCCTTATTTGTGAATCCATTAAAATAATTTATCTCATCGATTTCTCAACAATGCTTCCATAAAATAAAACATTTAGTTTTCATAGCACATTTATAACAAGTAAATATAATGATAATCAACTTTACAACAACCATACAACATTTGGAAAAAGCTACCTAAAGTTATGTGTATTTGACAAAGCAAGGTCTTCAAAGTCAACTATATTATTTTATTCATCTTTCTCAAATCTTAATATTTTAAAAATATATTATTTTACTTGTTTCCCTAATTATTTTGATCTTAATATTACTTTATATTACAATGTATCACTCGAAAACATTCTAGAGCATTAATCCAAACATATGTTGTATTTTCCTTTTAGGAAAATTAATACAATATTAATAAAAAATAATGCTTCAGTTCTACAAACTAGAAGAGGATAGCAATATATCTACCATACACTTATTTCAGATATTCGCAATGTCCAACTATGTCCAAAAGTATTCAATTGGTGATAATCATCCATATGCAAAATAATATGGTGGATTACTTTACTAAAATACTCTATTAACCTTCTAAAACATAAATCATTTAGGCAAGGGCATTTCTGATTTTTATTTAAAATAAATTTTAAAATAAAACTGAAAGAAGAAAAACCACTAAGTCTAATTAATAAGAGACCTACCCATACTTAGTAATGACAGTCTTCTATGTCTTTTATAGATATTATATATCAAAGCTTTTGTTTATATTTATTTACCACTGAAGTGTGCAAAAAATCTACTTGGGGAGTGTCCTCATAAAATTATTTCTAAGAAGACTTTGTTAAGAGATATGATTTTGATGAATTTACTACCTTACCTACCAATACATGATCTGGTGATTTAAAACTATCTCAGTATAGTATTTCAAAAACATACGATACAGGTTTAATTATTTTATAATGGAATACTTATTGACCAGCTCACCACGACATTTATTTCGTGGATAGATGTAGGAGTTGTTTAAAATTCCACCTCACATCTATGGATGTAAATTTATGAGTATTCAAGATACAAACTAAGTTCATAACTAAGGACTCAGACATAACATGATTTCCAGTTTTGGACATACGTATCATTAACAATAAGATAGAGTTTCTAAATAAAATGAAACTAGGATGCAAAACATTATTAAGGATGCCTAAAACCCATTAAAATTTTAGACTTTCAGGATAATACACCCATTATTCTATTTTCAATATGGTAGTAATCAGGTCCGATGGGTAGATCAATTGGTTCAACCAAACACCGTAAGGGGGACAGAGGTCCAAGGTTCAAATATCAGGCCTTTTCGGACTGAATGCTTGTCCCTTTCCTTGTGCTTTAAGTGGATTAAAAGGTTTAAAATGATTGTGGCATGGTGATTATAGGGGCGGACTACGTGAAGATCTGTGTGGCAGATTTTGGGGTGGACAGTGCATAATACTATAGTGGCCATGAAAGCTGGATAGCCTACCTGGATTTGTGGTGGCTACCGATTCCACCATGTAAATTAAAAAAAAAAATACAGTAGTCATCACCATAGAAATATTTCATTTAAGCTACCACTCTTAATCACATAAATATTTTTTTTATATATACCCAAGTCTACAATGAAACTCACTTCCTAAAAACCTTAATAATAGTTATGTTTTATAAAAAATTGGCTAACATATAACCAATCAGTTCCCTGCTTCACACAACTACCCAGTAAAGATGGCATACTTTTATATACCACCCTAACAATGTATTATAGTCGATGAATGAAATTAAAAAGGTAAAATGAGATTTCCAAAATATAATGGTTTCGGAATAAAGAATCACGTGTCATTAGCACAGCAATACAACTATAGAAGATGGCAATACTTTATTCTATGAATCCTTAAAGAAAACTACTAAGCATAGATATCTCAAGAAAGAAATTTCGAAGGACATAGTACTTGAATTTCCAAAATGCTTCTATTTTTTTGGCTTGAGCAAGCCTACGTTTCCATTATTCAAATTTTAGAGATGTGAAATATAAAAAGGAATAGAAATCAAATATAAATTTCATAAAAGAGTTGTTTTCAATAAAATAATCTACAATTTCTTATATATTTAAAAACAAAAGCCACCCTATGTGTTCTAGATAAACACATATATAGCCATGCAGGCCAATTTTCAAGCTTTATTAGTCAATACAGTGCTTTTCGCCTGGTTATTCTATACACAACTTTATCAATACAAACTAAAGATCCTTCTTATAGCATTTATCAATAAATTGATATATCTCTTGAGTAAAATGAGCCTCAAGTTAATATTTCATTCATCAACACAACCAACCATGGGTTTCTAGCGTGCACCACTACTTCCAGAACAACTTCAGTTATCTTTAAAATTCACCCAAGGAAGAAGAAGCAAGATAAGTGATTGAGAGCAGAATTAAAGGATCAACATGGCCAGAGCATGAATGCATCTAAACTGAATGAAATCAATATGCATCAACAAATTCTTTCTTACTATAACTAATTTTTCTAGTTTGCATCTCAAATTCAATCACTCTCTTTAAAAAAAAAACCATACAGGACATACAATAAAAATGGTTTCTTGTTTTTTTCTTTTTTTTTGAGACGGCAAGAATTTGAACAATAAAAGAGCTTTTTCCAACACACAAGCAAAGTTTACTGGCCAAACCAATTTTAAAGGTAATTACTATCAACAATAACCCAAATCTTTATTATACAGATATTATGCATTGAAGACTAAAGAAAAATTGACCTCTCATAAGTCGTCAGCAAATGTGTAAAGTTTTGAGGCTGCCGATCTCACAAAAATAGTAATACAAGTGTGATATTCGCCAAGCCACTCTTCCAATCCCTCCAAGTTTACCACTTCGAATGTCCAAATTTAGGTTTGTTCAAAGTTTTATAAGGAGATTTATGCAATTTCAGGATGACACCTCATGGTTCTCCATGCATAAAGGTGACCTCAAACACCTGCCAGATGGTGACTATGTTTGCTTTATAAAAGAAATTTCATTTATCATTAAATTATTTCTTGATATATTCTCATTTATATTTTTATTTTCTTTATATTAGTTTTTATAGAATATATTTATATATGTTTATATTTTTTTTTTTCAAAATTTAATTCGTATATTTGTTTTCTTATTTTTATATTTATAACTACATTATAAATTTTAAATAAAAGGCTCACTTTAAAAGATCAATTTTCATCCAACAAACAAAAATAGTCAAACTTTTCACAAACATGTGCATAAGATGCAATGATAGGCAGAATGTCCTATATGAATTTTTTTAATAGTGGGCTTCCATGTACCGATGGGCCATGGTGCATAAAGCATGGCATCATATCCCACCTTACCTGATGCTTTCAATCACTATCTCTACTAGGGGTGGGTGCTCCTTTAGTTGAACTTGCTTGCTACAGAGTAGACTCATGTACCTGTAATCACAAAAGCTTACAATAGTATCACATTCTTCTAAAATAATCATCAAATAATGGGGATATGATAGTATGGAGCAGCATCATTTGGTTACGTAGAGAATTCTTTCATAGACTCCAATCCTTTCATTTCCTAGGGCAAATTACTCTTCCAAGTCTCATAAGTATTTTTAGCGTAAGGGGCAAAAAGGATATATTTTTTCATGATTTCTCAATTATTTTTAAAAGTATATGGAATTTTATGTCTGCTTCATAATCATTGAATTTTCGTAGTTCTTGGCATGTAGATTGAATTTTTTTTTATCCTTCCCCTAGATCTCTATTAGAAAGGCAAAAGGTAAAAGTCTTCAAAAATTCAAATTCAAATTTCCCACCTTGGCACACACTCTATTATTTGTGTGTGCTCCTTTTATGGCTAAGTTTATTATTTCTTAGTGTTATAAATTCCAACTTCATGGAATTTAGATACTTCTTTGATGCCATCAGTAGAACTACAAGATGGCTAGCAGAGGAGGGTCTAGGGAATTGCATCCATGAGATCATAAGTTTAAACTCGCATGTGCTCTTTTTGCTACTATATAAGCACAATTTGATAGATTTTTATGCTAGGATGTAGATGTCTTGATATTTTGAAGTGTACTACTCGCCAGCTGAGTGGAAGACTTCATGCTTGTTGGGAGTGATTCCAAGTTCAAACCACATAGATTTTTTTATTCAATTTAGTGATAGTCCTTGGACCATGCATGGATGCCTCTATGGGATTATCTATAACTCAATTATTTTGTGCATTCAAAGGCATTCACTACATTGATATTCTAGGTTTAAATCACAAGAAAGTATTTTTATCCAGGGCTAAGTTACTTTGTTGCAGTCATGGCATATTTATCGTTTTCAAGTCCTCTTGACTTTAGCTTTTGGATTGCAAGGGTGATGCCTTGCTTAGTGCAAGGCACTTATCCCATAGGCAACATGGGTTCAAAACACTCTTTTGGCATCAAACTAAATATTTAAGACAAAAATATTCATAAAGGTTGATTTAGCAAACAACATGGTCGAATTTGGTGCCACAAGTACCCATTTTTATAAATGTGAGTGCCTTAAAAAATTAAATAAGAGCATGTAGTAGAGTTCCAACTAGTCAAAGGTAACCAAGTGGTGTAGAATTAGTGGTTGTCACCAATGAATGAGTGGTCGTCAAGTGGTAGATTGGGATTTGCTAAATTTTTTTAAGGTTAGAGGCTTTAATTTTAAACTTTTTGAGGGTTGTTAGGAAAAAATTTGGAGGCCATTACTTTTGCATATGAAAAATTTTTGAGCCCTTTTTCCAAATCATATTATTTTTTAAGCTCTATGCATTGGTGACATTAGTCTACAGATCCATTTTTGTGCTTGGGACTAACTTATAAAAAATAGTCTACAAGCCTATTGCCCTAGTTTGAAAGGGCATATTTACACTTTTCTATGCAATCAAAATATTTGGTCTAGTTTTGTTAGGATACTCAATCCTAACATTATTAGTTAGTATTAGTTAGTATTATTAATCATTTAATTATTATATTATTAACTTATAAAGTGAACCATCACAACCCTTCATAACATGAACCATCACATCTCTTCATACATGAACCATCATGTCTCTTCACCAACATAGCTTTAGGGTAGATATATATATTAGGTTGGCCATCCATATCAAATCATCCATGAATAATAAGAATAATAATCATAGATTCCAAGGAGGGAGCCCCCTATAGTGGCAAAGCGATTACAAGGGAGCCCCCTTTGAGTGGCCTGCGATTACATTTACATTAATTTGTTAATAATTTTATAGTAAGACCTTAGGGTATTACCATTTGGTATTAGAGCCATGTGGGATCCAACCATGTGGTATTTGCTAAAAGATCTTCATCAAATCACTTATGTGCATGAGTATCAAACTCGGTTTGAGGATATAACCAAACATAGCACAAGATTGGATGAATAAATTCTCATCAATGGCTTCATTAGGGGATTAAAAGAGGAAATTAGAATGGAGGTGACAAGGTTCAATCCCTATACCATGATGCAAACCTATGGATTGGCAAAATTAGCTGAAGATAAAATCAATGCACAACAACGATTAGGGAAACCACTTATGGAAAAATTGTCGACCACTTACATTGCTCCCAAACCTATGCATAATGGAAGGGCACAAAGCACTTACACAACCCCCAAATCTAACCAAACTTTATGAATTAAACATCTTAGCTTTGAGGAGATGAAGGAACAACGAGCAAAAGGACTATGTGATAATTGTGATGAACAATTTGGACCCCACCATAAATGTGCTACAGTAACATTGTATTTATTGAAGGAAGTTGATCCATGTCTCTCCATAGAGCAAGCAAATGAGGTAGTTGTGTTCAAAGCAACCAGTGCACCTACTCACCACAATGAAGACAATGAGGTCGATGTGCAAGAAGTGATTGATGTACCAATCAAGGATGAGGTAAACATACCCAAAGTGATCAATGCTAGCCAAATATGCACTCTACAAGATGTACACATACCTTTCTCACCAATAGTGTGTTCTTGGCATATGACCAAACCTATTTGGAACCAACGTAGAGTGACTACACACTCCTTCTCCATTGGCTCTACCAAGGAATCTAAAAAGGATATGAAATCATTACCATCACTTTTGATGCATCATTCTGAAGTATTTGAGGAACCCCAAGGGTTGCCCTCCCATCGTCATCATGATTTTCCTAAGGAATATTCTACTATTTTTCTTGGCAACCCCATGCTAATGCTTCATCCTTCTCGATATCCCTGCCTACGAAAGGATGCCATTAAAAGAGTCCAAGAACTTACACAAATCCTTCTTGGAAAACAAAGGATAAAGCTTCTCACTTTGAGCTTTGAGTACAAATCTCTTTTTAAGAAGGATGGCATGTTAGGATCCTCAATCCTAACATTATTAGTTAGTACTAGTTAGTATTATTAATCATTTAATTATTATATTATTAACTTATAAAGTGAACCATCACAACCCTTCATAACATGAACCATCACATCTCTTCATACGTGAACCATCATGTCTCTTCACCAATGTAGCTTTAGGGTAGATATATATATATTAGGTTGGCCATCCATATCAAATCATCCATGAATAATAAGAATAAGAATCATATATTCCAAGGAGGGAGCCCCTTATAGTGGCAAAGTGATTACAAGGGAGCCCCCTTTGAGTGGCCTGTGATTACATTTACATTAATTTGTTAATAATTTTATAGTAAGACCTTGGGGTCTTACCAAGTTTTTTGGGATATTTAGATGAATTTATGATAATTGCAGCAAATTTTGAGTCTTTTGGAGGCTTGCAAGAAGAAGAATCAAGATGTGCTTTACTCAATCCCTCTTCCCCCATTGGGTGATTGATTTAGCTTGTTCATGAATATCTAATCCTTCATGATATATTTATTTTTCTATTATTTTTCTAGGTATTTTTGGGAGCTTTTGTAGGTCTTATCTTAAACAAGTTTATGTAAATCCTCTTTTGGTGACTTAAATTAGGTGGCTCATGGGTAAGAGGATATCTTCAAATAGGATGTTGCATGTCATGAATGGGAAAGTTGTACTTTTAATACATACCTTATGCAACAATGGAAGATTGAAAGAGATTATCTTTAAAGGAGGTGGTAATTTTTACTATTCTTCTTCAATTGAAGTCCTAGAAAAAAATTTTATGGCTATGTAAAAACGTTTCTAATAATGGCAATGGTGACTATGATCTACCTTAAGGAGACATTTGTGTAGGAAATATTTTTTAGCCACAAATTTTAGATGATGGTGGAATCCAGATGAATATATCTCAAAATACAAATATCCACTAAAATATCTATTATGGGGGGTGATGTGATTATCACTAATATCTCCTTTCCTTGCCCCGTTAGTTCAAATTATGGGGGTGTTGAATTTGTAATATGATTCATGGCCAAGAGCTGACATTGTGCAATGTATTGGATAGGTTTAAGGGTATTTTATTACCAATGAACCTTGGTTAAATTTGTTGTGGTTAAACCTCACTTAATGTTTATAACTAACCTAAACCCCATTTTTCATGTAGTATTAGATTAAACCTTATGATGTAAATAGGGGTTTTTGGTATTGTTATAAATACCTCCCCTCACATTCCTTATTTTTTATTAGAATGTTATTCATTACTATCTATGGATAGTGATTATTTATGGTGCCTATAGGCACCCACCATATTATTCTCTTTTTGTCTTTTTTATTCATTTCTAAAAAATATTGTGAATTCCAACATGTAAAGACATGAGTAATGGATTGTTGGGCATCGAAATATCATCAAGTTTTACTTGAAGCTGCAATTGTCTGTCTTCCAATTTTATGTTCAGGAATGCACCTGATAGTCGCAGCTCAGCACTCAAGCATTGGATGGACCAAAGACAAATTCAATTCAACCACGAGAGTAGGTTGGTTCCTTGTCAACTTAAAATGGTGTTGACTCAATTAAAGCTCAAATAGGATTTTGAGATAAGGGTTAGAAAGGTTTTAGGGTTAGGAATATTATAAAAAATAATGGATGAATAGGCTAACAACATAGGCAACTATAATGAAAGGCTCTCATAAGCTATTTCTAGTGTCCCATAACTCAATATTAGCATCACCCAAATTAATGAAACCTTCACACATTAAAGGATAAACAAATATATATTACAAAAAGTAATTCCAACATCTAATATTGATAATCCAAACAACAGAATAGACCAATAGTTAGATTCAACAAAAATAAACTTCCTAACAATACATATCTAATCATGAACAAATTTCAACTACTCTCACAACTAATAATCCAAAATCTAGAATGAACTAATCATTCAACTATTAAAAAAAATGCAGCTCAAGACTTCAAACCTCTTGTACAAGATAGTGAAGATGAAAATTTTGACCCAAAATATCAGAGTAATGCTCCTTCCATTAGCTCATAAGAATATTTATAGTAGGGCAAGCAAACGCACTAGAGCCAACCTCAAAAAAATGAGGGTTTGACCTCTATTTGTAGTTTGTAAAATAATAAAAAAATAAGGAGACATTACAAAGATTGTATATTTATAGCTCAATAGAGAGTTTGCTGGCATTATCTTACTGGCTGGAGAGCTCTGGGAAAACCGCTATGAGAAATCAACCATGGTAGAATACCTCTGTAACTTGCTAGTTCATTGGTGGTAGTTGGAGTTCGAACAGTTGGACACCGTATCTCGTCCCTCGATTGTTCTTTGAGGCTCAACTCCACCGTAGATCTGCAACTATATCTAGTTCTTGTTCTTGGAAACCCTTGATACTTCATCTTCCTACCCTCTAATTAACTATGCTCTAATATGACAAGTTTTACCTTTTAAATACCTTATCAGTGTTAGCAAGCTCTCAATCATTTATCTTCATCATTGATGGCTGCGATTAAACTTCCCAAGATACTCTGCATATTGGCAGGGAAAATCAAAGTGCCATTTCACACTTTTAAGTTTTTGACGTCACCTTTTTAGCCTTGGTCATGCAGAATCAGATTCCAACATAAAACACACTAAGAGGCAAGCATGATGCAATCCACTCATTAAACTTCCTTTTCTATTAACTAACTTCAAAACAGTCGAAATATGCAATATAATTCATGTTGATGTCACCTTTGCTTTGTTAATATGTGGAATCAAAAATCCGCACTTGGACAAGTGCAAAATATCTTTTATCTTCATTTCACACTTTATGTAGTTTAAAATTACCCTTTGTTACCGTTTCACAATTGATGTAGTGCCTTCTACCTCTTTATTGTCAATCCATACCAAAATAGTCGTGAGACTCAGTGGATTTAGCCGTACCAACACTTAGCCACTTGGAGCATGCAAGAAATTACTCTTGGTTGCCATTCCACACTGGCTGCAATGTAAAAAGCTTTTATCCTTATTCTGCATTGGAGCTAGTGTAAACTTACTCTTTGTCTCCAATCCGCAACAAAATACTCTTGAGACTAGCAGAATTGACCTTATAAGAACTTAGCCATTTTTAAGTATGTAAAAATTACTCTCGGTCGCCATTCCACACTGTCTTTTGCACTGATGTCATCATCACCAAAATATTTTGTGGAATCGGGACCCATCACCAATTCATACCAAAACACATTATAAACCAAGTAGAATTGCTCAAGATAAAAAATTGCAATAAGTGTTGGTGGATTAGAAAACTCATGTTGTGGATCCGTTACAAAACATACTAGAAAATGTGTGGAATGGGAACTTCATACCTTAGAATAAAATTCTTAATGTTTTCTAAGTATGTGGTCATTTTGGGCCTACATTCTAGTGCCTATCGGGTGGAGCCAGTTATTATTCTAAACTAAAAATAAAGCCATATTTCTAAAATTTTATGTTCTTGTAAAGCCATTAATGAAGCATAAACCCTAGCTTGTTCTACTATATCAGATTTTTTAGGTTCTGGGGGGTCACCCCTACAGAAAACAAGTTAAGGTAGAGCTCTTTGGTAATAGTGAATAGTGTTGTGCCATTAGGCATTTTCACTGTTCTCTTCTCAGGATCATAATATTTAATCATTATAGGAACCAATTTAGGGTAATGGTGGATAGAATCACAAATATAAGAAAATAAGAAGGATTTTTTGGCAATGGTACCTTGAAGCTTATTTGGTTGCCTTTTGAAGTGTTTGAATTCAAAATTACTTCTTAAGAAGGTCCTTCTTACTTCGGTCATTACTGTGTCTGCCAACCTCCTGGTTTATTCTACATGGTCATCCAAATCTACTCATATCCTATGTGCTTCTATAGATACTTTCTTTGGAGCTATTTTTTGTTTGCAATAATTTAGATTTTCTACAAAATTTATAGGTAATTCTTCTGCTATCGTTCTGCTCTTCTCTACTCATAAAACATTGCTCTTGTCAAATGGACATAATTTTTTGCTTCAACATTTTAATTACCACTACATGCATGTCCTTTTCCATTAATGCAACTACTACGTGACTTATTCATTGGCATACTTATCAACTAGCACTCTATCCCTTCGATGGCTCAGAGATGGCATTTTGAACTTTGATTGGTAGAAATTCAAATGTGTTTCAACCCTTGTGGTTTTGCTTTATCCTTTCTCTTTTGATCATGGGAAAATTAGCATTTATTATGGATCTCCTTCCCTCTTACAAGTGATACTATGTGGAATTACTTCCTGCTCAATTGTAGACCTGAAAATGATGGATTGGCAAAACTTCTTTCATTTTGCACAACCTAACTCTAAATAGAGGTGGATTAAGACCTTCCTCATTCTGCATATCAAAAGTCTCAAAACTTGGTCGATTAGAGCCCACTCATAATTTTGTTGGCATGATGGTTCATTTGAATGCAAATTGGAGCTCAATGATATTATGCTTCACACTTAGTGTGTTTGAGTGCGAAATAGGAACTGCTACATCCCGTGGGAACACTTAGCCAATTTTACAAAATTTTCTTTCTCCCTTTTTTTTATCTTTTGTACAACATGATGTTAAAACAAAACTTGATACAAAGTGTCTAAAGAAAGAAAATATGATACAATGTATAAACATATATTACAATGAGCTTATATTTCAATCAAAGTAGAGTTTAAGATGAAAACCATTAATCATAATTGGTTGTATGTTTCCCTATAGATCTGCAAGTTGGAAAACATTGGTCTCCTTGACTTCTACTATCTTGAAATGGCCATCCTAGAAGGAGTCAAACTTTTGATGGTCACCTGGTTTTGCTCTTTCAATATTCCACCTGAGAACTGAATCTCCAACCTATAATTTTTTGAACCTTACCTTTTTATCGAACCATGCCTTAATGTCCACAAAATTATTCTAAAAGTTATCATAGGCCTAAGATCTCTTCTTGTCCAACTATAGTAGGTGTGTCAGCCTTGTCTCCACTAGATTTTCCCATAATTCTTCTTTTGAATTTAACAATTTTAGTGCTGGAATTTCCAAATGGATAGGTAACACTGCCTCCTTGCCATATACCAAAGCATAGGGGGAAGTTTTGATGGACTTCTTGATAGTAATCATGTCTGCCCACAAAGCTTGTTCCAGCATTAGGTGCCAACTTCTTTTATTCCCTTCTAGTGATCTCGTCAAAATCCTTAACAAATTTTTATTGGTAGACTCTACAAGTCCATTCCCTTTAGGGTAGTAATTTGAAGTGTTCTTAATGGTTATGCCATACTTGCTAGAAAATTCAATATATTTGGATCCTATAAATGCTGGCCCATTATCACTCACCAAGGCTTCCAAAACTCCAAACCTTGAAATAAAACTTTTCATAAAATTGATCATAACTTCTTGATCTGATTTCTTGGTAGAGATAGCTTCTACCAATCTGGTGAGGTAGTTTGTTGTAGTTAGAATATACTTGTGCTCAGCTGATGAATTTGGATTGATGACACCTATGAAGTCCAACCCCCATTTTTGAAATAGTTATTCTACCTGTATTGGCCTAAGGGGTAATGATGCAATCCTTGTTCTTCCCATATGCCTCTGGCACTTGTCACAAGATCTAGTGATTTTGAAAGTATTAGCAAATATAGTAGGCCATTAATAGCCTACTATTATGATTTTCAAAGCTATGAATCTACCTGAGAAATGTCCTCCAGATGGTCCTCCATGGAAATCCTCAATGATATTTTGTTGTTGATATTCTTTCAAGCACTTAAGGAGGACTGCATCAAGGTTCCTTTTGTATATCCCTTATGGTAGTAAGACATGTTTCAAAGCTTGAAGTCTATATCTTCTTCTTTGTGATGCATTAATATGAGGAGGGCATACTATAGTATGAAAGTATTTGATCATCTAGTCTACCCAGTCAGAATCACCTGGCTGTACTCTTTCAATCTGTTCCTCTTCTACAGCTTGGCAAGCTATTATTTTTGTTGACATTGTTGCCTTTGTTATACCTTGGCATATGGGCCTAAATCTTACCAACTTGGTGGGGTGTATCTCCACATCATATTACTAGATTTTGGTGATCCAACCAACCCTCTTATATCCTAGTTCACCTTACAGAATAAAGCTTCTCACATCTAGGTGAACAAAATATACTAAGGTCTTACTTTAAACCAAATACTGCCTGAACTTCATCACAAAAAAATACTTGTTTCTCAATAAAATTGTACTTAACCTGGTGATCATGGAGGTTTTGGATCCAAAATAATATGGGATGCTTTTCACCTTGATCATCATTTTGAGTGAGCATTGAGGCATAACTTTCTTCGGCTCCATAAGCATAAAGAATAAAATCCTTACTAAAATATAGATTTACTAGCACTGGGGTTGTTGCAATGGACTGCTTTATTATCTCAAAGGATTTTTTTCTAACTTCAGTCCATTTGAACTCAGCATTTTTCTTGAGTAGTTCAAATATGGACCTCACTTTTTGTGCAAAGTCAAAAATGAATTTCCTAACAAAGTTTATTTGATCCAAGAAATATTGTAAGACTTTTTTTATTTATAGACAATGGAAGGGTTAGAATGGACTTGATTATGTCTAGATATATGGCCATACCTTCTTTTGAGACTACATGACATAGCAAATTTTCCTCACGAAATGCAAAGAATGATTTTTAAGAATTAAGAGAAATGCCAAATTCTTTGCATTTCTAAAATAATTGCTCTAGATGTGCTAAGTTATCATGCTTGTTATGGGAAAACACAGTTATAACATCCAAATAGATCAAAATGACCTTATTGATAAGTTCCCCAAATACATAGTCCATGGCTCTCTAAAATGTGGCTCCTACGTTGGATAGCCCAAAAGGCATTCTTTGGTAGGTAAATATACCCCATTTTATGGTGAATGTTGTTTTATATTGATCTTCATCCTTCAACCAAATATGTTTATAGCCTGAGAAACCATCCAATAGTGAGAACCTTTCTTCCCTGGCCACTATCTGTAAGATTTGATCAATTTGTGGAAGGGGGTAGTGATCCTTTAATGAGGCCTAATTAAGATTTTTGAAATCCACACATAGGTGAATATCACCATTCTTTTTTCTTATAAGTACCAATTTGGCTACCCAGGTGGAGTGTTTTATGGGATATATGATCTTAGCCTTTAACAATTTTAAGAGCTCTTCTCTCATTATGGCTTTTATCCTTGGAAAATAGGCCTTTCTTCTACCTAAAAGGCTTTACATTAGGCTCTAGCTCAATTGTGTGTTGGATAATCCTTTTATCATAAAACTTTAGGTATTCATATGACAAAGCTAATATATCTAGATACCTTAGAAATAAGGCCTTAATATCCATTTCTTCCTCTTGTGAACATAGAATTCCAACATTGAGCTTCTTTTTAGTACCAAATTCAATTTATTTATAATTTTTTTTATTTACTTCCATGGTTTTGGTCCTTTTTCTATCCTCATTGTCAAACAGGCTTTCCAAGGTGATCAAACCCCTAGGTATGTGATTATTCCTAAGTTGAATAGCATCTTGTTGATAAATTTCCTTTGGATTTTCCTCTTGGATAGTGAAGAGATAGGCTTCTCTTACCAGAAAATAAATTATTTGTTCATCATTTTCAAAAACCTGCCAGAAAATCTGCTTATCTGGCACTGCATGCCTAAAAATCATCTTGATTCCCTTGTCTTTTTGACTCCAATGTTTGTATAAGAGTTGAAGTTAGCTTCCCTTGCTACTAAGGATTCTTCCAAAGTTTAGGGTATCAAATGATTCCATAAGATCTCATACCCTATTTATGTATGTTTTTAGGTAATGGTGCTTACTACTACACCTTTCTCTTACCTGATGGATGATTAACTCAGAGTCACCATATATGTTCAGGACCTTAATGCCCATATTTTTTGCTTGCATCAGTCTGAAGTATAGATCTTTATATTCTACAACATTATTGGTACATGACCATGTTAATATGAAGGTAAAACTCTTTGTCCCTTCTTATTGAGACTGTAGTACCACACCAGCACCAAATTCATTTATGCATCTAGCACTATCAAAGTGCATAGTCCATACCTCTATCTCTCTCAGAGACTGATTAGTTATAGTAGGAATTTTCTTCTCTAATTCTACAAAAATACTATATGTGCCCATGCCTATCCCAAACTGACTGTAATCCTCTCTAAAAGGTAATTCATCTTCTAATTCTAGTTCTTCAAATTTTTCCACAATTTCAAACTCTTCTAGAGGAGTGAGGTTGCACATGTCTTCTTCAATTTTTTTTCTATGTGATAATACATAGGATTTTCAGGTGTTATCCTTATCCTCTTCCCTTTGAATGGAATGACCATGCTAGAATAATCCATGTACATGCATCCACCCAATTTTATAGTGAACTCCCTTGACAGGCATAAACCAAAGTAGGGCTCTAGGTCAACCACTACTATTTCTTGTACTATTGTCACCCCAAGGGCTCTATGTAACCTCATTAGAACATATTTTATTGCTACCACTATTTTTACATGTGTTCCATCTAGTTGCAGTACTCTAGGGCAAGATTGGGTATATTCCATACCCATCTCTTCACAAACTACTTTAGGCATAACTATAGTTGATGCTTCTGAATCTATCATACAATTTTGAACTACCCAACCTTCCATTTTTAAAGAGAAATAAAAAGGAGGGGGTTTATTCTTTAAAATAGTAGGGGACATTTCTTTCTTTTCTAATGGTATACTAAGGATTGTGGTAGCATGCCTCTCTTGTGGATATTTATTGAGAGAAGCTTTAAGAATGTCTATTTGTCCAAGAATGAAAATGGTATCATATAAATTGGCTTTTTATGGAATCCTTTTCATCTCTTCCATAATGTTGTATTCAGACTTAGCCAAGGTGGTCCTCTCAGGCCTTCTTTCTAGCTCACCATATTTTATTTTATATTGCTGAGTGGATTCTATTCTTTATATTTTGGTAATAGAATGGAATCTAAGCCTTTCTTGAGCCTCATATTTAGACTTCATTCGGTCTCCTTCGGTTTCTTTCTTGAAAATTTTGGGGAGATTGTATGTCTTCTCTTTCCCTTTAACTTGGGAAATAGGAAAAGTATCACTACTTTGAGGAGGTGGATAATTATTTTTTAGTGATGGAACCTGGAATTGTCCCATATTTTGTGGATCTACCTACAAGGATTTATTTCTTGATCTTGTCATAACAGTAATTGGGCCATCCTTATCAAGCTATTTCCCAACCATGATTTGGTCAGGCTGCAATAACATATTTACTCTCCCATTTTGATGTCTTTCTACTTGATCCATAGCTTGTTGAACATGGTGTTGGTACATGATACAAGACTATAAATCATGAGGATCATTACATACCAGATACTAGACATTAACCAGGCTTGTCTCTAAAGAACACTCAGGCTCTTCATATGCTGCATTTAAACTAACCCCAATATTATTACTAGGAATAGGTCTCTGATATTTGTTCACATATGGAAATCTCCTCTATTGTGTCCTTTCCTTATCTCTCTTTTCCATTGAATTCATTTTATTACTTAGATTTTTCAAAGTATTTTGTGTATCAAGAATGATAGAAAACTCTTGAGGAGTTTGAAAAGGAAGGGGAGGGAAAGGGACTGTGGTAGAAGGTGATTTTGGCTGAGTAATAAGATTCATTTTTGGATATTTGGATGATAAGGAAATGGGGTCCATATAAGATGAGGTAGTAGCTTGTCTTTGGCCATTAGTGGTTTCTGAACTATAAGGTAGCACAGCTTTGGGAGGTAATATCCCCACATTAATTAGGATATTCTCAACATGAAATATTGCATTATAAACCTATGGGAAGGTTTCCACTCTATATTTTTGGGTATGAAATCCTATCTCTAATCCAAGAACTCTGATATAGTACATATAAGCAAGGCATGTAGCTGGTCTAGATGTAGGGGGAATTCTCTTCCATGTTCTGCTAAACCTCAAATTAAAATATGAGATAGTCTCTTGCTGAGATTTATGTATGGATGTAAACTAATTAAGAAAGGAAAAAGGATAAGTAGATTCATTAAATTCTTCCATAAAAGGTGCATCCAATGTTGTCCATGAAGTGATGGTGTTATTCTCAAGAGTCCTAAACCAATATAAAATCTTTCCTCTGAAGGACAGGGCTAGGATTATCACAATAACATCCTCCTCTTTTATATTGTAGATTACTGCCAAATTCAAAATGTCCTAATATTGCTCATATGTTGTCTTCCTAGATCCATAATAAGTGGGAATAACCTTGGACACATCTTGGAAAATGGCATTCATATGGGTTAATCTAAGACGACCAGTTGTGTTCTAGATAGGAAATTTCTATAAAGGCTGAATTGGGGGTACATTTCCTTGATTTGATACTACATTTCTAGCCATATTTCTAGGTATAGGTCCTGTTGTAGGGGTTTTTAAATTAAATATAGTGTTTTCCTTAGGAATATCTTCTTCTAAGAGGAAATATTGATTCAAACTTTTGATAACAGTAGACCATCTATAAGGTAGCTCATAATAAAAATATGAGTCAAGGTTATTCCTTTTGAAAGACCTGGTATACATGAAAGGACATTGATCTACTAGGGTAATTATTTTATATGTTTAAATACTAGGGAGTTGCTAGGTGAATTTGCTATTCTCCGCTTAGCAAGGTCAAGACAATTCACCAAATCTTGATTCCTTCGGGTAGGGATAAAATAATGACTCATATGATGGATTTTGGTGTTCCTTTTGAACTTGTACCACTGGGCATGCCAAAAACTATTGGGCATCAAAATTTCATCAAGTTTTACTTGACACTGCAACTTTCTATCTTCCAATTTTTTGTCCAGGCATGCACCCGATAGTCGCTGCTCGACACTCAAGCATTGAATGGACCAAATACAACTTCAATCCAAACTCCAGAGTAGGTTGGTTTCTTGTCAACTTAAAATGGTTTTGATTTAATTAAAGCTCAAATAGTATTTTCATATAAGGGTTAGAAAGAGCTTAGGGTTAGAAATGTTATAAAAAATAGTGGACGAATAGGCTAACAGCATAGGTAGCTATAGAAAAAGGCTCCCACAAGCTATTTCCAGTGTCTCATCACTCAAGATTAATATCACCTAAATTAATGAAACCTTCACACATTAAAGCATAAAAAGAGATATATTGTAGAAAGCAATTCCAACATCTAATATTGATAATACAAATAGTAGAATAGACCAATAGTTAGATTTAACAGAAATAAACTTCCTAAAAATATAGATCTAATAAATAATATATTTCAACTACTCTCACAACTAGTAATCCAAAATCTAGAATGAACTAACCATTCAAGTATTAACATAAATGCAGCTCAAGACTTCGAACCTCTAGTAAAAGATAGTGAAGATGATAAATTTGAGTCAAAATATCAGAGTAATTCTCCTTCCATTAGCTCACAAGAATATTTACAGTAGGGAAAGCAAATGCACTAGAGATAACCTCAAAAAAATGAGGGTTTAACCTCTATTTGTAGTTTGTAAAATAACAAAAAAATAAGGAGACATTACAAAGATTGTATATTTACAACTCAGTAGAGAGTTTGCTAGAATTATCTTACTAGCTAGAGAGCTCCAGGAAAACCTCTATGAGAAATTAACCATGGTAGCATACCTCTGTAACTTGCTGGTTTTTTGCTGATAGTTGGAGTTTGAACAATTGGACACCATATCTCATCCCTTGATCATTCTTGGAGGCTTAGCTCCATCGTAGATCTGCAACTGCATCTGGTTCTTGTTCTTAGAAATCCTTGATGCTTCATATTCCTGTCCTCCAATTGATTGTGCTCTAATCCAATGATTTTTACCTTTTAAATACCTTATCAATGTTAGCAAGCTCTCAACCATTGATATTCATCATGGATGGCTATTATTAAACTTCTCAAGATACTCTGCATATTGGCGGGGAAAACCAAAGCACCATTCCATATTTTTAAGTTGTTGATGTCACCTTTTTAGCCTTGGTCATGCGTAATCAGATTCCAACATAAAACACACTAAGAGGTGAGCGGGATGCAATCCACGCATTAAACTTTCTTTTATCTTCACGAAATTCAAAATAGTCAAAATTCACAACATAATTCATGCTGATGTCACCTTTGCTTTGTTAATATGTGGAATTGACAATCCACACTTGGACAAGTGTAAAATATATTTTATCTTCATTTCATTCACACTTTGGGCAGTGTAAAATTACCCTTTGTTACCATTTCACACCTGATTTAGTGCATTCTACCTCTTTGTCATTAATCCACACCAAAATAGTTGTGAGACTCGATGAATTTAGTCTTACCGACACTTAGCTCCTCTAAGAATGTAAGAAATTAATCTTGGTCACCATTCCACACTAGCTACAATGTAAAAAACTTTTATACTTATTTTGCACTAGAGCTAGTGTAAACTTACTCTTTTTCTCCAATATGCAACAAAATATTATTGAGACTAGCAGAATTGACCTTATCAGCACTTAGCCATTTCAGAGTATGTAAAAATTACTCTCGATCACCATTCTACACTTTCTTTTGCACTGATGTCATCATCACCAAAAAATTTGGCAAAATCGAGACCCGTCGCCAATCCATACCAAAACACATTATAAACCAAGCAGAATTGCTCAAGATAAAAATTGTGCTAAGTGTTGGCGGATTAGAAAACTCATGTTGTGGATCTGCTACAAAACACACTAGAAAATGTGTAGAATGAGAACTTTAGACCTTAGAATAAAATTATTGATATTTTCTAAGGATGTGGCCATTTTGGGCCTACATGGATGTAATGTTATAACCTCACATCTCTTTCAAATATTGCTTGCATTAAACTCTATTTTCTAATCAATAAAATAATTATGCTATTTTGCTTATATATTTGTGTAGAGGGGGAAAACCACCCTACCACGTACAATTTCCAAAAGCTGGATCCACAAGAGGGAAGCCTTTTTGGGGTGAACCATGAGGACTGTGTTGTTCTCTACACTCAGTGCTAGGAGGAAGGGTTCACCAGGAATGGTTTAAGGACTCGCTCTAAGTCCTCTGGAATTTTGGGAATGTTTGATGTGTTCAGTTAAAAGCAATCACCTAAATTTGGTATTTTTAGATCTATGCTATGAAAGATAAAGGACAATATAGAAATATAGAATGCAGGAATACAAGAGCTAACCCTAGAATGATTCTTTCTTTGAATGCTTTCTAACCTTGGTTTTTAAATAGAAAATATTTTAAGCACGAGATCAAGAGAAAGTGCATAAACATAATTAACCCTAGATGTACACTATATGTTGTTATATTTTAAATACCTGGAAATTAATCTAAAATCAAATCTAGAGTTTTAAACCAAAAATATGAACACTCAACAAACAACCTATAGTTTAATGGGAACACTTATCTTAATCGGTGGTTGATCCAAGCTTTCGTCCTCTTGTCCAATGATATCGACAATTCTTGTCCTTGCAAGATAACTTAAGAAACACTTGAAAATATGATTAGTGTTAGGGGGTCTGCTTAGGCCATTGTATAATAATACTTGGAGACGTAGCAGTAAAGTACCCTAGGTCCTTTTAGGTGACCTTTGAGAACAAGAAGCAAAAATTGACCTTTGGATATTAATCATAAAACAACAGTGCAACAGAATACAAACAGAATGCATAGCATACAACTATGATCATAATGTAATCTAAGATGCTATCATGCAGTTGGAATATCAAATTACCCTGAGATTGATTCTGGGTAAAATTGTGATCCTCAGAGATCTGGCATGATAACATAGAAGATAAATTTATGACCCATCTGGACTGGGTGAGATTTCACCTCTGTATAAAAAAACCCTATGTTCAATCCTATGAGTTTGTATCCCATTAATACCTGGTGCGACTTTACCTAAGACATGAATAAAATAAAATCAGAACATGAAATGTAATGTAGATATCTAAACTAAATGAAAACCACTTGGTGAATGATGCAGAAGTAGGCATAAGGGTTGATACCTCTAATTAGTTGATCTCTCCCTTGACCTACGACACGTATCGACCAGATCAAATAGAAAATTAGATCAATGCAGCAAAAGAAAAAATTGTACTTAAGAGTTAGATTGCTTGTAGAATAAAAGGAAATAGATAGAAAACAATTGTGAGTGTGTTAGAATAATTGCATGTGAAAATCATCAAATCATGTCTCTAAAAATGAGGGATTAAACCCTCCTTTTATGGAAGATGAATTTGAACACTGGTGATTTGATGCTAAAATTTAATGGAAAAAGAGAAATCAAGCCAAGTAAATTGAAGACCTTGTGGCTTGGACCCTTCCAAGTATAGAAAGTACTAGATAATGGGGTTGTATTACTAAAGAAATTGGATGGTACAATCTACCTCAAAATAGTGAATGTTTCTAATTTAAAGGTGTATAAAGCAAAGGCATAGGTTATAAGAAGAATATGAGACCCTAAGAATGTATACATGACTAAGAGAACAAGTGATTCATGAGTTGGATAAAATAATATAGCAGATAAATGAAAGAGAAGAATTACAAAGAGTTGAATTGGATGAATTTGACCAAGATCTATAAAGATAAAGAGAATATTTAATGGGAAGCACCAATGGCAATGAAGAAGCATCGTCAGAGAGTAGCCTCTTATCCTTAAACTCTAGTAGCTCATCTTCAAAAATACTAAGAATTCAATTGAATACTAAAAATTCTTCTAGTACTACTTCATCATTGATGTGAAGGTCTAGAAGACAGAAATATCCTGCCATAAGGGCAATATGAGATAATGAAACTAAAAATAATAAGTGAGGATAGGCCAAAACAAAGTCTTATTTATTTTATAGAACATTGAGTAAGCATAGAATAAACTGCTACAATTTTAAAAAGAGATGTTAGGGAGGTGCTATAAAAATGTAGGAATGGAGGATAGATTGAATACAAGCAATGATAAAAATATTCCTAAGGACCCCAATACTCCATATCCAAGTCCCAATCATGCTAGAAGAAGGTAAAGGGACAAGCTCAAAGTCAACAAGTAAGGGTACAATTCCTTGAAATTATTCAAGAAGTTGAAAATAATGAATCACTAATGCCCCAAGAGTAAGAGGATGATAGAGTAGAAATAGTTCAAGTGGTGATAACGAGCCAATAAGAGGACCACATGGGATGTTGGAAGTATAAGAGTATTTAGTCATTGCTATATAATTAAGAAGACAAATAAGAGAAGTAAGAAGTTTGAAAAGAAGTGTAAGAAATATACAAATGACCTATGTATACAATAATCAAAGATAATGATTCTAGCATTGAATTTGAGTTATCAAACTAGTACAGAGGTGCGCTGGTAGAATGTGAACTACAAAGATATTTTGAAGAGGCAAGATGGCATATATGATTGCTATGGATAGATCAAAGGTTGAGAACTCTAAGGAAATTATCACCAAGAACTCAAAACCATGAATGGAAACCAATGAGGGCTGAATTAATTGATCGAGCAAGGAATAGAGGTAACTTGAGTAATCCATGAGGTTTGAAAAGACTTCTTGGTAACCCAAGTATACTTGAATAAGGGGGGATTCTGGTTGATCTCCTTCCTAATAGCTCATGGGGGAGAAATTCCCTTCTTGTTATCCATAGGTTGTTTGATCAATAAAATAGACCATAAGGAACCATGGGTTCATGAGGATGGCCCATTAGGACACCCCTATCAATCCCATGGAAACCAATTATGTCATATTAAATGACTAATGAACCATATGAATCTCAGATAACTAGAAGTTTGATAGTCCAACACAAGAGATATTTGATTGAAAATGAGGAGAGGACAATTGAAAATATTTTAGGGGAGACAAGGATTTTGGAATAGAGGTCAAGTACCACCAAGGACTCTAGTTCTAAGTTTGACATGCCAAACATAAGTGGAGATAAATGGAATTTAGAGACAAAGGAGGAAAACCTACAAACATGATGATATTTTATCATCAGGATGATGAAAGAATAGTCATCCACGATAGAGCAAGCAACTATCATGATGATGATAGAGAAATTGGCCATCATGATGATAGTAGAATATTTAGCCATCAGGATTATGGTAGAATAGATGATCGACATGAGGATGACATAAAAAGTAACCATCATGATGATGATAATAGTGCAAACTATAAGTTATTTAGCCATTTGCAAATGGAATCAAGATGCCATCAATAAGAGGAAGAAAGGACAAATTGATGTATTATTCAGAGAATTAGATATAATAAATAGGTGGAACAATGACCAAAAATATCTTGAAGCTAATGGAATCATTGAAATAGAAAACAAATAAAATTGATGTATGAGGACAATGATTCAACAAGTCAGGGAAGTTGTATTCAAAGACAAAAGGAGTTATTATCAATAAAAACATTGGAAGTTTGCATTAGCATAGCCATGTGATTTACACAATGTTGGTGATACATGAAAGATATGCATGATGTACATAGTGTAAATAAGAAAAAGATAAAAACCAGCAAAAAAGGACAAAAAAAAAAATCCAAAAAGAAAAAAAAATGATGACAATTGGTGAACATGCAACAATTTGAACATGCAGTGGTAGTTAATGATTGATTTTCATTGGTGGTAATGAAAATGAATGAGGGTTATAAATAGGTATGGCAAAGAAGAAGAACGTTAATTGCAAGCAGGTGAAGTTGAAGCAATCACACATCTAAAGCAAGAGCTTGAGGACTCATTGGCAAAAAATAACTTGTGCATCAGAAGTTACCATACTAGATGAAGAGCACCATAAGTCATAGAGAACCAATAGATATTAAGGCTTCATGAAGAATTATATCAATTATCCATTCATTTGAAGGGTAATTTTTTCTAACACATTTGTAGTAAAATGCATAAGTGGATGATTGAATCCAAGACAAAAACAAAAGCATGGCCATTAGAGGATGAAGGTGTAGCACGACTAAAGGTGAGTCAACCAAAATTTTGTTATTGTGATGAGTTAGAAGCTATCATAATCACCTTTTTAATCAACAAACCACTACCATAGTTAGGATATTACTGTTCTAGGATGACAACAACAGCTTTACCATTAAGCAAGTGAGTTAGAGGAGACTTTTGTCAGGTAGGTCAATTTGAGAAAACTATCATCAGATAAATTTGGAGAAGCCTATCATTAGACAAGTTGGCTAAGAATCCTATCATTAAAAAATTTGACTGGAGAAGCCTATCATCAGATAAGTTGGCTAGAGAAGTCTACCATCAAACAAATTGATTAAGGAAGACTACTGTCAGACAAGTTGTCTAGAGAAGACTACCATTAGACAAGTTAGTTGGAAAAGAATATAGTCATAGGTTAGCTATAGCAATGCCATCATAATTTTGTAATAGCAGTGTCATAATATGTTATATGAAGCAACAAAATAGAAGTGCCACCATAGGTTAGCAGTAGTTGCACCATTAGTAAGTTAGAAGGCATAGAAGCAACCATCACACAAAAGTATTACCATATCAGATAGAAGTACCACCATCATCACAATACAGAGGTAGGAAATTACCTTCATTATTATTAGGATAAGGTTTCTTAGTAGGAAGAAATAATATGAGTAGAAGTCACCCAATTTATACCAGATTGACATATCCATAACAATCTAGGAGAGAAAGAGCAAATAAAGAATTGTGATAGTAAGTACCACTAGAGTTAGTGGCTAAAAAATGACTCCAAAGTCATCAAGAGCATTCACATACTGGTGGGAAGGCATGCAGATAGGAATATAATCCTAAGCAAAGGTAGAATAAAGGGAAATAACTTATGCATCAGAAGTTACCATACTAGATGAAGAGCACCATAAGTCATAGATAACCAATAGATATTAAGGCTTCATGAAAAATTATAGCAATTATCCATGCATTTGAAGGGTAATTTTTGCTAACACATTTGTAGTCAAATGCATAAGTGGATGATTGAATCCAAGACAAAAGCAAAAGCATGGCCATTAGAGGATGAAGGTGTAGCATGACTAAAGGTGAGTCAACCAAAAGTTTGTTATTATGATGAGTTAGAAGCTATCATCATCACCTTTGTCATCAAAAAACCACTACCATAGTTAGGAGATTACTATTCTAGGATGACAACAACTTTACAATTAAGCAAGTGAGTTAGAGAAGACTATTGTCAAGTAGGTCAATTTGAGCAAACTATCATCAGATAAATAAATTGGATAAGCCTATCATTAGACAAGTTGGCTATAGAATCCTATCATTAGAAAAGTTGACTAGAGAAGCCTATCATCAGATAAGTTGGCTAGAGAAGTCTACCATCAAACAAATTGATTAAGGAAGACTACTATCAGACAAGTTGGCTGGACAAGACTACCATTAGACAAGTTAGTTGGAAAATACTATTGTCATAGGTTAGCTATATCAATGCCATCATAATTTGGTAATAGCAGTGTCATCATATGTTATATGAAGAAACAAAATAGAAGTGCCACCATAGGTTAGCAATAGTTGCACCATTAGGAAGTTAGAAGGCATAGAAGCAACCATCACACAAAAGTATTACCATATCAGATAGAAGTACCACCATCATCACAATACAAAGGTAGGAAATTACCTTCATTATTATTAGGATAAGGTTTCTTATCAGGAAGAAATAATATGAGTAGAAGTCACCCAATTTATACCAGATTGACATATCCATAACAATCTAGGAGAGAAAGAGCAAACAAAGAATTGTGATAGGAAGTACCACTAGAGTTAGTGGCTAAAAAATGACTCCAACATCATCAAGAGCATTCCCATACTGGTGGGAAGGCATGCAGATAGGAATAGAATCCTAAGCAAAGGCAGACTCAAAGGAAATAGACGCACTCCCAAATAGTTGTTCCAAAAACAAAGGAGAAGGAGATTCAATAACTTGAATAAGATCATATACCTCTCAAAGACATAACTTGGATTCATCCACGTAGGGATTATTACAGATCATGGTGGGAGAAAAAACCACCAAAAATGTGCTTAGAAAGAAGATCAAAGATGTTAGAATACATTTTATTCTATAAGTCCCTAACTTTAAAAACTAATTCTACAAGGAGTATCTATTGCAAATGTTGTTAACATATGATCCGGCCAAGCATGCCAGTACGATGCAAGTGGTAGAAAGCAATATACATGTGGTTTTTTAGCTATTTTTTTATGAGAAAATTTGGATTGCCTAAGGAATGACAACCATAATTCAAATATAGAGTCAATTCCAAGAGAATACAACAATTTATTTAGTGTCACAAACTTGAAGGAAGAGATTAATATTTTGATGTTGCATGGAAGCCACAGGGTGAAACCAAACCAACTAAGAGACAAGGGACTCCAATGTATCATGAATGTATTGATGGCAAGATTTTTTAGGGAGCAACAAGCCTCAAAGTTGCCTATCTAGATGATACCCTACTTACAAGGCATTGAGAGGGGTGTAGCTTATGATTGGACAACTTATTTGGCAACACGCATCCAAAATTTTATGATGTGTACCACCAAGAATTTCTTAATGATATTCCATGTAATTGGATTATTTTTTGATGTTTTATATAGGGCATGCATGGATATTCTTGGAATCAACCCTTCAAAAGCTTTATTGGAGTTAGCACCAACAATCCTGAGGTGGATGGATGCCAAACCATAGTTGAAGAAGAATACTATGAATAAGAAGTAAAGAGGGAAATGTAAACACCAAAATCAAGCATAATTAAATACTAATTAATTAATCATAATTAATTAGTATATTTAATATTAATTAAAATTAATTAGTATTAAATAAAGGTGCATTTACCTAAGGTATTAATTAAATTGATTTATCTATTAAATAATTGATTAATTACTACCTAAGCTACACGATCAGTCACCCCTCCTCAATAGGACCACTCACCCTTGCATCCCCCAATACCACATCATCCGTAGTTCACTTCAGTTCCACACCACAAGCCCCATGTTCGTTACATGCAAGAAAACATTACCCTATTACAAATATGAACTTCAGTTTACTATACATCAAAATCAACATTTAAATTAAATAAACATATTTAATTTAAATAAAAAATAATCAAATCAAATATGCATACGAATAAACATACATAATAAATTTAAAATTTATATTTAATCCACATGCACTTTCAGTTCAACATTCATATTTAAATTAAATAAACATATTTAATTTAAATACAAAAGAAAATCAAACATGCATAATCAATTTAAAAACATATTGATGAATTTAAAAACTTGTTCGTTGATCAATTTAAAATCCACATACACCTTCAGTTTAGAAAAAAAACACTAGTGAACACCACTTAACTGGTTGAGCCACCACCTCATCCATTCCCTATGGAAAGTCTATAAATGCAACCTCTCATCCTTCATTAAGCATGACAAATGGTATGAGTACACTCATGTTGATGAATTCCTGAGATAAATTTTACATTCAATCACCCAATGCAATCACAGACAACCATCCTTGTCCTGTGCCAGACCCTAATCGTGACATTTCGTAGGCCTGGATACAACTTTCGAATACAACACCACATTTCACATGTAGCATGGCCACAATAACAACAATAGTTGTAGGCAAGGTAAAGATCTACTTACATTTACTTTCATTTTATACACACATTTTCTTTATGCATTTCGGTTGTAGTTTTTTTTTTTTTTAATTTGAGCCTCACTTCAGGAGGCCACATATACTACTAACTATTTGTTGGCAATTTTGGGTTTGAGATCCTAGCTTCTTGTCTATGAGTTGTCATTGATGTCAAAAGGAAATGGCATTAATGTTAAGAGGATGTGTTGGCTTCAAAGGTGGAAGATTCCAAGAGAATATTTTTAAGAGAATCCGAAGAGATTCCATTGGCAAGGGTTTTTCATTAAAACCAAACCGGTTTTTATTAAAACCAAGTTGGATAGGGTTTTTATTAAAACCAAGTTAAATGGTTTTTATTAAAACCAATGGAGGTTCTCTTTATTATTTATTTAATTATTATTTAAAACCCTTCAAGGTTTTAATTAATTAATTATTTAATTAATTAAGGGAGAAATTATTTTTAATTTATTAAAAATACTTAAAGGTTTTTAAACCTTTTTTTATTCTTAATTTATTAAAATTATTTAAGGGTTTTTAAACCCTTTTTGAAAAGACTTTTGATTAATTTCAAAATGGTCTTTATTTCCATCGACGTCAAGGTGTCTTCGAAGAGACTATTTATTCTCCAACTCCTAAGGTTGGAAGGCTAATTAATTGGAAATTCCTCGAATGCAATTTGCGGTGTTTGTGCTCTATATTCGCTGCGATCGAAGGAAGACTTAGAAGCACGTGCGGTTGAAAAGTCTTCGGGAGTTTTTTTCGAGGGTGAAGTGGAGGGAAGTTCACTTGTGAACTTCGTAGCTCGCGTGGGCTAGTGGCAGCGAAGGCTGTTGTTGGGCGCTGCATTGGCGGAGGTCGCCGTTTTGAGTCTCACGGGGGTGCTTTGCTAGAGTAACACACGTTTTTATTAAAACGTCTTTATGCCGTGAAATTCGAAGTTTCTTGGACAACGATTTATAAGGTGTGATTAAATTTTATGAGTTTTGGCTTTTGTGATTAGCATTGAATAAAAGCTTAGGAGAAATAAGGGCATATTTCTTTGGATGTATTTTTAAGATTATTCTTTGCTATGCTAAAATTAAAAATGGAGGTATAAGGTGTGAGTCTGTGATTGTTGATTTATTGGCATGTTATGGTGGTTGTGTTTAAAGAAGTGGAGCTAAAAGGTGTAATAAAGGAAGTTTATATTATTGCTCATTTCTTTTTATTCTAACCCTAACTTGGTTGGAAGTTTGAGAGTTGTGTGTGGTGACAACTTGAAGGTTCAATTATCTTCTACTCCAATAAGGTATGGGCACATTCTTCTTATGAGTATGATTGGTGTATGTTTTCTGAAATAAGGTTGGAGTGAAAAGGTATTCTACTAGGTATCCTTTGGCTAGGTGTAAATCCTATTTTTTGGTTTGTTGAAGACTACTTATGCATTGTTATCCTTAAGGAGAGTTTTTGGTGAATGCATAATTTCTGGTTTGAGATAGTGGAAGCTTTGTGCACTAGGGTTTATATTTGTGAGTCTAGCTACTTGCATTGAGTTGGTGGAACCCTTGGTTGGCTGTTTTGAGTTTGATGGTTGAGTTGCTTCCATAGAGGTTGTTTGATCAAGTTATTGCTTTACTTGATTCATGATATTGGGCTTACTCCATTGAGTTGATTTGAGCAAGTTATTCTTTGCATTTGGTGATATTGTGTTGGTGGCTGTTTTGTTCAAATATCTTTGGAGGGAAAAGGATTTCTACTTGTTTCCTTTTCTTGTGATGATTGGTTGAATGCTTCAAGGTTGATGTTGAGTTGAATGGTGTTGGTTGACTAAACCTTGTTTGATGAGCATTGTTGTTGAAACCCTAATTGATGGTGAAAAGAACATGAGTATCATTGTTATGTGATTCTTTGCATAGTTGGCAATTGTTGGGGTTTCATGTTCTTGAAAGAAAAACATTCTATCCTATCCATTTCAGATATTGAGTTGAGTTTTCAGATTTGAGATTGAGATTGAGCTGAGTTGATTTGAGTTGAGTTTTGAGATTGGGATTTGAGTATAGAACATATTGAGTCTCTAACAATTCTCTTTATGCTTCTATGAGTTTGAAAAATCACATTGGGTCTCTAACAATTCACTTTGTGATTTCCTACTAAGAAAGTTTTTCTTGGTGAGCTTGCTAAGTTTTTGGACAAGTTCCAGTGGGGACTTGTGAGCAGTTTTTGGACAGGTTCCAATGGGGACTTGTGAGCAGTTTTGGACAGGTTTCGATGGGGACTTGTGAGCAGATTTGGATAGGTCCTAGCAGAGGACTTGTGAGCTGAGTTTGATAGTTCTATCAGAGAACTTGAGGATAGAGGTGCATTGGTTCTATGAGAAGAACCCGAGGACAGATTTGGCAAGTCTTTGAGAAGGCTTGTATGCAGAGGATTGATTTGTTCAAGAGTTGGACAGATCCGATAGACAGAGGAAGACTTGTACTAGACCGAATGACTGTGTTTGGTACAGGTTGCTGAGCTGTTGTGGATGTGATCATAGAAGGCAGAGGTCTCTTAGGCTAAGCATTGAGGACAGGAGGTCTTCGGTGGAAAGGAGTTCCACGTGCTGGAAAGAGGTAGAGGTAGTTGATCTTCTGAGGGATCATTTCTAGAGTAGAGGGGAAGGTATCTCCTTTGAGCAGAGGCTCATAAATTCTGATTGGGGGAAGGTATCTCCTTTGAGCAGAGGCTCATAAATTCTGATTGGGGGAAGGTATCTCCTTTGGGCCGAGGCTCATAAACATTGTAATTGGGAAGGATTCCCAAAGAACTTTGAGATAACTTTTAGAGAAAAGTTTTGTGGACGTAGCCCAACCATTCGGGTGAACCACGTTAAAATTGGTGTCACTTTGTGGATGATATTGTGCATTGCTTTGATATTGCTTTGGGTATATTGCTTTACTATTTTGAAGTATAAAGGAAAAAGTAAAAAGAGGTCTTATACTGTTCACCCCTCCCTCTCAGTATAAGCTTGTGTTCTTCAATTGGTATCAGAGCGGGTGCCTTCAGAAAGTTTAACAGCTTGAAGGAAAAGCTAGTAAAGAACACAATGGATCATTCAAGTGGCAATGCAGCACCTATTCTTGATGGGTCAATTTTTGGTCTTTGGAGTGCAAGGATGAAGGTTCATCTAATGGCACTTGGGAATGAGGTTTGGGAAGTGATTGAAGATGAGTACACTATTCCTGAACATGGTCCTAATACTAAAGAAGAAAGGCTCCTACATCACAATTCAAAAGCAATGAATGCAATCTTGAAAGGCTTACAGAAAGTAGATCTCACCAAAGTGATTCACTGCAAGACAACTAGTGAAATGTGGAAACAGTTGAAGGTGGTTCATACAAGTGATACAAATGTTAGAAAGGCCAAGTTGAGACACTTCAAAGGTATGTTTGAACAACTCAAGATGAATGATGATGAAAATATTAGTGACTACATGCTTCGTATGGATGAGGTTGTTAACTCCATGAAAGACTTAGGTCTTGAGCTTGCTGAAAATGATGTTTGTGATAAGATTTTAAGATCTCTTCCTAATAGATTTAGTGAAAATATTTCTGCTATTGAGGAAGCTAAAGATTTGGATAAGTTGAAAAAGGATGAGCTCCATAGTATACTTGCAGCATTTGAGTTGAGAACTCAAGTGAAGGTTGATGTCAAGAAAGAGGCATCTTTCAAGGCTACCAAGAATTCCAAGGGTAAACAACTTCAAGATAGTGATGAGTCTTCTAGTGATGAAGAGGCATATTATAGCAAGAAAGGCAAGTTCTCTAGAAAGCACAAAAGTATGAAAAATATAAGATGTTTCAATTGTGGAAAGTTTGGTCATTATGCTACTGACTGTACTATTCCCAAGAATGAAAGTGATGAAGATAAATAGGATTCTAAGAGCAAGGATTCTGAAAAGCACAAGCATCACAGGAAAAACAAATATGAGCACAACAATCAAGGAAAGAGGTATTCTCACAAGCACAAGAAGAGTTTCTACCTAGACAAAGCAAGTAAGTGTTCTAGTAGTGATAGTGAAAGTTCTTCAAGTGATAATGAAAATGAGATGTTGTTCATATCGGAAAAAGAGGAAGAACCGAAACATAGATTCATTATCATGAAATGTCTTAGATGTGGAAATTTTGGTCACCTTGAGGATGATTGCACAAATAATGATTTGGTTTCTAGTATGTATGAGGATGCTTCAGAAAACTATAAGGAAGATGCATGTATGGTTTTTGAAAAGGGTAGCACCTCTAGTGATAAGAAATCTGAAAAAGGCTTTGATGATTCAAAAGGCAAACATATAGAGGAAGGGAAGGTGAAGTAGATCTTGAAAGTGAACTTATTAGTGCTCTTAGTGCTTTGAAAAAGGAAAGAAAGAAGAATGCTAGACTCAAGGATAAGTTAGATGAATGTTGTATGGAGAGAGATGATCTTATAGAAAGTCTTGACTTCTCTATAGCTAAGACACAGGAACTCAAGGATGAGTTAGAGTCTAAGGTTCTTGAGTATAGTGAGTTAGAACAGAAAATGGCTTCTTTGAAAGAGGAAACTAAAGAGTACAAGGATAAGCTTTACAGGTTCCAAGATAGCTCCAAAAAGGTTAAGTCACTCATCAAAGGTCAAAGAAAGACAACAGATAAAACAGGCCTTGGTTTTGTTAAGCCACACAAGGAACAAGTTGGAGAGTCTAGTAAGAGACTCCAAAAGGAAGAGAGTTCTGATGAGGAAAGTATTTCAGAAAAGGAGTCCTTGAATGATAGATGCACAAAAATAGAAAATAGAATTCAGAATGAGAAGAAGAAGTTTTCAAAACCTAAGAGGTCAATTAAAGGAAAGTTTCAAGGCAGATGTTTTGCTTGTCACAGGTTTGGTCACATGGCTTCACATTGCATGGCTCAAGTGAAGGAGGTAAATGACAGTTTTAGAAGTGCTAGTTACTTTCAAGGGTATTGCTACTCTTGTCAATAGTTTGGGCACAAGGCAATTTATTGCAAGGCAAATAACGAGAACAGGTTTGGTCAGAACAGGTTTGGCCAGAACAGGTTTGGTCAGAACAAGTTTGGTGAACGAGTTTGGTCGTAACAGGTTTGGTCATAGAGTTTGGCCAAAACAGGTTTGGTTAGAACAGGTTTGGTCAGAACTGGTTTAGAATTGGTGGATTCAAAGATCAGGTTTACCTCAAAGAAACAACATCGTCAAGTGTTTCAAGTGCAACAATGAAGGTCACACAATCAGACAGTGTAGAGCTAAAATTCCAGAATACAGGAACAGGAATAGTGGCATGATCAGGTCCAAGGATCAAGGCATGGACAAGAATAGGGATGAGAACAAGAACAAGAACAATGACAAGAATAGGAATATGGACAAAGAGTTCAAGAGAAGGCCCGGCAAGGAAGTTATAGACGCTGATGATGATCAGTGCCTAATGGGAGTTTTACTCCCACCCAAGAATTAATCACCTCATCAGGAGGTGGGGGAGGGACTAAGCTAAGAGGCTCATTCTTAGTCCCGAGCCCCAAAGGTGACCCTTTGCCATTGATGACAAAGGGGGAGAGATTTGAGTAAGGTGGAGAGCCTCAAGATAGGGGGAGCTATTTATGTTGAGTTTCTGTGTTGTTGAGAAGCATGGTTTGCCATCAATGACAAAGGGGAGATTGTTGGCAATTTTGGGTTTGAGATCCTAGCTTCTTGTCTATGAGTTGTCATTGATGTCAAAAGGAAATGGCATTAATGTTAAGAGGATGTGTTGGCTTCAAAGGTGGAAGATTCCAAGAGAATATTTTTAAGAGAATCCGAAGAGATTCCATTGGCAAGGGTTTTTCATTAAAACCAAACCGGTTTTTATTAAAACCAAGTTGGATAGGGTTTTTATTAAAACCAAGTTAAATGGTTTTTATTAAAACCAATGGAGGTTCTCTTTATTATTTATTTAATTATTATTTAAAACCCTTCAAGGTTTTAATTAATTAATTATTTAATTAATTAAGGGAGAAATTATTTTTAATTTATTAAAAATACTTAAAGGTTTTTAAACCTTTTTTTATTCTTAATTTATTAAAATTATTTAAGGGTTTTTAAACCCTTTTTGAAAATACTTTTGATTAATTTCAAAATGGTCTTTATTTCCACCGACGTCAAGGTGTCTTCGAAGAGACTATTTATTCTCCAACTCCTAAGGTTGGAAGGCTAATTAATTCGAAATTCCCCAAATGCAATTTGCGGTGTTTGTGCTCTGTATTCGTTGCGATCGAAGGAAGACTTAGAAGCACGTGCGGTTGAAAAGTCTTCGGGAGTTTTTTTTAGGGTGAAGTGGAGGGAAGTTCACTTGTGAACTTCATAGCCCGCATGGGCTAGTGGTAGCAAAGGCTGCTATTGGGCGCTGCATTGGCGGAGGTCACCGTTTTGAGTCTCGCGGGGGTGCTTTGCTAGAGTAACACACGTTTTTATTAAAACGTCTTTATGCCACGAAATTCGGAGTTTCTTGGACATCGATTTATAAGGTGTGATTAAATTTTATGAGTTTTGGCTTTTGTGATTAGCATTGAATAAAATCTTAGGAGAAATAAGGGCATATTTCTTTGGATGTATTTTTAAGATTATTCTTTGCTATGCTAAAATTAAAAATGGAGGTATAAGGTGTGAGTCAGTGATTGTTGATTTATTGGCATGTTATGGTGGTTGTGTTTAAAGAAGTGGAGCTAAAAGGTGTAATAAAGGAAGTTTATATTATTGCTCATTTCTTTTTATTCTAACCCTAACTTGGTTGGAAGTTTGAGAGTTGTGTGTGGTGACAGCTTGAAGGTTCAATTATCTTCTACTCCAATAAGGTATGGGCACATTCTTCTTATGAGTATGATTGGTGTATGTTTTCTGAAATAAGGTTGGAGTGAAAAGGTATTCTACTAGGTATCCTTTGGCTAGGTGTAAATCCTATTTTCTGGTTTGTTGAAGACTACTTATGCATTGTTATCCTTAAGGAGAGTTTTTGGTGAATGCATAATTTTTGGTTTGAGATAGTGGAAGCTTTGTGCACTAGGGTTTATATTTGTGAGTCTAGCTACTTGCATTGAGTTGGTGGAACCCTTGGTTGGTTGTTTTGAGTTTGATGGTTGAGTTGCTTCCATAGAGGTTGTTTGATCAAGTTATTGCTTTACTTGATTCATGATATTGGGCTTACTCCATTGAGTTGATTTGAGCAAGTTATTCTTTGCATTTGGTGATATTGTGTTGGTGGTTGTTTTGTTCAAATATCTTTGGAGGGAAAAGGATTTCTACTTGTTTCCTTTTCTTGTGATGATTGGTTGAATGCTTCAAGGTTGATGTTGAGTTGAATGGTGTTGGTTGACTAAACCTTGTTTGATGAGCATTGTTGTTGAAACCCTAATTGATGGTGAAAAGAACATGAGTATCATTGTTATGTGATTCTTTGCATAGTTGGCAATTGTTGGGGTTTCATGTTCTTGAAAGAAAACATTCTATCCTATCCATTTCGGATATTGAGTTGAGTTTTTAGATTTGAGATTGAGATTGAGCTGAGTTGATTTGAGTTGAGTTTTGAGATTGGGATTTGAGTATAGAACATATTGAGTCTCTAACAATTCTCTTTATGCTTCTATGAGTTTGAAAAATCACATTGGGTCTCTAAAAATTCACTTTGTGATTTCCTACTAAGAAAGTTTTTCTTGGTGAGCTTGCTGAGTTTTTGGACAGGTTCCAGTGGGGACTTGTGAGCAGTTTTTGGACAGGTTTCGGTGGGGACTTGTGAGCAGTTTTGGACAGGTTTCAGTGGGGACTTGTGAGTAGATTTGGATAGGTCCTAGCAGAGGACTTGTGAGCTGATTTTGATAGTTCTATCAGAGAACTTGAGGATAGAGGTGCATTGGTTCTATGAGAAGAACCTGAGGATAGATTTGGCAAGTCTTTGAGAAGGCTTGTATGCAGAGGATTGATTTGTTCAAGAGTTGGATAGATCTGACAGATAGAGGAAGACTTGTACTAGACCGACTGACTGTGTTTGGTACAGGTTGCTGAGCTGTTGTGGACGTGATCATAGAAGGCAGAGGTCTCTTAGGCTAAGCATTGAGGACAGGAGGTCTTCGGTGGAAAGGAGTTCCACGTTCTGGCAAGAGGTAGAGGCGATTGATCTTCTGAGGGATCATTTCCAAAGCAGAGGGGAAGGTATCTCCTTTGAGTAGAGGCTCATAAATTTTTATTGGGGAAAGGTATCTCCTTTGAGCAGAGGCTCATAAATTCTGATTGGGGGAAGGTATCTCCTTTGGGCCGAGGCTCATAAACATTGTAATTGGGAAGGATTCCCAAAGAACTTTGAGATAACTTTTAGAGAAAAGTTTTGTGGACGTAGCCCAACCATTCTAGGTGAACCACGTTAAAATTGGTGTCACTTTGTGGATGATATTGTGCATTGCTTTGATATTGCTTTGGGTATATTGCTTTACTGTTTTTAAGTATAAAGGAAAAAGTAAAAAGAGGTCTTATACTGTTCACCCCCCTCTCAATATAAGCTTGTGTTCTTCACTATTTGCATTTAGATTTTGTGTAGATATACAAATCTAGAATACATATATCTGTACACCGATTTGGAACACATAGAGTCACACATCAACCATAGATCTAGTAGATGCAATCATTGATTCAAACGTAGATATTTCAGAACCAGAGCAACCTCAGATCCAACAAAGCAACGACCACTACAAACCCGCCCAAAAATTTACTATAGTGACAAGAAGACAAAAGCACCATTTTATTTGTAAAAGGGAATCAATCCCTTATATCTTTGTATAACCCCTGTGAGGGAAAATATTGTAATCAGACAAAAAGCACAATACAATATCATTTCTTGCTTTTTATTTACATTTGCTTTTACATGGTGCATATTTTTATCATCTACAAGATGGCGATCACGGTGGGACCATTCCCCTAACTTTGTTGTTTGCGTAATATTTTAAATTGTTTGTTGTTTTTATGCTTAATACTAATTTTTTTGCTACCGTTATAATTTTTTTTGACTCTGTTGTTTTTGGTTTTACACAGGTTGTAGTTAGCATTCATAGGTGAAACCGTCCAACCAAGGACGTCCATAGAACACAACCGTCAGAACCTGGATGACCTCAGACAAAAATCATGACCCTAGATAGTTGTAGAGCACAAACGTCTCCAACTATCGGTCTTCAACACAACGCAAGACCATAGGTAGGGGGTTTCAATTTTTTTAAATTTATAGCTTTTACAATTTTATTTTTTATTTAAAAAAAAAGCGGGAGGTTTTAGTTTTTTTTTTTTTTAATTTATAGCTTTTATAGTTTTATTTTTTATTTAAAAAAGGGGGTTTCAATTTTTTATTTATAGCTTTTATAGTTTTATTTTTTATTTAAAAAAAAAGGTTTCAGTTTTTTTTTTAATTTATAGCTTTTACAGTTTTATTTTTATTTAAAAAAGAGGGTTTCAGTTTTTAATTTCTTTTTTATTTTTATTTTTACTTTATAGCTTTTACATTTTTATTTATTTTATGATTAAAAAAATAGCATTCTTAGAATTAGTGGTTGTTGTCATTGCATTTAGTTTTCATAAACATTACATTTAGATAACACTTGCATTTAGGCATTCTAAAAAAAAAGTGAAAAATCATTTTAGAATTAGTATTTATTTCTTTTGCATTGATAAAGTTGCATTAGGCATTTTAAAACAAGAAAACAAAAACAAAAACTTTAAAAAGAAAAAAAAATTACATCACACATTGCACGTTCCATAAAAACATCGATAAAGTTGGATTTCATCACCAACCGTCGATCGAGACCAACGATGTTGGAATTCATCTCCTTCCGTTGGCTCACCCCATAGACACCATAGTAGCCCCCATGAGTGGTTTTTGGACTTCATCATCGATAAATACCCCACTCTTGAGGATATCTCGGGGTGGGTTAGGTTAGATACCCCTTTGTTCATGGGGTTTAATAATCAGTGGATTCATAGCTATCATTATTTTCCAAGCCCACCCGAGGGTGAAGGCTTGACTAGGCAAGTAGGAAGACTTAGACAACATGACCTCCTTTGGGAGGGTTATTTTGTCCCCTTAGGTTACCATAAGCCACATCCACCTAGGAAGCCATTTCAGCCATTGTTGTATCACTTCTCATCAGAGAAGTGGGCATCAACACACCCATTAGATTGCATTCCACCATCACATTCGTAGTTATAGGTTAGGTGCATCAAACACACAAAAACAAAAATCCAAATAAAAAAATAAAAACAAAACAAAACTTCAAAAAAATCTCAAAATATAAAAAATCAAAAATAGCTCCAAAAACATCTAACAAACACATCAACTCAAACATTATCACCCTGAAACAAAGAAAATTAAAACTATTATTTGTTTGATTGCTTGTTTGTGTAGATAGAGAAATCCACCATCATTATCACACCACCAAGCCCACATTCCATCCATCTTACCCACTCAGCTTATGGTCTTGACTCGAAGTCAAGTCCAAGCCCAAGCTCGAGCCCAAGCCATCACCCAAGCCATAATGGACCAATCTAGTCAAGCTTCCCATCCATCCATAACTCCTCCAATGCAGTAGGAGGTAACCTCACAACCACCCCAAGGTAGCTTGTCTAGCTACACCCATCATACCACCACCAACCTACTTGAGACACACAACTCGAGCACTACCTACCACCACATCCCCACCAGCATCCCCAAGTCCACTGGTCTAGGGACACCTATGTCCCTAGGCCACATCACCCGCATTGACCTTGATATTGCACGAGCCCTCCAGGGGGGCCCATTTCCCCCACCCGATTCACCATGACCATCCTTGCCATTATTGACCATTCCACCCTATTCGGTATCCCCGATGCCCTAAGAGCAGGTATATACTCATGCAACCTACCTTGTCAAGCCACATCTTGAGTATGGCATACCCATCAAATACTTCCCACTTGGGGGTTCTAACCCCCAATCCAATGTAGGCCATATATCCACATCCATGGATCTAAACCAATACCAGTGGGCCTATGTTAACATGACATCTCACTTGCTTGTGTCTACTCCACCTACCTCATCCCATCCACCACAACTACCACCCCAAGGGCCAAGCCACCCAACTTCCATAACTACCCAAGAATTGTTCTTTGCATAATCTCCATCATGGGCCACCCGACTATTGACCATACAAGCTTTAACGCCTTTACAATAATACCAACAACAATCCACTCAACCACTAGAGCTAAAGACCTATGGCCAACCACCCCCAATAGTATACTACAAAATACTAGCAGCAACCTCCACCCACACAATAGTACTAGTAACTACTACTACAATAGTACTACCAATAATAACCTCCACCCACACAACAATACTAGTAGCTACTATCGTAATAGTACTACCAACCACAACCTCCACCCATATAATAGTACCAATAACTACCATCACAATAGTACTACCAACCATAACCACCACCCACATAATAGTATCAACAACTTTCATCAATAGTACTACTTACAACAACCTCCACCCATGCCACAATATCAACAACAACCCTCCATCTAGTACCAACAATAGCAACTATCACAACAACCTCTATCCATGCCACAACATCAACAACAACCCCCCATCTAGTATCAACAATAACTACTATAACAACCTCTACCCATACCACAACATCAACAACAACCCCCCATCTAGTACCAACAATAGCAACTACACAACAACCTCCACCCATACCACAACATCAATAACAACCCCCATCTAGTACCAACAACAAAAACAACTCATCCATGCCACATCAACATCAATAACAACCCATCCAAAATCAACAAGTCATCCCACATCAATACCAACAACCACCTATCCAACATCAACAACACCAACCACCACCACTCACACACCAACAACATTTCAACCAACACCCATCGACTCACCCCACCTACGTCCATCACCAATCTACGCAATACAACCAATATCCATCCTCGGGTTTCCAAGCTGGCACATATCATACAATCATCCCAGCCACCCTAGATAAAGTTCAAATGTTGGTTGACAAGGTTGATAGTTTGGAATTACAAGTTATGGGCATTGGATATCAGAATTTGATGCTCAATCAATTGTAGAACTACCCAATTCACCCTTCGATACCATCACCTCCATATCCTCCCCTGTTCGTAATGCTAAAATTTGAAAAATTTAAGGGGAAGGAGGACCCCTAAGATCACATAAGCTCATTTATCAATGCGTGCTACCTTATCAATGATATTGACCCCCTCATGCTTTGCACATTCCTACTATCCCTTGGGGGGAGCCTTAGATTGGTTCAACCATTTGCCTAGACATAACCTATATACTTTTGAGCAATTGGCCAACCTATTTTTGGAATGTTTTACCATTATTGTTAAAAGGAAAATGACACTCATGGATCTGTACAACCTCCATCAATTTGATGATGAGTCTATCTTAGACTATGGTGCATGATGGAGAGTTGTAATAATCAAACTCCCCTTCACCCTCCCCATCATAGAGTTGACTCGATTATTCATGAGGAGTTGTTCGAAACCAATATCATTACTACTACAACTCCAACAATATCGCACACTCGAGGAAGCTTTGGCACAAGCTAAGACCATTGAGGATATTAAGATCCAAGAGGGTGAAATAAAACTCAAAAATAAGGAATGGCCAAATAAGAATTCCAAGGGCACTTCTAACAACCAATCAAAACCCAATCAAGTCAATCAGGTAGTATTGAGTAGCCCAAGCATGCCTAATCAACAACCACATCAACTACAACAAGTGCAACTACAACAAGGACAACATCCATCATAGTGACCAACCTACAATGCCATGCCACCTCCCACCCAACTACAAAATCCCCAACCAGACAACCGTACCAAGCATCCTTCTAGGCCCCCATAAAATTTCACCCTGCTTCCTGAGCCCTACTCAATCATATTTCAACAACTTTATGAGGCACAGGCAATATCATTGCTAGAAGTAAGACCAGAAGACCCCAATAGGCCTAATCCCACATCATACAAAGAATATCACCATTGTGCTTACCATAGGTGATAGGGTCATGACATCAATGATTGCATTTCCTTCAAACATCTGGTCCAAGACCTTATCGACAAGGGGGTCATTACCATAGATAATCTGCTCGTACCACCCAACTAGAACCTCAATATTTATCAGGACCCCTTGCCACAACATGGGTAGAACCAATAATTTCAAGCACCACCAACCACCAACACCCCTCCAAACTAGGTCAATCACCTCAACACCATGCAACATCATAATTTTTTAGGGATGATCCACATCATTACTCAAAATCAATGCTATCTTGATCGATAGATCCCATCGAGTACTACTCCCAACATATCATCATCCTCTACTATGCCACCCCCACTAGTGTAGGTCATACCATACCCCCATGACCAATCATATCTCTCACAAACCACCTCACATAGAGCCTCAGGATGGCATCAACAAAACTCTCAATTTATGAGCTCATACAACAGTCACCCCCACATCATGAGGCATTGATGGAAATCTTGAAATCCATTGACCTTCATGCTCAAGATCCAAACACCTTCATAAATTTTATGGGTAACATCAGAACTTGCATGGAGCCTACAATCACCTTCTATGATTATGAGATCAAGACATTATCAATAGAAGTGCTAGATCCTCCACTGCATATTGTAGCTCTTATCAACCATAAGCCCTTTAAACAAGTTTTGGTTGACATCGATTCCTCGATAAACATCATAACATCTATGGCACTCCAACACCTCCACCTACCACCCTCACACATAGCCTCATCCACCTTCACTCTATGGGCCTTCAATGATGCATTGTGCTCAACACTTGGGATAATCATTCTACCTATTCAAGTAGGTGGGAAGACTATTCATACTTTGTATCACATCCTTGAAGGAGAAATGTAATACAATGTCTTGCTTGGAAGACCATGGATTCAGGATATGTGATGCATCCCCTCAAAATTACATCATTATCTCAAATATGTTCATGAGGGCCATGTACACTACATCCCTACTGATGAGGAACCTTTCAAGTATTGCAACTTGATTTCCAATCTATATGAGCCATCACTACCATCCACACACCTATACCTCACCCCAACCTCACCTGAACTAGCCCCCCAACTAATATCATCACACCTTGACCCATATTTTTTACCACTAATTACCTATCCACCCACCCAACCTACACCATCCAATTCCCATTTACCCCCCATTCCACCACACCCAACTCACTACATCACCCTGACTACTTTGTATAGTCCACAACCTCCACCATCATCTTACCATCCACTTACCTCCACTTCCATCCAACCCCATACCATTGGGAAAAGCCAACCCCATCCCAACTAACCTTTGTCTTCACAAAGTGCCCCCTTTCATCCACACATCCATCCCACACCTTCCACAAACACCCAACCACTTTCAAACAACCCACCTACACCACCACATCCCCCACCTCGCTCATCCATTGATCCCTTTGTCCACCAACCTTGACCAATCATAAATAATTACCCATTACCTTCATCCATTGAAGCCCAAAATATACCTTCCACCATGCAACCTAAACTGCCACCTCAACCCATCACTGGATAAGTTACCACAACTCATACCTCCACCTTCATCGATCCCCATTCCATCATAGCACCCCAAGCCACTTCCTTTTCCATGCAACTAGATCCACCACAAATGCATCTACCATAGATCCATCCATGCTAGATATTATCCTAGGTCCATCCACAACATCACCCCATCTAGAAGAGGATGTTGGACTAGCTCTCGCATCCCCTTCCCAAACTACGTAGGTCATAGTCCACATAACTAGTCTAGGAATAGGTGAGTATCTAGTATACAATATCATATTTATACCTCCCACCATCGAATCGATTAGGGATTTTGGGTGCCCATGCATAGGCACCATCATTCCCATGGGTCCTACATCTAATGCTATAAATTTTGTATATATCAGAGTGGATACCTCCTTCGATGTCCCTCATGATGATAGACCCAAATCACCATTTTTTGGTGATATCAACTTCTTGGAAAATCCCTCCTTTGTGCTATGATATTTTTGATGCTCCCATTAGAGAGGATTTGGCCTTGGTCACTATGAGCAGGGAGCTCACCACATTATCAAACCACATTACCAACTCCTTGAACAAAAATTTAGATTAGGGTATGATAACCATTCACTAGATGATCCCTTCGAGGAATATTTCCAATGCATTACCCTCGATCTTGAATAGAATAGAGATGATGAGTACATTGATCTTGAGTGTATTTATTGTCCACTAGATGGTTTCTTCCAAGTTGCCACCATTCACACCATCCCATCGGATACCTTAAAAGATGAATTAGATGAACTACTAGAGGCACTTTCAATTGCTTCTGATAGCTTTAAAGAAGACTCTTCCCCCATAGTCCCCTTAATGGAGTTCTTGGATGATGATGATATTTATCAATGAATGTTCCCCATTCCACTATCCATTTTTCCTATGCTCCTTCCTCGAGAGCATCCAAATGCATCAATGCATCCATCATGACCATTACCACTAGTCCAATCAAATCTGTGACCACACATCTTGGACCAACTCCTACCCTGTGAGCATACCCTTGGGAATCCTCCCTCTAATCTACCAAACCCCATCACCCCACAAGTCAACATGGTCTCCATTGACCTATTTACACCCCTCCATAATCCAAGCAATCCATCGAGGCCCATCCACATCGATCCAAGTCTCATCGACTTTGAGAATATTTTTACCTTATCATCCCTTATAAATTTCCTACCATCCAACCAATTGATCCATCAAGCCAATGCCTACATCCCACCTACCTCATTGCCTTCTCCGTCTACCATTCATCATGTTGACATGAGTGATTCTGAGTCACCCATTTTTGAAAATGTAGTGGATGACATCCACCTCATTCCCACTCCTCACCAATTAGAGGAAGGTTCCCACATGCTCATCGAGGACACCATCGACATAGATCTCAATGATGATCCAGAACACCCATAAATCATTAAACTTGGAGAAAGCCTTTCTATTAAAGAATGGGTATAGTTTATCACCTTTCTCACTGAATACAAACAAGCGTTCACATGGTCTTACAAAGATATGTTGGGCCTCGACCCTAATTTAGTGGTCCACAATCTCATCTTGAGCCTAGATGCAAAATCGATAAAGCAAAAACTATGGAAGCTTCATCCTACCATAGCCCTAATGGTTAAAGAAGAGTTACAAAAATTGTTAGACATGGGTTTCATTCAACCCATCGACTACCCAGAATGGGTTTCTAATATGGTACCCATTAGCAAGCCTAATGGGAGGATACACATTTGCATAGATTTTTGCAACCTCAACAAAGCGTACCCTAAGGATAACTTCCCACTTTCAAATATGGATACACTCATGGATTCTACCACTAGCCATGAAATGCTCTCCCTAATGGATGGTTTCTCAGGGTATAACTAGATTTGAGTTAATCCTGAGGATCAACATAAAACAACTTTCACAACACCTTGGGGGACATTTTGCTACAAAGTCATGCCATTCGGCCTAAAAAATGTAGGTACAACATATCAATGTACCATGACTTATATCTTCCATGACTACATGCATAAGATAGTGGAAGATTATGTAGATGATCTATTGGCCAAATCAAAAATGCGTCATGAGCACATAAGCATTTTGTATAAGATCTTCGATCGATTACTCGAACACAAGGTGAGACTTAACCCCAAGAAATGCATTTTTGGTGTCACATCCGAAAAACTATTAGGGTTTATAGTCTCCAAACAAGGCATCAAAGTCAACCCAAATAAATTCAAAGCAATCATCAAGATGCCACCCCCTACAAACCTCAAAGAGCTACATAGTTTACAAGGAAAAATCCAAGCAATCCATCGCTTTATCATGTAACTATCCAATAAATGTAAACCTTTCAACCAACTATTGAAAAAGGGGGTCACCTTTACATGGAATCAAGAGTGTCAAGATGCTTTTGATGCCATCAAGCAATATCTTGCTTCCCCACCTATGTTGACACCACCTCGACCAGGTGTTCCATTTCATCTATATATATCCACCATAGACTTTGCCCTCGGCACAATGCTAGTACAAAAGAATGAAGCAAATAGAGAGCAAGCCATATATTACATTAGTCAAATGTTGGTGAGTTATGAAACCAAGTATGCATATGTCAAAAAGCTATGCCTAGCAGTTGTCTTCACAACTAAGAAACTTCGACATTACATGATCAGCCATACCATGTATGTCATAGCTAAAGAGAATCCTCTATGCTATATGATGAGCCACACCTATACGAATAGTAAAACTTCCAAATGGATAATGCTTCTGATGAAATTCGATCTTGAATTCATTAGCCAAAAATCCATTAAGGGCCAGGTAATCGTAGATCAACTCGTTGAAGCTCCATTACTAGATGAGCACCCACTTATTATCGAGTTGCTTGATAAAAATATATTCAATATCATAGAGCAAGAGAAAAATGTCAAACCAGAGGAGGAGGTTGATGTTGTCCTTTTATTTGATGGTTCCAAGTGTGAATGAGGAGGAGGTGCTAGAGTTATCTTCCTCACACCTCAAGGAGCTCCTATGCCCTTGTCATTCAAACTCAGCTTCCCTTGCACCAATAACAATACATAATATGAAGCCCTAATCCTAGACCTCCAGACTGCTATTGCCTTAGGTATTAAATGAATCAACATTTTTGGTGACTCCCAACTCATTGTCTATCAAGTTAAGGAGATCTACCAATGCAAAGACCCAATCTTGAAGCAATACAAATAGATCATTGATAAGTTGCTTAAGCACTTTGATTGGTATGAAATCGATAACACACCTAGGTTGAACAATCAATTTATAGATACTATGGCCTCTCTTGGATCACTCATACCATAGAATCCCATCGATAGCACTACATGTATCGAAATAAAAAACCTATATCAATCAACTATTGAACGAGAATCATCTTAGATAGAAGAGAATGTGAACTTCATTCAAATCAAGCCATACAATGATAGCTTCTCATAAATAAAGGACTTTATAAAAATGGGTACTCTACCTATATATTTTTCCTCAACCACTAAACGTACATTCAAGCAAAAAGTGGTTCGTTACACACTCTTGGATGATATCCTTTATCATCGTAGCTTTGATGGTATCCTCTTACGTTATCTTGAACCGCAAGAGGTAAATTGGGTCATTTCTCAAGCACATGATGGAACGTGTGGGGGTCATTTTAGTGGGATGGCCATCACAAAGTGTATCTTATGCATGGGTTACTATTGGCCCACCATGGAATGTGATTGTTGTACATATGTCAAGAAATATCTAAAATGTCAACATCATGCCAACTTAACCCATGTACCATCACAGGCATTGCAACCAATTCAAGCTCTTTGGCCATTCTCGCAATGGGATCTCGATCTTGTAGGAAATATATCTCCTCCTTCCTCGAGACACCATACGTTCATCATCACAGCTACTGAGTACTTTACCAAATGGGTTGAGGTAATTCCTCTTACTAGTATGATCGAACCTCGAATCACGGAGTTCATACTCCATCACATCATTTATCATTTTGGTATACCATCCAAGATCATTTTTGATAATGACACTCCATTCAAGAATAAGGATGTTCGAGCACTTTGCACTAAGTATAACATTCAACACAACTTCTTGACTCCTTACTATCCATAGAGTAATGGACAAGTAAAGGCAACCAACAAGACTATCATTGCCATTCTAAAGAAAATAGTTAAATAAAATCACAAGGATTGGCATCTCCAACTCCCCCTAGTATTATGGGCTTATCAAACAAGCATATGCACACCAACTAGGGCAACACCATTCTCACTAGTCTATGGTGTCAAGGCCATCATACCTCTTGAGCTCAAAATCCCATCATTGTGCATATCATTACAAGAATTCATCGATGATGATACTACATGACAAGTGCACCTTGATCAATTGACCTTGCTTGATGAATGATGAATTAATGCACTTGAGCACCTTCATGTCTATCAAGACAGGGTCAAATGTGCTTACAATAACAAAGTGCATCCTCGATAATTTCAAGTAGGGGATTTATTCTTAAAAAATATTAATAAATTTAAGCCTTCCACCAAATCAAACCGCTTGGTCCATATATAATAAAAAAAATAAAAAAAAAAAAAAAATTTTCATAAAAAAAAAAAAAAAAAAATAAATAAAAATAATATAAATATTAAAATCCTTTAATACAAAAACAATAAATATAAAAAAAAAAAAAAAAAAAAAAAAAAAAAAAAAAAAAAAAAAAAAAAAAAAAAAAAAAAAAAAAAAAAAAAAAAAAAAAAAAAAAAAAAAAAAAAAAAAAAAAAAAAAAAAAAAAAAAAAAAAAACAAAAAAAAAAAAAAAAATATCAAAAAAAAAAAAAAAACAAAAAAATACAAAAAACAAACAATAAACAATAAATTTTCACACCGCTACAAAGCGCATTGCATTCACACATTGCATTACTCACCATCACCAATAAAACTTTGGTCATCATTCGATCTATGCTTTAAACTATTTGCTAGGATTGATTTTGTCACATTAATCAAGGGCATATTCCTTATGGTATTTGTCTTGCATCATCCATCATTATATACATTTGTGCTACATCCACAACACACCCCCATCATTCATCCATTCATAATACACAGATGACATCTTGACTTTTTCAAGACTCTGGTTTGGAGATTCTTTAGGTTCTTTCGATCGTTCAGCCATACCTAGTGTCTCATTCAGCCTCCATTGAACATCATTAGTTCTTGAAATACTATAGGTCTTCCTGGTGACCTTAAGTTTTCTCTAAGACCATGCACAAATCACACATTAACAAAATTTTTGTGCCTAGGAAAGATGAACTCATGAGTCACTATCGCCATAAAGCGAACGGTTTCCCCTACTCATCCTATCATGCACATGAGCTAACCCTAAGAATTGGCAAAAGGACAAGTGCAAAGCCAAAAGATAACTATCTTAAAAAAAAAGAGCTAATAAAAGCTTGAATCCCTAGAATTCTCAGGTCCTTAGATCATGGGGTTAACCTCCATCGGGGCTATAGATGCCTGATTGGCAGTGGAGTACACCTTGCATGGTGATATGTCTATCACATTAGTGACCTTATTTTGTATAGACCTATGTACGCTCATGGATGAGCTAGCTTATTGGCATAAGTCACAAATGATTAGTCCCTCACCCAAAATAAAAAATGAACAATCACTGCACACACATTGGTCTTTGAGTCACTTGAATAACTTGGTTGGTCTTAGTATCTTCAGGTGCCTATATGATCAGTAGATGAGTTTGATCGATGTCACTAGGGTGTTTGAGCATCATGAAAGCACTTTCAAAATCTTCATCCCTAGGACATGCAAAAGTACAAGTCATGTCATCTTGACCTTCATAGTAGCACAATTATTACAGCCCACCACATAACATTCCATAGAATCCATGTTACACAAAGTTAGTACCCTTGGGTTGATGCCCTTGATTAATTGATTAAAGTCATGAATTATATTACAGGTTTATGCATTGTTTGAAAGATAATCAAAAGTATATGCATACATTCATTGCATCCATCAACATACATTCAATCATGCAATAAAACATTACATCAAAACATAAACAAATAAGCATTACACACAAATTAAGCACAACATCACATCAATAAATGAATCATATATATATCATCGATAAAATACATATACAAGTGCGCCCATAGGCTACATATGTCAGAGCTATCAAAGCTCATCAAAACTATCAAGAAGAGATACGAGGCATCTACAAAAATATCCAAACAAGGCTCGACATCCAAAAAAACTCTTTTTAAATTACAAAGAAGAACCAAGCTTGCCATCAGCCACATGCCATCCATCCCATAAGTGCCCAATCCTATTGAGGTCAATCATCTTGTCGTTGTCATCCATTCTATCCTTCATCGACTTACCACTTGAGGGGGTAGACAATACCAATAAAATCATACTCCAAACAAGTTTAATAATCAAACACCCATGTTGGACTTGATGTTTGTCCAAGAACCCTATCCGAGACTATCATGCACATAGTATCATTCTAATTTTTGCATAATGACTCCAAGTCACATTTTTGCACAGTGACTCCAAGTCACATTCGCACAGAGACTCCAGGTCTCAATAGTTTAGTTGTTAGTTAGCATCTGTATGCGCTCATCGATTTGTCAATGACAAGATTCAAGGATATTCATCGTCTCCATCATCGAGGCATCTTACATTGCTCTTGACCTAGGGCAATCAAACATCAATACCTCAAGCGTAAGTCGTGATTCATTTGCACAATGATAGGTGTCCATTATTTTTGCATCGCATTGTGTTTCACACAATACAATACAAAAAGAGGTATCTGTAGACACCAAAATCAAGCATAATTAAACACTAATTAATTAGTATATTTAATATTAATTAAAATTAATTAATATTAAATAAAGGTGCATTTACCTAAGGTATTAATTAAATTGATTTATCTATTAAATAATTGATTAATTATTACCTAAGCTACACAATCAATCACCCCTCCTCAATAGGACCACTCACCCTTGCATCCCCCATGGCCACATCATCCGTAGTTCACTTTAGTTCCACCCCACAAGCCCCATACCCATTACGCACAAGAAAGCATTACCCTATTACAGAAATGGACTTTAGTTTACTGCACATATCAACATGCACATTTAAATTAAATAAACATATTTAATTTAAATTAAAAAATAAGCAAATCAAATATGCATACGGATAAACATGCATAATCAATTTAAAATGCATATTTAATCCACATGCACTTTTAGTTCAACATGTATATTTAAATTAAATAAACATATTTAATTTAAAATACAAAAGCAAATCAAACATGCATAATCAATTTAAAAAGCATATTTAAATCCACATACACCTTCAATTTAGAAAAAAAAACACCAATGAACACCACTTAACTGGTTGAGCCACCACCTCATCCATTCCCTATGGGAAGTCTATAAATGCAACCTCTCCTCCTTCATGGAGCATGAGGATGGTATGAGTACACTCACATTGATGAAGTCCCGAGCTAAATTCCATATTCAATCACCCAATACAATCACACACAACCATCCCTATCCTATGCCAGACCTCAATCATGACATTTCGTAGGCTTGGATATGACTTTTAGATACAACACGATATATTTCATATGTAGCACGACCACAGTAACAATAGTAACAATTGTAAGCAAGGTCAAGATTTGCTTACATTTACTTTCGTTTTATACACTCATATTTTCTTTGTGTATTCTAATTGTAGTTTATATTTTTTTAATTTGGGTCTCAATTTAGATATCCTGATATATACTACTAACCATTTATATTTAACTTGTGCATAGATACACATATTTAGAATAAATAAATCCGTAAACCAATTTAGAACACACAGATTCAGACATCAGCCATAGACCTAGCAGATGTAGACACTGATTCAGATCTAGATATTTTAGAACTAGAGCAACCTTAGATCCAATAAAGGAGTGGTCACTACAAACCTACCTGACAAATTGTTGTAGTGATGAGAAGACAAAAGCACCATTTTATTTGTAAAATGGAATCAATCCCTTAATACTTGTGTAACCCCTACGAGACTCAGTATTGTAATTGAACAAGACAAAAGGTACAACACAAAACAATATGTATTTCTTGCTTTATTTACATTTGTTTTTACATGGTGTATCTTTTTATCCTCTATTGGAAACAATAGTTTAACAAAGCCTCACTTGGAGAAGGGCCGATAGAGGAATCAAAAAGGAGTAAGTTGCACCACTAGTAATAAAGAGGAGAAATTTTGTATCACCAATACCATCTCCATCACAATCACCAAAATCCATTCAAATGGTAACAACATTTTTTTTGCAAAAAGTCATATTAGGTGCATGAAATCAAGAAGATATTGGATCAAGCATAGAATATACCACTAAAAAAGGTTATGGAGATTCAATAAGAGGATTTCAAAATTTTATAACCTCTTACCATAGTGCCATAATAAGAAATAAGTAGTGCTATCCATATTGAACCCTCAAAATGTTTTACTAAGGCACAATTTCGTGAGCCCTTGGTGTCACCTGTCATAACCCTAGAGTTCCAGTATGAGAAAACCTTAGTTATGCAATCATTAAAAGCCCATTAATTGGAGGAAATGCTTATTATAGAGCTAAAGGTGATGGGTCAAACAATATAACTAGTAAAAGATAAGGGGGAAGAATAAGAGAAGAAGAACGAAGAACCAACACCAATAGAAAGGATAACGTAGCTCGACCATCAGGAACTTAGTTGAATCCTATCATAGTGGAGGAAGGAAAAAGTGATAAGAAAAATAAATGCTAGCCAAACAGGAAGAGGATCCATAATAGAAAATACTTCTTCAAGAATTGGTACCAGCTACAAGAAAGCAGCCAACCACATCAACCATTGGAACAACAAATGACCACAGAAGGGATAGTGGTAAAGAAACTAATTGACCTTTCAGGAAAAGAGAAAGAGGTAATTTTAGATGAATATGGAATTGAAGAAGAACAATACAGCTTGTCTAAACATATAATTATAGAAGTGTATAACTTTCAATATTCATTGGAATTAGGGTACACATCAATCAACAAGCAATTGCTTGTTTACCAATCTAACCTAAGTCATGGACAAAATATGGTTAGATTTTGAAGTAGGTTGTGTTGAAGAACAAAATAAATGGTAGTAGATGGAAAAAATTGATAAATTGGTGCACTAGGCTAGAAAATAAAAATAGGATTTGCTAATGGTAAGCCTCAAGACCATGGAAGGAGTAGAAAAATTGCTACAAGAAAAACTGACACTTTACTTGAAGCCTACTCAAGTTTATGTAGTGGGTCACGACACTCATACATATTTTGAAATTATGGAAGAAAGAAGGCCATAGGTAGAACTAGTATTAGAGCTATTCATGATGTATAGCTAAATTAATTTTGTGGTACATTTGATATATTGGCTAGCTAAAGGGATTAAGTAGCTCCACTTGGTTAAACAAAACCTTACGCAAAAGTTGTAGTAAACTGAGACTAGATTGTAGGTAACAAAGGAAACATTTTAGAAAATAGAAAAAAATATGAGGAATGACCTTTCTTAGTTGAATGAAACTATTATGCAAATTCAAGAAACTCAAAAAGAACTACAAAATATTTATGAACAACTCTGGGACAGGGAGAAGATCATCATGGAGATGGAAGAGAAACTGCTACAACAACAATAAACATGAAGGATCTTGAACAAAAAAAATAGGAGGAAGCATTCCTTAGATAATTGGATCAGATACAACAACATGAAGTGACATTGAAAATGAGTTGGAACATAAGAAACCAACCTCCCCAACATTGACCCAACAAAGGATGAAATAACTTTTTATCAAAAGAGAAGAGATCTTGCAACAAATGCATGCAATGAAGGATAAAGCTAATGCTTATGGTATGGAATGAGCCAAGTATTATAGCTATACTAAGAAGCTATGCGATGAATGAGAAGCCTACAAGCTCCATATTCAAGAAATGGAAAATTTACAAGCATTAGAACCAAAAGAGACTGAGAACACAATAAAACAATGCAGGAAGTCATTAAAGACATAGACTAATGTAAATGAAGAATAGATGTAGATAATAGTTCTAAAAAAGGTGAATTATTTGTACAAAGGTCTATATATTGTACATAAAATAAAATACTATGAACAAATAGTAAAATGAAATATAATGCGATCAAATGCAATGTAATGACATCAAAGGAAATATTTGGAAATTGAAAGTAATATGCATGCAATCATCAATTGTAAAAAATATATTAATTAGTAATAATGAAGGCTATTTTAGGAAAGGTAGTTTTGGTAGTTTTCCTATTAGTTTTGATCATATTTGAGAAAATAGACATCAACAAAAAATCAACTAATTTAAAATCAACAAAAATTGAGAATCGATAAAAAAAATGGGGAAAGAATCAGCAAAAAAACTGAAGAAAATGAAAATTTTCATTGAAATTTTTTTTCATGCCTATTACAATTATTAACATTATGCAAATAAAATATTGCAATAAAATTAATAATTCATGTCAAGAAATAATACAAGGCTCAAGCTTTTAGTACACATAAAAGTGATAAAACACATCTTGTATTACTTATAATATGAACAATAAGGAAAAAAAGGTTTTATTTTTTATATTCTTGCACATGGAAACAAATAACAACAAAGTTACAATCACTTGAAAAAAATAAAAAAATAAAACTAAACCCTAAACCAAAAGGCTAGGGTTTAGGGTTTAATATTGAAACATTAACAACTAAAAAATCGGTTTATATACATAGTTATCAGGCAATAATATTTACTTAAAAAGAGGAGGAAAAAACCCTAAATCCAAAACCCTAGGGCCTAGACTAGAGTTTATGGTTTAAAATTCAAGTTCAAAGTTCAAAGTTTCAAATTTAAACATTAATAGCTGAAAAATAGGCTTGCATACATAGTTACCAAGAAACAATATTTACTTAAAAAAATGAGGAAAAAAATAAAACCCAAGGGCCTAGGGTTTAAACTTCAAAGTTCAAAGTTTAAAACATTAACAACTGAAAAATGGGCTTGCATACATAATTATCGAGCATCAATATTTACTTATAAATAGGAGGAAAAAGAAAAACCTAAAACCCTAGACCAGTGTTTTGGGTTTAGGGTTTAAAATTTAAACTTCAAAGTTTAAACATTAATAGCTAAAAAATGGAATTGCATAAAAAAAACCCTAAATTGGTTGTAGCCTAAATAAAAAGAAAAAAATTATTGAAAAAATTGAAAAAAAATCTTTGCATCGCTAATAATTTTTTTATTGCATCAACATTTAAAAAAATTAGGATTTTGTTGATTTTTTGTTGGTTTTCTCAACTATGGACTTGATAACTACTAGGGCTATAATATAAATAGAATCCCTACATTTTAATATATATTGATTGCACTAGAATATAAAATAATTGTATGTAGGAGAGATGCCAAACTTTTACAGTGTAAGGTACACGTAGAATTGATGTAGTCATAGACTCAATTGTATATAATCTTCATGATAATGCAAGTTCACTCTTTTATTCCAATTGTGTCTACATGGATGCTAGTGTTTTGTTAGAAATATTTCTTGTGTTATAGCTTACTGCAAGTGTAATTTCTTAGACAAAGACTAGGTAAGCAAGCCTAGTTATAGGAGCTGATATTGTTATGAGTTAACCAATACAGATGTCAACATCAACTAAGCAACACTAAAATCCCTGTCGATGCCATCATAAGCTAGTGTCGATTTCATCTAGACCATCAAGGGGATTTGACATCTAGACTATCATCATGACTAGTGCTAACATGGAGGGAGCCATACTGCCATCATGGTAACAAAAATTAGTACAATAGCCATCACAAGGGAAGCTATATTCTATCAAACATCAACATGGACTATGCCATCATGAACCGTACCATAATAAATCATTTGTCATCATGTTAGATGTTGTCTTGGAGCAAGCTGTCAAGACTGAACCATTATAGAACATTATTATCTAGAGCTAGACCAACATGTTAGTTGCCTTTTGTAGACGAGGAAAAATAAACTTTCTCTCTTTCAAAAATCTACTCAAGTCAAGAGTGCATGAGGGAGATTCATTGGAATCTCTACTTCTCCACTTGAGGGTCTCTTTCTAAAGAAGACACCAAGGATATGAATATTCTCTACACGATTAAAGCCCTACTCAATGTAATTCTCTCATGTTTTGTATAAGTTGATGTAAATTCTTATTGTATGGTGTTTATATGAGTTTACTCAATGAACACGCCTAAGGTTTTGGACCACTATTTATCTTAAATCTTTTTTGAGCCTTAACGGCTATTTAATACTTAAAAATGAAGATCATCTAAATGCATGCTAAGCTTATATCACACAAATGCAAGAATACAAGAGCTATCTTATATGTTTTTTTTATTTTTGATGGGCTAACTAAAGGAGATTTTGATATTTCAAGGCAAACAAGAGAAGATGCAAGAAGACAAGTTAGTCATGAAGTAATTAGTAGATGTTAGGATCCATTTGTGCCCTTCACTAGATGGTGGGTTGATCATTCCAATAAAATATAGTCCCATTGTGTATAAGGTTCATTTTCTTCTACAGGCCTTAGAGGTATGGGAACATTTCTCTTTCTTCCTGTGAAAAGTTTGTATTTTTCACAGTTCCTAATCCATTGATGAGCATATGTGAACATGTTGGGCTAGTAGTATCCTACCTTCAGGATTTTTTTGGTATTTTTTTGGGCTAAATAGTGTCCACTAGCCAATCCTTAATGGATTTTTTATAGTGTGGATTGTGCTTTCCTTATTTATACACATCAAAGTAGTACCCCATCAAAGTTCCTTTAGAATAATATTCTTCCAATTATTTTATAGTGAACATTTTACAAACAAAAATATCTTCTTTGGGCTTTATCCAAGTTTAGGGGGTACCCTTCCATTCACATGTATTCAACCCTTTGTTCCATTCAAATAGAATCCTCCTCTTCTTTATTTACCAAGTATTCCTCTGACTCTATTTTCTTATTGTCCCTCTATAATTTAGCTTTATCATTGACTACATATTTGGTAATTTGTTGACAAAGTGCTCTTCCTCTAACAAGATTTGTAGGTTTGATATCCACATCATAGTCCAAAATCTTAGTAATCCATGGGGTTCTTTTTTGGCTCATTTCTTTGCCCATTACATATTATCTTATACTAAAATGTATGACATAAGAAATTAAATTATTTGATATCATGTGTTTGAATTTTTTTAATCCCCTTACAATAGCATACACCTTTTCCTTAACATGATTTATTTTTCCTCATATTCCTTCAAAGTCTAACTAAAAAATACCATTGGGAATTCTTGACAGTTTTCATTGTTATTAAAACCACTATACTAAGCTCTCCCTCATATGCATAGATGATGAAATGTTTGTTGAAATCTAGGTTGACCAGTACTAGAGCATCTGCAATAGCTTCTTTTATTTTTTCAAAAGATTATTTTCCTTTCTCTATCCATAAAAATGGTCATTTCTTTTTTAGCATGTGTCATGGGTCTGACTACAGTTGCAAAATTTGGGATAAATATTTTGAAAAAATTAATTTACCTAAAAAAGGATTATAGTCCCTTTTTTTGTCTTGGTAGTGAAATATTTTTAATAGGTTCAATTATTTCTATATCTATGGCAATATCATTCCTAGATACATGTCCTAGAAATTTTCCTTTTGGCACACATAAGACATATTTTTTGGGTTAAGGCATGCCCCAAATTCTTGAAATCATTGAAATATTCTTTCCAAGTGTTGTAAATGGTCCTCCTTTTTTATAATATTGTGATATCATCCAAATATATCAATATTATCCTATTTATCAGATCATGAAAGGCTATATCCATGGCTCTATAGAAATTTTCTCCAATATTGTACAATCTAAAAGGTATCCATTGATATTCAAAATTTCTCTATTTTATGGTGAATTTTGTCTTGTGTTGGTCTTCATATTTTACACATACCTTATTAAAACCAAATAACCCATCTAGTAGTGAAAACCTTTCAAAATCAGCCACTATTTAGAGAATTTATTCCATGAAGGTCAAAGGATACTGATCCTTTAGATGATCTCTATTTAGGTCTCTAAAGTCTACAATAATTTGATTTCACCATTCTTCTTTTTGACAGGAACTAAGTTAGATACCCATGGAGTGTGTTTTATTGGGTATATATTTTTATTCAATCAACTTATTCAACTCCTTTTGCCTAATGGGTTTGATTTTTGGATTGATTGATCTCTTTTTTTTTTTACTACCTTGGCCTCATGATCTAACTCAACCATATGTTGGATAATGTCCTTATCATATCCCTTAAGGTCTTCATAAGTCCAAACCATCATTTATTTGTACTTTTGGCATAATTTAACCAGTGATTTCCTTTCCTTTTATGTGGTTGTTTTTCCTATTTTTAATGTTTTTCCTAGGGCTACTTCTATTTACTAATAATATTATTTTTTGTAGTGAATCCCTTCTTTCCTTTGAATTTTTCATTTGGGCTAAATAAGGATTATAGGGTTATTAGTCCTTTTGGCATTTTTTTTATCTCAACTAGATAATTTGGTATTCATATGCTTTCCCTATTTCTAGGGAGATTTATTTGCAATATTCATTTACTTGTATGAATCGAATGATTTGTTCATAACTTTTAAATACTTATCAATTTTCATCATTATCAAGATTGTTGGCCTTATTATCATCTTTACTAATTGATGAATTTTCCATATATCACTAACTAGGTCAAATTGTGATACAATAGCTTCCATTTTATTTGCATCTACATTTTCACCTCTTGGAATTACTTTTAAGTTGAAAACATCAAAATATTCCATTAGATCCCATATTCTATGTCAATAAGATTTAATTAACCTATTTTTACTTGACATTGGACTCTCACTTGTCTAATAATCAACTTAGTATCACCAAAAATTTGAAGCATTTTGATTCTTCTTTTTTAAGCCATCTAGAGTCCCAAAGCAAGAGCCTCATATTCCATCCTCTTATTGGAGCAAGATAATTGTAATCTATAAGCATTACAAAAATTAGATCCTTTAGGAGAAACGAGGAACACTCTTGCACCAACCCCTATTTTGCTTCTAGCATCATCAAAGTATAGCTTCCATAACCCAGTTGATTCTATTTCTTCCTCTTCTTTAGAAATTCTTAGGATGATGATGTTTTATTCTTGAATCATATATGTGTTCATGTCTATTTGCCTACAATTTTCATAATATCCATGTCTACATATACCATCCTATTAATTTATTTGTTTCTCTTTATCCTTTTCGTATGATTTTTTTATCAATTTCCCTCACTTCTTCTTGGATTTTTTTTGTTGCTCCTATTGTCCTTTCTCAAGTGCTTCTTTTAGATGTTGCTTATACTCTGTTATGGTCATTAGTTCCTAGAGTGGTATGGCCATGGTAGATTTCTTCAAGTTTTCTACTATGTTGAAGTATTTTTATGATTTTACATATATATCCAAATTTTGGGTACTTAGGATTTTACCTTCCCTTTCTATTGATGGTAAGAGATACTTTGATACGGGATCAATCATGATTTTTAGGGTCTGTTTGGAGGACATAGTATATATATACACATTATAACATTTTTTTTAAGTGCTTCCTCCTCATTTATAGCTATGTGATATTCCTATGTCAGGGTTTCTATTAGTCCTCTTTTAACAAATATCCTAGATATTACCCCTTGAGACATTAAGATTTTCTTAAAAGCATCTCATTTATACGAGGTTACTATTATTTCTAAGCTTCCACTGTAAAAACTATCAGAATAACCAAGCTTCTTTTGATATTCTTCTAGACTTTTCAATAAATATTTTATTATATTATTGGATGTTTTAGCAAAAGCATTAGAAGTCATGAGCATAGGTGTTAGTGGTTGTGTATGTGTAATCTGATAGGTAGGATGATATTGTAAAAAAGGATGTAGTGGCCTAGGGGGGAACTTTCCTATTTGTATTAAGTCATTTTTGGTTGTGATAAAAAAATTTTATACCTTTGGTAGGGAGTTTCCTCTTTTTGATTTTATCATCATGGATATATCATGAACATCTAAAATATAAAATCACTACCAAAATAGGGGTAGAGTTCAAGTATTTTATGCTAGGACTTATAAAATATAATTTTTAAATCCTCTATTGCCTCCATGGGAGCTCACTTGATAGTTGATAATACTTCCAAGAGTGATACCCCATCTACCTTCTCTTTGAACCTTTCAATTAACACATTACCAAGTTTGTCTTAGTTGGTTATCAAACTAGATTAGAGTGTAAGATACCAATCTTAGGATTTTTCCCTAAAAGAGGTTGCCAATAATATTAGACTCATATTCTACTTTGATATATTATGAATCATGTACAAACTTTCCACATGGTTTAGATGCTCAATGGGAGTAGTGATATCCTACCAAAAGAAATAAGTGAGAAACTTTAGAGTAGATTGTGGCATCACATCCCATACTTCACGTGCATTGGAGGTACCAAAGGTCCTATATCATACTAGGTAGGGAATGTTTAGTATGGTGGTGGTGGAGAAGCCATGTTATCGATTACAAGTCTTCTTCTTTATGGAATGGTGACTAATGGTGGAAGCAAATCTTGCTACTTCTAGAGCATAGAACTTGGCAATAGGTCTTCTATTTGAATACCTTTGGATTCTTCATTTGAAGTGGAGTCGCCAAGTGAATATAGCTTGTGCTCTAGAAGTAGATAGACTAAGGTCTTCATATTAACCTCAATCTAGTATCCTTAGTCTAGTATTTTTTCTAGAGCAGAATCTCCATGTGAGTAAAAGAAGCACTTCAACAAATAGAGGTAGGCATAGACCCTCACCAAGTCTAAGCCTAACTTGTTATGAATACGATACCAATTATATGTCACTAGGGTCTTATTAGGCATGCCATTAAACTATTATATCCTTTTAGGTTAAGATAATCATACCTTGTGCAAAGTGATACAATAGGGACTCAACCAAGAGCATGGGGTTTGGCTCAATTGGAAGCCTCCAAGAGTTTTTACAAGGTTGAATCCTTGTTATGATAATATATTTATGTGCACTTGAACTTAAGGAAAAAATGGATGTGAGAAATAAAAATAAAAAGGTAACTCAATAAAATAAAACCTAATCTACCAGGGTAGCAATGCACCAAATATTCATTAAGATCTCCCTACACAATAGGCCTGAATGTTATCTTGCTAGTAGTGAATGCTTCCTCTCCTTGACACATATGAGCCCAAAAAATATTTACCATTATGCACACATACAAAAATATGGGTCAAAAGTAGAACCATAGATGGATAATCTAAAAATTTATGCATAGACCTCCTATACATGCATGAATAGGCCTCTTATACACTAACTAGGTCATTCTTACTTTTAGTAGGGACTTTCAAAAATGACTTTCTTACCATGTTACCTAGATTTTCTTCACATGATCCTATAGTTCTTTATTTTCTCCTAATATATAGAATAAGTAGTGTCACTTGCTTCTTGATAATACTTTGTTTTCTACTTCTTGCTCATGCTTCCTCTTTGCAACCAACTTGTATTGATTAAAAATATTTTGCATATATATTTTTATTGTAATATGGTAGTCTTGTTCTTCATTTAGCCTAATATATTCAAATTCCTCAAGAATATAGTATTGAAATCATATATGTTTTCTTCAATATTTATTTGAATTGTGTTTAATTGAAATAATACAGAGTAACCATTTTCATGCTACAAAATCTATGCATAAATGGTTATATGATTGATTCCCAACTTGCAACTAAATTATCTAATAATTCCCTATACCATAAATCATTCTTATAACAAAGCAAGTAAATTAGTAAACATACCATTATGTCCTCCTCTAGTTGTAGTGGATTAATTTGAGGGCCAACAATTCCCTGAGATGATCTAGTGCCATTATGTTATTGTTCTCGTCAAATGTAGGTAAGGTTTTCATAGCTACAAAAGGTATGGTAAATTAGGCTACTAAGTTTAATGGCCCTTAGTAGGTGTAATCTAGAATTTAATTGTATGGCCTAATAGGTGCTCCTAGGCTATTTTATTGAGGAGGAGGCTAACCATACTGTAAATTTAGATTTAGATAAGGATACATCCCATAACCATGAGGTGGGTATGAAGTGTTAGAATCAACAACAAAGGGTAGTACTTTTTAATAACAACAATATTATATTATTTCTCACCAACCAAACCCTATGTATAGTATGCATATTAATATAACCATGTGTCTTTTAGTTTTAAGAGAATCTTTGATGTTTTACCCCTTGGTGTTTCACATTCATATTTTCATATAGACATACAAATTACATTTTATGAGGTAGTATATGGTAAATTGACTCCAACACATACTTCTTACCTTCTAGGCAGCTCAAATTTTGAAGTAGTTAATATAGTCCTTAATCACAAGCAAGAAGTCTTAGCTACTTTGAAACAAAATCTAGCAACTCCCTGGAACTACATGAAATAGTAGGCAGATAAGCATAAGACCAAGAGGATATTTATAGAAGATGACATGGTATTTCTTTCTCTTCAAACCTACAAGTAGATGTCCTTAAAATAAAAGGTTAGACACAAGCTCACACCTACATTATATGGACCCTACAAGGTACTTTAGTAGATAGGAGATGTTGCTTACATGTTAGACTTGTAGACTACATCTAAGATCTAAGAAATTTTTCATGTACCTTATCTAAATAAGGTGGTAGGAATGTATATCCAAGTACAAATAGTCCTACCTGGATTAGATGAAGAAGGATATATTTTTTTGTAACATACAACCATTCTAGATTGTAGGACTCAACATCTTCTCTCCTAAGATATCACCAAAGTACTTGTGCATGGTAGGGGTTGCAACAAAAATATGCCACATAGGAGACCTTATAGGAGCTTCAACAATAGTTTCTAACCTTATTCAATAGTAGTTTCCAACCTTTCAGCTTTAAGGACAAAGCTTCTCTAAGGGGGTGGCATGTTACATGCCCCACGATTGTAACTCATAATGGTATATGATATTTTATGTAAAGTGGACCAAATATTAAGTTAGAAGTGGGTCATGTGTTAAATTAGGTATAGATAGAAGTTTGTATCATGTAATCATGTATTTAACCACTTTGGAATCATAAATTTAACTATCATAGAATATATAGTCAGGAATATTATCATAGAATATTGTCATAGCATATTATCATAGAATGCCATGAATTATTCTTGTAAATATTATAAAAATAGAATGATGTAACCCTCATGGGGTGAGTGAAAAATTTTCATATTTTGTGAGGTTCTTTGTTAGAAGTATTATATTATTTGGTACCTTGCAATATTAATACAAGGACCATGTAAATAGTTTAGTTAGAGTTATGTAAATATTTGAGTATATAGTAGGTGTCATGTAAGTGAGGAGTTATGTAAGAGTTTATCATTTAGTGTGTGCAATCATTAGAGTTTTTTTTATTATGTGCATATGTGAAGTCAAAATAGATTTATTATTATTTCTTCCATGAGAAATATGAAGTGTTAGATCTCTCATGTGTGTGAGGAGATGAATATTTTATGTAAGTAAAAAAATCAATAGTTGTGAATGTGAAGTCTCATTTCCATATTGTGTATATATTTAATATTATGCAATGTAATTAGTGTAACAATGAGATAGTAATATAGTGAGAACAAACCTTGCATTCAATTGTATTACATTGTTTGTATTCAATATTATTCAATAATATTATTTAGTAAATGTGTTAATAAATGTATGTATTTGTATGAATATTTTAAGTTGCTAGATCCTATAAGTGTATAGTTGGATTGTGAATAGTGGTATTAGAGCCACACTAGTTGTGTTTGGTTACACTCACCATTAGAATATTATCAGCCTCTATTAGTCACCATTGGCCATTAGTAAAGAGTATTGAAGTATTGAGAAGAGGAGAAGCATTAGCCAAAAGATAAATGACTATGGTAGTATTTATTGGAGTATTGAGGAGAGGAGCAATGTTATCCAAAAGAGCAACAACTATAGGAGAGAATAATATTATTAGAATATTAGAAGAGGAAAGCAATGCTAGCTAGTAGAGCAAAATTAGTAGAAGAGAAGAAGATATTAGAGAGTTGGAAGGAGAAGTAAACAACATTAGCCAAGAGTAGAATTTGCGAAAGGAAATTTCTCACATGAAAAATATGTGAGTATTAGAATATTGTAGCCACAAAAAGTGAGTGTTGGAAAAGAGAGCAATGTTATCCAAGAAGAGCAACATTTACAAAGAATTAGTTTACACCAAATATACATGAGGACATTGAGATAATAGGCATTGAAGAGCCAATATTAAATTTGGAAGATAAGTAGCACTTTGGACAGTAGACAAAGTTGAAGCAGAGGAGGAAAACCAATAGCATCAAATATGTAGGCTAGACAAGGAAGATGAGTAGTTTGTTCTTGAAAATAGTGGAATGCACAAAAATGCTAGCTGGGAAGAGCAATATTTGGTGCAATTATTGCAAGAATTGATAACATCAAGAAGATTATTGAAGGAAGAATGCTTGAAGATACAAATTTATTTTTCATATCTGGTGCAAATATTAGAATATTAAAGAATAGACTAGAGTAAGCACAGGCAGAGGTAAAATCTAAGTTTAATAAATAAGGCATTGCTCGATATTTTTTTAATATTTGATATTTAGAAGAAAGGAACGGATAATAAGGAGTTAATTATTTGGAGTAGTTATTTAATTTGGAGTTATATATGGAGTGAAGAATTATTTAAGGGAATGAGATATATTAATGATTAAGGAGAGTAGAATTATTTATTTGAAGAAGAGAATAATTAATTAAAGTGAAGGGAAAAAATTATTAATTGGAGAAAGTCATAAGGAAATAGTTACATACTAAGATTATTAGTTGAAGAATAAATATTTGAAGGAGAAGATTAAAGAAAATTGAAAGGTTTGATTATTGAATAAATAAAATTATTAATATATTTGAAGGAAAAATATAGTTTTTTATTTGATTGGAATTACTAAAGGAAGAATAAGAAAGTTGAATAATTTGAAGATTGAAGAAAAAGAATTATTGGTTGAATATTTTGAAATATTAATTTTGCAGTAAAAAGGATTTCAACAACGAAAGAAATTAATAATATTAAATAAGAAAATAATGATTTGAAGGAAAATTACATTAAAGAAGAAATATTGAATTTTGGAGAAATTAGGAATTCTACCACAAAGGAAATTTAATTATATTGAAATGATTATTAAAAGTTTTAAAAAATTTATGTAGAGATTTTTTTGTGAGAAAAGAATTACATAATTATTCAAAGACTTATTATTGAAATGATAGAATTAGAAAATTAATTATGAGTGCATCAAAATGATCTTTTACAAAATCACATATGATTAAAGAAGAAAAATTCATTAAGAGATATTTTTGAAAGCAAAAAAAAATATTTCTACAAACATGTTCTAATATACAATGAATCACCAAAAAATCAAACAAAACCAAAAATTGGGTATGAAGATAATTCTTGGTATATTGATTCAAGAGCCAACAATCATATGACTAACAACTTATGTTGGTTTGGCTCTATTCAAGTGAAATAAAGTATACCTATTAAGATAGTTGATGGTAAAATTTACCAAGTACAAGGAACATGCAATGTTACAGTTAGTCTATCTTACTCATAATGTACACTAGATAATGTGCTTTATGTTCCAAGGATAACAAATAATCTAAGTTCATTATCACAATTAAACAATAGAATTCAAAATCATCAATGATAGTAAGAAATGTCTTATCAAAAGATTAAACAAATTCAAAGCTCTTGGGTCCTATAAAAGTGGTATATTTTCTTTAGATGTGATAACACTTGCACAAAAACAATTGGATCAACTTCTACCAAAATAAAAATATTAGAAAAGATATTTAATTGAACACAAAATTCTCATAACAAAAGAACAAGATAGGACATTAGAAAATAGACTTGAAAGGATGATAGAAAAGTTGAAAATGTGTTTTTTGATACACTATAAAAGAAATACACATATAATTTATATCATATGACTAATATTCAATATGGTAGTTGTAATACCAACAATATATATGATAATTTGAGTAGTATTGATGATTGTGACAGGTACATGTAATAGTTTAGAAGGAAATATTTAATGTCCAAAACTAAAGGAGTACCAAATTTAGAATAGAAAGACCAAGACCAAAATGAAGGATTAAAAGCACGTGAAGGCAAAGGACCTTCATACCAAATAATATAATACTGAGGGGTGTTAGAAGTATTACATTATTTAATACCTTTCAAGATTAATGCAAGGACAAAGTAAATAGTTTAATTAGAATTATGTAAATATTTGAGTATACAATACGTGTCATGTAAGTGAGGAGTTATGTAAGAGTTTATCATTTAGTGTATGCAATCATTAGAGTCTTTGTTCTTATGTGGATATGTAGAGTCAATAAGAGATTTATTATTATTTCTCCCATGAGAAATATAAAGTGTTAGATCGCCCATGTGTGTAAGGAGATGAAGAGTTTGTGTAAGTAGAAATTTCAAGAGTTTTGAATGTAAAGAGTCTCATATCCATATTGTGTATATATTGAAGATAAAGCAATGTAATTGGTGTAACAGTGAGATAGTAATATAGTGAGAACAAACCTTGCATTCCATTGTATTTGCATTATTTGTATTCAATATTCATCAATAATATTATTTAGTAAATGTGTTATTGAATGTATGCATTTGTATGAATATTTTATATTTTTAGATCATGTGATAGTATAGTTGGATTGTGAACATTGCTCCCTCAAGGCCAGTGATTGTAAAATTACTTGTCCAAAATTATTGAAATTACTATTATTTTGAATTTCCATGTTTCATTTAATGAATGCATCTATTATTGGATATATGATATTAGTGTTGACTTTATCAATACTCTTTATAATCATAGAATAATTTTTAGCACTAATTTTTATCTTAGTATAGCTCAAAACTAAGAATTTCATGGTGAAATGTTTGCATGAGAAGAAAAGGTTCATTGCAAAGACCAAGATTTGAATATTGTTAAGTGGTAAATATATACTAGTCATGCTTATTGTAATACCACCATGTGAGCATGATGTAATATGATTAGGGCCTTTTTCAATCCCATATAACCAATTAAAATATAGTAATATTCTATCTTTAGATTTTTCATAGAAAAAATACATTTCTAGCCATGTTGATACATTAGTAGAAGAAACACAAAAGGATAAGTCATATGTATGCAATTTTTTAATATATTCACTATGTAACTCATGGAAGGTGAATTACCACTTTTTTGTATGGGTAACCTTCTAATTAATAGAATCTAAACCACTACACTTCCATATGGTTGACCTTCCCTATTCAATACGATGGATTTCTAACACACACAAAATATTATATAAAGAGAGTTGCACTCCTGATTATAAAGGAATGAGGAATGGATGCAATGTTATAGCCTCACATCTCTTCTTAGAGATTTCTTGGATTGTACTCTTTTTCTAAGCAATAAAATAATTGTATTATTTTGCTTCTATATTAGTCTTTTGGTTTGTTACTATGGCCACCCCATGGCTTGCACCACAAGGCTTCCAAGTAGGTTGATCAAAGATATCATCTAATAGATATTCATAGTAGATAGATAAGGCTTAATGTTATACATCCAAATCACTTTCTTATTTGTGCATCCAGCGGTTAACCTAGCCATAACAGTATTTTTGGTGATATCTAATTTGAACCTCACTAGTGAGAAGAGTCAAATATTCCTCCTAATGATAACTAAAATTACTCTTCCATTGGTATGGGTATGATTTAAATAAAATCTTCGAGTCAATCCAACTTCACCATGGGTGAGTCTATAGACCAGGGTACTAGCCATATCCACTTTACCTCATAACCCCTACCTTAACATATATCATATCTCCACCTAATTAAGAGATCTAGGGGTAGGAATTCAAGATCCATAAAGTACATAAGGAACTCACCTCTTAAGGGGTCTTAAGGGTCAATTGCAATAATATTTTGAATCTTTCATCACCCATGAAGGATGATTTCTCTATGGCATCAATTCTAAGGAGCCATAGATAAAATTCGAGTGTCAGATACAAGAGTTAAATTTGTCATTCTATCACAAACTGGGAAAGTATTGAAATTAATAGCCCACCCTCCATTAGAAGGATAGACATCAACTCCATAGCATAAAAGTAATGTGGATGTATTTTAAATTCATGTTGACTATTGGATATCAAATCAATGGTTGATGCTCCTTTTCCACTTAAATACAATAGCTTGAGGGTGTTGATGGTTTTTTAAGCCTTAATACTAACATAAAATTCATGGGATAAATTCCACAAGATCAAATATAATATAGCCACAATATAGTAATATCAAGATAATAATATAAGTAGAAAAATATGAGCAAATTAATATATAAATCAAGGCTTACAATATATCAAATAACATTCATTAATAAACAGTAATATGAATGTAATTGCCTAAATAATACATGTACAAAGCATGTAGCACAACTTACAATATTAAGTGCTCAAATGTATGAAATATATATTACTCATATTTCAATACTTGATACTTGGATATTACACTTGATACAATACTTAAAGTGATACTTGATACAACTCTTGATGTGATCCTTTATGTGACTCTTGATGCTTCTCTATGGAATACTAGATAGCCATAGTAGAATGACTCTTTGGATACTTGACTATTCCTTTCCATATGTCAGGTCTCATGACTCTTGACTTCTCTATATGACATTTGCATACATATGACTATATTTTATGCACACCTAGAAATGACTCTTCAATTTACAAACTTTAATCTAAATATACTTTTGCACACTTACATGTAAGACACGTGCACATAGATTTATATTATACTTTCCCACTCACTCACATGACATTTATGCATTTCCTGCACATTACAACATTACATAAAATATTACTCACACTCTAAATGAAGACTCAATCCTAATATAATATTTATAATATGTACCATGAAGGTATCATGTGGGTTCATCAGCATGTGCTAAATAATTTAATATACTCCAACAGGTACCAAGACCCATGAGCCATCAAATTTCCATCTGATAGCATGTTCTAATCTTCCAACTGAAAGAGCAGAAGAAGAAAGGAGATCTATCACAAAGTGGATCAAATAGGTGGTATCCAATTAGAAATAAGAGGCAAGCACTAGGGTATAGTTGGATAAGGCCAATTGGCCAAATGAGATCTTATCTCAACCAAGGACACATGTCAATCACCTATATATCCAAGAATATAGCCCAAAAGAGTAGTTAAGAGAACATATTCCATAGGCTACCAAAGTTGAATTTTATGGCGTAGCCTATCAAAATTATCTATGTGTCAGTTGCAATGACCACTTGTCACATGAGTAAGCCTACCCTACCATCCTATACCATAGGGAGGCCATGCTTGCTATTTTATCAAGTAAAAGACTTTAGATGGAAACCTAGCAAAGACTTACTAGTGCAACCATCACAACATAGTAGCAATAGGAGATGATAGTAGCATCCCACCATATAAGGACCTAAAAGCCTCCAACATTAATGGACCAAGATCAAAATACTTCAAAGCTACCAATTACGATTATAGAAGGATTTTTGACATAGAGTAGAGAAGAATGTGCAAGATTTCTTCACAAGAGTTTTAGAGGGAGAGCACCTTCATCCTAGCCTATAAATAGTCCTATAATTTTATAGTAAAGTCATTGGGAGATACCTTCTCATACCTCATATCTAGCCTCATGAGTTCTTCCTTCCACTCCTCAATAGTATGAGTAGGGCTCAAACCTTGAGTTATTGTCTAAAGAGCATTAAGCCTCTTCAGGTCGCATGCCTTCTAACTATTTTTGACACGTAAATGGAAGTTATGACTTATTTTACTTTATCCTACTTCCTTGAGTATGTTTTAAAATATAGGTTATGTGTAATGTAGTGTGTTCAATTCTAGTTATTATACTATGGCAAATGTGTTTTTTTATATCTTGTCCATGCAATCAAGAGGGAAACCTTGATATTGGTGCATCACCTCCATAGCTTAGGTGTTTAATTTTCTTGTAATTTACTTTCTTATTTCTTTATGTTTTTTGCACTTTTAATTTCATTATAATTTATTTTCATTGCACCCCTAAGAAAATTAGGCTTGAGCTCATGAGGCCTTAAAGTGCATAAAGATCAAATCCAACAAGGATCCAACCTCAACCAAAAACCTTGAAGTTTGCCCCACAAACAATCTCTTTACTCATGGAACTTCCTATTGTGTCGCTCTATGTGAGGTATGGGTGTCCCAAGAACATCAAGCTTTTGCCTTGATAGGCTAGAACATCTAAATATGACAATAGTTCATTTGGCACACCTAATGGAACAAGCTTCTATGTTCATCCCATTAAGATAAAAGAAGACTCCTAACTTTGATTCCAATGAAGGTTATAGTCAATCCTCTTGTAGTGATGCATTGGAAGATTCACCTAGAAACTTTATTGAAAATAAAAACTCTGAAGAAATCATTCAAAAAAAGTTAAGACTAAGATTATGGTGAGGGTCTTTATCTCTTAATATTTTTGAAGTATTATTACCGAAATTGGTGACTTTGTTCTTAGAGAAGGGGCCTAGAATTATATGAGAGGAAGTCCTATTACTAGATAATTTTCTTGAGCTAATCAACAAGAGCTAGTGCTACCCCTATATCAAAGAGCAAGGAGAAGAATTTGATGATGCAACATGGTAGTCCAATTGAATCATCCTAAAAAAACATTATGTGGAACGATAGAGGATTTGTTGATCCTACATAATCCACCTAATGCATGGGATTTTATTCCTATCTTAGTGCTTAAGTCTCTACCTTATTTCATGGGAGAAGATATCACCCCAATGGAGCATTTGCACTAGTTGGTGAGCTTGTGCATAGTCTATTTTATTGAAAAACAAGACATGATCCTATGGCTATTGTTGGTCCCTTTTAGAGGGAAATCTCATGAATGGTACATTGCCCTTAGGGTTATGCATAAGGTTTTGGACCCAAAATGTACTTGTAAAAAAATGGTGAATCCTAATCAAAATCAAGGTGAATCATGAAGAATCCTAAGCAAATCAAATCAAGCATCTTCATACCAAAATTTGGGGTATTTAAAGCCCTAAAATGTAAGGTCATATTTGGGGCCACTTTTGACCTATTAAATCATCTTATAACTTCATAAAAACACCACCATTAGATCAGGATTGAAAAGAGATTTCCAATGAGTACAAATATGCCTATGTTTGGATATATATTATGGTGAATTAACCCTAAAAACAAATTGGTCAATAAAATATTAGGTTAATTGGATGACATCGAGGGTCCTCATATTCGTCAATTTACAATTTTGAAAATCATAATATTTTCCCAAATTGTCAATATTCGCCACTATGCATAACCCTGATTGCCCTTAACCCTTAATTACTTGACAATTAGGACCAGCTAGTGGACCTCCTGATAAACAGATTCAAAGAAAAGGTAGACAGTGCATATATCCTATAGTAGATCATGACCATAAAAGGGAACCCATAGAAATAATGGAATATTTTAACATTCAATTCCATAAGACTTCGTAGAGGATCCTCAAAAATATTTGACCACCTCCAATTATGGCATTTATCTATTATTTAAAAGCTTTTAATATTGAAATTGCCATGATGGTAGAAGTCTAAGGGAGGGAACTCATTATTGAAAGCCTATGGGATAGCCATATAAACTAAAAAATATCTAATACAAATAGGAATGCTATCCCCTATACCACATCCATCATTATTTCCCTTTGTACATCTCTTACATCACCCTTCTTTTACTATACAAATCGTCACCAGTTCAACTATCCCTGCCATGAGCTTAGAGCAAGCTCAAATTCCCATTATTTTTTCTACTAAAATTGATGATTTATGGGATATGATGAGAACCTTATATAATGATAGCACTACTCTAAAAATTAATTCTTAAAGGTTTCCCTATTAAAACTACCGAAAATTTCATTTTCCATAGGAAAATTCAAGTTTTTAACTACCTCCAAATGGATATCAAAAGTCTCTATTTTTGCCCACCAAAAATCTTGGTAGCCATAGGTTTTGACTCAGTAGATAGTATCCGTACTAGTCCCAATTAAATATACATCTACAAACCTAGTTAGTGACTTAGTCACCATGTAAATAATTATATTGAAGATCCCAATGGATGGTACTATTGTACTTTTGACTTTCATGTTGGAACTAAGTCTCAAGTAGTCAAAATGGTTCCATTTGAAAATAATATTACCCCATTTTCTTAGTTGGAAGCCCAAATTCTAAGTCTAGAACCTACCTCACAGTCTCTAACTATGCCCCTAGTTTCCAGTATGATAGTTCTAGAGCATACCTTTGTCACCTAGGATGAGGCAAAAGTGTATGTTTTATCAAATTAAGCAAGCCCCTTGATATCTAGGAGGCCATAAGTATGATTGAAATATATAACCAAGATCAAGAGGAAGACCATTAAAGAGCAAGTGAAGTCTAGTCCGATGGATAATAGACCCCAAAGAAGGGAATAAAATAATTTGAGGAACACCCCAATGTAAGCTCCACTATAAAGCCAAGCTTGAGCAATTCCAACAACCGTGAGGATATCCCTAGAACCTCCAATGTAGCCCATGGTAGATCCACCAAGATCTCCTTCAATAGAAAAAAATTTAGACCTCTGATAGCATTGAAAACCATTCCAAAGGCTACTTTCATAAAACCCTTCAACATGGTAGATCAACTGAGGAATTCTACCATAGTTATACCTCTTTGGAACATCCTCTTGATTTTGAAGTAGATGAATAATTTAGAAGAAGACCTACAAAAGTGGAATGGACTAAACAGATAAAAGGTGCATGTTATCTTACAAGTATCCAACCTCGGCCAAGACATTATTTCTATGAATCATATAGGAAATTTGCCTCCTAATAATGAAAAGTGCAACTCTTCCACGATAAGGGAGTGATCCAAAGCCAAGTCATCCAAATTTTTCTCAGGCTAAAGCATAGTAGAAGAGAGAAGCATTTTTTTAGAAGGAATGTTTAAGAAAATAGGCATTAGCATGTACTTGATTCAAGAGGAGAGTAGCCATATACCCAAAATAGTTGGAGATAAAGATGTCAGAGACGGCTTATGGAAACTATACTTTGATGAAGCTAAGAGGAAAATAGATATGATGCTATTGTTTGCCTAGTATTTTCAATAGAAACCAAAATATTATAATCATACAGGTTGTAGTTCAATTGCATAAATAATGGAGTGAAGTATGAGGTCTTGGTCTCTAGTTGGCCAATAAAAAGGGAACCAAAATTTTACAAGTATTCAAAGATACGAAGATCATAGTCAAACTAGTAAGGTCCTAGTATCTTGCCAAAAATAAGTTGATGAGAGCTTATAAGCATCGAGTGTGGGATCTAATAGAGTTCTTAAATGTTGTGAATATCAAACTCCTCCTTAGAGCTTAAAATATAGATTTTGATCACATGGTTATCATAGGGTTGATATTTAATCGTGTGGTTGACATGATTTAAAACAAGCAATATGTGAAAATAACCTTTAGATCATCCATCACGATAATGATCCCATTGGTAGGTATTTGATAATAATAAGCATATCATATGATTTATCCATTAGGAGTTTAAGTTCATTGGAAAGTTGGGTATCCAATTTGAAGAAGCATTTAATGATCAGATTATACAACTAAGGTCCAAAAAAATTACTAAAGACCTCATCTTACTAGAATCATTGTTTAGCCTTGATGACTACTTTAGAGGAAAAAGGGGTATGATAGCAGACAAAGGAGTGTTAGCTTTTAATGTTATATATTAAAGGAAATGCAACCACAAGGACTAAAATGAGCATGTAATATTAACTATATGATCATGGTAATATACTAAGCAAACAAATCTCATAAAAAACTTTTGCAATAACTCATAAAGCTACCATTAATAAAATCTCATGAAAATAGGATCTTCATACAAAATGTGGAGATCTCAAATGCTCCATAAGTTCTACATTATATCTAACTTGTACTCTACTCTAATATATATTATGCTTCTCTCTTCTTTCACTCCATATCAAAGGCCTATATATAATGATATGTGACTCTTGACCTTCCACCTTCCTATGACTCTTCATCTTCCTATACATCATCAAGTACTTTGTATATTCTAATAACACTTGTGCATTTATTACATTACATAAAGTAAATACTAAAACCCTAATATAATACATGCTTGTAATAAAAATATGTACCCATGATGGTACATTAGCATGTACCAAATAATTTAATATATTCCAACACCCCTTGTATTATAGTATTTGGTTATTGAAGACTTTAGTCTTCAATACAGATCTTCATCTTTCAAATTTTCTTCAACTTGATCTGATTCCCATCCTTCTACTAGTTCAATCATCATTTTATTCTTGTAGCTCATGCTATCTTTTCTTGTATTCTTCATTCCACTACTTCTTATTATTTCAAAGTGGTTGATAGGATCTTCATTCTTGAATTTATTCAAGTATCTTTTGTTAACAAGGTATCTTGTTATCTTGCAAGTCCTAAGTGGATCAGAATTGATCCATTTTATTTCCTTTTGTTCTTTGAATGACCTTTCTTCATGTTCTTCAAAAACTTCAAAATTGAACTCATTATTCGTAGGTGCTTCAAAAAAATAACTTTAAAAATATAATCTAATTTGAATATCAATATCTCTTCAAATCTTCTATAGTACTTATTTTTATAGTAACAGAAAAATATGAGTGGGATTTTCCTCCATAATATTTACATGGATAAAGAGTCCAACAGTTTGCTTTTTCATGACCAATCTTGTTGCAATAAGTACAGTGAATATATCTCTACTCCTTTGTTTCTTGTCTTTAGAAATTCAAGTTCATCCATTTCCTTGATAAAATAGTAAAACCATTTGTGTACAATTGAGGCTATTCTATTTTTACTTCTTTCATAAATTTGCAGGACATCTTTCTGATCAATATTATTTTCTACCATTTGAGTATGGTTTTTTATTTTATTCCCAATATTTCCATCAATATAGTTGACATCAATTGCTTTCATCATGTCATTGGAAGATGTCTCTATAGAATCTACTTTTGTCATACTATCAACTTGTGAATTCTCAAAAGTATTTCTAAGCCATATTGGATTTTCTCTTCTAACCATATTTTTCTTATTATCATCTCTATTATCAAGTATATCTTTAAAAAAATTTGATTCCTTTAATCTTGTATACTTAATAAGCTTTTCATTGGTTACTTTTAAAGTAATATTTCTTGTAACTCTTTGATTTAGAAAGAACAATTTTTGGTAGAATTTAAAATCTCTAAACCTTTGAGGTTGACTACCTTATGACTCCCTAATTTTGAGGTTTTTTGTCCAACTTTGAATTTGAGTATAGGATCAAATTTGATATACTCTTTTCAATTCTAAATTTGTAGGATACCTTGTATCTCCCAAGTGTTTTGAATATACTATGGTCTTGATAAAGTGCTTAGCTTTCTTAGTTTTCCTTTGAGTTGAATCTCTTTTATCTCCCTAATGTTCAACTACTATTCTTCACCTTATTTCTCCCTATTTGTGAATAGAAAGCTAGAAATTATTTTAATGCACTTTCAATTTTGATAATATTCTCTATTTTTAAGACCTTTAAGTTGGATTCCTTATGTCTCATTAATTTGAGTAAGAGACTAATTCCAATGTAGTTTTCCAAATTTTCAATAGCTCTATGTTTTGTTTCTTGTATCTTTCAATTCTCAATAATATAGTTTCTAAATTTCAAGATCTATGTTGGTGTTGAACTCCTTATAACTCCCTAATTAGAAATTTAGAAAAAAAAAAAAAAAATATATATATATATATATATATATATATATATATATATATATATATATATTCAAATTTAATGTTTCAATTTCTATGTAGAATTCCTTATTCCTCCAAATTAAGTTATTTGTAAATATTTCTTATGCTTGAATAAAGTAATTCCAAATGCTTTCAAATATTTCAATAATGCATCTAAGGTTATAGTATATCAATGCAATTCCTTATACCTCCATTTATTTAATTAATATCAAGCATAAAATTTTAATCAAATTTAACCTTAGCATTAATATTCCTTATTTCTCCTTTACCTTTATAAAAATGTAAATTAATTTAAATACTTTCAAATACCTTCTTGACTATGGCGTGTTATATATTCGGTCTTCTTCTCCTTGACTTCTTTATTCTGCAACTTGTACTCTAAATAAGGAATTTTTTTTTCACTAACTTCCATGCAATATGATACCTTTCTTACAACATTAATGCTCTTCCTTTTAACATCTTCTAAGATGTTGACTACACTTCTAATGCTAGTTGGTTTCACTGACCTTCAACTATGCTATGTTGCATAAACTTGCCTTGCATTCTTATTGGAAGAATGGCTTTAATGACTTGTCTCTCATGCAAATAATATGTTTTCTCTTCCATAGGAGTTACCTTCTACACTTTTACTCTTGGTAGAGAAACTCTTCACTTCCTTGTCCTTCCAAAAGGTGGCACTTTGATGTAGGAGCCTATCTTCCAAAGGACATAACTTTTGATCCGACTGTTGGATTGGCTTGAAATTTTACATGGAGATAGATAAAGAGGAGAAAAAAGATGTAGCTAGTCACTCTATGGCCTAGATGATTTTTTGGGATATTATCAAGCCCTAATTCCTTCATCTAGTGCCCCAAAAATAGAATTTAGTGTTTTTTAGAAAACTCAAAGAAAAGATATTTTGAATTTAATAAATTCTTAGACATGGGTAGATGTTGAGATTTTCTAGGAGGATTAATATGGGTGTTACAATTATGTGTATTAATTTATAGGGCTATCTAAGCTTTTTTGATGATTTACTAAAAAAATATTGTTTTTGGCTAAAAAGGGCAAATTACCCAAAAAATAGTAATTCCTTATGTTTAGGGTTTTAAGATTTAAGGTTTTATTTTAGGGTTTCTTTTGGGATATATATTACCTTGGTATCACATTGTAAAAATGTGAAATCCAAGAATTATAAAATGAAGCATGTTTCGATTTATTTCCGTTGTAGCTCTTATGTGATTAGGGGATTTGCCGATTTCTATTTATCACAATTTTTATGTGATTGGAGGTTCTTGTTATGACATCTTATAGCTGAATTTACACCATACTTATCTTCTATGTAATTTTCCTTCACTCCTCTTTTCTTGGTAACATGATATATCTTCTTTATGTGGCACTTTCCTTTTCTTTGTAATGTTCCTTCATGTGTTGTCTCTTCTCTATGTGGCACTTTCTTTTTCTTTATGATGCTCATTCTACATAGTGTTTTATAAAATTTCTTTAGTTTATAATGTATTTATCCTCTATAACATTCAATATTTTCATTGAAATGCAACTTCTCATCACTTAGTAATGCTTGATACTTCACCTAATTTCCTTTGTTGTGAATGACACCTCTACTTTATGTTGGTTGATGTTGTTGGTTGGAATTTTCAATATGGCACTACATTTTCCAATCTTAAATGTCCAAAAAAAAATTAGCCCTTGTACCACTTCTCTTGCTAATGGTGCTTTGGTGACTTGTTATTATTGTTTTGTGGCTCTTTGTTGGTTGTTGCTAACTCATAATGCTTGCTGACTACTATACGTAGCTCTAGGAAAATATTAGCTCATGCCTTTAAAATGCTTGCCCCCTATACTTTACTCTTGCTTTCTTGAAATGGTGGATTTCTCTTCAAATTTGGTGGTGCCTCTTTACCAGTATTGGTAATGGTGGTTTCTCTTCCACAATGGCTTCTCCTCATTGGCTACTCTTCTACAATGGCTCCTCATCGACTCTATGCTTGGTGGTTTCTCCTATGGTGACTCCAAGATTTTAATTTGTGCCAAAACATTTTCCTTTTGGATAGTTTATTGTATCCAATCTTCTCTATATAATATTGGCTTATTTATTTTCCAATAGATAGAAAGGAGTTGATATTTTCATTTCCTTATATTATATCTAACATATTCTTTCTTTATTGCAAGTTTTAATCCCTTATGAATGCTATCTTCTCCAACCTTGAGGATATAAACTTGAGACCTTTCCTTTTGCTACTATAAAACTCAAATGTGGTGCTTTTAAAGACTTAATAATAGCTAATGTGAGCATTCAAATAATGAAATTTTATTGCACCAATATTGCATACCTTTTGGTCTCTTTTTGTAGCTAGATTTCTTGGTGATCTAACTCACCTATTTGCTACCCTGAATTCATAAAATTTGCAGCTCCAATTCCTTATGCTTTTCTGCCCTAAAATTTTCAATCTTATAGCTTTCCTTTCTACCAAAAAATTTTATTTTTATGGCTACAATTCTCCTCTAACATTTCTCTCTCTGACTCTAAAATTTACAGCTATTAGTGTGTCCTAAACTCTATATTTTTTAGCTTCTAACTCAGTTAATTCCTCCTTTAATTTATAGCTTTAAATTTTCCTAAATATCAGCTTCTAATTTGTCCAATGATTCTCCCAAATTTGCCTCAAAATTCTCCAAATCGTAGCTCTCTTCCTATTCTAATGATGCCCTATTTCTCTATCAAGCCTTCCTTCAGAAATTAGCCTTCAAGCCTTTAATGGCAGTCTTCAAATTTCTCAAATCTGGTGGTCTCTTCTAGCTTCTTTCTCCTCCAATATCCTTGTAAAATTTTGACTTCAAACTTGGCTTATTTTTTTGTCTCCTGCTCAAGAATCTGAATGTCTTGAGGTCTTCTAGAATCCTTTCCAAATTTTGGCAAACTTCTTGTCAAATCATTTTTCCTTTTGGGCTTGTTGTTAGATGGTGATAATTGTCTCAAATTCTTCTTTATTAGGAGCTTCTCCTTGCTTTCATATTCTTTCTTGAGCTTTCTTCAAATCTTCTCCAATTTCCACTTCTTCAATTTATTCAATAAGGCTTCTCTAGCCTTCTTCTTCTTTCTCCTTCCAACTTTTCTTGAGACCTCTTATTTTGGGTCTTCAAATTCTACAGCTTCTCAAATCTTCAATAGGAATTTTCCTAGTCCTTCTCTATCTTCAATATTGAATATTCTATATTCTATATCTATAATTTCTTCAATGAGACCTCTTTCTTGGGTCTCTTCCTTCTAGAGTTGCTTTCTTCTTCCTTCAATCTGTAATTTTTAGTATTCAATCTTCTATGGGAATTTCTTTCTTAAGTCTCCTCTCTCTTCAATATTTAATAGGGCTCCTTTGACCTCTTCCTCTTTTCTCAATATTCAATCTAAAATCTTCAATTCTACAAATTCTGCAATGGGACCTTTTTTCTTAGGCCTCCAAATTCTTCAATCTTTAACTTCTTGTTGCAAGTATTAGATCAATTCCAAAGAAGATATTATTCCTATCTTATTTGTAGGAAGCTTCTCAAATTTATTTGAATCAAATCTTCTCTACAATAAAGTATTAGAAGATAATAATGCAAATTCTTCAAATCTAAAAAATAATTAACTTCACTAGTTAATTTGTCAAACTAGTGGAATCAATGTTGAGTCCTAGTCTTTACAAGTTTTGTTGCAACTCTATGGAAAGACTCTATCCAAAAACTAATTTCAAAAATTATAAAAATGATATATCCCTATCTTCTCTCAATATCTCTTGTTTCTCTCTCTATCTCCTATCAATCTACCTTGTGCTCTGATACCATTGTTAGCTTTTAACGCTACATATTAAAGGAAATGCAACCACAACGACTAGAATAAGCATGCAGTATTAACTATATGATAATGGTAATATACTAAGTAGGAAAATATCATAAATAACTTTTACAATAACTCATAAAATTACCATTAATGAAATCTCACAAAAATAGAATCTTCATACAAAATGTGGAGATCTCAAATGCTCCATAAGTTCTACATTGTATCTAACTTGTACTCTACTCTAATCTATCTTATGATTCTCTCTTATTTCACTCCATCTCAAAGGCCTATATATAATGAGATGTGACTCTTGGTCTTCCACCTTCCTATGACTCTTCATATTCCTATTCTATGGACTCATGTGCACATGGACAACATGCACATTTATAACATCAAGTACTTTGCACATTCTAATAACACTTGTTCATTTATTACATTGCATAAAGTAATTATTCAAACCTTGATATAATACAATCTCATAATATAAATATATACCCATGATGGCACATTAGCATGCATCAAATAATGTAATATATTCCAACAAGGATATTATCAAGAAATAAAGGCCATCCTCGGTTAGAGGTTGAAAGTAGAAAAGTTGCAACCATATTAGAGATACAAACTTGTACTCATATTTGTTAAAAATATGATGGCATGGAATTATAAGGATCTAAAGTAGTACAACACAAGTATCATCCAGAATACCATCGAGCTTGCCCTAAGCACCAAGCTAGTAATGCAAAAGTAGAGGCCTATCAATCCTAAAATAGAGCCTCTTATAAGGCAATAGTTGGATAATTGATTGATTCAAGAATCATATACCCCATTAAGCATACCACATGGGTATCCAATATAGTGCCAATAATAAAAATTAATAGGGATATCAAGTTATGTGATGAATTTTGGGACTTGAATAAAGATTCATTAAAATATAACTATTCCCTACCCTCAATGGATCGGATTTTACAAACAAAAGTTGGTTCTAAGAGGTTCTCCCTACTGGATGGATTTTTTGGATAAAACCAAGTATGGGTAAAATATGAGGATTGACACAAAATGACTTTCACCACTAGGTGAGGAACATTTGCTTACCAAAGAATTTCATTTGGCTTGTCTAATGTTGATATGATATCCCATAGAGCCATGGATATCACTTTTGTATAGTTGATTAATAAAATCATATTAATATACCTTGATGACTAGATGATTTTCTCAAAGTAGAAAGGGAATCACATGGAACATCTAGAAGAAGTATTCAAGCTATGCCAAGAGTTTGGAGTGTGCCTAAATCCAAATAAAAATATTTATTGTGTTTCTTGGGGTAAGTTATTTGGGCATGTGGTTTCCAAATAAGGTGTGACCATCGACTTAGAGAGGATTCAAGTCATCACCAATCTTGTGTTGCCCCAACATAAAAAGGATCTTCAATCCTTCTTCAAAAAGATAAACTTTATCAAGATATTCATTCTAGATTTTTCTAGCATTGTTAAACCAATGATCCTTATGCTCAACAAGGAAAAATAATTTAGATGGACAAAGAAAGGAAGAAAATCATTTGAAGAAATCACAAAAGCTATAGAAAAGGCCCCAATGCTAGAAAACATAAATTTTAGTAAGGAATTCATTTTGTACACTTTTAGAGGGGAATCAAGCATCAATGCTCTACTTAGCCAAAATGGTGATGAACAACATGAGCATCTGATCACCTTTTTCATCCAAAACCTAAAGGGCTATGAAGAAAGGTTTAAATTTTTTCAAAAATAGGTATACACTCTATTCAAGGTATTGAAGAAGTTTAAGTACTTGGTCTCCAGTAATAAGATCCTTGCATATGTCATCCACTCAAGCAAAAAGGAGTATATAATAGGGGGTGAGATCAATGAAAAGAGTAGGATGGATTACCAAGATACTAGAATTTGGCATAAAAATCAATCCCACTAAGATGGTCAAAGGAAGAGCCCTATGTTAGAAAATGGTAGAAAATGTGGCTAGCAGAGAGACTGATAGGAATCTATACCTTATGAATGAAGAGGAAGAGGAACCTAACTAGGTTGGCTAATAGGTTAGATATATACAATAAGTATAATACCCAACTAGACTAGACAAATACTAAAGGTAAGCTTTCTAACTATAGAAATCCCACTTTGTCCTAATTGGAGGAATCTTGTTTTAACAAAAAATTGATGGTATGCACAATGGAATTCTCATTTTTAACAATCTCAGAAGTAGAGGAATCATCGGTCCATCTCAGTGTGTATTATGCCACAAGAACAAAGAAATAGCTGATCACCTGATGTTTGAGTGCCCTTTCATGCATCAGATTTGGAAGCGTTGGTTCTCTCACTATAAACTCTAGGCTAATGGTGATCTGAATCGGACCAATATTTGGGAAAGATGGAAGAGGGGTAGATTTAAATCTAAAGCTCTTCGAATTGGTTGGGAGCTGGGCTTACTTTTCATCTGGTGGCAAGTGTGGTTGGAGAGAAATGCCCGTATTTTTAGAGAAACTTTCTCCTCGCTAGATGGAGTTTGGTAGGTCATCTGGAGCAAAGTCACAAAAACTGTTGCCATCTATGCTAAAGAGGAAAATCAGGTTGGTCCTGGGCCACTGGAAGAGGGAGCTAAAGAGCAAGAGAGAAAGGACAGAGCTAGCTGGAAACCACCCCCATAAGGTTGGATTAAAATCAATACTGATGGAGTTGCAAAAGGTAATCCAGGTAGTGCTAGAATTGGTGTAGTTTGTCGGGATCATGCTAGTTCAGTGCTCTATTGGGAACTGCAAGGCTTGGGAAGAGCCACAAACAATGAAGCAGAAGCCATTGCTATCAAATCTACTTCCATCTGGGTAGTTAATCAGGGCCATAGGAGAATAATTCTTGAATCTGATTCTCAAATTCTGGTTGGCTCTCTAGATTGCATGAGGAACTTTGCTTCGAAAGCATGGAGGTTGCGGATTCTGGTCTCTCAAATCAAGGAACTATGGATGGAATTATATTATGTGATCCCCGTTTATGTGAGTAGAGATTTAAACAAAGTGATCAATTTCCTTGCGAAGATGGGTGCTGGGAAAGAGGTAGGGGTGCAGCTGCATAGTGACATGCATTTGGAGGATGAAGTGATTAGGCAGGGTCTTGAAATATCCTTGAGACAATGAGCAAAGAAAATGCTAAGGGTGGTTTTTGTCGTGATATCGCGACCTGTTATGCCATTGCGGCCTTTGGAGGGAAGATATTGCGACATCGCGACATGTTGCATCGTTGCGGCCTTTGGAGGGAAGCTATCGTGATATCGTGACATGTTGCACCATCATGGAATTTAAAGGGAAGATATCATGATATCGTGACATGTTGTGCCATCACAGCCTTTGGAGGGAAGCTGTCACGATATCGTGACATGTTGCACCATCGCGGACTTTGGAGGGAAGCTGTCGTGATATCATGACATGTTGCACTGTCACGGCCTTTGGAGGGAAGCTATCGCGATATCGTGACCTGTTGCGCCATCACGGCCTTTGGTTGGAAGCTGTCATGATATCGTGACATGTTGCGCCATCATGGACTTTGGAGGAAAGTTGTTGTGATATCGCAACATGTTTCACCATCACGACCATTGGAGGAAAGCTGTCGCTATATCGCGACATGTTGCGCCATCGCGACTACTGGAGGAAAGTTGTCATGATTTTGCAACATGTTGCACTATCATGATTTTCGAAGGAAAGTTGTGATTTCGTGACATGTTGCACCGTCGCAGCCATGGGAGGAAATTTGTCGTGATATCACGACGTGTTGCACCATCGTGGCCAATGGAGGAAAGTTGTCATGATTTCATGACATGTTGCTCTGTCACGGTCGAGGAAGGATTATTTTCGTGATATCGTGACATGTCGCGATATCATGACATCTTGCTCTGTCATGGCCAAGGAAGGATAGTTGTCACGATATCGCGACATGTCACGATATCGCGACTTGTTGCCTCATTGCAGCCAAGGTTGGATAGCTGTCACGAAATTGTGACATGTCATGATTTCGTGACATGTCTCTCCGTCGCAGTCAAGGATGGTTAGTTGTCGCGATATCGTGACTTGTCATGATTTCACGACTTGTTGGATTTTTGCGGTCAAAGGTGGTTTGTGTCGTGTTTTCGTGCCTTGTAATCTTGTGTTTTCTTTGTTCTCGATGGGAAGGGTCTTCTCCCTTATGTAACTGATCTTTGTTTTAATACAAGTTTTTTCAATTTTTTCAAAAAAAAAAAAAATTGATGGCATCCTCTTAAAGTGTGTTGGGGTGAATCTAACCCAGTGGTTGCTCCTTTATTTTCATAAAGTGTTCTTGGGAGGCTACTTATTATCTTAAACCACCACCACCAAGATCATTATATTTGGCTATTATTGGCCCACTATGTTCATATACTCTCATTGGTAGGTGATAAAATGCAACATATACAAATTCTTCACTGGAATAAAGAGGAATACATATCTCCCATGAAGTCCATAGTGGCCAATGAACCATTTTGCCAATGGGGATTGCATTTAATTCACATGATAAAAACCCAATCATGTAAAGGATATAAGTGGATTCTCACTACCACTAACTACTTCACCAAATGGACTGAAGCAATACAATTGGAGGCAACTAAAAAGGTAATAATTGATTTCTTAGTAGAAATCATTACTTGATTTAGAGTTTATAATATGATAATCATCGATAATACCAAGGAATTCATGGGGTGAAGAATCACTCAATTAACTCATTGGCATAGCATATATCTAAAGGTTACCTAAAATTATTACCCACAAGAAAATAAGCTAGTTGAATGCACCAATAAAAATCTGACTAAAATCTTGAATAGGGTCAAATCTGACATTCAAAGGTGATGTCACTTGTATATCAAAGAGGTCCCATGGACTGATAGGATTATACCTAAAATTTATATAGGTTACTCTCCTTATACGTTTGTTTATGGTAGGGAAGCAAGACTCCCAGTTTCAATGGAATTATCAACCTTGGAGTTACTTCACTACCCGGAGCTCTAGGAAAATGATGTTGCAAAAATAAGAAAGAGGGAGTTGCCTAGAGTCAAGGATCAAAAGAAGGCTACACAAATATGGTAGTGGAGACATCAAGAGGAAACTAAATCTTAGTTTGATAAGAAAGTGACTCCCTAGAACCTTAAAGTTGGTTATTGTGTGCTCAAATAAAATGAATATATAAGTAATCTAGGGCATCATACCATGTTTGATGCTATATGGAGTGGCTCTTATACAATCACCACTTGCAAGGATAAAAATACATGTGATTTGGTAAAATAAAATGAATATGTCTTACCAATTCCTAAAATTAGAATCTACTTAAAGGGATATCCTTGAGTTTCCCTAAAAAAAAGCATGAATAAATATATGTCTAATGTGTTATTTTAGAAAGTGTTTAGTTTTGTTGCAAAAAACAATTGTCAAAAGAAAGGCTCAGATTTCCCAAGGTGACCAAAAGTTATTGTGGGTAGAAATAACTCACCCACATCTACAAAACATCTCTTTAGAAAGAAATTTTGCTATTGAATTATTATATCTCAAGCCAAGAAGATAGAAGCACAACCAGATGTATTAAATAGTAGTCAGGTTGAGAGAGAAGAGGTCAAAACATGAAGACTCAACATGATTTTTTAGTAGTAGAATGCAATATTTCACTAAGTATAAAAATTTTCCAAACCATTTGAGATGCTAACATCATCAATAAACATAAAAAAGTTTGGCATCTGACATAGCTAAGTCTAAGAAAATTGACTAAGTAATAAGGCAGAAAATTTTGACATTTTATTGTAACACCAGACTAAAATTCTAGCCAAGTATGGAATTTTGTTGAACCTTTTAGGGCCCTAACATCACCAAAGGTGTGAAAAAATTATGAAACCTAATGCATCAGAATGAAATTTTTCCTAAGTATCAAATGAAGACCCAACACCCATCATCAAAGCAACCCATGATTGGATACAAAAATCTAGTTGTGTCAAAGATAGCAAAACTTTTAAAGGTGCTAACATCATCATGGGAAACATAAAATTGCATCACAAATAAAATCCAAGGCCAAAGCTAAATTTCTTCCAAGGCATGAAGCCTGACATGTAAAAGCAAAGAACTTCGAAACAAAAGCATATTTGGCATTTGGCAACATACATCACAAAAGAATGACTAAGTGTAGAAGATGTTCAAACTTTTAAATACCATGATGTCATTAGGTGAATATTAAAATTCTAGCATCTAACAAAGAAAATAATTTTTTTTGTAGATTATAATTTTTTTGCTAAGTGTTGAGATGTAGAGCCAGACTGGTGATTAGGGTATCACACAAGTAGAGGGAAAATATTGACACTTGGAAAGCTAGACCTAGATTAATTTTAGCTAAATAAATATGAATCCAATAGAGTTCCAGAGAGCTTGGAACCACTAACACTAACTATAATTTACTATCAAATAATCTCAACAACCAAAGGCTTTCCCATTTGACACTTCTCCTAATGCAGTTGGGCTAGTCATTGAGAAATATAGGTAAAGCAAATTTGTCATATTATCTCATGGATTAGTTGAAGATACATAGGACACCACCTCCTTAGGATAAATTAGATAAAGTGATATTAGCATGATGGATTCATTATAGTTATACTAGAATGATCTAAAAAGAGATGCACACATTTTATACTAGTTTGATAGGCTTGTAATTAGTTTTGAAAGTAATCATGTTGAGTTAACTGATTGCAAATGTAAAACTATATATACTTGAATGTAACCCATTTCAAGTGTTTGCTCTTTAGCTTTTATAATGACATAAGCTGCATGATGATTGTATTGTGCACCTTTGAATAAAAATTAAAGTGTTATTTGGCTTATGTCTAAGAATATTGCAAAACATGTATATATGTTGATTTCCTTTAAAAGTATTTTTGTTAAAATTAAATGAATAGTGTATTCTACTAAGATTTATTCTATTGTATAGATATCTCCTTGGATTATTTTTAGTTCAATTCCTAGAATAATTAACTATGTGTGCTTATTTGACTAATGTTTTTACAATATTTGATGATGGCTAGTATGTTAGGTATTTTACTCTAATTTATAATGCAAGACTCATACCTTATATATCTTGATGTTGTTTAATCCTATCCATTTTAAATATATGTATCTCTTTCTTTAGTTTACAACCCCCTTTTTATTAGTTTATCTAGTTTCACAGGAATCAACCTATTTTGAAGGCTAATCCAAAATATATTTTGGGTCTTCCAATCTTGGCCAAGGTCTTGAGGGAGTATTGCATCCACATAGGTGGATTTTAGACCAAGATATTTTGACATGCTTTATGGGACACAAATCTCACCTCCCTAATTGAGTAAAATATGTTGGAGAATATTACATTATTTGGTACATAGTAATTTACCCTCATGGTACAACCTTGTATATATTAGATTAGGGTAGTTTTCTAGATTAGAGTGTGGGTAAATATTTTATGTAATATAATAATGTGCAAGAAATGCACAAGTGTCATGTAAATGAGTGTGCAAGTGTTATGTGTGTAAATATGCACAAGTGTCTTATATGTAAGTGTGCATAAGTGTATTTAGATTAGGAAGTGTTATGTGAAGAGTCATGTCCAAGTGTGCATACAAGATAGAGTCATGTATATGAAAGTGTCAAATAGAGAAGCCAAGAGTCATGAGACTTGGCATAAGGAAAGGAAGAGTTAAGTAACCCAAGATTCATCCTATAATGGCTATATATTACTCCATGGAGAGGTATAGTATGACCAACAACATCATCACTAAAATCACCTACATCACCATCTACATAGTCTACATTGTGGTGATTGTTATTGTATGAGAGTATTCATGATACATCTATAAGAGAAAGAAGAGTAATAAATATTACATACATTTGAGCAATTAATATTGTAAGTCTTGCTACATGCTTTTACATGTATGATTCAAGCTATTTATACATTCATATTGTTGCTTATTAGTGAATGTTATTTGACATATTATTAGCCTTGATTTACATATTAATTGGCTCATATTATTTTGATTACATTATTTTTTATCATATTATATTGAAACTATAATATATTTGATCCTATGAATATTTATCATATGATAATTACATTAATATTAAGTCTTCAAAAGCCATCAGGTGGCATTCTGCTCTGATATATCATTTTCCATCACCTAGAAACTCTACTGAAATGAAATATTCATAAAGAAATCTAGTCACTATTTAACTTATAGGCTTATGGTCACAATATTAGTAGCCAAAAAGCTAGATGAACTAGTGCAATTTATCGAGTTACCTCCATTGAGATTTAAAAAACATAGATATTCATCAACCCCTACAAAAATTATGGGTTCCACACTTTTTGGCTCCCCAAGATCCTTTCATTCCAATAGAACAGAACATATGGCCTAGCTTCTACTTTATTATAATTTTCCTTATTAGAATAGCACTCGACCACTTAATCTACTAAATCAAAACTCTATTCCTCAAATAGCCTTAAAATATTTACCAACTTATTATGGTACAAAAAATACAGCATACAAGCATTGTCAATATGTAGCCTCTTATTTAGGATGAAGATGTCATGGTTAAATATTTTGTGTTGTCATTCAAAGGTAAGGTACTATTCCAAGGTTCAAATATGGGGCCTCATCGGACTAAATGCTTGTCCCTTTCCTGGTGCTTTCAACGACGTAAAAGGTTTAAAATGATTATGGAATGGTGGTTATAGGGGCGGACTGCGCAAAGATCTGTGTGGTGGCTTCTGGGGCGGACAGCGTAGAATACTATGGCGGCCATAAAAAAATGCTGGATAGCCTACCCAAATTCATGGCAGCTATTGATTCCACCATGTAAATTCAAAAAAAAAAAAAAAAGGTAAGGTACTATAATAGCATTAGACCCTTCAATGTGAATAGTATTAATTCATGGGCTTAGCTAGAAGATTTTTTTAGGAATTCAATGAGTTGGCAAATTCATTTTCATTATTAATGTAATTTATTACCATTCAAAGACATCCATAAGGGGGAATAAAATACTTTAATATTATATTTAGTAGAACCTAGAATAGAGTCCCATAGGCACTCAAATCAACATATGCCCAAGCATTCATCTACTATACTCATGCATTCAACCCGAACTTGGCCTTGCAAATATGCCAATCTAATGTGGTAGATTTTCCTAGGTTTATCAAGCTGCTATAATTGTCAAAAATACCTTAATTGATGTAGGCAAAATCCCTCCTAGATTGTTTATTTCATATTTCTCAAAAATACCACAATCCTGCACAATAAATTTAGCCCTCGATCATAATTACACATCTACCAAATGTAGCTTCAATTCCTGTAGTAAAATTCCTAGCATTACCTTTGAATCCTACAACATCGATGTTACCAACACCACCTACCATACTTGCATTGCCTTTATTAGAGCCCCAAGAACCAACCATCATGAAAGAAATAATTTTGGCATTAAAAAATAGACTAATGAAGTTACCACCATGAAAAGAAGAGAATATAAGAAGAATTTCTAGCCTAGGATATTTTTGTATATGACAAAATACCAAGGGGTCTCTTCCAATGGTGTTGATGGGAAGCCTAATACAATGTACAATAACCAAGAGGATAATCCTTCTATGTTAGCATTAGAAATAAATTATTGGTGTCAGATTGCAACAAAACTCATAGAGAAGACACTTGTATGGTCTACCAACATCATGCGTAGATGGTAGCAGTAGAAAAAGTAGAAAAAACTCAAAAAAAGTGAGTTAACATATTGTGGGAGGTAGACCAAAATTTGATGATGCAAAATTCTATAGAGGAGGATTCCATATCAGTCTTGACTCGATCCGATAATAAACCATTACATGTATATCCTTAGATATTGGATCTATTTAAGGTCTCATCTCAATAAATAAAACATTCGAGTAAGGAATTATTCCAACCTTCTCAAAGAACAAAGAAAAATCCAAAGGAAGATCATAAATAATAGTAAAATCCAATGTAGGTAAAAGAAGTTGAAACTTAGAAGCATGCTAGGAATAAAATATGGTATCCTTCTATCACCATGCAACAAAGAATTAAGAAGATATAGGATTATCAAATAATATTTAATGAACCAAAAAAGAGATAAAAAGTAGCCATAGTCTTCTAAAAGTTTTACTATTATAGAGGAGATAAATAAAACTCCATCCAAATCAAGCAAGTACAATGCTTAGATGCTTCTAAGACAAATTGATCTTCCCTAGACATAACCAAAATATACTCATCCTAAAGGCTAGCCTCTTCTAGAATTTAATCTAGCACAAGGTAAACCTATGTTGAGAATAAGCAAAAATAGGCCATCCCATTTTTAAATGTCCTTGTGCATGGAGGGATGGATTATACATAATTATATGGTAGACTTCAATGCATCAATGACAATAATACCTAAAGTAATATGTGAATAAATGGGTATGGATTATACCTCATCTAGTATCTAAGTGCTTTAGTTGGATGGAACTCTAGTCAAAAATGTTGGCATAATCAAGGACATAACCATGGTGCTTCACAAAATACCATAGATTAATAGTCATACAAAAGGTAGTTGTGGTAGATTTAGAGCCATTTTACATGTGCCTCTCTCATGAATTTATAACCAAATTGGGTGAATATCTATCCCTAGATTATTCACATATGGAGATCCCTCATAAGGGAAGGAATGTGACGATATACATAAAAAACCTACTTAATATCATATAGAAAAATTTTAAGAAAGAGGAGAACCATGTTAATATGATTAGTGATGAAGTTGAACAATCATTGATGAGCTACAAACTAAATATGAGTTTTCACTCAAAGGCTTCATTGTTATGATTGAAACATGGATAGGCACCTATTCCATCATGAAAGCAAAAGAGAAAAAAATTAGCCTTATCAAACAAAGATCTCACAAACAAAACTTTAAAAGTTGTAATTTGATGGAGCTAAATGTAGACATGATGTTGGAGCTAGAATAATGCTAGTATCACCCTGTAAAGGAGTAAATAACCTTTCCTACCACCTAAATTTGATTTGCATCAATAATGCAGTAGAATATGAAGCATTGTGCATAGGATTAAGAGAGGAATAGAATATAGGAGTAAATTTGTTGATGATCTATGGAAACTCTAAACTAGTAGTAAATCAAGTTACAAAAAAATGCAACAACAAGCAACATTATCTAAAAGCTTACCGAAACAAAGTATGGGATTTTTTGAAAATTTTGAAGGTTTGAAATAAAGGCAATCTCTAGAGAGAAGAATGTGAAAGCTAATGCATTAGCCTCCCATGGAGCTAATTTCTACCCAGCTTCTAATATGGGGAGAAATTCAATATCTATTAAAATTTCTTTTAGGCCTTCCATGCCAAAATAAAGATACCTTTTGGCAGGTGTTCAATAATGACAAGCATATAGTGAATTTCTTAGTTTAGGAGGAATCTCATGCAAATATGATTGAATACATCTCAAGAATATAAATGAAAAAATGTTGTTTAGCTGAAGAACAATCATATTCCTAAGGGATTAATTACACTTGATATTTTATTTGATAGTAGTGATCATCCAATTGACCAAAAAATAAAAAATGATGAATAGGTTTTTAGAGAGGTCTATATTGAACCTAAAAGAAACTTGAAAATTGGAATATAATGTTCTAAATAAGTTCAACAAATTCTAATATTATTTAAAGAATTTAGCGACATCATTGTATGGAGATACGATGATTTGAAAGTGTATTTTAAAGAGACTATCCAACACATACTAGAATTGTTGCCTAATTCTAAGCCATTCTAACAAAATAAAAGGCTAATAAATCCTACTATAGAATCATTTATAAATAAGGATTTGTTGAAGTTACTTAACACAAAGATCATTTATCTAGTCAAGCACTCTACATGGCTAGCTAATCTAGTATTGATTAGAAATAAGAATGGAGGCATCCACCTATGTGTGGATTTTAGAAACTTGAATAAAGCATATTTGAAGGATCACTATCCTCTACCCCAAATTGATCAAATTATTTATTTTGTTACTTGAGAAGAAATTTTCTCCTTGTTTGATGGATTATCTAGATTTAGTCTTATAAACACCAAAATCTAGCCACTTATCGTCCATCTTGACTTTCCTACCATTTCCACCATTTATTTACATATATATATATATATATATATATATATATATATATATATATATATATATATATATATATATATATATATATTTATATAAGTGAATTAATCCTAGCCATCTGATTTCATTTAATCATATCCATCCATTTACATTAATCCATGCCACAACCTAAATTTAATATCCACCCTCTGATGTGCTTTTATCTCAGCCACACGATTAGTGTCATTGAAACCCTAAGTATGCCCTAGGTTGGATTATTAATAGGAGCCATTTTTATGGCTCAACCCCTAAGTAATCCCTGAATCATAAGCATTTTCATGAAGTGTTTGCTATCGAGTTCCCTAGAGTATTTGAGTGCTCTTCCCTCCCATACTCACTCGCCATAACCCTCACATCCTTCATTGCCTCCCTCGCTCATCCAGATCTAGCTCTGTAGACTTTCCCCTCAGCCATCAAACACCTTTGGGCACTCTTGTCACTCCCAAGCACCTCTAGGAACTTCCTTCCCCATCGCCAAGCACCTTTGGGCATCTTCTACCATCATCGAACACCCATGAGTGTTTCCTGCAGCCACCAAGTATCAATGGGTGTTTTACATAAGATATTTTGAAGTCCCGCTAGCCTTAGGGTAATGCTAGAGCATCGCCACATCAATTCACTACAACAAGCTACATCAAATCAAAAGACAACAAGTACATAAGGTAAATAAATTGTTTATTATTTTATTACATGCATTTTTAGTTTTGTTCATGTTATTTATAGTAAATAGTTAGGGTTGTAGTATTTATCATACAGGGCCTCACATTGTGGAGCCCTCATATTTTCTACTAACTCATTTGTTGTTTCAGTGTGTGCAGATTTGGAAATGTGACATCGACATTGGACAATTGCTTAAGTTGGAGTGACCCGACTTCAGATAACTAAAATCCCACTCACTTTTTTTGGTAGCAATGATGTGATTGAAGACACCACCAACATTGTTTTTCTAGGGTTTTAGAGAACCCTAGCCATTGTAAAATTTGTATCAAAGGGATTCAAATATCCTCATTGTAACAATGGAGTTTTTAGGCTCCCCCCATTAATATAATATCATTCATTATGCAATTTTGTGTTCTTTGAGTTCAATTTATTTAGTATTATTTGGTGTTGCATTTTTGTCTCTTCAAATGGTGATCATGGTGGGACCCCCTAAGGGTTTCTTTTTATGATTTGCCTTACTAATTTATTTGTTATTTTTTGTCATCTTGCAGGATTTTCAAAAGCATAGATTTTGCAAATTTTTATGGATCTAAGGTTTCTAGAAGTTTGCATAAGGTGTGAGAACACTCGACGGTGATCGAGAGCTATCCAAAAATGCGCAGGTGCATTTTAAAAATAGTTGGAGTATAAGTGTAGGTTGTTTGGTAAGTCTAAAGCCAAAACTCTAGTTTTTTTGTTTATGTATTTTGGGCAGTTTTATGTCTTTTTCAAGTTTTAAGATAAAAAGAACTTCATTAATTAATTTGGAAAAAAAATTCATAATATCTTGCATCTTAGGTTTTATATTAATCATTTGCATAGGTTTTATATTAATCATTTGCATCCATCCACATATTTGAATTTTTTTTTCTATTATGTGAAAAAAATATTTTGCATTCTGATTTCATGCGAATTGAAATTGCATAATTAGTTTGCATTATAGGGTTAGGGATTCCTATTTTTGTAGGTCTAAGTAGGAACATTGTTCATAAACCAAGAGTATCCCCGTACTTGGGTGATTCTATACGGAGGAGTAGATGACCCCTTCAACTTTTTAGGGTGGGTCTTAAGTGGTGTACTCTACATCCTTTGGAAAAATTGGTATTGTGAATAGTGGCTTCTGATTTAGACCATCAAAAGTGGTTATATTTCTAACATTGTATGAACACAATATAAAATCATAAATTAAAAAAAAAAATCACAAACTGCACATTCACATTTAAGAGTAGTGGCTGAATTTCATTACCAGCCATTTCTTGAGATTTGGTGATGGTGGCTTCCATCTCCATCCACCAATCTCTACCCTTAGAAACCCTAGGTCACCCCTGAGAAAACTTGCTAGATTTCATCACCACAAATAATCTCATTGCCCCAAATTACCCTAGTTTTTATCTTTCTTTGGATTTATTTATATTAGCACATTTAAAACACACAATATTGAAACCTAAGGAAATGAACTCACATTAAAATGAGATAATCAATGAATGAGGTCAGACACACGTGTTAAAAAAAGTTAGCATTGGTTACTTATTTTTATTGTGAAATTTAAATTTGGTGTTTCATTTTACTACATAATTTGTATTTTGATTTATTTGCTTTATGGTATTAACAAGAAAATAAAAGAAATAACTAAATCAAGATAATCCTGTAGCACCCTAAAATTGACGCAGTGAAATCTTAATAATTACATTTACTCTAGTAAATAATTCAAATTCAAATTTTAACCTCCCAAACCGCCCGTTAACCGTCGTGTAATCCGTTTCCCCCTTTCCCGCGCCATTTTTAGAGGTTGTTTTGACCGTTTGACGATATCGTCGCCGATCAGACGATATCGCCTCAGATCTGACGATTTCGTCTGGGCTAGGACGTCCAGACGATCTTGTCCCAAAACTAATTTTGCACAATTAGCTTCTGTTCCAACGGGTCTCTAATCCGGCGTAAGCGTGTCCGCACCGTTAGAGACCCTCCCCCATTGGAGATCTCCCAAATAGGGATGATCTCCAACCTCCTAACCTCCCTCCTAAGCCTATTTAATCCTAAGCCCTTCCCTTAGCACCCCCTGGCTGAAATTCCTCGTAACCCGACTTCATACACGTTAAAACATCCCAAATTCATATTTGCAGTAGTTCTATACCAATTTTGTTGTAGGTACCTTAGTGTTTTTCAGCCGAAGCAAGCTTACATCATCGCGGACGATCCTGTTCAGATCGGAGGCGATCCTGTCGAATCAGAGATGATTTCATACCAATGCGAGATGATTTCGACTGCAGTCAACATTGAGGCAATCAGTGCCTAAAGTTTGCATTTCTTCATCTTTCAATCTATTGTTTTATGTTGTAATTAGCTAGTTTATTCAGTATTTTATGCTATTCTGCATTTTGGAGTTCACCCATCTAGATCAAATGCATAATTAAGTCATAATTATTATTTAATTAGCATAATGCATTCATGTTTCTATTTTTAAGTTTTAGTTTGATAGTGCTACTGTCATTTTACATTGTTTCCCTATGTTAGCATAGTTGCATTTTCTGTGTTTTGCACCTATTTCTCTGTTTGCAGGTCTCTGACGAATTCGTCTGATGAATTCATCGATCTCAGATGATCTTGTCCGATCTCGTATGATCCTATCAAATCGTAGGCGATCCTGATCGCTTCAAGAATCAAAATCTTCATCAGACATCCGGATCAGGTATTTTCCTTTAACATTCCTTAATTTCTCTATTTTTTGTCTTAATTCTATTTTTTGTATTCATTTAATCTGCATCTTCATATAGAATAGCTTAGACGCATTTTGGCCAAACCTAGGACTTGAATGCTTAAGGCTAAAATGAACACATAAAACACATTCCCAACCTAGGCGTGGAAACTGCCATTAAATGTTTCCTGGTGAACCCACCATCCGTCGAAAAATCACCAATATACACCTCCCCCGAGAGGCGGGACCTTCGCAAGGCCTCTCAATCCGAGGTACCATGCCATCCTTTTCACATCCCCCTTTCGGGCACGGATCCTATAGCCTGAAGGTAAGGGTGTGAAAAATTTGGAGCGATACATTTTGGTGAACCCGACGTGAATGCATTGTAAACCTTTTGAAAACAAAAACAAAAAAAATATAAAACAACTAAAACATAGATGCATTTCAAATCATTTCAAATTAATAAGTTGCATATTAGATGGTAGCTCCTAAGAAAATATTAGCAGTTACTATAAATGTTGAAAACCAATTGGCAGCCATAGAAATCAATTTTGTGCTTAGTGTGCCTGAAATAGATAGAAATCAACTCTTGTGGGACGAACTTGATAGAAGACTTAGTGTCATTTCATCTAGGTCAACAAAACTTAAACAAATCAAGAGGCTTGTCCTAGATAGAATCCTGGATCCTCATCAACTTGTCTTTTATCATGAACTTCAGAGAGCCTGCCATAGATGGTTAGCTTATAGGAGAGCTCTTGTATCTTCAGAATTGTTCACCTTCGAGGAATACCTCGAGAACGCAGCCATTGTACACCAGTTCCTAGGTCATGTAGAAGACCAAGAGGTTGTTCTTATGGATAGGGAAATATGGAATAGAGTTCCTCGAGCCGTGTTATATCGAGAGTATTGCCACGAGCTTTACTTCTATCAACCAAAGATCCGAGACAGATAATATCACTATAGCTCTTTTCATTAAATTTTTGAAGGAAAACTTTCAATTTGAAGAAGAACACTTCATGACTCCCGAAGAACTCGAGCCCATTAATGATATTTATAAATTGTTTATAGAAAACTAGATCATTACTTTCAGTATTATTTCTTGCATTTATTGTGTTGTTTGTCTTTACAATATTATTTCAAAAACAAAGAAAAAACTAAAAAACATAACAAAAACCAAAAACATTTCATTTTAAATATTGTAGTAGGTATATAATTAATATATACCTCTTAAGCTTGTTAGATATATATATATATATATATATATATATATATATATTTGCTGAAATCTAAAATTAAGGCACAATGCCTAAACTTAGGAATGGTAAACAAACTCGAAGGAGAAGAAGAAGATTGGTTAGGAGATAAAACTAGAGACCCAAATGTCCTTCCCGAAGATCCAATTCCGGAAGGAGAAACTCTAGATCAACCGGAAGATGACCTAGGTGAAGACAATGAACAAGAAGAAAGTGTTAAAGAGGATGGACCCTCATCCCCTAGAGTAGCTCCAGATGGAACTATTGCTTTTGACAACGTAGATCATTTTCAGAAATTTCTCAATGATAACATTGACGCTCTTAATGTGGCAGTTCGTATTGATAAAGGGCAAATTAGTGACACTCAAGCAGCCATGGAACATACGTTTGATGTGCGCACTAATCCCTTGTCTTTCATTGATCAAGAAAGTGATAAGGCTGGACCATCCAATACAGATATGGTCACTATGATTCAAAACATGTCAAAACAACAGGTTACCCAACCTCCTAAGGAACCTGTTATTCAACCTAAAATCATTCCCACACAAAAGAAAACTTCCTTCACTACTTTACTTCGCCAAACTATTGATCAATATGCTTCAAGTAAACAAAAACCTAAAACGAAGCCAAACACCAATTTTCAACAATCTGGAATACAACATAATACAACTTCAAAATTCCTTCATAACACCTTTCCTACCAACAATTTACACAATAGCAACATAGCATCTAATCTTCATGTCCCTCCATCATATGCTCACAAATCCCATATCAATGCCCTACCGAACCAATATGGTGGGCAAACTAGTAATCTGGAAGCCATGGTGAAACAGTTAGCTTCGCGTATGGACCAGATAGATCCTTATCGTCCCTCGTACAATTATCGAGAGATCTGTAGTCAACCTTTGGATCCCATAGTTGTAGCTCAACCATACCCTAAGCATTTTCCCATGCCCATCTTGCCTATATATAAAGGAACCGAAGATCCCATAGAGCATCTTCGCATGTTTAGGATAGCATGTCATGATATATCACATGATGACTTGCTATTACTAAAAATGTTCCCAAAAAGTTTAGGTGGAATGGCATTAGAGTGGTACTATCAATTGCCCACTCATTCTTTGAGAAACTTTGAAGAAACAAGTTGAATCTTTTGTCCATCAATTTAGTGCCTACATCGAGAGGCATGTAACCATTAAAGATTTATACAACTTAAAACAAGACAAGGATGAATGTTTTGCCGATTTCTTAGCTAGATGGAGGCAGTTGATAGGAAAACTGCACTTTGTGCTACCTTATAGGGAAATGTTGGACATTTTTATCAATAATTTACAAGAACAAATATCTTATGAGCTATCAATAGCTACTTTAACTACCTTCGATCAAGCTATAGATTTAGCTCGAAGAGTAGAAGATGCCCTCATTAGGAGAGGCCAACTTAGGAAGAAGGATGATGAGAAAACATCCAGAAATCAATATAAAAACAAACAAGTTGTTGGTGACGAAGTCACTGACAGCAGAAATGTTGCTAATATCAATGCAACGAAGACAACAGAAAAATTTATATTGAAACCTCCTGATAAGCCTCCTCGAGAATTTACTAGATTGAATCAACCATTATCAACTATTTTACCTCAATTACTCGAAAGAGGTTTGATCCAATTACCAGCTATCCGGGAACCTGATCCAACTATACCCGGATACATAGCTGACTTACACTGTGATTTCCATAGAGGACCCGGACACTCTACCAACGCTTGTAAAAGGTTGAAACATAAAATACAGGATCTGATTGATAATAATGAAATGGAGGTGCAAGCCTTCCAACCTAAACAAAATGCTCCTAATAATACTCAAAAGACCATTCCCCAAAATCAAAATCAAAATGCTAATCAATCATTAGACATATTTCAACACCCTTTACCAAGACATGGTAAAGAGGTGGCCAATCAAATCGAACATCATAATGTTCCTCCTCCTACCCGATATGTAGGAACCATTAGCGGACAATTACCTATTCAGGATCCTCAAATATTTGACACAACCTTATCCCTGGTTACGACCAGGCCCTTACATAATATTCCAACTCCTGATTCTAGTGATGTAGAATCAGATACTGAAAGTGAACTAGACATCACTTCAAACCAATCGAATAGTTCTGAAAATGAATCAGATCCTATTCAACCCATCACAGATGCTATGGTTCCAGAAGAACCATTTCCTAGAAGAGTTACTACTCGACCTTCTTCTAATCAATTCCTCCCTAATGAACAAGCCATAAATGCTCGACCGAGACCAGTTCAACGTCCTCAATATAACATTGTAGGTACCATTGGAGTCGTTACCCGACAACAGGCTCAAAATTCTCAACAAGAACCAAATCAGAATGATGGATCAGCTCCATTTGTTTTGAAAAATCCCAATAAAGGGAATCATGCTTCCCATGTTCAACCTAAACCCCCTTACAATATTAATGAGCAATTATCCAATACTACAGCCAAAATTTCCCTTTTGGATTTATTAAGATCTTCTCCCACCCATAGGGATGAGTTGATGCTTACATTAAGCCAAATGATGGTACCTCAAAACATTCAACCTGAAGCTATGGCCAATACTATCATCACTCGAGAGGTTGATTGTATTGAATTTCGGGATAAAGATATCCCACAACACAGTTTACATAAGGATAATCCCTTATATATTATCGCTCTAATTGGAGATGTAGTCATCAAACGAGTCCCGATTGATAATGGCTCATCTCTAAACATTTGCACTTTTGACTTCTACCAAATATTTGGCTTTAGAAGTGATGAAATGAAGAAAACTGATATGATTATCAAAGCTTTTAATGACGAAACACAAGAAACGTGTGGAGTTATTACCATCCCATTGCAAGTTGGTCCTAGAACTCTAGATACCACCGTGTTTATTGTACATTGCCCCGCATCGTACAATATACTCTTGGGTCATCCTTGGATCAATGCAATGCGGGCTGTCCCATCAACTTTACACCAATGTGTTAAATTCGAATTTAAAAATCAGTTGGTCACTATCCATGGTGACCCTAGACCCTTTGATATGTGTGCTTTGGCGTAACCCGTTGGAGTGCAATTTTGCCCTCGCTCCGTCATCCACACATCCTAATTCTTATTTTTCATCTAAAACTATGAAACACACACCCATAACTTCACCTATTTCCCCTCCATTAATTTCATCCTCCTATATAGATCAACAATCTTCTAAACAAATCACTCTAGAACCTCAAAAAGATCTTCAATCTACAACCAATCCTTCATGTTCTATCCCTATAATTTCAAAACCTATAGACCCATCTATTAACACTTCCACATTATCAACATCTATCATACCTTCCACATCTAAAGATATAGGGAATGATCCTTCTACATCTTATGCTCTTTCTTGATGAACTTTTACCGGATTTATCCACAACCTTAATATCGAAAAAACAAATGCTTTCATGCAAGATTCAATTCTTTTAAATAACTTGCCGCCATCTCCTCGTACTTTGGGCCTCCCACAACCTATGGGAAGTACTTACCAAGTCGGGAGTTGTGCCTTCATTTATAAAGGATATGACTGGGAAGAATCCCTCGAAATATCAAAACTCATCATGAGGGATATGCTCGGTGTTATTTTACCAATGAATATATTAAAGCTAAACCCATAATGCTTAAAATGGGATATAAAGGGAAAGGCTTGGGACCTTTCCAAAATGGCATGAAAGAACCTTTCGAGGTAGAACCGTGGCCTGCCCTCTGTGGTGTGGGCCTATTTCCTAGTAAGGGTCAACCCTTTCCTTTTGAAGATGATGATCAACTCATATGTTATCAAGATTATTTGGATAGGCATGATGATTTGCCTCTAAAAAATCAGCCATTTACATGTAACATGCTATCCATAGCTTACCCTGAAATGATTGTTGACCCCGATGAAGAGTTGGAAGGAGATATCTTCCATGATGTCTCCGTTGAAGAGATGTTACACAATGGATTTTATTTTGATGGTTCTATACCAACTATAGCCCAACTTGAGACCGCTAATCCTCAAGATGAATTATCCAAATTAACCTTACAAGAATTACAAGAATTGGGCGTTTCACCCGCCCCACCTAATTTTGAAAGAGATCTACACATGGAGGTAGAAAACGTCATTAAAATTAACATTGGAACTGAGGATAATCCTCACATAATCAATATTGGATCAGAATTAAGTCAAGAAAAACAAGAACAATACATTGCATTCCTTAAAGAGTATGAAGATGTCTTCGCTTGGACATATGAAGATATGCCAGGTCTAGACCCTTCTATAGTCATGCATCATCTAGTGGTCCATCCGGATGCTAAACCCGTTAAACAAAAACTTAGAAAAATGCATCCCAAAGTGGCTCTGTTAGTCAAAGGGGAGTTAGAAAAACTCCTGAATGTTGTTTTTATACAAGCTATTGATTATGCTGAATGGATCTCAAATGTAGTTCCAGTTACCAAGAAAGAAGCTACCAAAGTTAGGGTTTGCACAGATTTTAGAGATATTAACGTTGCATGCCCTAAAGATGATTTTCCTCTTCCAAACATGGATCAAATCATTGACTTTACTACCGGGAGTGGGATGATGTCCTTAATGGATGGATTCTCTAGTTATAATCAGATCAGGATAGCTCCTGAAGATCAGGCTAAAATAGCCTTTATTACCCCCTGGGGTACCTTTTGTTGGAAAGTGATGCCATTTGGCTTAAAGAACGCAGGTGCAACCTATCAACGAGCTATGACTTATATTTTTCATGATATGATGCATGATATCCTACATGATTATGTAGATGATATTATAGCTCGCTCTATTAATGAAGATAATCATTTAGATGATTTGAGAAAAGTTTTTAATCGATTACGAGAATATCTTATTCGATTAAATCCAACAAAATGCATATTCGGAGTTAAGTCCGATAAACTATTAGGGGTTTTAGTTTCTTTACGTGGTATCAAAATCGACCCTCTCAAGATTGCGGCTATCACTGATATGCCCGCACCTACTAATATATCCGAGTTACGAAGTTTACAAGGTAAGCTTCAAGCCATCCGTCGCTTCATCGATAAGTTGGCGGACAAAACCGGTCCCTTTCTTAAACTCCTTAAGAAGGATGTCCCTTTTAATTGGGACGACGAATGTAGAGAAGCTTTTGAACTTCTCAAACAATACCTCCTTAATCCACCTGTGCTTTCACCGCCTAAACCTGATCGCCCATTTCTCCTATATATTTCAGCTTCAGATTCTGCCTTAGGAGCTATGTTAGCTCAGCTTGATGATGAAAAGAGAGAACGTGCTAATTATTATATTAGCCGAACCTTCATCAGTTATGAAACCCGCTACACAACATTAGAGAAACTATGTCTAGCAATTGTGTTTGCTACGCAAAAATTATGACATTATATGCTTAGTCAAAAAACTTATGTCATTGCTAAATATGATCCCTTGAGGTATCTCATGAGTCGACCTTATTTATCGGGTCGCACAGCCAAGTGGGTTCTTGCTCTAAGCGAGTTTGATCTCACATTCATAGGACAGAAGTCTGTTAAGGGTCAAATCATAGCAGATCAATTAGTCGCTGCACCCTTAGAGTCTACCCATCCCCTCATCATTGAGTTTCCTGATGAATGCCTTCAATTAGAGGCATACCATATTGAACAATGGTCCTTATACTTTGATGGAGCCCGATGCATGAGTGGGGTCAGATGCGGGTATTATTTTAATATCCCCGCAAAAACATCTTATTCCTCTCGTCCTTCAAATTAACATTTGCTTGCACCAACAATATCGCTGAATATGAAGCTCTAATCCTTGGATTACGAGCTGCCTTGGCGCTAAAAATTAAACATCTGTTAGTTTTTGGTGATTCTCAACTGGTTATAAACCAAATTAATGAAGTTTATCAGACCAGAGATGATAAAATGTGCCCATATAAGGCCTATGTTTTACAACTAATGTCTCTATTTGATCAAGTTACCTTGGAAGCTATTCCTCGAACTTGCAACCGTGCAGCTGATGCTATGGCCGCAACTGCATCTCTCCTGCCCTTGGAGTTAGATGACGAATATGCCACTATCATTATTCGTCGACTCCAGGAACCCGCTTCAAATAAGTCATGCTTAGAACCTTTGGATGTGTTTCTAATCAATGAAACTACTCCTGAACCTTGGTATACGGATATATTTGATTTTCTCCAAAATGGGACTTTCCCCGCCAATTCTAATAGAAACCAAGCATCGGTTATTACGTAGACGAGCAAGTCGATTTGTAATAATTGGCAATACTTTATATAGGAGATCTTTTGAAGGTATCCTATTAAGATGTTTGAATTTAGAAGAATCCAAATCAGCCTTGAGTGAAGCCCACGATGGATCTTGTGGAGGACACTTCAGTGGTAGTGTCATTGCTAAAAAGCTCCTTAGGATAGGATACTTTTGGCCTACCATGGAGAATGATGCACATGATTATGTGCGCCATTGCGACAAGTGCCAAAAACATGCTGACCTTGTCCATGCGCCTGCACAAGAACTGTAGGCTATTTCATCTCCTTGGCCCTTTTCAAAATGGGGCTTAGATATTATTGGCAAAATCAATCCTGTGTCATCTGATGGACACAAATTCATCATAACCGCCACCGAGTATTTCACGAAGTGGGTTGAAGCTATGCCTTTAGCTTCCCGCACCGGCACACAAGTCTCTAAATTTATTTTTAATCAAATCATTTGTAGGTTCGAAATTCCTGCAAATCTCATCTCCGACAATGGAACTTGTTTCAAAAATAAAGATGTTAAAAAATTATGCCAAAAATATAAGATTCAACATCGCTGGTCCACTCCCTATTATCCTCAGGGTAATGGTCAAGCAGAAGCATCTAACAAAACCTTAATCAAAATTCTCAAAATATTGGTCAATAAAATTGGCCGTGACTGGCACATTCAGTTATATCCAGCCTTGTGGGCCTATCGAACTAGTGTTCGAACCCCCACTGGAACTTCACCATTTGTTTTGGTCTATGGTGCTGAAGCCGTTTTTCCCTTTGAATTAGAAGTTCCTTCTTTGGCTCTACTACTTCAAGATACCGAAGTAGGAGATGAATATCGATCTGGCAGACTCAATCAACTAGAACTCCTAGATGAAAAATGCATCAATGCTTTGGAGCATCTCCGTGCCTACCAAAACAAGCTTAAAAGATCATATGCTAAAAAGTTCGTCATCGATCCTTTGAGATCGACGACCTTGTTTTAAAAGAAAATCAAAAAAATACTAATGCAACTAAGGACCTTAAAGGTAAATTTGAGCCCAACTGGCTTGGACCATACATTATCACTGCTAAATTTGAATCAGGAGCATACAAATTATCTACCTTAGATGGTAAAGAACTTAAAGAACCCATGAATATTTTGCATCTTAAACGTTACTATGTATAAATTTGGTCATTTCATCCTTGTATATATTTGTTTAAAATATTTCAAAATCACTATCTTGTATTTCTTTCAATTTATAAATTCAAAAACACCAAAAACATTCATAATCATCAAAATCTTCAAAACTATTTGTTGTATTTATTTATGGCACTTGTTAATTCTTTCAAAAATAATAAAAATAAAATCAAAACAGCAATATTCTTGACTCTTTCGAAACCAAAACAATATAAAGAAGAAAGAGAGAGTCAACATTCTCAAAACTTCTCAAAAATCATTTATATATATTTTCTTACAAATGTTGCAGTTATATGTTTCAAATTATTTTGGATAAATTAGCATTTATTTGGAATCCCTCACTTTCACACTCACAAAAATAAATATCTTGATTTTATCTGGCATGATTACTAATCTCTCTTATATCAAAGTCCACAAAATTCAATTAAATAAAGTTTGAGCATAGAGAATTGATCTTGTTATTTACTTAAACCAAGCACATCTTTTCACAATAAAATGATTATATTTGTAATTTCCATGCTTTGCTACATAGTAGAAGTGGTTTCTTGAGCGAAAAGTTTCCCCTCGCTATCCTATCATGCACATGGTCTAGAATCTTTGAGAATTGGCAAAAGGACAAGCTCACCCCTACCCAGAATAAAAATCCCTTGCTCTACAGCTAATCCGAGCAAGTATCCCTAGCATAGAAAGAAAAAGCAAAGTTCAAGAAAAAGAGAAAAAGAAAAAAATGTTATTTTATATCATTACAGCAATGTTTCAAGCATTATCTCAAAAATCAATCAAAAGAAAAAGAAAAAGAAAAAGCAAAAGAAAAAAAAAGAAAGCAAAAAGCAAAAGCAATAAAATCCCTTTCCCTACCCTTTGAAAAGAAAAGAAGGGTTGATGAGCTTGAATCCCTGGAATTCTCAATTATTCGAAAACTGTGAGGTAAGCCCCATAACATGTGGTTTGTGCCCAACCCGCTTGGCCTTGGGTAACTCCTAGCGTGGCGATATGTCCGTCACATTAGCGACCTTCTTTTGTACAGACCTATGTCTGCTTATGGATTAGCTAGCTCTTGATAATCCGACTTACATAGTAGTCTAGTATGGTTATATGCATCTACATCATGGTTAATGAACACTTATTTGGTTTATTCAAATCACTTGTATCATAGTATCTTGCTCAAAACCGGTAAATGAACATAGCAATTGCACACACATTTTATATTTGAGAGATTTTGTGTATCATTATGATAAATCAAGATTGGAAATGAATTCACATATGCACATGGGATTCCTTATAAATCTAACTTTTGTCTTCAAAATACTTTGAAATATTTTTTTGCAAATTGTTTGGAATAATTCATTTTCTTCTTTCAAGTACAGTTGTTTAGTCTAAAGACAACTACATGCATAATAGAAAAATCAAAATTTCTTTCAAAACCATACAATCAAAACAATATATATATATATATATATATATATATATATATATATATATATATATATATATATATATATATATATATATTATCGACTTTCGCGACGATGGTATAGTTCCAAAACCAAAATTGGAATTTTATGCCTAGCGCAAGTCCTCATCTTCATATTTTCTGTTTATTAAAAATCAACCATGCAATAAAACTATCTCTTTTTGGATTTTCGCGATGATGGTATAAGTCTATACCTACATATTCCCCATTTATTTAAAAATCATGAAAACCATATGACTTAAATCATTCATGATACAATTATGCTTTTAAAAAAGCATGCACATTATCATTATTTCATGTCATTATGTCAACCTTCAATTTTGCAATGATGGTATAATTCCTAGGGAATTATCCAAAAAATTTATCACACTTAGGAATTTATGCCTAGCAAAAATCATTTTAACATTATTTCATGCATATTATTTTTATGAAAATCTGAAAAACAAACCATCATCATCATCATTTGCACCATTGCACCAAAGTCTTAAGACAGTCTCTTAAGCACTCTTTTACTTTTTAACAATATTTCTATACTGGGATTAGCTTGACGACCGAGTGAGCGACGACTCCATGAAATGGTCTATAATAGCGACAATGTCCTTTGAAATTATTGTTAGAAGTCTCTTTTTATTTTTTATCACATTACATCACAAACAACCAATTTGTTACATCAGATTATTTCATTTAAAATATTACAGCATGACATCAAAATCATAATATTTCCAATGACGTAATTACATGAATCCTCAATCCAATCATCAAATCAATCAATCAAACATAAAAGCATCATAAAAATACACAAGTCATATGATCAAAAAATATCTCATCTATATATATCAACAATATATACATCATATCAAAACTTGGATTGGTATGCCACAATCTCCATCTTGGCATACTCAATCCTCTCAATCAAATGTCCTCTGTGTAGTGTCTCGAGAACCCCTCGAGCTCTCAGCCTCATCTCCTCCCTCGCCCTAAGGTGGACGAGGTGGCCCCATCGCAGTATGTGTGGTACTGCGAGTCCTAGTCATCGATCGAGAAGTCCTCGACGACCCAATCCTGATAAGGTCAGCAATGTTGGCTGGCAGCTGTACCCTCTGACCCTCTGGCACAATCTAGAAGTAGCATGGCCCTGATTTGCCATAGGAGTGATCAACCATCCTTGTATGGGGATTCTCAAAATCCTCCATACATCCTCCAAAGTAAGAGTCATCTCCCCTGTCGATAGCCAAAAATAGGAAGAACCTGGATACCACCTCTTTGCTAGGGCTGTTAGTAGCCCCATGTCTATAGACACTTGTGGCATTTCTACCACATGCTAGTAAGCTGCCTGTGCTAGCTGATCCCGCTCTGTCTGTGTTAGAGCGGCCAAGTCATCTCTCAACCCCCCATATTTCCATTCCCTGCTCTTTAGCAATCCTCTCTCGCAACATAAACAACAAAACAATAACAATCATTAATAACAACTCAAGTGACCAATAATGCAAGTTAAAATAAGTTCAATTTTATACAACTGATGATATCATCCACTATTGGATGATATCATCCCAAATTTGAGCATAATCATCTCCGATTTGAGCATAATCCACCATTTTGCTTGCAGAGCTCTAAAATTAGAATAATGAACAGTAAAAATGAATTAGGGTTTTTACCCTATTTTTCTTAATTTTATTCAAAACATAATTAAAAACATTTTATAAATTTTGCTTTTTCGCGTTTTTACCTCAAACGTTCGATTTGGGTAAAAACACGGAGGGGGCACCATAGTAAGTCGTCGTACGATTCGACCAAGAATCGTCGCCTAAAAATGGGAATAATTTTTGCTTTCTCGTAGATCGAGAAGAACTCATCTTTAACGCATTTTTTTTGAAAAATTCGCTAAAGAGGGGGCAAAATGTAGCACCCTAAAATTGGCGCAGTGAAATCTTAATAATTACATTTACTCTAGTAAATAATTCAAATTCAAATTTTAACCTCCCAAACCGCTCGTTAACCGCCGTGTAATCCGTTTCCCCCTTTCCCGTGCCATTTTTAGAGGTTGTTTTGACCGTTTGACGATATCGTCGCCGATCAGACGATATCGCCTCAGATCTGACGATTTCGTCTGGGCTAGGACGTCCAGACGATCTTGTCCCAAAACTAATTTTGCACAATTAGCTTCTGTTCCAACGGGTCTCTAATCCGGGAAGAAGTGTGTCTACGTCGTTAGAGACCCTCCCCCATTGGAGATCTCCCAAATAGGGATGATCTCCAACCTCCTAACCTCCCTCCTAAGCCTATTTAATCCTAAGCCCTTCCCTTAGCACCCCCCTGGCTGATAATTCCTATAACCCGACTTCATACACGTTAAAACATCCCAAATTCATATTTGCATTAGTTCTATACCAATTTTGTTGTAGGTACCTTAGTGTTTTTCAGCCGGAGCAAGCTTACATCATCGCGGACGATCCCTGTTCAGATCGGAGGCGATCCTGTCGAATCAGAGATGATTTCATACCAATGCGAGATGATTTCGACTACAGTCAACATTGAGGCAATCAGTGCCTAAAGTTTGCATTTCTTCATCTTTCAATATGCTGTTTTATGTTGTAATTAGCTAGTTTATTCAGTATTTTATGCTATTCTGCATTTTGGAGTTCACCCATCTAGATCAAATGCATAATTAAGTCATAATTGTTATTAAATTAGCATAATGCATTCATGTTTCTGTTTTTAAGTTTCAGTTTGATATTGTTACTGTCATTTTACATTGTTTCCCTATGTTAGCATAGTTGTATTTTCTGTGTTTTGCACCTATTTCTCTGTTTGCAGGTCTCTGACGAATTCGTCTGATGAATTCATCAGATCTCAGACGATCTTGTCTGATCTCAGACGATCTTGTCAAATCAGAGGCGATCCTGACTGCTTCAAGAATCAAAATCTTCATCAGACATCCGGATCAGGTATTTTCTTTTAACATTCCTTAATTTCTCTATTTTTTGTCTTAATTCTATTTTTTGTATTCATTTAATCTGCATCTTCATATAGAATAGCTTAGACGCATTTTGGCCAAACCTAGGACTTGAATGCTTAAGGCTAAAACGAACACATAAAACACATTCCCAACCTAGGCGTGGAAACTGCCATTAAATGTTTCCTGGTGAACCCACCATCCGTCAAAAAATCACCAATATACACCTCCCTCGAGAGGCGGGACCTTCGCAAGGCCTCTCAGTCTGAGGTACCGCGCCATCCTTTTCACATCCCCCTTCCGGGCACGGATCCTATAGCCTGAAGGTAAGGGTGTGAAAAATTTGGAGCGATACAAATCCAATGGAACCTTCATCCACTTGCCCCACCACTTATTAGGTAGATTCCCTAAATGTGATATAGGTAGATTTTTCTGCAAGTCCCTCACATTCCTTACCATCCACAACCTTTTGTATGGTTATGCCCCAAGAAGAATCAACCTCACCAACCATTGATCACCACATTACCCACATAGACATGACACAAGTAGAAGCTCTCATGAAGTCTTCTAACTATGTCTTAGAGTTAGTCCCCAACTCACCTAGACAAGATCTTACTTTACAGTAGGAACCTGTTTATTCCCAGCCACCATATAGTTTTACCTAGGTGTACACCAACCCTTTTTTTGATGCATTAATTACACCATCCTCCCATATGTCCATTCCCCAATCCTCATGTGCTCCTAGCACTTCACACACATCCACATACACCAACCCCTTATATGAAGCACATGTAAATGTTGCTTCATAATTTTTAGGCTCATAAGTTACCATACCTATTGTAACTTATCCCCAACCACATCTTCCATACCATATGCTTCCATATCCTTAGCTTCTTATAGATATATTAATGAATCATAGGAACACCTAAATAAATTTCTTAGACATCATCCAAATGCTCAACAACAAATACAGGTGAACCCTAAGCCTTTAACAAAATCTACTCAGATTATCCTTGTTAACCCAGGTCCATCATAGGAACCATAGTCTTTTGTGGTTTATATCCTTGTTCCTCCACCAAGTCATACTACCACCCCTCCTTTTCCCATTTGCAAACCTAGCCATAATTCTCATGCATCAACCTCATTCCATAATTCCCCATATTTTCATCATCAGTCTCTCATTCATCAATTTCCATAAAATTCACCTAGCCATCATTACCAATATCATAATCACTTAGTCACTCCATAAAATTTCTCCACTCCACCACAAAATCATCAGGTAATTCAGGGCTTCAACATTCCTGAAGAAGACCCTCAAATTAAGGCCATGCATAAACATAAATATCAATTAATACAACATACTCCTTGTTTGACAAACTAGAAATCAACTTTACACCAATTGATCAATCAACCCATTCATCCTTCGGTACCATCCCTACCATATCCAATAGATTTCATGGTGCCTATGTTTGAAAATTTTAAGGGAACTTGAGGATACCAAAGAACATGGTTGCACTTTTGTACACACCTTTTTAAGAATTCAAAATGATAATGCTCTCATGATTTGAACTTTTTCTCAAACATTAGGAGGAGATGCCATAGAATGGTATAATAAATTACCCAACCATAGTATTTATACTTTTGAGTAATTGATTTACCAATTATTTGATTGTTTCATCTTAAATATTAAAAAGAATATTTCATTGTCTGATGTCTATGCTTTAAGACAACATGATGATGGGTCTATCTACGATTTTGGAAACCATTGGAGGGTTGTCATCACTAAGTTGCCATTCACCTTGCCAATGGATGAGCTAATCAAGATATTCACCAAGATTTTTTTAAAACCTATCTCTTGGATGCTTCAACTACAAACGTATCATTCATTTGAATCAGCTTTAGCTAAGGCTAGTGTCATCAAGGAAATAAAAATCTAAGAAGGTATACTTAAGACTAAAAATAAAGAATGATAAAATAAAGGTCAATATAAAAGCAACTATTTTGGCCAACCAAAATAAACACAAGCTACCTTAGCCAGTCAATCTAATCACGTTAATCAAGTAGTCATGAGCCAGTCGGTAATGGCTCAAAAATAATTTGTGCAATAGACATCGCAACAAATTTCTTATCATGTGGTACCATTAACAACTCAAGCCATGCAGAACATAGTGTCAACTATGGAAAATATCTCTAGTGATAGTTTGTCTAACAAAATCACTAATACACCCCTTTAGTTGAGTCATATGCTTCCCTTTTTTGAAGGTTGTATGACACAAATATACTTGCTTTACCTAAAATTAGACCTCATGATCCCACAAAACATAGTAATACTATCATAAACATCTATTTTTTCCTTATCATAATCAAAATGGGTATGATATTAACAATTTCCATGCATTTAAATACATACTACAAGACCTTATTGACTTAGGGGCGATCAATATTGACAACCCCCTTGGTCAACAAAACCAAAACCTTGGTATTTTTCAAACACCACTTCCTCATAATGAGGAGCTACAACCAAATATAGGAGGTGCTAACACCAAAACTTCCTAATCAAGTCAATCATATCCAAAAATACCAAGGGTTTGTAGGGGCCATCCATGTGGTCACTAGAGGTCAAAGAAACAATCAACAAAATGTAAGGCAACAACCTCAAGCAAGTGTGTCACAACCTCCAACATCGCCACCCATTCAAATTTCCTCCAATACTTCATCACCCATCCATATCCCTAGCCAATAAATCATGTCAAATCCACCCATCAATCATCCACCATGACCAATCATCTCATTGAGTAGCCAATTGAATACAAGTCTAAAGATGGCTTCTACAAAATTGTCAATTTATGAGTTAATTCAACAATCTCCCCCACATCGTGAGGCATTAATGGATATTCTGAAATCCATTGAACTACAATCTCAAGATTCTAATGCCTTCAACAACTTTATAGGGAGCATCCAAACATGCATGGAGCCTTCCATCACATTCTATGACTTTGAGATTAAGCCAATCTCATCGGACTCATTAGACCCTCCATTGCATATTATGGCTCTAATTGACAAGAAGCCTTTTAAAAGAGTCCTAATTGATACTGGTTCCTCTATCAATATCATCACCACATCCACTCTTCATCATCTTAACCTTCCCTCATCCCATATCACCAAATCATAATTTACCCTAAAAGCATTCAACGATGCTTTATGTTCCACAGTTGGCACTATTGTTTTGCCCATTGAAGTAGGGGTCAAAATATTGCACATCATGTTTCACATCTTGGAAGGATCCATGGCATACAATGTACTCCTTGGAAGACCTTGGATGAGGGAAATGAGATGTGTCCCTTCCATTTTACATCAATGTTTGAAATATGTTCATGAGGGACAAGTACATTGCATACTAACGGACGTCGAGCCGTTTAAGTATTGCAATTTCATTTCAAATCCTTATGAGTCCATGCTTCCTTCCACCCACCTTTTCCTTTCACCATCAACCAATCCATATACCACTTCATAAATTTCCACATTAAAAACTCCTATTCTTGAGGAGCTCCCTATCACCAATCCCAATCAATTTTCCGTAACCCCATCATTTTCATCATTGACTACATGCACATGTGGTCACATTCAGTCCACATCATCAACATCATTGCCATCCACATCATCATTATCCATTCAACAACCTTCCCAAGCCAATCCATCACCATCACCTAATGTTTCACAAGTCGAGTTAACAGATTGTGAAACATCCCCATCTTCACCATTCCCCGAGCCATCATCTGACCATAGTCCTTCCATGTCATCCCAAGTTGAGGTCCACCTCACTAATCCTAGTATTGGTGAATACGTGGTTCAAGACATCACTGTCACACCCCTCACCATTCCTAAGGCTAAGGATTTTGGTCACCCACGTGACCCACCTTTAGCCATAGGAGCAGTATATAACATGGGTTCAGCTCCAAATAGCATAAATTTTGTGTATGGGGGGATTGATTCTTCATCAAGTCCAACACCCATAGAAGAACCCAAAGAACCAACACTTGCCAACATTCCAAACATGTCGGGATTTCCATCTTGCTATTTCCACATAGTCAATTGGCAAGGTCATGGCCTAGGATTGCATGAACAGGGAGTGCATCAACCTATTGATGTTCCATATCAAGAGGTGCATGACCATTCAGGTCTAGGTTTCCACCCACTTTCCACCACCTCTTCTCTTGAACAAGCCTTCCAAAGGCTTAATCTAAATTTAGGAGAAGAAGCCCTCCATACCGATAATTTTGATGATGAAATCTATGAAGAATTTGAACTTATGTCGATAATTTTGGATGAATCTGAAGAAGAATCAGAGCCCATTATTCCCCATACCAAACAAGATGAGTTTTATCTCAACATGTTCCCCATCCATGAGCCCATATTTCACTTGCTTCTTCCACAAGAGTGAGCTACCCCTACCGGTGAGCCACCACCTCCATTCCATTAAGCCATTTCATAAGCCAACTTGTAACATATGTACATAACACAAAAATAGTGGTTTTCACCACTACCAAAAATAAGAACATCAAGAAAAAAAGCAAAATTAAAAATCAACAAAAAAATTTCTTTCTTTGCATTGCATGTATATATAATTTAGATAAATGTATTTATTTGTGTTTCTTGCTATTGTTCAGGTTAACCAAGCTCCTAGCATCGGTTCTTAGGTCCCATCCATTCCATCCGACCTTATCCACCTTGCCCATAAGTCAACATGAATCCTGTTGATTTATTTACCCCACTCCATAATCCATATGATCCAACTAAGCCAATTCCAATTGACATAAGTCTCATTGATATGGACCAGATTTCCTCACCTCCATCCTTTGCCAAATTTGTCTTGTTCAAGGAATTTTTAAGGGCTTCCACCAACTACATTCCTCCATCCCCTCCACCTTCGCCTTCACCTTCACCTTTGGATCCCGAGGTTTTCTAGGTAGAAATAGATGAGGATAAGCCAGAAGAGTTTGATGACATCTTAGATGACATTCATATGATTCCTACACCCCATCAAATTGAGGAAGGTTCCCACATGTCTATTGAAGATACTATCGATGTGGACCTTAGTTCAGACAAAGACAATCCCCAAATTGTCAAGCTTGGCAAAATTTTATCACCCGAAGAACAAGAGCAATTAATTGCTCTCCTCAAGAGGAAGAAGGGAATATTTGCATGGTCCTATAAGGACATGCCTGGTCTTGACCCTAGTTTGGTTGTCCATAATCTCACCTTACAGCTTGATGCTAAGCCGATCAAACAAAAACTTAGGAGAATGCATCCTACCATGGCCCTCTTGGTAAAAATAGAGCTTCAAAATCTCCTAGACGTGAACTTCATAGTTCCTATCGACTATCTTGAGTGGCTTTCAAACATGGTACCCATTCAAAAACCTAATGGGGTGATATGCATTTGCACTAACTTTTGAGATCTTAACAAAGTGTGTCCTAAGGATGACTTTCCTCTCCCAAACATCGATACTCTTGTCGACACCTACGTTGGCCATGAAATGCTTTCACTCATGGATGGTTTTTTAGGATACAACCAAATTCGAATAAATCCTGATGACCAACACAAAACAACATTCACTACACCTTGGGGAACTTTTTGTTACAAGGTGATGCCCTTTGGCCTCAAAAATGCAGGTGCCACTTATCAACGTGCCATGACATATATTTTCCATGACTACATGCATAAGATTATCGAAGATTATGTGGATGATCTCTTGGCTAAATCTAAAACTCGACAAGAACACATTGGTGTATTGGAGAAATTTTTTGACCGACTTCTAGAGCATAATGTAAGGTTGAACCCCAAGAAATGTGTCTTTGGTGTTACCTCGGGTAAACTTCTAGGATTCATTATCTCTAAAAGAGGCATTGAGGTGGACCCTAACAAGGTCAAGGCCATCATGGAGATGCCTCCCCCAACTAACTTAAAGGAATTACATAGTTTACAAGGAAAGATCCAATCAATCCATCATTTTATTGCACAACTTTCTGATAAATGTAGGCCATTCAATCACCTACTACAAAAGGGGGTGCCATTCTCTTGGATAGATGAATGTCAAAAAGCCTTCAATGACATTAAGCAATACCTAGCTTCTCCACCAGTCTTAGCTCCTCCTCTTTGGGGGTCCCATTCTATCTTTATATCTCAGCAATGAACTTTGCATTAGGGACAATGCTTGCACAAAAGAATGAGGAAAATTGAGAGCAAGTTGTCTATTACATTAGTCGAACATTGGTAAGCTATGAAACTAGATACGCTTATGTAGAAAAATTGTGCTTAGCAGTGGTTTTTGCCACTAAGAAACTTTGACACTACATGCTTAGTCACACAACTTATGTCATAGCTAGAGAAAATCCTCTACGTTATATGATGTCTCACACTTACAATAACACCCACACCGCTAAATGGATAATGCTCCTTACTAAATTTGACTTGGAATTCATTAGCCAAAAATCCATTAAAGGTCAGGTAATAGCCGATCAACTTGTAGAAGCTCCACTACCTAGTGATCATCCTTTGATTATTGAGCTCCTAGATGATTTGGTATTTGCTGTCACCGAACAAGAAGAAGATGTCATTCCAGAGGAAGACGTTGATATCACACTATTCTTTGATGGCTCTAAGTGCATGAAAGGTCAAGGTGCTAGAGTCATGTTTCATACACCCCAAGGGGTACCTATCCCCTTATCATTCAAACTCGACTTCCAATGCACAAACAACACTACAGAGTATGAAGCCTTAATCCTAGGTCTTCAATCAGCTATGAGCATTAAGCGTATTAGGATATTTGGTGATTCTCAACTTGTCGTTAAACAAATCAATGGAGAATACCAATGCAAAGAACCTACCATTAAGCTTTATCATGAAGTAGCAATGAAATTGCTCTCTAAGTTTGATTGGTATGAAATCAATAGTTTTCCACGTTCGACTAATAGATTTGTAGATGCGATGGCCTCCCTTGGATCATTGATTCCAAAAGACTCCTTTGGAGAGGTACAACCCCTTATAATTTCAATGGTCTCTAAATCTGCAATTGTCCGTGTTGAGTCTAAAGATGAAAAGGATGTTTGCTTTATCTAATCGAATCCATATGAGCCTTGGTCAAGCCAAATAGTAGCCTTTCTCAAGTTTGGAACACTCCCATCTGACATGTCTCGAACTACCAAACACACTTTCAAGAAAAAGGTAGCTCATTTCATTCTCTTGGGGGACGTGTTGTATAAACATGGTTATGATGGAGTCCTCCTTCATTGTCTCGAGTCTAGTGAGGCACAAAGAGCCATAGTTGAAGCCCATGATGGTACTTGTGGTGGTCATTTTAGTGGAATGGCCATTGCAAAGCGTATTTTATGCATGGGTTATTATTGGCCCACAATGGAATGTGATTGTTGCACTTATGTTAAACATTGCAAGAAGTGTCAAGAACATGCTAATTTAACTCATGTACCATCACAAGCCTTACAACCTATTCAAAGCCTTTGGCCCTTTTCACAATGGGGTCTAGATCTAATTGGCAAAATTTTACCTCCTTCCTCGGGACAACATACATTCATCATCACAGCCATCGAATACTTCACAAAGTGGGTTGAGGCAATTCCTCTAACCAGTATGATAGGACCTAGAATTGTGGAGTTTATACTTCATCACATCATTTGTCATTTTGGTATACCCTCAAAAATCATCTTCGATAATGGCAAGTATTTCAAGAACAAGGATGTTCGAGCACTTTGCGAGAAATATAACATTCAACATAGTTTCTCGACTCCTTATTACCCACAAGCAAATGGACAAGCTGAAGCTTCCAACAAGACCTTAATTGCTATTCTCAAGAAACTTGTTAAAGAAAATCATAGAGATTGGCATACACAAATTCCCTTGGCATTATGGGCTTATCGAACAAGCATCTGCATGCCTATAGGGGCAACACCATTTTCATTGGTCTATGGAGCTGAAGCAATCATACCTCTTGAGCTCGAGATCCCCTCCTTGCAAATTTCTTTGCAAGAATTCATAGATGATGACACTTCTAGACAAGCATATCTTGACCAACTCACACTCCTTGATGAGAGGTGAGTCAATGCTTTAGAGCATTTATGAGTTTATCAAGACCGCCTAAAGCGTGCTTACAATGCCAAAGTTCATCTACGTGAATTCCAAGTAGGAGATCTTGTCCTTAAAGAGAACCAACAAAATACCAATGCATTACCGCATCTTCATGATAAATTCATGGCTAATTGGTTAGGTCCATACATTGTTACTCAAAGAGTGGGTAATGGTACTTATAGGCTTGCCAGTCTAGAGGGAGAGGAAGAACCCAAACCACTTAATGTCATACACTTGAGAGCATTCTATGCATGATTTGATTTCTATATATGTATATATACATGGCTAATACACAAAAACATTTGCATACATTTCATTCATAACATTGCATTTCACTTGCATCTACATTCCAAAAATAATGCATTCACCCACATTTCATATTGCATTTCACAAAGTTGCATGTCACAAATTGCATGTCATACATTGCATTCACATATCCATATTTCACATGTCATATTAGGGATCATTTATTAAGTTCAAGGTCTTAATTGGTCCAACAAAAGTCATGTTGCCTTAATCAGGGGCACCTTCACAATGTCATCCACACAATTCCACTAAGTCAAATTGCCATTAGCACAAACCACATTTTCATAAAAGTCCTAGGTGTTTTTGGTCACTCAGCCACTCCTAGTGTTTTAAGAAAACTCCAAAATACATGTCGAGTTCTTTTTAGGACCATTACACATCTTCACTAAGAAAATATTGAGTTTTGGGAATTGACTCCAAAACATTCTTGAACCAAACACAATTTCACATCTTAAAAACATCTTGTGTCAAAGAGGGATAACACCATACTTGGTATGAACCTCAAAGTGAAAAGGGTCATCCTTGCTAGTCCCATCATGCAACATAGTCCATAAAAATAGTGGTTCTCACCACTATCACAATTCCAAAAATAAAATAAAGAGTAGGGAAAAATCCCTAACAAAAACTCTAAATATTTTACATCACACACCATTGATCATTGGGTTGTAAGGATCGTACTACATTTCTAGTCAAACGGTTAGGTAGTCATCCCCAAAACTTAAGAGATCAAAAAAAAAAAAATTGTGGACTATGGAGTTAGCCTCCACTAGAGCTATAGATGCTTGACTGGTAGTGGAGTATGCTCATGCATGGTGACACGTCTCTTTCAAAGAGACCTCTGACCGCTCATACAGACAAGCTAGCTTCTTGGTTTCATCCATAATAGGTTTACCCAATTTACTCAAGATGAGTTAATGAACTCACTTGCACACACATTGGTTCTTGATTGCCTCGAGTCATTACCATGCTCTTGATTTGGTAAATGAATCCACTACACACACATTTGGTCCTAGAAGGATTAGGTAGTTTTAGTGAGTTTGTTTGATGCCACTAGTATGTCCGAGTCTCTACAAAATAGTAAATTTTCCATATCAACATCCATATCTTCTTCCATATCAACATCCATATCTTCTTCCATGTCAACATCCATGTCAGTTCATGAGTCTTTCACCCCATATGCCACCAAGTTTGGTGCCCCTGATTAAACAACAATGCTAGAACATGGCCAAGCAAGATCTAAACTATAAATGATCATTAGCACATTTACATTCCACCTTGCATTAATCATCCATACATTCTACCTTGCATTAATCATCCATAACATATCATATGCATTCATCATCCATATAAACATGCATTCCACAAATAGTATTCACACACAAACATATAACACAAAAGGTAAAAGCCATGTATATATATATATATAAATATCACATGTACAATGAGTGCCAAAAGGCTACATACAATGGAGCACCAAGGCTCATATACAAAAAGTGCATCTAAGCACTAGCTATGTCCTCCAAGAGGACCCTTGTGACCTAGGAGGAGCCCTAGACCTAGAGCTATGCCTAGACTCGCTATGCCTAGCACCCCCAGATACAGATGAGGTTGGAGGATCTAGAAGTGGAATATGATGTTCCATCAACCTATCCTCCAATGCCTCGATATATCTATGTCGAGAGTGAAGATGTGCTATGTTGACATTATGATGATGCTCCCTCTCTACTAGCTCTTCCTAGAGCCTCATGATCCTTGCATCTCACTCCACCACCTACTGCTCCAACCGTACCCAATCCTCCTCACTCTGATATGGAGGTCCATCCGAAGCCTCCTTTACATCCTCTCCATCTCCACCATCTCCCCCACTCTTAGGAGCCTACCTAGCCACACCCTTAGTCCTCCTTTGACTATCTGATCTAAGGTGTCATTATCACTTGGGGGCCTCTTGGGTCCCCTCATCCCTAGCCTCCCCACCACCCCCATCAGTCACTCCTCGATGTGGTGCCCATGGTGGCTGTGCAGCGAACCATGCATCATACTCTATGGTAGTCCTCGCATCACCCACATCTGGGAGATCCATCTCCTCATCATCCTCATAGGCCACCCTCCATGGCTTTGCACATGGTAGCCTTATCTCCTCTTGATGCCTCCTATACTGCATCAGCTCATCCAGGACATCCTACCTCAAGCTAAACTATCATAGTACTCATGAGAACTAAAAATACTTAGCCTCACTCTGATATCTCCCAACCACCCATCTAGCCTACCACACTCATTATAAGTGCTCTCCATCCCTGGTCCACTTGCAAGCCCACCATGGCCTCCATATCACTTGGGTGGATGTCAATCCAGCCCATAGCTCTTGGTACCACTAACTCATCTACATTGGCTGACTCGATTGTACCTCCTCGGCCATCACCCATCTCCTAGCATAGGGTTTCTCCCTACCCAAGCCTACTACCGGTAAGCCCTCCGATCGAGCCACACTAAAGTGCTCCCATCCCCAACACTATAGTAACAAGTTGCACCCCAATCCCTTCCTCCCCCACCTCATCACCTCATATAGCTCTCAGTACACCTGCACCAACAATGTAGGAGCCCATGCATACACCTACCACCTAGTGAGCATATCACTCACTACCCCTATCAGGTTCCAAGGGAACCTACACCTAATGCTATTCGGGGCCATGATGTTGGCCAACACGAACATTACCAAGGCATGGAGGGCATCCAACTCCTTGTCCACGTACATGGAAAAGTAGGGTATACCTCCACTCTCCACCCTTACACCCTACCAGGCATCACCAAACATCTTCATCATATTTCAAACATGCCCAACCTCAACTCGGATCCCCTCCACTGGCACCTTGAGGATGCGATATACATCCTCCAAGGTCACGGTCACCTCTCCCGTGGGGAGCTAAAAAGTCCCCCTATCTACATCCCACCTCTCCACCAAGGCATAGAGGTACCCCTCATCAGCCCTCACCACATCAACCCGGGCTACCTCCACTAGCCCCACATCCTCCAATAGCTCCCACTCCTCATCCGACATCACCTTCCTCATCCTAGGAATGAGAGGTGAGAACCGATGCTGAGCCTCCAAAATCCTAAGCTACAACACAACACAAAAACACTTGTCATTTTTCACTTTGCAAAAAAAAATTCACAAAAACACAAAAATTTTGCACAATATAAAAAATAGGAAATTACCTCAGTAGCCCACACTCCAACATCAGCCCCAACCTCCACACCCACTCCCTCCACCACCATAGCTTCTGCACTCAAATCACTTCACCTCACTTCACTCCACTCTCCCAGATGCAACTTCTCAAACTCTCAAATGCACAAATGAGCTTGGTTTCTCATCTTGGTAGCTATTTATAGCTACTTCAGGCACCTTGAGATGCCCATGGGCATTTCTTGGTGTACTAAAGTACCCATGGGTATTTACAGAATGCCCAAACACCAATGGGTATTTTTGTAGGCCAAAAGCGCCAATGGGCATTTGGCATCAAATTGCACAAAAGACCAAATTTTCACAAAATAGTGGCTTATCCCCACCAAATCTTTTCATATTGCATCCAAGCATCTATTCCATCATTTTATCAAGTTTTGTGAAGATTCCAACTGATTTGGATGCATAATTTTCATTTGTGACCACAAATTGCAAATTCGCCTAACAAGTTACAAAAGCCCTCCAAAATGGTCCAAATCTTCACAAAATGACCATAATCATCAATATCATCATTCATACATCATTTTCACATCATTCCATATCATCATTTGCATATTTTCCAAGTCAAACAACATTCAAGTGAACCTTGTATCTAGTGGGTTATTCTATATACTTGGCGATTGCAGCGATTTGCATCCATGCAATTCGGTAAGATGAAGAGCCTACCATAAGGATACTTGGTCATTTTCATTATTCCATATCTCATTGTTCAAAATCACAATCATATTTGGTACTTCACATTTTGAGTGAAACCTTGCCAAGAACAATTTGCACAAAAGCTATCATTGATGGCCTAGTTCGTGGGGCTTAAAACATGGACATTATCACACCTCATCATTACACATTTCCTTGATAGTCATCATGGCGACTGGATTTAGCTAGGGTGATTGGTTCCGATCATAGGAATTATCTGATAGTCACTAGTTGGCCCTCCAAAGTTGACTATTTTTATCTTTGCATTTTCATCTTTGCATATCAATGATGCCAGAAGGCATATTCTTCAACAACATCGAATCACCCCAAATTTGGGGCAACCACATTAGGTTTTGACTTTCCCACAATGGGATACATCTTACATGATCATGGCATCTACACTTGGCAAGAATCCCTTCATCTGTTGGGGTAAAAATAGACACATTCTCCATCACACATTTTCACAAAACCCTTCATCTATTGGGGCAAAAATAGATGCATCATGTCACATTTTTCACCAATCCCCTTCCCACCATTGGGGAAAAAATGGTATCACATATCACATCATCCATAATTCATTTGCACATATTTTTCAATTGGCTCGTGAGATTCATCCACAAACTCATTCACCAATTGAGGGGGTAAGCTACGCAAAAATTCAAATTCTTTTATTCTTTTATCTTCAAGCTCATGTTCCACATCCCAAGAGAATATGCTTATGCACCTAGCCAAAATAGGTGTCTCATGTTTTTGCACTGCATTGTAGTACACACAAGTACAAAAAGGGCATCTGTAGACACCAAAACCTAGCCACTTGTCGTCCATCCTGACTTTCCCACCATTTCCACCATTTATTTACATATATTTATATATATTTATTTTATATATATTTAATATTAATATTTAATATATTATATTTTATATATATTTAATAAATATATATTTATATAAGTGAATTAATCCCAACCATCCGATTTCACTTAATCCTATCCATCCATCCACATCAATCCATGCCACACCCTAGATTTAATATCCACCCTCCGATGTGCTTTTATCTCAACCACACGATTAGTGTCATTGAAACCCTAAGTATGCCCTAGGTTGGATTATTAATAGGAGCCATTTTGATGGCTCAACCCCTAAGCAATCCCTAAATCCTAAGCATTTTCATGAAGTATTTGTTGCTGAGTTCCCTAGAGTATCCAAGTGCTCTTCCCTCCCATCCTCGCTCACCATAGCCCTCACATCCTTCATTGCCTCCCTCGCTCATCTAGATCTACTTCTGCAGACTTCCCCCTCAGTCATCGAATACCTTCGGGTGCTTCCTATCACTCTCGAGCACCTCTAGGTACTTCCTTCCCCACCGCCAAGCGCCTCTAGGTACCTTCCACCATCACCGAGCACCCACAGGTGTTTCTTGTAGCCACCAAGCACCCACAGGCATTTTACACTAGAGATTCTGAAGTCCCCCTAGCCTCCGGGTGATGCTAGGGCATCACCACATCGATTCACTACAACCAGCTACATCAAATCAGAAGACAACAAGTACGTAAGGTAAATCTATTGTTTATTATTTTATTACATGCATTTTTAGTTTTTTTCATGTTATTTACAGTAAATAGTTAGGGTTTCAATATTGATCATAGAGGGCCTCACATTGTGGAGCCCTCACAGTTGCTACTAACTCATTTGTTGTTTCAGTGTGTAGATCTAGAAGTGTGACATCAGCATTGGACAACTGCTTAAGCTAGAGTGGCCCGACATCGGATAACTAAAAGCCCACTCACTTCTATTGGGAGCAAGGACGCGTTTGAAGACACCACCAACATTGTTTTGCTAGGGTTTTGAAGAACCCTAGCCATTGTAAAATTTGTATCAAAGGGATTCAAAGATCCTCATTGTAACAATGGAGTTTTTAGGCTCCCCCATTAATATAAGATCATTCATTGTGCAATTATGTGTTCTTTGAGTTCAATTTATTTAGTATTATTTGGTGTTGCATTTTTGTCTCTTCAATTCTAGTATGGGTTTGAGATGAAAACCAGTACAAAACTTAATTCACCACAAAGTGGGGAACATTCCCCTATCAAAGAATGGCATTTGGCTTATCTAATGTTTGAGTCACATTCCAAAGGTCCATGGAATTATATTTTTATAAGTCAATGAATAATATTATATTGATTTATTTAGATGACATAATGGTTTTCTCTCATCAAAAGGATAAACATCTAGATTATCTTTGACTAGTTTTTCAAAAATACAGAGAATTTGGGGTATCACCAAACCCACAAAAGATAATTTTTATTGTCCATGAAGGTAATTTTCTAGGACATGTAATATCAAAGCAAGGCTTATCCATCGATCTGGATAAGTCAAATAAATATTAGCACTTCCATTACCATAAACTAAAAAGGGCTTGCAATCCTTCTTTGGGTAGATTAATTTTGTTCAAAAATATGTTTCTAATTTTGCTTAGATAGTAAATCCAATGACATAAATGCTAAAAATGGATGCAACTTTTACATGTACTGACACAATAAGGGATGCTTTCAAAAGCATAAAAGAAACCATGACCATAGTCCCAATACTAGCCACTTTGGATTATCAGAGAGACTTCATTCTCTATGTATTCGATGTAAAAGAGAGTTATGCAACTATACTCGCTCAAAATGATAGATATTATAATGAATGGTCTATATCTTTTCTGAGTTAGACAATGCACAATTACAAAGAGAATTACAACTTCATTGAGAAACAAGTATTTGCTCTTATGAAGTCTCTAAAAAAGCTAAGGTATTATATATCTCAAAGTAAAACATTAGTCTATGTTGTGCACCCGGACGTCTAAAACTTTATAGTGCAAGGAGAATTAGGCAAAAAGAGAGTTGGATCGATTACAAAAATCTAAGAGTATGACATATAAATTAGATTAACCAAGTTGTTCAGAGGAAGAGATCTTTGTGAACATTTGGGAAACTCTGCAATACTAGACGCTTATTTATCGATTGAAGAACAAGAAAAATTATAGCCACCAAAGGGTAAGATGAAGCAAGACAATTAGGTACATCAATTAATGTACTTTGTTTAGATCAACAAATATTTGGATGGATTTTTTGCTTCCCAAAGGTAAAGGTACAAGCTACAAGCTATAAACTATGTTATAATTTATGGCATCCTATACTAAAAAACTTTAATGGTATACTCCTGAGGTGTATATATCTAGATAAACTAAAGGAGATATTGGATGAATTTCATGTTGTCTTCTTAGGTGGATGCTATTATGGCCAAATTGTGATAGATAAAATCTTGAGGGTCAGCTATTATTGGCAAATTCTATTCATTGATATTTTTGAAGTTTCCAATGCTTGCAACAAATATAAAAGGTTTATTGGAAAGAGAAAAAAACTTGATAATGCCTCTCCAACCATTTGTTGCAAAAGAGACCTTCTATAAATAGGGTTAGATTTTTTATTGGGTTAATTAGTCCAAATTCTTCTATCAAACATAAATTCATCTTGACAAAAATTGATTAATTCACTAGGTGGTTTGAGGTAGAAGCAACTAAGAATGTAGACCAGGGCACTATCATCAACGTTTTAGAAATATTGATTACTAGGTTTGGGATCCCATCTACAATAGTCTTTGATAATGGTGGAGCTTTCAGAGGAGATAAAACTATGGATTTTTCTAGAAATAATGGTGTATATTAGAAGGCTTTCTCTAACTATTACCCATAAGGCAATGGGTTAGCAAAATCTATAAACAATAACTTGATGAAGATAAGAAAAAGAAATATTGGTGACAACCAAAAAATTTAGCATTTGATTTTGAATCAAGAATTATCGGCAGATAGAATTATGGTTAATAAGGCTCTCAAAACCACCACTTATGCTTTATTCTATGGTAAGGAAGTTGCATTGCCAATACATCTAGAATTGCTAACCTTAAAGTTCATAGATCAAATGGAGGTAGAAAATTCAAGGCTAATTGAAAGAATGATGGAAGAATAATTATCGTTAGAGGAAAAAGGGAAGAATCATATAATAGCTTTTTCCAACACCAAGCAACAATAAAAATATGGTTCGATAGGAGAACATCCCAAAAGTTGTTCAAATATGGTTATTTAGTGCTGAAATGGGATGCAAAGCGATCTAAGCTAAGAAATCATGACAAGCTAAAAGCGCTTTGGTTTGGAGTATATCTAATCTCAAGAAGAAAAGTATTAAATGCATATGAGCTTCAAGACATGGATGGTTATCTTTTACCAATTCTGATGAATGGGAAATATTTGAAACATTATGCTTAGAAATGTTTGTCTCTACTTTGTACATATGTAAATACTAACACGTGTAAATATGGTAGTGGTTATAGAAATTTTGTGCAATAGAAGCTAATTGGCTAAGGAATATGCCTGGTAGCCACCAAATTTTAAAATTTTAGCAATTTTATTGGATTAAAAGTAAGGTAATATTGAGAATGGCATGCACCTCAAATGCTCATACACATTTTCAGTCTGAAGAAAATATTTTATAATACAAGTTGAACATGCATAATCTTTCACATTAATATAGCAATGGCCCAATACCATGATTACTTATTGCTATAAAAGCATGGTTGTGAATGTTGTACAAAAGAGCAGTTAGTTGTTGAAACAATAAAAGTATTGTAAAACTATAGAATTGCTTCATAAACAAGCAGAAAGTGTTGCATTATTGCTTGCAGTTGTAATTTTATCTAAAAGCTTCTTGGTTCGATCAACATAGCAGAAGGAAAAGAGGGTAAAATGTGCAAAAGAATACCAAGGAGCTCCAAGACTAGCAAAGTGATATTCATGATTGTATCATTACAATCAAGGTAAAATTAAAGAGCTTCATACAAGGAGCAAAATCAAAAGAAATAAAATACTCAGTCAAAAGGTTGGAAGCAACTCTATGGAATTGACTCTTATCATCATATATGCCCAAATTTGTTCACCCCTATCCAGAGCTAGTAAAGGAAATTACAAGTAACTATGATCCAAAAATAGTAATAGTATGCACTATATAAGGGTGAATATTGTTCACTATCATGGTTGATGGCATCATCAATGCTTTTACAAGACCATGCCCAAGTATAGAACCCAAGCTAATTGATATTACTGAGCAAATTTTTCATTTCAAGAGAGGTAATGTAAGAAGCTAGTTAAGTAAGCACATAGGAGAAATATTGAAGGACTTTCTAGAACAATCAATAAAACTTGGGACATTTAGTGAATTCGTTCAATAAGTTTTATTTATAATTGTTGTAATTCTCGGGTTAGATATTGATATGTATTTATATGGGTATTAGATATCTATAACATATGTAGTTACCAATATATAAAACTATGATTGTAGTAGTGTAGGTGACCTTGTATTCTTTGATTAAGCCTAATTTTTGTGTTATCAAATTCATAGCTAGTTAACCACCCTAAAGCTCAAAGAAAGAAAACCTTCCATTACCTATAATACTTGGCTTGACTATTTTGTACAATATGCCTCTAAGAATACACACCCTAAAGTCCAAAAAAAAGCAAATAATGGAAAAAACCTTCTTGTAGTTGATTGGACCCTTGCCCTAAGGGAGACAACTTCATACCTTGATTAAGCATGCAGTTATGGCTTAATTCCTTGAATAAGCATTGAGGCTTTAGATAAGTTGCATGGTAAAAGGTGTAAATTAGGGGACTAATATTTATTGCAATGTGATATTATCATTAGAGTCTATGACTTCCTTAGAAATCCCTATTTGCTTCCTTACTATGTCATTGATTGGGTGTTTTCCATAGAACTATGTCTGTAGATCACTTTTCTTTCAAGTTCAAAGATATAAGTATGACAACTAGAGATCGGGTAAAAATTATAAATGAGAAGTCGAGTGGCCTCTAATTTACCATAGTGCCACACATGTGGAACTATCATATAGAAGGAAAATTCAAGGCTATATTAGTATATTTGAACATTAAACTTCCAACACTTTAACATCTTCCTTAGTCAAAGATTGAGCGGTTCAGTAATAAAGTAGAGGATCAAGCTCCTGATATTGATATCAATGAAATGCAAATGTGACCTCCATGGAGAAAGTGATATCCTTGCAAGCGGCCTTATGATTTAATGAGAAATAAATACCAATGGATAAGAGATGATCTAGTGGAAATAATTAAGTAAGAACTAGGATGGACTAAAGCAAAATTTTAGAAATGGTGGATTTTGTGATGCGAATGGGATACACAAAAGAAGGTATTTCCTAATCCTTTAGATATATTTTAAAGAAAATTTTGATAAAAAAATATGAAGTATGGAGGATCATAAAGGAGAAATATATCCTAACATGAATAAAGGAGATAAAGAGGGGGAGGTCTATTTTTAATGAATAGGTGGAAGAAACCATTCAACAAAGTCTAATAATAAAGGATACCCTGGTTGCTTATGTAAATTTAGAAGAAGAGTCTAGTTAAAAATAAATACTTATACAAAGGAGGAAAATGAGGGATGCTAAAAATACAAATGAGCCTGAGCATGCTTCGATAATAGAAAACTTTTCAAAAACCAGTCATGAAGAGCAAGTAGAACACATCATAGGAGTTGAGATGGTTCAAGCAACATAGCCTGTAGAAGAAGGTGTTTCTATAAGAATTCTCAATAAGCATAAGTTTATCGCCTAAATTTTTTGCACCCTTATCTTCAGGCTAAAGGATCCATGCCCGGAAGGGGGATGCGAAAAGGATGGAACAATACCTCAGACGGAGATGCCCTTTGAATGTCACGCCTCTTAGGGGAGGGGTATAAAGGTGAATTATTGACAGATGGTGGGGTTCACCAGGAAACTTTGAGTGGCAGTTTCCATGCCTAGGTTGAGAATGGGTTTGATTTGTTTATTTTATGTTCAATCATTCATATTCCTAGGTTGGCCAAAATGAATCTAAGCTATTCTATATGACAATTCTAATTTATATGAATACATCAAACATAAATGAATCCTAATGTGATTAAATACAGATAATATGTTAAATGGAGAAGAGTACACCTAATTTCTTATGTTTGATGAAGAATTTGAAGCTTGTAGGAGTCTAGATCATCCTGAATATGATAGGATCATCTATATTGTACAGAATCATCCCAAATCATAGTCAATCGTTTGAGATCACCCAGGATTGTTAGTGACCTAACGAATTTGTCAAAAACCTGCAATCAAGAAAATAGACACCAAAAACCAAAAATACTATTGCAATAATGATGCAAAGTGATAGAAATGAGAGTGTAGATGCTTAAATAACAAATCTAGATATCAAATTAAATGAGATGCAATGTTTTGGTAACTTATTTTGAATTTTATCATGCAATTATGCTAAATGAGGTGAACTCCAAGATGCAAAACAGAAGTAAATTAATCTAATGCACCAATAAATAAAGAAATGAGGTAGAAAATGCAAACTCGGGACTTTGATTTCCCCCAAGCTAAATTGTAGTCAAGATCGTTTGCAATAGTATGATATCATCGTCGATCTTGACAGGATCGCCCAAAATTGTGGTTGAATCGTCTGCAACGATCCGAGCTATCTCTGACTGAAACACAGTGAAATCCTGCAACAAAAACTTGAAAACACGAATATAAAATCCTGTAGGGAGTCAGGGAGAGCAGGCAAGGGAAGAATGCAGTCAGGGAATCATGGGATGAAGGCAGTCAGGGAATTAAGGGGATAAACTAGAAAAGTCCTAGTTTATATAGGATTAGGGGGAGGTTAGGAGGTTGGGGATCATCCCAATCTGGGAGATCCTCAACGTGGGAATCTCCAACCACGTAGACATGCTTCTGCCCAAGTTGGAGAGGTCATTGAAATAGAAGCTAATTATGAAAATTTGATTTTGGGATGAAATCATCTGGACGTTCTATTCCAGACGAATTCATCCGATTTGGGACGATATCGTCAGATCGTCGACGATATCATCCAATGGTCAAAACAACTTCTAAAAATGGCACAAAAAATGAGGTGAGCGGTTAACGAGCGGTTTCGGGGTTAAAATTCAAATTTTTACTTTTTACTAATGGTTTAACTGCGCCAATTTTAGGGTGCTACATTTTGCCCCCTCTTTAGCAAATTTTTTGAAGAAAATGCATTAAATACGAGTTCTTTACGCTTTATGAGAAAGCAAAAATTTATTCCATTTTTTAGACGATGATTCTAGGTCGAATCGTATGACTATTTGCTATGGTGCCCCCTCCGAGTTTTTACCCAAATTGAACGTTTGAGGTAAAAGCATGAAAAAGCAAAAATTGAAAAATGTCATTTTAAAAATAAAAATAAGAAAAATAGGGTAAAACCCTAATTCATTTTTACTGTTCACTTTTGCTGTTTCAAAGCTCTATAGGCGAAATGGTGGAAATGGTGCACAGATCGACAGAGGTCTAGCGCGGGTTGCGGGTAAGGATCTAAACCTAGTGTACTATGTTTTTAACTTGATTTACTTGATTTTTTTATTTGAATTTTAATTGTTTTTGGGCATCGCGGCCATTTTTAGGTCGTCGATGACATCGAGTTGAAATCATCCCAATTTCGTCGAAATCAAAGAAATAGGGGCGATCCTATCGAATAAGGGGCGATCCCTAAATTGAGGAACGGAGACGATTTCATCCTATTAAGGACGATTTTGTCTAAATTTGGTATGATATCGTCCAATAATGGGCGATATAAACTTTTATGGGATGATTTTAATTTTAATTTTAATTTTAATTGATTTTTTTAATGATTATGTACTAATGGTTTTTGTTGTTTTATTGTTTATTTTGCAGAGGGGATTACTAAAGATTCAGAAATGGAAATACAGAGGTCTAAGGGATGACTTAGCCATGCTCGATCAGTCCGAGTGATACAGACTGGCAGAGGTAGGACTGCAACATGTGGCAGAGATGCCACAACTTCCTACAGACATGGGTCTACTGACAGCCCTAGCAGAGAGATGGTATCCGGAGTTGTCTTGCTTTCGGCTATCGACAGGGGAGATGACTCCCACTCTAGAGTATGTATGGAGGATCTTGAGGATCCCCATACATGGTCGATTCATGATGCCTTCGACCAATCAGGGCCACACCATGATAATATTGTGCAGTGACCCAAGCTTTACCCTAGATAGTGGCAGAGTGAACATTGAGGCTTTGAGGCAGATGCCTAGGGCATCTCGGTTGACCCAAGTTTTGGCAAGGGTGGTGGGTGGCCTTCTTCTATGCCACCAAAGTGGATGTAGATTACCATGGCTACTGTCATATGTGGTCTATGACATGAGAGACCATGAATACAGGTTTGCTTGGGGTAGCTTTGTACTGTGTTGGTTGTATAGGATCCTTTACAAGGTTGTATATAAGGGAGGTTGATGTCTGGTGTTGACATCACTGCTACAAATTTGGTGTTGGGAGCACATTGCGGTGCGAAGGCTGATAGGGCTTCCACTGATAGGAGTTGACCGGGAGAGACCCCGGGTTTTCTATTGGTGGCTCTAGAGAGGGTCATAGTGGCGGATAGATCTGCCAACATCCCGAAGGTTGCTGGATGACCTCACCCTAGATCGAATCACCTAGATACCATGGATATAGCATCCAAGGTGGGTATAGTATGGACAGGAGTTGGCTCACATTAGGCGAGTCATATGGTTGAGGACAGAGTGGGGAGAGGTAGATCTCCATCGCTACGACCGAGTTTTGAGGCAGTTCGGTCTATAAGAGGGTATCCCTTCTCTTAGGGATTATGAGTACTCACAGACTATGTGGGATAACACCACACTAAGCGGGGCTCCAGACATGCAGTGGTTCTAGAGTCAGGATGCTGATGATGCCCCCATTCATCTAGTGGATGGGGATGATGTGGGGGTAGTAGACGGGTATGATTCCTGGTATGCAAGTATCCACCCTCCTCAGATGATGAGGGCATAAGGTTTGATGCACGTTGTAGTGCAACAGATGGAGAGATAGTGCTAGGCTTCCATCAATGCAACGAGGGGTCGTAGAGGGAGGGATCAGTGACGACCTCCTCAGGAGAGACATCGAAGAGCTCCACAAGCTTCGAGGAGACAACAACAGCCAGAGAGGAGGGAGGAGAGGATATAGGAGAGGAGAGAGGAGAGGAGAGATAGCCTCCCTCCTCAACAGAGGGATGGGCCACCGTCGCTCAATAGGGGCAAGGGTGTCGAGGTAGAGAAGAGCAATAAGATGGTAGCTCTCTAGGAAAATAATGCCTGCCTACAAGCTCAGGTGTAGACTCTGCAGGATGAGGCTACATGACTCAGGGCTCGGGGTAGAGGGGTGAGCATTCTGGAACTGGAATGAGCGGTTGCTCAAACCACATTCTATCAAGGAGTGTACTACCAGCTGGTTCTAGAGATCCAAAGGATACAGTTTCCAACCAGCATTGCAGAGTCGATCAGGATGGGGTCATTGAGGACATCATCATGATTGACGTCAAGGACCCACAACATAGTACGGGCTTCAATGGGACCACCTCCTCCACATCAGGGAGGGAGAGGAGATGAAGCTAAGAGCTCGAGGTCTTCTCAAGGCTAGATGAATATTGTACATAGACTATTTTTGAGATGATTGAGTATGCCAGGGTATATATTGTGGTATACAAATCCGTTTTGATATGATGTATATACTTCTTGATATATATATGATGTTCCTTTTGTGATATGACTTGTGCATATGTTTTACGATGTTTTAATATTTCAATTGTTGATTGACTATTCATGTAATTATGTCGTTGAAAATATTATAATTTTATGTCATGCTATAAAATTAAATGAAATAATCTGATGTAAACAAACTGGTTGTTGTGGTGTGTTTTGATGAAAATAAAGTGACTTCTAAAAATAATTTCAAAGGACATTATCGTTATCACATGACCATTTCATGGAGTCGTTGCTCGCTAGGTCATTAAGCTAATCCCGGTATGAGAGAAATATTGCTAAAAGTAAAAGGGTGCTTAAGAGACTTTCTTAAGACTTTGTGTTATGATGATGAAAAATGATGATAGTGATGATTTTTTTTCATATTTCCATGAAAATATTTATGCATGACATATTAAAAAAATATGATTTTTGCTAGGCATAAAATTCCTAAGTATAATAGAAATTTGAACAATTCCCTAGGAATTATACCATTGTCACAAAAAAAATGAATGTTGACATAATGAAATGAAATATGAAAGTTTTCGTTCTTTTTAAAGCACAATTGTGTAACATAATGATTTAATCCATATGCTTTTATGGATTAAATAAATGGGAAATAAAATTAAAACGATGGTTTGCGCTAGGCATAGAATTTTAGATATAGACTTATACCATCATCGTGAAATCCAAAGAAGAAATTGATATAATAGTTTTATTGCATAGTTGATTTTTGATTTTGAGATAAACAAAAAATATAAAAATGAGGACTTGCACTAGGCATAAAATTCCAATTTAGGTTTAGGAACTATACCATCGTTGCGAAAGTCAAAAATATAAATGTGACTTTATTGCTAGCTTTTGAACATGTTTTGCAAGAAAATTTTGGATTTTTGAAAAAAAAATGTATTTAATTGATTTTACGCTAAACAGATATTCTCAAGTAAAAAAATCAAATTATTTCAGAATATTTGAATAAATATTTTAAATTATTTCAAAGACAAAATTTAGATTTATAAGGAACCCCATGTGCATACGTGAGTTCATTGTTGATCTTGATCTATCATAATGATACAAAATCTCTCAAATACAAATGTGTGTGCAATTGTATTGTTCATTTACCGATTTTGAGCAAGATAATTTGATACAAGTAATTTGAATTAACCAAATGAGTGTTCATTGACCATGATTTATATGCATGTAACCATACCAGACTACTATGTAAGTCGAGTCATCAAGAGCTAGCTGATCCATGAGCAGACATAAGTCTGTACAAAAGGTCGCTAATATGACAGACATATCACCACGCTAGGAGTTACCCAAGGCCAAGCGGGTTGGGCACAAACCACCTGTTATGGGGCTTACCTCATGATTTTCAAATAATTGAGAATTCCAGGGATTCAAGCTCATTCACCCTTCTTTTCTTTCAAAGGGGGGGGGAAGGATTTATTGCTTTTTGCTTTTTCTTTTCTTTTTCTATTTTTTTTTTTTTGTATTTTGCTTGCCACTGAGATAATGCTGAAATATTGTTGAGATGGTACAAAATGATAATGCTTCTGAATAATTTCTCTTTTTCTCATGATTTTTCTTGATTTTCTTTTTCTTTTTCTTTTTCTTCCCAGACTAGGGATACTTGCTCGGATTGGCTGTAGAGCAAGGGATTTTTATTCTGGGCAAGGGTGAGCTTGTCCTTTTGTCAATTCTCAAAGATTCTAGACCATGTGCATGATAGGATAGCAGGAGAAACTTTTTTCTCAAGATACTACTTCTACTATGTAGCATCGTTTTGAATTTGCAATGAAATCATTTTAATGTGAAAAGGTGTACTTGGTTCAAGTAAATAACAAGATCAGTTCTCTATGCTCAAAACTTTATTTAATTCAACCGTGGACTTCGATATAAGAGAGATTAATAATCATACCAAATAAGATCAAGATATTTATTCATGTGAGTGTGAAAGTGAGGGATTCCAGATAAATGCTAATTTATCCAAAATAACTGAAAATATAAATGCAATACTTCAAGAACTGATAGGTGAAAAATAGAAGATGTTTTTTTGAGGATTTTGATGATTTTGATTTTAACTTATGAATTGAGAGAATACATAATATTACTGTTTTTGAAATTTTTATATGAATTACTAATAGGAAACAATATGTATAATATATACAGTGACGAAATTACCAGATTTATGCATAATAGCGCTTAATATGCATAATTTTCATAGGTTATTTAAGATATTTACCATCTAAGGTAGCTAATCTGTATGCTCCCGATCCAGATTTAGTAGTGATAATATATGGCCCAAGCCAGTTAGGCTCGAATTTGCCTTTAAGATCTTTAGTTGCATTATTATTATTTTTATTTTCTTTTAAGACGAGGTCGCTGATATCAAAGGATCGATTATGAACTTTCTTAAGATATGCTCATTTGAGATTGTTATAGTAGGCACGAAGATGCTCTAAAGAATTAATACACTTCTCATCTAGCAGTTCCAACTGACTAAATCTGCCAGCATGATATTCATATCCTACTTCAGTATCTTGAAGTAGCAGAGCCAAAGAAGGAACTTCTAGTTCAAAGGGAAAAATAGCTTCAATGCCATAAACCAAAACAAAAGGTGAATTTCCCATGGGAGTTCGAATTCTAGTTCGATAAGCCCACAAAGCAGGATATAATTGAATGTGCCAATCACGGCCAGATTTATTGACCAGTCTCTTGAGGATTTTAATTAATGTTTTATTAGATGCTTCTGCTTGGCCATTACCCTGAGGATAATAGGGAGTGGACCAACAATGTTGAATTTTATATTTTTGACATAGTTTCTTTACATATTTTTTTTTTAAACAAGTTCCATTATCCAAGATAAGATTTGCAGGAATTATGAACCTACAAATAATTTGATTAAGAATAAACTTGGAAACTTGCATTCTAGTGCAAGAAGCTAAGGGCATAGCTTCGACCCACTTCATAAAATACTCGATGGTGGTTATGATGAATTTATGTCCATCAGATGACACAGGATTGATTTTTTCAATGATGTCTAAGCCCCGTTTTGAAAAGGACCAAGGAGATGAAATATCCTGTAGTTCTTATGCAGGTGCATGGACAAGGTCAGCATGTTTCTAACACTTGTCGCAATGGCACACGTAATCATGTGCATCATTCTCCATGGTAGGCCAAAAATATCCTGTCCTAAGGAGATTCTTAGCAATGGCGCTACCACTAAAGTGTTCCCCACAAGATCCATCATGGGCTTCACTCAAATCTGATCTAGAATCTTCTAGATTCAAACATCTTAATAGGATACCTTCAAAAGATCTCCTATATAACGTATTGTCAATTATTATGAAGCAACTTGCTCGTATACGTAATAATCGGCGTTGGTTTCTATTAAAACCTTCAGGGAAGGTCCCATTTTGAAGAAAATTGAGGATGTCAGTGTACCAAAGTTTAGGAATAGTTTTGTTTATTAGAAACACGTCCAAAGGTTCCAAGCATGATTTAGTTGAAGCGGGTTCCTAGAGTCGACGAATAATGATGGTAGCATATTCGTCATCTAACTCCAAGGGTAAAAGAGATGCAGTTGCAGCCATAGTGTCAGCCGCATGATTGCTAGTTCTAGGAATAGCTTCCAAGGTAACTTGATTAAAAAAAGATATTAATTGTAATACATATGCTTTATATGGGCATAATTTATCATCTCTGGTTTGATAAACATCGTTAATTTGATTTATAACAAGTTGAGAATCACCAAAAACTAATATATTTTTAATTTTTAGTGCCAAGGCAGCTCGTAATCCAAGTATTAGAGCCTCATATTCAGCAGTGTTATTAGTACAAGAAAACATTAATTTAAAGGATAGAGGTATGAGATGTTTCTATGGAGATATTAAAATAATACCTGCACCAGCCCCACTCATGCATCGGGATTTGTCAAAGTATAGGTACCATTGCTCTGAATGATCCACCTCTAGGTTAAGCCATTCGTCAAGAAACTTAATGACAAGGGGATGGGTGGATTCTAAGGGTGCAGCAGCTAATTGATCTACTATGATTTAACCCTTAATAGAATTATGTCCTATAAATGTGAGTTCAAACTCGCTTAGAGCAAGAACCCACTTCACTGTGCGACCATACAAATAAGGTCGACTCATGAGATACCGCAGGGGATCGGATTTAGCAATAACATATGTTTTCTGACTAAGCATATAATGGCATAGTTTCTATGTAGAAAATATGACTGCTAGACATAACTTCTATAATTTTGTGTAGTGGGTTTCATAACTAATTAATGTTCTGCTAATGTAATAATTAGTGCGCTCTCTTTTCTCATCATCAAGTTGAGCTAACATAGCTCCTAAAGAAAAATTTGAAGCATAAATATACAAGATAAATGGGTGATCAAGTTTAGGTGGCGAAAGTACAGGTGGGTTAAGAAGATATTTTTTTAGGAGTTCAAATGCTTCCTTACATTTGTCGTCCTAATGGAAAGAGACATCCTTCTTAAGAATCTTAAGAAAGGGTCCAATTTTATCCGCCAGCTTATCGATGAAGCGACTGATAGCTTGAAGCTTACCTTGTAGACTCCGTAATTCAGATATATTTGTAGGTGCAGGCATATCAGTGATAGCCATAATCTTGAGAGGGTCAATTTTGATGCCATGTAAAGAAACTATAACCCCTAATAATTTACCTAACTTAACTCCGAATATACATTTGGCTGGATTTAATCGGATAAGATATTCCCTTAATCGATCAAATACTTTTCTCAAGTCATCTAAATGGTCATATTTTTCAGTAGAACATGCTATAATGTTGTCTACATAATCATGTAGTATATCATGCATCATATCATGAAAGATATAAGTCATCGCTCATTGATAAGTTGCACCTACATTCTTCAAACCGAATGGCATCACTTTCCAACAAAAATTCCCCCAAGGGGTAATAAAGGCTATTTTAGCCTAATCTTCAAGACCTATCCTGATCTGATTATAACCATAAAATCCATCCATTAAGGATATCATTCCACTCCTATTAGTAAAATCAATGATTTGATCCATATTGGAAAGGGGAAAATCGTCTTTAGGACATGCAGTATTAATATATCTAAAGTCTGTACAAACCCTAATCTTAGTAGCTTCTTTCTTAGCTATTGGAACTACATTCAAGATCCATTCAGCATAATCAATGGCTTGTATAAAAATAACATTCAGGAGTTTTTCTAACTCCCCTTTGACTAGTAAGGCCACTTTAGGATGCATTTTTCTAAGCTTCTGCTTAACATGTTTAGCATTCGGATGCACTACTAGGTGATGCATAACTACATAAGGGTCTAAACCTGGTATATATTCATATTTCCAAGCAAAAACATCTTCATATTATTTAAGAAAAACAATGTATTTATCCTATTTTTCTTGACTCAATTTTGATCCAATGTTGATTATGTGAGGGTTATCCTTAGTTCCAATGTTAATTTTTATGACATTTTCTACTTCCATGTACATCTCTCTCAAAATTATGTGGGGCAGGTGAAACGCCCAATTCTTGTAATTTTTCCAAGGTTAGCTTGGATAATTCATCTTGAGGAGTCATGGCCTCAAGATGGGCTATACTAGGTATAGAGCCATCAAAATAAAATCCATTATTTAATAAATCCTTAACGGAGACATCATGGAAGATATCTCCCTCCAACTCATCGTTGGATTCAATGATCATCTCAGGATAAGCTATAGATAGCATATTACATGTGAATGTCTTATTCTTTAAATGCAAAGCATCACGTTCATCTAAATAATCTTGGTAACATATAAGATGGTCATCATCCTCAAATGGGAATGGCTAACCCTTACTAGAAAATAGGCCCACACCACATCGGGCGGGCCATGCTTCTACCTCAAAAGGTTCTTTCATACCATTCTGGAAAGGTCCCAAACCTTTCCCTTTATATCCCAATTTAAGCATTATAGGTTTGGCTTTAATATACTCATTAGTAAAATAACATCTAGCATATCCATCATAATGAGTTTTGAGGTTTCTAGGTATTCTACCCCAGTCATATACCTTATAAATAAAGGCACAGCTCCTAACTTGGTAAATACTTCCCATAGGCTGTGGGAGGCCTAAGGTATGAGGAGATGGTGGAAAATTATTTAAAATAAGGGAATCTTGCATAGAAGCATTTGTTTCTTCTGATATAATAATTTTAGATAGATCAGGTAAGAGCTCATCAGTAAGAGCATAAGAGGTAGAAGGAACATTCTGTACATCTTCTGATGTGGATAATATGAATTTTGTGGATGTAGACGATGTAGAGGTGTCGATAGATGGGTCTATTAAATCTATGGAAGTTATAGGAGTAGAACAAGAGACATTGGTTGTGGGATTAGGATCTTTCTTAGGTCCTAATGCGGTTTTTTCAAAATATGGTTGAGCTATATGTGGAGGTGCAACTGATGGAGAATAAGTAGATGACATTGTGGGTGTGAGTTTCACACGTTTAGATGAATAATGAGAATTAGGATGTGTGGATGACAGAGCAGGGCAAAATTGAACTCCAAAAGGTTCCATCAAAGCACACATATCAAAGGGTCTTGTATCACCATGAATGGTAACCAACTGATTCTTAAATTTGAACTTAACACATTTATGTAAAGTTGAGAGAACAGCTCGCATCGCGTTGATCCAAGTATGACCCAATAGTATATTGTACGATGCAGGGCAATGTACAATAAACACAGTCGTATCCAAGGTTCTTGGACCAACCCGCAATGGAATGGTAATAGCTCCACATGTTTCTTGTGTTTCATCATTGAAAGCTTTCATGATCATATCAATTCTTTTCATTCCATCACTTCTAAACCCAAATATTTTGTAGAAGTCAAAAGTGCAGATATTTAAAGATGAACCATTATCAATCAAAACTCGTTTGACTACTACATCTCCAATTAAGGTAGTAATATACAAGGGGTTATCTTTATGTAAAATATGTTGCAAAATGTCTCTATATTGGAAGTCAATACAATCAACTTCATGAGTTATTATAGTATGTGCCATGGCTTCAGGTTGAATGTCTTGTGGTACCATCATCTGACTTAATGTGAGCATTAATTCATCTCTATGTGTAGGAGAAGATTTTAAAAGGTCCAAGAGAGAAATTCTAGTCGTAATATTTGATAATTGTTCATTAATATTATAAGGAGGTTTAGGTTGAACATTAGGTGAATGATTCCCTTTATTAGGAACCTTCAAAACAAATGGAGTTGATCCACAATTCTAAATTTGATCTTGTTGATAATTTTGAGCCTGTTGTCTAGTAATAGCTCCAATGGTACCCACAATATTATTTTGTGGATGATGAATGGGTCTTGGTCTAGCGTTTATAGCTAGCTCATTAGAAATTAATTGGTGAGATGAGGGTCTAGTAGTGACTCTTCTTGGAAATGGCTCTTCTGGAACCATATAACTTGTGATAGGGTGAATAGGATTTGATTCATCATTAGAACTATTCGATTGATTTGATGTGATTTCCATATCACTCTTAGTCTCGTAATTTGTATCACTAAGATCAAGTATCTAAATATTATATAGGGGCCTGGTTGCAACCACGGATAAAGTTGTTTCAAATATTTCTAGATCATGAATAGGTAAATGCCCACTAATAGTTCCTACATATCGGGCAGGAGGAGGGACATTATGATGTTCAATTTGATTAGCCACCTCCTTACCATGTTTTGGTAAGGGATGTTGAAATATGTCCAATGACTGATTGGCATTATGATTCTGTTTTTGTGGGGCATTCTTTTAAACATTATTAAGAGGATTTTTCTTAGGTTGAAATGCTTGCACCTCCATCTCATTGTTATCAATCAAGTCCTATATTTTATGTTTTAATCTTTTACAAGAGTTGGTAGTGTGTCCAGGTCCTCAATGGAAGTCACGATGTAAATCTGCTCTGTATCTGGGTATAATTGGATCAGGTTCCCAGATATTTGGTAATTGAATTAAACCTCGTTCTAATAATTGTGATAGAATAGTTGATAAAGGTTGATTTAACCTAGTAAATTCTCGAGGAGGTTTATCAGGAAGTTTCAGTATAAACTTTTTCGTTGTGTTCGCAGCATTAACATTAGCAGTATTTTTGCTATCAATGACTCCATCACCCATAACTTTTTTATTCTTATATTTATTTTTGAATGTTTTCTCATCGTCTCTCTTTTTAAGTTGGACTCTCCTAATGAGAGCATCTTCCACTCTTCGGGCTAAGTCTATAGCCTGATCGAAGGTGGTCAAGGTAGCAGTTGATAATTCGTAAGATAGTTGCTCTTGCAAATTATTAATAAATATGTCTAACATCTCCCTATAAGGTAGCAAAAAGTGCAATTTTTCTATCAACTATCTCCACCTAGCTAGGAAATCATCAAAGCATTCATCTTTCCCCTGTTTCAAGTTATACAAATATTTAATGGTCACATCTCTTTCGATGTAAGCACTAAATTGATGAACAAAAGACTCGAAAGTTTCTTCGAAATTCCTCAAATAATTAGTGGATAATTGATAATACCACTCTAATGCCATTCCTCCCAAGCTTTTTGGGAACATTTTTAGTAATAACAAGTCATCATGTGATATATCATGACATGCTATCCTAAACATACGAATATGCTCTATGGGATATTCGGTTCCTTTATATATGGGAAGAACAAGCATAGGAAAATGTTTAGGATATAGTTGTGCTATGACTATAGGATATAAATGCTGACTACACATCTCTCGATAATTGTACGAGGGACGGTAGGGATCTATCTGGTCCATGCAAGAAACTAACTGTTTCACCATGAATTCTAGATTGCTAGTTTGTCCATCATATTGGTTCGGTGGCACATAGGTATGGGATCTATGAGCGTATGATGGTGTGACACAAGGATTAGTTGTTATATTGCTATTATGCAAAGTGTTGGTAGGAAGAGTATTATGAAGGGGATTTGTAATAGTATTATGTTGTACCTTATATTGTTGGTAATTGGTGTTCGGTTTTGTTTTGGATTTTTGTTGATTTAAGGTATGTTGATCGATAGCTTGGAAAAATAGAGCAGTAAATGATGGTTTATTTTGTGCGGGAATGACCCTAGGCTTGTTAACAGGCACTTTAGATCATTGGGTAACCTATTGTTGTTGCATGTTCTGGATCACAACTGCCATATCCAAATTGGATGGTCCAGCTTGATCACTCTCTTGATCAATAAAAGACAAGGTATTAGTGCATGTTTGAAATACTTCTTCCAGAGTTGCTTGAGTGTCACTAATTTGATCCTTGTCCATATGGGCTGCTCTATTAAAAACACCAATATTAGTGTTAATGAACTTCTAGAATTGTTCCATGTTCTCAAAAGTGATGGCTCCTCCCGAAGACATTTTAGGGGATGAGGATCCTTCCTCTCTAATAGTTTCTTCTTGTTCATTTGCTATAGCAAGCTCTTCTTCTTGTTGGTCTAGGGTTTCTTCTTCCAAAACTTGGTCCTCATGAGGGACATTTTGGTCAGTTAATGGTCTTCCTAACCAATCCTCATCTTCTTCGGTTTTTTTTCCATTCCTAAGTCTAAGCATTGTGCTAAACTTAGGTTTTAGCAAATATATATACTTATATATATATATATATATATATATATATATATATATATATATATATATATATATATATGCAATAGGGTTGAGAGGTATATATTTTAACTATATACCTACTATAATATTTTAAAGGAAATGTTTTGTTATTATTTTTTGTTTTTTGTGTTTTTTTTGTGTGATTTTATTATATTATTATTTTACGAGAATAAAAATAACAAACAACATGCTAGTTATAAGAAACAATAGTAGAAAGACTCACTTAGTTTTCTATGAATAGTTTATGGATATCATTGATAGGGTCAAGTTCATCAAGAGTCATGAAATGCTCCTCTTCAAATTGGAAGTTGTTTTTCAAGAACTTGACAAAGTGTGCTATGGTAATATGATCTATTTTAGACTCTGACATGTAAAAATAAAGTTCATGGCAATACTCTCGATACAACACAGCTCTAGGAACTCTATTCCATCTCTTTCTATTCGTAAGAACGACTTCTTGATTCTCTATATGAGATAGAAATTTATGTACTACAACTGCATTCTCAAGGTATTCCTCAAAGGTGTATAATTCAGAAGACACAAGTGCTCTTTTATTGGCTAACCACCTATGGCAAGATCTCTGAAGTTCGTGGTACAAATTCACTTGATCAGGATCCAGGATTCTATCTAGGACAAACCTCTTAATTTGCCTAAGTTTTGCAGATCTAGATTTAATAATACCCAATCTCCTATCAAGTTCATCCCACAAAGGTTGGGCTCTATATGTTTGAGGTACTCTAAGCATAGAAGTAATCTCTATGGTCGTTAATTGATTTTCAACATTTACGAATACTGCTCGTCTTCTATTATAATCTACCATCTAAGTATGATATGCAAATTTAACAATTTTCTAATGATTCTAGATGTTCTTAATAATGTGTTTTTTTTTTTTATTGTTTTCAAAAGGTGTTTTAGTTTCACGTCGGGTTCACCAAAATGTATTGCCCAATTTTTTTGCACCCTTACCTTTAGGCTAAAGGATCCATTCCCGAAATGGGGATGTGAAAAGGATGGAACAATACCTCAGACGGAGAGGCCCTTTGAAGGTCACACCTCTCGGGGGAGGGGTATAAAGGTGAATTTTCAATGGATGGTGGGGTTCACTAGGAAAATTTGAGTGACAGTTTCCATGCCTAGGTTGATAATGGGTTTGACTTGTTCATTTTATGTTCAATCATTCAGATTCCTAGGTTGGCAAAAATGAATCTAAGCTATTCTATATGACAATTCTAATTTATATGAAGACAACAAACATAAATGAATCCTAATGTGATTAAATGCAGAGAATATGTTAAATGGAGAAGAGTACACCTGATTTCTGATGTCTGATGAAGATTTTGAAGCTTGTAGGAGTCCAGATCATCTTGGATATGATAGGATCATCTGTAATTGTACAAAATCATCCCAAATCATAGTCAATCATCTGAGATCACCCAGGATCATCAGCGACCTGATGAATTTGTTAGACGAATTCATCAGAAACCTGCAATCAAGAAAACAGACTCCAAAAACCAAAAATACTATTGCAAGAATGATGCAAAGTGATAGAAATGAGAGTGTAGATGCTTAAATAACAAATCCAGATATCAAATTAAATGAGATGCAATGTTTTGGTAACTTATTTTGAATTTTATCATGCAATTATGCTAAATGAGGTGAACTCCAAGATGCAAAATAGAAGTAAATTAATCTAATACAACAATAAATAAAGAAATGAGGTAGAAAATGCAAAATTGGGACTTTGATTGCCCCCAAGTTGAATTGGATTCAATATCATCTACAATCATACGAGATCGTCGCCGATCTTGATAAGATCACCCAAAATTGTGGTTGAATCGTCTGCGACGATCTGAGCTATCTTCGACTGAAACACAGTGAAATCCTACAATAGAAACTTGAAAACACGAATATAAAATCTTGCAGGGACTTAGGGAGAGCAGGCATGGGAAGAATGCAGTCAGGGAATTATGGGATGAAGGCAGTTAGGAATCAAGGGGATAAACTGGAAAAATCCCAGTTTATATAGGATTAGGGGGAGGTTAGGAGGTTGGGTATCATCCCAATCAAGGAGATCCTCAATGTGGGAATATCCAACTACGCAGACACACTTCTTCCCAAGTTGGAGAGGTCGTTGAAACAGAAGCTAATTATGAAAATTTGGTTTTGGGACGAAATCATCTGGACGTTATGTTCCTGACGAATTCATCCGATTTGGGACAATATTGTCCAACGGTCAAAACAACTTCTAAAAATGGCACGAAAAATGAGGTGAGTGGTTAATGGGCAATTTCGGGGTTAAAATTCAAAATTTTACTTTTTATTGATGATTTAACTGCACCAATTTTAGGGTGCTACAATAATCCCTAGCCTGATATACACCAACATACTCAATATAAAAGATCCAATGAGAAGGCAAAGAGAAAGAGTCCTTAGAGCAGTAGGCAGAAGAAAATCACAAATAAAACTAAAAGATAATAGTTGACTATGGAAATTCTATGAACTAACCTTTGACGTAATCATCAAATTGTTCTTCCCCTAAAGCAATATTATATTCAAAATATTATATATTCTTCTTTGAAAAATAAAGCATTCAAAATGATCTCCCATAGCAACTGAAAATAGACTGACACGCATACCAAAAATATTTTATCTTCCCTAAGTTTGCTTGCATAAATGACATAATATTTAAATTGCTAAATTAAAACTAGAAAATCATCAATCATTAAATTATATCCTATCTATCTAGAAAGGTTTACAAGATCTTTTACGTCAAATGAAAAGGCATTCTAATATTTTTAAAATTACAATATTTATAATCTTTGGTCTTCATTTTAAAACTTGCAAAGGAAGGTTATTTCATCTAACGGTGAGATTTACCATGATTGTGCAAAAACCAAAACAAATCGTATATTTATTTAATGGATATAATAATTATTTAATTAGATGTTTATGCTCTTGGTTTAATCCAACAAAATCAATACTTTGTTTAAGGCTAAGGTGAATCATTTAATAATTCAACTAGACTCTGAACTCCTCTATGCTCATAGACCACTTCAAATTTATAGCTATATTCTTCTAAATTCATTAAACTCAAGCTAGATAATTTGTTTTCATTTATTTTTTATGATAATTTTGAGTAAAGAATGATTATTCTCTACCTACTTTATATGGTTGACAGAAATGCAAGAACAAACTGAAATGTTACTTCACAAATTTTTGGTAGTACAAACACATGGGAGCATTATATTTATACAATGCTATTCAACACAATTGATAAATAATGCATGCCTTACAAAAAATACCATTCCATTTAAATATAAACTCCATAATCAAATCTATGCTCGATAATACCCACATAGTTTTTCACAGTGGGAATCAAGTTTCAAAATTAACACATCATTGAATAGCTTTCTTAAAATCAAACACTCCACTATTACTCATTTTACCTACTCTAGTTCTAAAATAAATATCGATATCTGAAATTATTGGATATCCCTTTGCAACATATGTCATATGATTCCAACAAACAAATTATAAATCCTAATATATACTTTTCCCAAAGCAATAAATTTATTAATACAATCTAAATTATATGATTATAAATATAAATCAAACTCACCTTACAAGAGGAACATTCGTCTCTAATTAAATGAACCTAGCCTTGGAATAGTTATTCACTCAGTGTATTTCAACATACAAGAGTAATTCATAAACAATTCATTTAATCACCTACTCTAACTTATAGATTAAAATGAATGTATTGAAATTTCCCAACAACCACAAGTAACTCAAATGCATAATAGGTTTTCCAAATTACTAAAGGAAATGAGTTATCCCGTACATAAATGTCAAACAAAGCTTCGTCGGTCAGCAACTTCACCATGAAGATCTTCTACAAGGTAGGCAGAAAGATAAATGGTATTCATTAATGGGTCAGCATAGCCTTTATGAATGCAATCTATCAATGAATCTAGCACACAGACACTTATATGCATATTACCAATGCATGGAGCACGTAGGCACACAAAAAACTATTATATATTTATTGTTATATTTTATTTTTATGTATATGATTTAAGGTAAAATAATGCATCATCAAACACCATACATTGTAGTGTCCCTCACTGAGTCAAAACCACACTTATAGAAGTGGTTTTACGGTACTATTAAACTAACCTATGTTTTGGTTAGTACTGAAAGGAGGAAATTTTAAAGTAAAACTTTAGTATCTAAACTAAATTTATAGAGATCATAATATTTAACCATCACATTATTTATTCAACATACTTTGAATTCAATAGACCAGTAGCAGAAACTAATATATTCAAGAAAACAAAGCATCATAAGAATAGATATGACCTGGGAGGTTTGTTGATAGTATTTCACAAGCAATCGTCCAATACTTAAAGAAAAACTCTTAAACATCAACCACTGGAATCCCTATCCAGTAATGCTTCTACCATGCTTATATAACAAGACGAAGGTAAATATCGAATGCCATGCAAGAAAACATACAAGTAATAAAGTTTGGAATTATTTCCAACTGGCAATAGACTTCAGGGTCCACACTGTTTAATTTAATTTTACTTTTATTATTATTATTTATTTATATTATTATTTGTATTTTTAAATAGTACTTTATTATACTTATGTATGTGTTTTTATATATATTATTATTATTATATTATCATTATATTATTATTATGTAGATATCAATGTTTGAATTTTTAATATATATAATCACAAAACTAGATTCAATCAGCAAACAACTAAAAACTAATGTATGCAAAATGTAGCAAAACTTCATCAAGCAAACATGCATATGATGCAACAAAAAAGATACCCCTAAATGAGTTTTCCTCTCAGTGAACTTCCATGTACTCACAGGCTATTGTGCGGATCATTTCCCACCTTACCTCTTGCAGACAACCCTATCTTTCCACCTATAAGTGGGCACCAGGTACTACTTGTAGACACTAAAATTTGGTCAATCTGATTATGCTACCATAAGAAAAGGCTAAAATGACATACCAAGGCCCCTAGGGTAGCCCTTAGTAGGTATACAATGGTTCTAACCACTCAGTACAAGTTTTTGGAAGGTTTCAGGCCACTTTGGGGACATTTTGAACACCCTGTTTCTATTCATCCCACCTTGGAGCAAATAATAGCATTCATCCCAGGGTGAGACAAATAGCAGGTTTGACCGACAAAAATTCAAATCTAGACAAATGGCGTTTGGCAACGGTCATATTCTTACCTATTCTCACCCACAAGTTAGAGCATGCAGCAAAACTTATGACATGCTCCATGAATGAGGTCAATTTGGGAGATTATTTTCCCCCTCCAATGCATGCCATCCTGGTGGCCAAGTGGCACCTCTTGCCCTACATGCCCTTGCATGTCTTTTGACCCATAAGCCTTTGTGGGTTATAAATTGGATGTATTTTCCACACAAAATAGAGAGGAATTTGAGGACAAAGCAATGGAGTGCTTCCAAGATTTCCTTTCACCCTTTTGTACCATTTCTTACCTCGAAATCTCTACCTAGCAAAGGAGGTTTGCGAGGGAAATAGTAGGCGTAATTTATCACATAACTGAACCTTCTAAGTGAATTCCCTCACAAAATTTGATGACAATACCCTCCATAGTATTTTGTACCATTTCCTAATGGAATTAGTGGCAACATTTAGGCAAAAATGGTGGGTATCCCACCCCTGGGCACCCCCTAATTTGTGACAGTCCTATTCGTTCCACCCTGTGATGAATATAAATATATCAAAAAAATTCTAAATATTTTTAATTAGTTATTTTCTACATATTAATATCATGCTGCATTTCAAATTTCATGTCATTCTGAGTTATATTGGTCAATATGTTGCTATTTTAGTGTTTTGTAGGGTCTCATGCAGGTCCTCGGCGGTCATCTAAAGGAACGCCCAATATATCATTAATTTTGCAAATATGATCATATGGGTTTCCTTAAAATGTTATTTTATGTATTATGTCCAATTTTTTTTCATTTTGGATATATGTAGGGGCATAAATTGTTTATTTTGGGTTTTGTAAATTATGAACAGTTATTGCAATTACGAGGCACCAACGGACTCAATATCGGTGCAATTTATAGTTATATATTCCAAAAATATTCTATTTTAAATCCCTCTGCAATTTCATGTCATTTGGAATTGATTTGATACAATATATATGCATGTGCTCACTACTAATCTTTTAGTGCATGTGGGGATTGCATGCTTTACATCATACGCACTTGCTACTTGATGTTTCTTGTTTCTATGTGTGTAGGTTTATGTTAGATAATACATTGGGAAGCAACATGAGACACAAATATCAAAGACACAATATGGGTACGAGGAAAGACACTAGATGTGCACCTAGATGTTTGGCGACAGCATTGGCCTGCCCACTTTGATTATGGGTACGAGGAAAGACACTAGATGTGCACCTAAGTTACTTGAAGGACTTTGATCCTTGGGAACCCTATTTGTAAACATTTCTCTCCCCCTGTGTCTACCCCATGATTTGCCTCGATATCACCCTGTGGTGTAGGAAGAGGAACAAAAAACTGCATCTTAGCAGCACCATCCCTGAAAGTATCCTATAAAGCATGGATCTGTAGCATGAACTACTCTATGGTGGCATCCTTTTATGCTATGGTAGCATATCGCTGCCACATCTGGATCTTGGTCGACTAGAGCTCAGCCTTGACCTCATGCAACAATGCTCTCAGAGGAGAATCTCTCTCCTTGAGCTCTAGCTCCTCCTCATCCTCATCAGGAGCCTCTTGCTCCTTCGTTGCCACCTATTCTACTAGTTGACCCCATACCTCAGTCCTGGCTCAAAATATGCACCCTGTCAGAACTGCACCATCACCTCTGCCATCATCCTTGCGACCCAAGATACCATCACCATGCCACATTCGATCCCCCCACAACTGAGCAAACGCCTTTGTAACTCCCCCAAAAACTCTTGGGGCAACCACTAGGGCATCCTCCTCATCTGATAGGTTTGTGATCCATGGTAGGGGAAGATCTCCCTCTATTGTGAGGCTCTTGTATACAAATGGAATAAGAGGCACATCCTGTTGCAGCCTGTACTGATGAAGAACTTGAGAGTAGAAGAAATGCTCCTAGATGCCAACCTTGCAACCGATGAGCCACCACTCATGTTGCGTCCTAGATATGAAACTAGCAAGATAATCCCAAACTGGGCACTCATGATATGGCCACCAGATGACATCACTAGCCCTCAACCCAGTAAAAGTATCAATGTAGTGAGAAAACTCCCCTACATGAGGATTACTCTTGCGTCCCTCGCACCATCAAGCCCATCTAGCAGCGTAGCACTGTATCCACTCCTCTATGAATGTAATATCGATAGGAATCCTTTTGGGGAAATCTACCTTGATGTGCTCCCATCCCTAAACCTGTAATAGCAAGCTACAAGTAATATCGATGTGACCTCATCGACGGATATGATACAGCTCATCATAGCACTGGACCAATAAAGACCTTCCCCATGCATAGATGATGGGTGTCTCACTGTCCATCAAGTACTGAACCATCACAAGAAGGTTCCATGGGAACCTCAAACCTGAGCAGTCTGGGATCAAGACATTGCTGATAACCATCAGCAACACTGCATGCCTCATCGTGAAGACCTTCATCTCATACCACTACAAGATAGACACTCCTCCAAACTTGGTATCCTTGAAGGCCTCCACAGAGTGTCCTCTGAACACCCAAAGAAATACAACATCATGATCATTAGTGGTCGATGATGTAATGGCCACTCCATCAAAAGGAAGACAAAAAATCCTATACACATCCTCCGGTGTAATAGTCATCTCGTCGGTAGGAAGGTGGAAGGTGTTGGTCCGAGGGTCCCACCAATGGACCAAAGCCATAAGTTAGGCACGATATGACATGATGTGAGGTAGCCTAGTGACATACTGGAGCCCACAGGCCTTGAGCCAGGCCTAGTCTATGTCATCCAATAGGGGTATAAGGTCATTTAGGAGCTTCAGGTCATGAGCCCGAGCATCAAGAATCTAAGAGCAAAAGAGAAAGCAAAGCATAACTACAATGCATCTAAGGTATGAACCATAATAAAACATGAAAATGGTGCAAATAACGATAGGCTACTCCAATTCTAAGCAAAAATAAAAATAAATGCAGCTAATTATGCAAAAAAATTCAAAAACAAGTCAAAAATTCAAAAAAAAATAGTTAATCATGCAAAGAAATTTAAAAATTCTACAAATGGTTCTTAGTTGTTGTCGACTCCAGTGACCAAAAATCAGTCACTAAATCTGAGACCAGCCAAGCCCCAATGGTCAAAATTCTAACCGTTGAAATTCAAACATGGCCACTCTAAGCGACAACAGCTAGGCCAAAGGTCGAGTTGGCCACTCTAAGCAGCAGCGACTAATAGGTGATGAAGCAGAAGCATCTACCCTAGGTCAAAAATAACAAAAAAATCAAAAAAGAACAAATGGTGGCAAACCCACCACATAAAATCCTAAACTAAGCCTAGCTACGGGTTTAATTCATTTCCAACAGGTTTAATGAGGTTCGTTTACTGATTACTTAGTATAGTTTATTTTACTCAAAATGATGAAAAAAATAGGGTTAAGGTTTTGGATAGTACCTAAGAAGATTCAGCTCCTCCACTCTCTGATGTCTCACCATGTGTAGCCATGGTTATCCACAATCCAACAACACTCCAAATCATAGGAGTCACTTTCGTAAATAGAGCTCTGACACAAACTAACAACTAGTGAAAGTGATTGGTCAAAACCCTAGGGTTAATTTTTATTTTCCCAAATTATGGCTCATCCGTTTCTGTCATCAGTGGCTCAAACTTCTTGGCCGCTCAAGATGAGAGTGACCACAAGCAGGAAGTTGGCGATCGTTGGACCGGATAGCGACCAAAAGCCTAAGCAAAACCAGGATGGATTATCTCCATGAGAAGCAACAAAAACATTAAATAAACACATTTTCATGATTCATGGTCATCATAATGATCAAAATATAAAAAAAAAAATTGCATAAAAATGAATCTTAAGTAAGCCTCCTATCAAGTTGCTTATTCTATCAACTTAGCGGTTGCAATGATTTGCACTCGATGCAACTCGGCAAGATGAGTAAGTTACCATGGGGTTACTTGGGGAAAAACTTTCATTTTGGAACTACAATGTGCCTCCTTCAACCCAAATAAGAACAAGATGGTCAGATTGCTCCACGGGTATGAAGGAATCATCATAATTCTCTTATGATATCAAAAACACTGAGCCAAGTGAGGTAGTACAAGCACAAATAGAATCTCTCATCCTAATTCTCTAAGAAGGCTATTTATGGTTGTACCGCTCCTCAGGATAGGATGAATGATTATCATAAACAATTAAACTTACAATTGGATGGGGGTTTTCCCATTAAAATTAAAAAACATTATAAAGGAACTAAAACCAGTATTCATATTTGGTCAAGTGACTCATCGCTTCATTCATTGCCCTTCCCCCACCAATTCATTGTGAGGGGGTAGTTTGAAACTTCAAATCATCATAATAAAAATCAACAAAAGGTCGCTTGATCATGTAAAAATTATGTTCATCCTACGAATCATTGCACTCAAATCTTAAAAAACTTTTCCCATTTGTTGGGGTCATAAGCAAAAATGATATCTTCAATTTGTATCTCTTCTTCGATTGGTTCTATTGTAGTGACTTAAGCTACCCGATTGTGTTTTAGGAATGAGTGCAAGTGAACATGTGCAAGCCCTGTGCTAAATTAAGCCTTCAATCAGGTTGAAGCAATGATTCAAGGATGCGTTCCATCTGGCATGATTAGGCCATCCATCGTTTATCAGATCAATGATCATTGTACACCCTAAAAACATAGCAGTCTATGTTTTTGCCTTGCACTATGTCTATTACTCAGTGCATCACAAAAAGGAGGATCTATAGACACCTAAAACATGTCATGACCAGGGAGACTACTTACATGGGTACACTCATAGGTCATGTGACTAAACCTTGGGACCTTCCAAGTGTCAAAAGTGGTTTTTACCACTCATTTGGGGCATTTTAGCCCATCCAAGCCTGACCGCTATAAAATAGAGTGGCCAAAATCTAGTTGTTGTAGCTTAGAGTGGCCAAACCTTAGCCACTATAGATGACAGAGGCTAAGCTCTTAATGCACTTTATCGTCCTTTCAGCCTAATCTTGGGTGGAAGTGGCAGTCTACATGCAATAAGAACGAGCAGGGATAACTTTGCATTCCCCCTCACAGCCAGTCTACATGGAGTACTTAAAGTCCAGATTTAGACTTTAGTTAAACAACATAGAAAAAAAAAGAGCTTCTCATGCTAACACCTAGTATGCATGAGGGATTTAGTCCTAGGGTTGAACATTGACCTAGGGTTTCAAAAAAAATTATAAGGAGTAAACCTAAAAGCACTAGTGGACCTTCTGGACTTTCTTTGATCAATTGAGACATTCTTGCAACTACTTAGACCTTCTTTCATCAATCAGAGAGAGGGATAGCATCATACATTAAAACATTGAATAGGTGGGATCATTGAGGAGAGCTTCTAAGATACTTGGAGAGCTTCCCTTGGAGATCGATTCTTGTAGTGGAGCCCTTGTCGGATTGGAGGGTAAATATGAACACATAAGGTAATCATCTTAACATTAGTGGTGGAATTGAGCCCATAGCTTTTGGATTGAGAAAGAGATATTTCACCTTAGCGGCCATTGTCCTAGACAGTGGTCCGCAACCTAGTCTAGGGTTTTAGGTGTTAGTTTCATTTATTCTATTTTATCTCTCATTTTAGTAGCATAAACTCTATTTCAGTTATTTGTTTGCATAGTACTAGTTTCATTGCATTTATTGAGATTATTCATTGCTAACAGCCTCATCTAGGGAGGCAATCTTGAACATCTAAGTGTGTGTTGTTGTTTCATTGGTTTCAGGGCTACAGGTTCTATCGAGCAAATCTGCAACATACGAGTACAAGAAGATCCCTCTAGCAATCAGACATATAGAATGAGGCATCTGTAACCCCTCATATATTTTTGTGTGTCACTGGGAAGCCTTATAAAGTGTTCCCCCCTGTACGAGGGGATATTTCATACACTTACTACCCTCTTCTGTGTGTAAAATCATGTATCAAACAAAGGGTATCCCTCGGAGGGATTCATATGTAACCTAATATGGAGAATATCAATAATAAAAGCATTCGTTCATTTACTTCTTCACATTTTGGTTATATCTGCTTTATGCCTTTCATTTGTTGCATGTTTAATATCAAAGGATTCAAATGAATCGCAAGTAGAGTAGTCGATGGACGGCACGTCGCTTCCCTGGGTTCGCTACAATCACAAAAGGATATTTTTACAAAACTTAAAATTTGGAAAATTATTTTCCAAGATTGATTCTACAAATTGAAAAAGAGTATTTAATCATCTCACTAGGGAGTTATAAGGTAGACTACTCCAAAGGATCTCAAAATAACTAGAATTTAATTAACTAATCATACACTATGAGATTTGATTCAGTCTAGAATTCAAATAGAGAGATACAAGGTCTACAAGTGACATAGTCTACTCAAACTAAAAGAAAAATAAATATGTCTACCTCAAATAATATAGTGAACACTGATATGAACAACACTATTAGAAAGGAAAGAGCAAGTGTCATAAAAACTGGAATCAAGAATTTACTTATAAATTTTGAAGGAGACTTAGATCTTACTTCAAAAAATATTCTTAGTGAAGCTTTGAGAGAACTTTGAAACCATGGAATATTATATATATATTTGACTCACTGAAGTAATTGACATTGGAAAGAGTGATATTCAAATTCCTTTAGACTTTGGTAGCATATTTTATATGGCATTACTTACATTCAAATGTTACAAGGATGAGAAAGTAGAACAAAAAGGACTGGTAGAATTACTTAAAATGAAAATCCTCATGCAGTATTGATACCTTAAGTTCTACTAACACAAAATCTTATCATGATATCTTAAGTGTTTGTTCAGAAGCTTCTATACAAAACCTAGAAAATGCTAAAAAGGACAATTGGAAGGAGAATATACTTTTGCAAGAATCATATGATAGTACGCCCACCTATGAAAGTGCAGTAAGTGACTTCAAAGACAAGAATAAAAATAAGAGAAACCACATCAAGGAGGCATACAATACAATGTGAATTATAAATAGTACAAAGGATCAAATCAAGATGAATAATATAAAAGAGATGAAGACCTTATTGAAGACTAAAGTCTTCAATATCCAAATAATGTAATACAAGGGGTGTTGGAATATATTACATTATTTGGTATTATACTAATGTACCATAATGGGTATATATTTATATTAGGAGTTTATTAGAATGCACAAGTGTTATAATGTAATAATGATGTAAATGTGCATGTAGTCCATGTGTACATAAGTCCTTACAATAGAATGGTGAGGTGTCATAGGAATATTGAAGGCAAAGAGTTGCATCTTATTATAAATAGGCCTTCATAGAGTAGAAAAAAGAGGATTTTGGAGTGCATAGATAGAGTGGTAGTAGATACAATTAGATCCATTTTTATAAATATGGAGAGGTTGTGACCTCCATTGAATAGCATTGTATATTTTCATGAGCTTTCATTAATGGCTATTTCTTGAGTTATTTCTAAAGTTTCTTGTCATATTTTCATGCGTATTAGTTATCCATTATCATATTTATAATATTGCATTCTTATTTCTATACTTATGGTTGCATTTCCTTTAATTTTATAGCTTCAAAAGCTAACACATTCGAAGGAGGAGTGTCAAGTAATTTTTTCATTGTTTGTTGAGTCGTAACTCTCTACATCCATTACACCATTACCTACACATACCTAGGATGAGGACAAAGGGAAGTTAAATCTAATGTCACCATTGCCACCACACATGCAGCACCAAAGGAGTCACAAGAGGAGGAATATCTATTTCACTCACAAATGTGGATCATGGGTAAGCTATTATATTTTATTATTAATAGTGGGAGTCAAAAGAACTTGATTTTTGCTCAGATGGTGTAATATTTGAATTTGTTTGTCACACCACACACACATCCATATAATATTGGATGGTTGCAATCAATGAGAGACATTTATGTCACTCAATAATTGCTCTTATCTTATGCCATCAAGCCCTTCATAGATAATTTTTATTTTATGTTGTATCTTTGAATATTTGTGATGTTATTTTAGGCCAACATTTATATGGAATAGGTATGATATTTACAATTCTAGGCCCTAAAATATCATCATCACTATCAAATATTAGTGCTTCAAGATACATAGGTATATCCTCCTACTTTTATTTTCTTAATTACTGCTAAGAAATGCAAAAATATGATAGTCAAAATAAGTAAATTTATTTTATTGATTATTAAGCCATAAAGTAGAGGAAGATCATTGGTACATCAATTGCAAGCTCTACATAGCAAAACAAAATGGATCACCTTATAGCAGAATATGATGAATTATTCAAATCACAAATTGGGGTTCCACTTCATTACAAGGTAAAGCATTTTCATTGGTTTAGTTCTTAGTTCTCTTTTTCTTAATGTGCATATTTATCATAAATCTATCCTTAAAAATAATAAAATTAGGAGGCGGATCCAAGACTTTATTCAAAAGTGTAGACACTAAAATATAGCCACTTTTCATCCATCTAGGTCTTCCCACCATTTTTACCCATTTATTTACATATATTTAGGTATATTTGTTTAATATATATTAAAATATTAATATTTAATATTATATTTTTTATATATATTAAATTTATATATGTGTAAATTAATCCTAGCCATCCATATTGTTTAATTCCCATCCATCCATTCACCTTGATCCATGACACATGCCCAGATTTAATCTCTACCCTCCATCACGTTTTAATATTGAACGTACAAATTGTGTCATCAAAACCTTAATGTGCCCTAGGTGAGATTATAAATAGGAGCCATTTTGATGGCTCAACCCCTAAGTTTTTCATCCTAAGTCACCTGAGTTTTCGGAGTGCCCTAAGTAATCTGAGAATTTCCTAAGTCTTTTACCCTAAGCTTCCTAAGGAGTTCATCCATCATCACCCTTGTCTTCACATCCATCGTCGCATCCATCATTGCATCCCTTGCCCAAAGTAGATCTACTTCTACAAACCTTGCCTCACTCCCCAAATACCTGCCTCCTATGCTTGAGTGCCTTTGGGCACTTTTCGTCATTCCCAAATGCCTTTGGGTACTTTTTATGATTCCCAAGTGCCTTTGGGTGCTTTCCATCATCCCTTAGAATCCACGAGTATTTTTTTTTGCCATCGAGTGTCTGCAGGTGTTTCAAAATAAACCCTCAAGTGTCGCTAGGGCATCATCACACCATTTTTTTGCAATAGCTATGACAGACTAGAGAATAGCAAGTGAACAAGGTAAATCCAGTATTGATTTATTTCATTTCATGTATTTTCATATTTTGCTCACTTTCTTTATATTGCATAGCTAGGGTTTGTATTAATTCTTGAGGATCTCACACTGTGGAGCCCTCATAGTTGCTACTAACTTGGTTGATATTTTTTTTGTGCATATTTGGAGATACTACACCTACATTGTGCAGTTGCTTAAGTTGAAGTGGCCAAGTATTGGATAGCATGAATCCCACTCACCTTTGTTGGGATCAAAAGTGATTTTGAAGACACCACCAACACTGTTCACTAGGGTTTTGGAGAACCCTAGTATTGTAATATTTTGTATCAAAATAAATCAAATTATTTATTGTAACATTGGATATTTGAGGTTCCCCCCATATCAATAAAAATTATCTCTTTTGTGAAATATTGTCTCTTGGTTTCATTTATCTGTTAAATACCCTAAGGGTTTCTCATTTTAATTTACTTTGTTGACTAACTTATTTTTTGTCTTATCTTGCAAGGTTTTCATAAGCACAGATCGTGCAATTTGTTTTGGATTAGGGTTTCTAAAGATTTGTAAAAAGTTGTATAAGGTGCGTGATTGCCCTGTGGCACTCGAGGATCATCCAGAAATTCCCAGGGGTATTTCAAAAGTGCCCAAATATGTTTCACATGAAGATACAGTTATTTTCATATTCTTATGTTTTTACATATTTTTGGATTAAAAATAACATCACTAATAGTCTGGTAAAACCAATCATTATAGTTGCATTCTAGGCATTAGGTTGGTCATTGCATTCATTCACACATTTTGATTTTCCATTTAAATTTTTTGGTTTTCTGGTGTATTACAATTAAAAAATCCTACATTCTGGTTTCATGTGAATTATTAAAATTGCATAAATTATACTGCATTGTAGGGTTAGAAACCTCTCCTTTTTTTGGTCTAAGTAGGAACATCATTAGTGTGTCAAAAATATCCCTGCATTGGGTGATTCTAGGTGGAGTGGATGAACCCTCTGATGTTTAGAGAGGGATTTAAGTGATGTACTTCACCTCCTTTGGATAAATTGATACTCTTAATTTTGGCTTATGATTTAGACTAGTGAAATCAGTTGTTTCTAATATTGTATGTGCACCATAGAAAACAGAACCTTAAAAGGAATATCATACACACTTCATGTTTCATATTAAATAGTAATGGTTAGATTTTATCACCAACCATTGCTTGAGATCTGGTGATGGTGGATTTCATCTTCATCCACCAATATCTACCCCTAGACACCTTAGATTACCCCAAGAAAACTTTTTGGATTTCATCACTAGCAAGAATCTCGTTGTCTTATCCAAGCCATAGTATTCACCCATTTCTAATTCAGATTAGCACATTGATACACACATAATCAAAATCTAAAATAATGAATTCACACTAAAATGAGATAGTCAATGAATGAGGTAAGACACGTCTATTGAACAAACTTGGCATTGATTTGTCTTAATTTTATTTTTGTTAAGTTTCAATTCTATATTTCATTTTACTGCATAATTTGTATTTAGTTTAGTTGTTTACGCTCTTAACAAGAAATCAATAGATTACATTATATCAAAACAATTCCATGGAATATTAATCCACCTTCCCCACCACTTTTATGGTAGATTCTCCAATTGTGACATGGACAAATTTTTCTACAGGCCCATCACACACTATATAGACTATTGATGCCTCATACAGGTATACCAACACGTCCCTTCCTCAAACCGAATCATCCTCACCATCCATCAACCACAATATTACCCACATATACATGGCCAAAGTAGAGGCTTTCTACAAATCATATAACTATGTCTTAGATCCCATTCATAATTTCTCTAGTCAAGATCCTACTTTACAGTAGGAACTTGCTCATTCCCAGCTGTCCAACTTTATCCAGGTGTACACTAACCCTCTTTTTGAGGCATCGATTGCACCTTCCTCTCATGTATCCATTCCCTAATACCCAAGTGATCCTAGTACTTCTATCCCATATTCATACACATCCACATACACCAACCCCTTGTATGAAGCACATGTAAATGCTGCTTCACAAGTTTCTACCCCCAAGTTACCATTTCAAGTGTAACTTATCCCTTAGCCACATATTCCATGCCATCTACATCCATACCTTCCACTTTTGATAGATAAATTTATGAATCGTAGGAATATTTGAATAAATTGCTTAAGTAGCATCAATATGCTAAACAGCAAGTGCATGTGAACCCTAAGCCTCTACCAGTTTCTACTCAGCCCATCCTCATTAACCAAATTCCATCATGGGCACCACAATCTTCTGTGGTTTCCATCCCTACTCCACCAAACCATACCAATACCCATTCCATTCCCATAAACCATACCAATTCCATTCCCATAGGCCAACCCAACCATAGTCCCCATACATTGTCTCCATTCCAACATTCTATATCTCTTCATCATCAATATCCTCTTAATTAATTCCCATCAACCTCACCTACTCATCATCATCAATCCCATCATCATCTAGTTACCCCACAAAATTTTTCCACCATGCCTTCTCAAAATCATCAGGTGATTTAGGGCTTCCATATTCCTAGGGAAGACCCTAGAATCAAGGCCATGCAACAAAAAGTAGATCATATGACATAACATATTTCTGGTATGACAAACCAAAATTTAACCCTACATCATCTAATTAATCAATACATTCACCATTCGGTACCATCACCGCCATATCCAACATATTTCATTGTATTGAAGTTTGATAAATTCAAGGGGACTGAGGATCCCAAAGAGCATGTAAGCACATTTATAAACTCATGATTTAGAATCTAAAATTATAATGGTCTCATGCTTAGAATATTTCCTCAAAAATTATGTGGAGATGCCATAGAGTGGTACAACCAATTGCCTAGTCATAGTATTTATACTTTTAAACAATTGGTTGACCAATTCTTTGAGCACTTTGTCCTTAATGTTAGAAATAAAGTCTCATTGTTCGATGTTTATGCTTTAAGACAACATGACAATGAGTCTATCTATGATTTTGGAAACCATTGGAGGGTCGTCATTACCAAATGGCCATTCACCCTACCAATGGAAGATATTATAAAGCTATTTACCAAGAGTTGTTTAAAACCCATATCTTGGATTCTTAAATTACAGACATATCACTCATTTGAATAAGATCTAGCATAGGCTAGTGTCATCGAGGAGATAAAAATTTAAGAGGGCATACTTAAGCCTAGGAAAAAGGAATGGTAAAATAAGAGCCAATACAAAAGCAATTATTCTAGCCAATCAAAATTAGCATGGGCCACTCTGACCAATCAGTCTAATCATGTCAATCAAGTTGTCATGAGCCAATAGATAATGGCTCAACAATAATTAGTGCAACAACCATTGTAACAAATTGCCTATCATGTGGTGCCCTCAATATCCCAATCAATGCAAAGCACAATGCCAACTATAGAGAATTATCCCTGATAACAATCCATTTGATAGAATTACCAACACACTCTCTTGTATGAGTTGTATGCTTCCCTCTTATGAAGGTTGTATGACATAAATAAACTTGCCTTGCTCGAAATTGGACTAGATGATCTTGCTAAATGTGGTAAAAATTATTGGTAACATTCATTTTGTCCTTACCATAGGCAAAGTGGGTATGAAATCAATAATTTCCATGTATTCAAAGATATAGTTCAAGATCTTATTGACTTGGGGGCCATCAAGGTTGACAACCCCCTTACTCAACAAAACCAAAACCTTGGTATTTTCCAAACACCACTTCCTAATCATGAGGAGGTGCAACCAACTATGGGAGGGGCTAACACCAAAACTCCTCCCAATCAAGTTAACCATATTCAAAAATACCAAGGTTTTGTAGGTGCAACCAACTAGAAGTCAATAAAATAACCAGCAAAATGTAAAGTAAAAACCTTAGGTAAGTGTGTCGTAACCTACCACATCACCTCTCATTCAAATTTCCCCTAATCCTTCCTCGCCAATTCATATTACTAGCCAATCAAATTCTCCCATTCATCCCATCAATCATCCTCCATGACCAGTCATCTCATTGAGTAGCCAATTAACCATAAGCCTAAAGATGGCTTCCACCAAATTGTCAATATATGAGCTAATTCAACAATCTCCCCCACATCATGAGGTATTAATGGACATTCTAAAATCCATTGAATTACAATCTCAAGATGTTAATGCCTTCAACAAATTTTCAAGGAGCATTCAAACATGCATGGAGCCTTCCATTACATTTTATGACTTTGAGATTAAGCCAATCTCATCAAAATCAGTAGATCCTCCATTGTAAATCATGGATCTAATTGACAAGAAGCCTTTCAAAAGAGTTCTAATTGATACCGGATCCTCCATTAATATCATCACTATGTCTACCCTTCATCATCTAAAACTTCCTCCATCTCATATCACCAAGTCATATTTCACCCTAAAAGCATTCAACGATGCTTTATGTTTGACATTTGGCAATGTTGTTTTGCCCATCGAAGTGGGGGTCAAAATGTTGCACACTATGTTCCACATATTGGAAGGATCCATGGCATACAATGTACTCCTTGGAAGACCTTGGATGAGGGAGATGAGATGTGTCCCCTCTATACTACATCAATGCCTAAAATATGTTCATGAGGGATAAGTACATTGCATACCAATGGATGTCGAACCATTTAAGTATTGCAATTTTATCTCAAATCCTTATGAATCCATGCTTCCTTCCACCCACCTTTTTCTATCACCATCAGCCAATCCATCTACCACTCCACCCATTTCTTCATCAAAAGCTCCCATTCCTGAGGAGCTCCTTATCACCAATCCCCACCAAGCTTCCATGCCCCCATCATCTTCATCATTAACTACATGCACATGTGGTCAAAGTCAATCCACATCATCAACATCATCACCTTCCACAACTTTACCTTCCATGTCATCATCATCCATCCAAAAACCTTCCCAATCCAATCCATCTCCATCAGCCAACGTTTCACAAGTTGAGTTGACATATTGTGAGACATCTTCATCTCCACCATTCCCCAAGCCATTATCCAACCATGATCCTTCCACATCATCCCAAGTTGAGGTCCACCTCACTAATCTTGGTATTGGTGAATATGTGGTCCAAGACATCACAATTACACCACTCACCATTCCAACTACTAAGGATTTTGGTCGCCCACATGACCCACCTTTATCTATAGGAGTGGTATATGACATGGGTTCAACTCCCAACAACATAAATTTTGTATATGGGGGATTGATTCTTCATCCAATCTAGCTCCCCTAGAAAAACCCAAAGAACCAACACCTACCAACATACAAAATATGTCGAGATTTCCATCCCATTATTTTCACATAGTTAATTGGCAGGGACATGGTTTAGGACTGCATGAACAAGGAATGCATGACATTATTGATGTTCCATATCGAGAAATGCATGACCATTTAGGCTTAGGTTACACTCCACTTTCCACCACCTCTTCTCTTGAACAAGCCTTCCAAAGGCTTAATATAAATTCAGGAGAAGAAGCTCTCCACCCCGATGACTTTGATGATGAAATCTATGAAGAATTCAAACTCATGTCGATAATTTTTGATGAATCTAAAGAGGAATCAGAGCCCATCATTCCCCACACTGAACAGGATGAGTTTTATCTCAGAATATTCCCCATACATGATCCCATATTTCACTTGCTTCTTCCACAAGAGCGAGCCACACCTACCGGTGAACCACCACCTCCATCTAGTTAATCCATATCATCATCCAAACTTGTAATATATGTACATAACATAAAAAAACAAAAATAGTGGTTTTCACCACTACAAAAAAATAAAAAAATAAAAAATCAAACAAAAACATTTTCTTTTTCTGCATTGCATGTATATAGCATTTAGTTAAGTGCATTTATTTGTGTTGCTTGCTATTGTCCAGGTTTACCAAGGTCCTAGCATTGGTTCTTAGGCTCCATCCATCCCATCCATTCCAACCTCCTCCATTTTTTCCCTTAAGTCAACATGAATCCTGTTGACTTATTCACCCCACTCCGTAATCCATATGATTTGGAAAAACCAATTCCAATTGACATAAGCCTTATTGATATGGACCGGATCTCTTCACCTCCATCCTTCTCCGAGTTTGTCTTATCCAAGGAATTGTTAAGGGCTTCAGCCAACTACATTCCTCCATCCCCTTCACCTTCACCTTCACCTTCACCTTCGAATCCTGAGGTTTTCTAGGTAGACATAGATGAGGATAAGTCAAAAGAGTTTGATGACATCATAGATGACATTCATCTGATCCCTATGCCCCATCAACTTGAGGAAGGTTCCCACATGTCCATTGAAGATACCATCGATGTGGACCTTAGTTTAGACAAATACAATCCCCAAATTGTCAAACTTGGCAAAAGCTTATCCAAAGATGAACAAGAGCAATTAATTGCTCTCCTCAAGAGGAAGAAGGAATTTTTGCATGGTCCTACAAAGACATGCCCGGTCTTGACCCTAATTTGGTTGTCCACAATCTCACCTTACATCTTGATGCTAAGTCGATCAAACAGAAACTTAGAAGGATGCATCCTACCATTGCCCTCTTGGTCAAAGAAGAGCTCCAAAAGCTATTAGATGTGGGTTTCATTGTACCCATTGATTATCCTGAGTGGCTCTCAAACATGGTACCCATTCGTAAGCCTAATGGGGTGATACACGTTTGCACTGACTTTTGAGATCTTAACAAAGCGTGTCCTAAGGATGACTTTCCTCTTCCAAACATTGATACTCTTGTCGACACTTGTGTTGGCCATGAAATGCTTTCTCTCATGGATGGTTTTTCAAGATACAACCAAATTCAAATAAATCCTGATGACCAACACAAAACAACATTCACTACACCTTGGAGAAATTTTTGTTACAAGGTGATGCCCTTTGGCCTTAAAAATGTAGGTGCCACTTATCAACGTGCCATGACATACATTTTCCATGACTATATGCATAAGATTATCGAAGATTATGTGGATGATCTCTTGGCAAAATCCAAAACTTGACAAGAGCACATTGGTGTATTGGAGAAAGTCTTTGATCGACTTCTAGAGCATAATGTAAGGTTGAACCCCAAGAAATGTGTCTTTGGTGTTACCTCTAGAAAACTACTAGGGTTCATTGTCTCCAAAAGAGGCATTGAGGTGGACCCAAACAAGGTCAAGGCCATCATGGAGATGCCTCTCCCAAAAAATTTAAAGGAATTGCATAGTTTACAAGGAAATATCCAATCAATCCATCATTTCATTGCACAACTTTTTGACAAATGCAGGCCATTCAATCACCTGCTACAAAAGGGGGTGCCATTTTCTTGGATAGATGAGTGCCAAAAATCCTTTGATGACATTAAGCAATACCTAGCTTCTCCACCAGTCTTAGCTCCTCCTCGTTTGGGGGTCCCATTCTATATTTATGTTTTAGCAATGGACTTTGCATTAGGGACAATTCTTGCACAAAATAATGAAGAAAATTGAGAGCAAGCTATCTATTACATTAGTCAAACATTGGTAAGCTATGAAACCAGATATGCTTATGTAGAAAAATTGTGCTTAGCAGTGGTTTTTTCCACTAAGAAACTTCGACATTACATGCTTAGTCACACAACATATGTCATAGCTAGAGAAAATCCTCTGTGTTATATGATGTCTCGCACTTACAATAACACCCGCACCGCTAAATGGATAATGCTTCTTACTAAATTTGACCTTGAGTTCATTAGCCAAAAATCCATTAAAGGTCAGGTCATAGCCGATCAACTTGCAAAAGCTCCACTACCTAGTGATCATCCCTTGATTATTGAGCTCCTAGATGATTTGGTATTCACTATCACTGAACAAGAAGAAGATGTCATTCCAGAGGAAGACATTGATATCACACTATTCTTTGATGGTTTAAAGTAAGAAAAGTTCAAGGTGCTGGAGTCGTGTTTCATACACCCCAAGGGGTACCTATCCCTTTATCATTCAAACTTGACTTCCAATGCACAAACAACACTGCAGAGTACGAAGCCTTAATCTTAGGCCTTCAATCAGCTATAGCTATGGGCATAAAGCGTATCAAGATATTTGGTGATTCTCAACTTGTTGTCAAGCAAATCAATGGAGAATACCAATGCAAAGAACCTACCATTAAACTTTACCATGAAGTAGCAATGAAATTGCTCTCTAAGTTTGATTGGTATGAAATCAATAGTTTGCCACGTTCGACTAATAGATTTGCAGATGCAATGGCCTCCCTTGGATCATTGATTCCAAAAGACTCCTTAGGAGAGGTACAACCCCTTATTATTTCAACGATCTCTAAATCTGCAATTGTTCATGTTGAATCTAAGGATGAAAAGGATGTTTGCTTCATCCAGTCGGATCCATATGAGCCTTGGTCAAGCCAAATAGTAGCCTTTCTCAAGTTTGGAACACTCCCATATGACATGTCTCGAACTGCAAAATGCACTTTCAAGTAAAAAGCAACTCATTTTGTTCTCTTGGGGGATGTGTTGTATAAACGTGGTTATGATGGAATCCTCCTTTGATATCTCGAGGTTGTTGAGGCACAAAGAGCCATAGCTGAAGCTCATGATGGTACTTGTGGTGGTCATTTTAGTGGGATGGCCATCGCAAAGCGTATTCTATGCATGGGTTATTATTGGCCCACCATGGAATGATACTATTGCACATATGTCAAACATTATAAGCAATGTCAAGAACATGCTAATTTAACTCATGTGCCATCACAAGATTTACAACCTATTCAAAGCCTTTGGCCCTTTTCACAATGGGATCTAGATTTAATTGGTAAAATTTCACCTCCTTCCTTAGGACAACATACATTCATCATCACAACCACTGAATACTTCACAAAGTGGGTTGAGGTAATTCCTCTAACCAGTACGACAGGACCTAGAATTATGGAGTTCATACTTCACCACATCATTTGTCATTTTGGTATCCCCTCGAAAATCATCTTCGATAATGGCAAGTCTTTCAAGAACAAGGATGTTCGAGCACTTTGCGAGAAATATAACATCCAACACAGTTTCTTGACTCCTTATTACCCACAAGCCAATGGACAAGCTGAGGCTACCAACAAGACCTTAATTGCTATTCTCAAGAAACTGGTCAACAAAAATCATAGAGATTGGCATACCAAAATTCCCTTGGCATTATGGGCTTATCGAACAAGCATCCACATGCCTACTGGGGCAACACCATTTTCATTGGTCTATGGAGCCGAAGCAATCATGCCTCTTGAGCTTGAGATCCCCTCACAGAATTTCTTTGCAGGAATTCATAGATGATGACACTGCTAGACAAGCACATCTTGACCAACTCACACTTCTTGATGAGAGGTGAGTCAATGCTTTAGAGCATTTATGAGTTTATCAAGACCACCTAAAGCATGCTTACAATGCCAAAGTTCATCTACATGAATTCCAAGTAGGAGATCTTGTCCTTAAAGAGAATCAACAAAACACCAATGCATTATCACATCTTCATGATAAATTCATGGCTAATTGGTTGGGTCCATACATTATCACTCAAAAAGTGGGTAAAGGTACTTATAGGCTTGCCAATCTAGAGGGAGAGGAAGAACCCAAACCACTTAATGTTATACACTTGAGAGCATTCTATGCATAATGTGATTTATATATATGTACATATACATGGCTAATACACAAAAACATTGCACTTCATTTGCACACATTTCATTCAAAAACATTGCATTTCATTTGCACACATTTCATTCAAAAACATTGCATTGCATTGGCACACATTTCATTTAACAATAAATTGCATTTCACAAATTCCATTACCATTTCACATTTCATAGTAGGGATCATTTATTAAGTTCAAGGTCTTAATTGGTCCAATAAAGTCATGTTGCCTTAATCAGGGGCACCTTCACAACATCATCCACAACATTCCACCAAACCAAATTATCATTTGCCTCCATATGTCCATAATTCCTAGGTGTTTTCGGTCACTCAACCACTCCTAGTGTTTTAAGCAAACCACAACTACATGTCGAGTTCTTTTTAGGACCATTACACATATTCACTAAGAAAATCTTGAGTTCTAGAAATTGACTCCAAAACATTCTTGAACCAACCACAATTTCACATCTTAAAAACATCTTGTGTCAAATAGGGATAACACCATACTTGGTTTGAACCTCGAAGTGAAAAGGGTAATCCTCACCTGTCCCATCATGCAACATAGTCCACAAAAATAGTGGTTTTCACCACTATCACAATTCCAAAAATAAAAGAAAGAGTAGGGAAAAATCCCTAACAAAAACTCTAAATATTTTACATCACACACCACTGATCATTGGGTTGTAAGGATCATACTACATTTCTAGTCAGACGGTTAGGTAGTCATCCCCAAAACTTAAAAGATCAAAATTCTTGGACTATGGAGTTAGCCTCCATCGAAGCTATAGATGCTTGACTAGCAGTGGAGTACACTCATGCATGGTGACACATCTCTTTTAAAGAGACCTCTGACCGCACATACGAACAAGCTAGCTTCTTGGTCTCATCCATAATAGGTCACACCCAATTTACTCAAGATGAGTTAATGAACTCACTTGCACACACATTGGTTCTTGATTACCTCGAGTCATTACCATGCTCTTGATTCGATAAATGAATTCACTGCACACACATTTGGTCCTAGAGGAATTAGGTAGTTTTTAGTGAGTTTGTTTGATGCCACTAGTATGTCTGAGTCTCTGCAAAATAGTCATTTTTCCATATCAACATCCATATCTTCTTCCATGTCAACATCCATGTCATTTCACGAGTCATCCACTCCACATACCACCAAGTTTGGTGCCCCTGATTAAACAACAATGCTAGAACATGGCCAAGCAAAATCTAAACTATAAATGATCATTAGAACATTTGCATTCCATACCTTGCATTAATCATCCATAATATATCATATGCATTAATCATCCATATAAACATGCATTCCACAAAAAGCATTCACACAAACACATAACACAAAAAGTAAAATCCATGTATATATATGTATAAATATCGCATATACAATGAGTGCCCAAAGGCTACATACAATGGAGCACCAAGGCTCATATACAAAAAGTGCATCTAAGCACTAGCTAAGCCCTCCAAGAGGACCCCTATGACCTAGAAGGAGCCCTAGACCTAGAGCTATGCCTAGACTCGCTATGCCTAGTAGCCTCAGATATAGATGAGGTAAGAGGATCAGGAAGTGGAATATGATGCTCCATCAACCTATCCTCCAAAGACTCGATATACCTATGTTGAGACCGAAGGTGCACTATGTCAATATTATGATGATGCTCCCTCTCTAGAAGCTCTGCCTGGAGCCTCGTGATCCTCTCATCCCGAGCCATCACCATCGCATCCCACTCTACCACCTATTGCTCTAACCTCACCCAATCCTCCTCGCTCCAATCTGGAGGCCCATCTAGAGTCTCCTCCACATCATCCCCATCTTCACCATCTCCTCCACTCCATGGAGCCTACCTCACCGCACCCTTAGTCCTCCTCCTTCGACTGTTATATCGAAGGTGCCTCTACCGCTTAGGAGCCTCATCGGTCTCCTCAACCTTAGCCTCATCCCCATCTCCACCAGCTACTACTAGAATCAGTTCCCATGGCAGTTGTGTAGTGAACCATGCATCATACTTCGTAGTAGTCCTCACATCATCCATATCAAGGAGATCTATCTCTTCATCATCTATGTAAGCCTCAATCCATAACTCAGCACATGGTAGCCCTATCTCATCTTGATACCTACTATAGAGCACTAGCTCATCAAAAACCCCTTGCCTCAAGCTAAACTATCAGAGCACCAATGAGAATTGAATATATTTAGCCTCACTCTGATATCTCCCAACCATCCACCTAGCCTACTTGACCCATCGTAGATGCTTCCTATATCATGTCCACCTCGCACCCCACCATGGCCTCCATATCACTTGGGTAGATTTCAATCCAATCCACAAATATTTTACCACTTACTTGTTCACATAGGATGACTCGATTGTACCTCCTTTGCCACCATCCATATCCTAGAATAAGGTTTCTCCCTATCCCAACCTGCAACTGGTAGGCCCTCCAATCAATCTATATTGAAATGCTACCATTCCTAACACTGTAATAGCAAACTGCACCCTAATACTTTCCTCTTGCACCTCCTCACCTCATAGAGTTTTTGATACACCTATGCCAATAAGGTAGGAGCCTATGCATACACCTGTGGTGTTGCGAGCATATTACTCACCAACCCTATCAAGTTCCAAGGGAACCTATATTTGGTATTGTTTGGGGCCACGATGTTGGCCAACACAAGTATTACCAAAGCCCAAAGGGCACCCATTTCCTTATCCACATACATAGACAAGTATGGAATACCCCCACACTCCACCCTCACACTCTACTAGTTATCACCAAATATCTTCCTCATCTATATCCCTCGATCGTTTCCAACCTCAACACAAATCCCCTCCACTAATATCTTTATGATGTGGTATACATCCTCAAGTGTAAGGGTAACCTCTCTAGTAGGGAGCTAAAAGGTCCCCCTCTCTAGGTCCCACCTCTCCACCAAGGTAGAGAGGTACCCCTCATCTGTCCTCACCACATCTATTCAGGCTACCTCCTCTAGTCTCACAAATTTCAACAAGTCCCAATCATCACTCCACAATACCTTTCTCATCCTCAATATGAGAGGCAAGAATCGGTATCAAGCCTCCAAAATCCTTAGTTATAGCACACCACAAAATATTTATTATTAATACATGTTTGAAAAAACAACAAAAACATAAATTTTTTGCACAAAACAAAAAGAGCCTCCAAGTGGGACTTAACTGGGAAAATAATAATCCAAACCCAGTTTTGACCCCTATAGCCACTCGTAGTCCCAATTTAGTCATACCTTCTATTGCCATAGATTTCACACCCACCTTTATTTACCTCACTCCACTCCACTCCACCCAAATCTCCTAGACGCGGCTTAACAAATTCAAAAATGCACAAATGAGCTCTATTTTCACCCTCCAAGCTATTTGTAGCTTCTTCAAGTACCTTGAATCACCCACGAGCATTTACTGGCACATTGAAGTGCACCGAGGCATTTGCAAAATGACCAAACACCAACGAGCGTCTGCACATTTCGAAAGCACCAACCGATGTTTAACATCAACATTGATAAAAAGGCAAAATCAATGCAAAATAGTGGCTTACCCCCACCAAATCACTCCAAATTGTATTCATGCATCCATTTCATCATATTATCAAGTTTTGTGAAGGTCCAAACTGATTTGAATGCGTAATTTTCATTTGCACCCAAAAATATGCAAAATCACTTATCAAATTCAAAAGCACTCTAAAATGGTCCAAATTTTCACAAAATATCCATAATCATCATTCTTATCACTTTAACATCATTTCCAATCATCAATCATGACATTTGCATATTTTCCAAGTTCAAACAACATTCAAGTGAACCTTGTATCTAGTGGTTTGTTCTATCTACTTGGCGATTGCAATGATTTGCATCAATGCAATTTGGTAAGATTAATAAATTGCCATGAGGACACTTGGTCATATTCATAATCCACTATCTCATTGCTCAAAAACAACATCAAATTTGGTACTTCATATTTTGTGTGAAATTTGTTAGCCTCAAAAGGCAACTTCCTTTTGTTTTTTTTGTATTTTTTTGTTGCCCCCCCTCTTTTTCTCAAGGGCTCATAAGGTGGTGCAACCAAATCTAAGCCCATGCACTTCACCCTCTAGTGGAGCACATGAAATTCCTAAGAGTGCAAAATCCTATGCATCCTGAGTCAGGTCAGCATGCTCTACAAGTGGAGTGTGTGAAATTCTCTTTGAGTGCATGAAGTCATGCGCCCGACTTTGGTCAGTGTGCTCCATTAGGGGGAATAGAGCACACAAGAGTGTCTAAGGGGTGCACAACATCGTGCACCCTGCTTTGGGTCTACGTGCTTCATGGGAGCATGGAGTGCATGAATTTTTCAAAGGGTATGCAACTTCGTGTACCCCAAACTAAGTCTGTGCACTCCACTAGATAGTGAAGTGCATGAAAGTATTAAGGGTGCATGACCTCTCGCACTTTGGTCCCCGCCCACGTGCTCCACTCCAATGGAATTCGTGATAGTTATTCGGGCACACAAGGTTTTTCACCCAGCTCCAAGTCTATGTGGTCCACCCCCAAGTGGAGTGCATGAAGTCCCAAAGGGTGCACGAGTCCATGTACCCCGAGTCATGTTCTTATGCTCCACTTCAATGGAGTGCATGAGGGTCTAGTTGGGTGCATGAATTTGTGCACCCACATCTAAGTTCATGCACTCCACTAGGGGAAGGAGCACACAAGAGTCTCAAGGTCGCATAACCCTGTGCACCCCATTTCTATCTATGTGCTCCACTCCCTTGGAGCATGTGAAAGTTTTGTGGGTGCACAAAGTCATACACCTGACTTGAGATCCATGCACTCCACTCCCCCAATGGAGTGCATGAAGTTTTGATAGGTACATGAATCCATGAGCCCAGTCCTCTTCGAGGTGCACAAATAATTAATGAGGGATAGTTTTCAAGTATCCCTTCCAAAAATCCATGCACCTCGCTTGAGCGTGCCCCGCTCAAACCAAAAAGAAGTTGCCATGTCACCAAAAATCTCATCACATCATAACTCAACCAAGTGAGCATAAAAATAGCCAATCTGTAGCCAACAAGGAGAGTGATGTGGTGCACTCAGCTCCATGGTGCATGAAAAAACATGCACCCCACCTAAGCAAATTAAATCAGGATCTTTAAATGAAATGTGGTGGACCTCCCCTGCACCATTAGCATAAACATCTATGCATAGTTCTTTCTTGACGAGTTCAAGCACAAAAATTTGAAAACCCTTTCTATCCACAAAGGCGTGCTTCCATGGCTTCCACCAGTGTGATAGCAATAGGAGTGCTAGATGTTAGAGCCCATATTAGGAGAATTATAGGGGCATGAACGATTACCAAAATGGCAAGGAGAGCCCAAGATCCAAATTTGTTGAGTAACCCACCAGATTCGGGTAGGGATATTACAAAAGACCAGTAGTGGGAGGTAGAAGGTATGATAATTTCCAATTTTGACCCATCGAAGAGGATAACAAGTACCACCCTACATTGTTGAGGATTCTATTCATGATAGCATAGTGGGATAGCAGTGAATCGAGCCCAATTTACAACAAATGGAACACCAACATGGGTAGGTTAACTTGCTCAAGGTTTTACCACTCCTCGAATCTCCTAGAATGGTTAGCATTGGCCTATGACTCCTGAAACAAAACTATTCATGACCATTCAAATTTGGTTGTGGCTAGATTAACAGCTAATAAAATTAAACAATTTTTTGGGCTCACCATAGCTTCACGGGTTCTGGACTTCCACATGCTAACCCTCTAGGCTAATTTCATGCTAAATACCACATTCCCAAAGATGATCCTAAAGAGAGGAAGGCATAGTCCTTCGGTTTTCCCAGTTCACAAGTTCCTACTCTGGCCCTAGGTGTAAGATTATGTCGATATGATCAACTTGATGTCGGGTACCAAGGACCTGGAGCTTATCATAAATGAAATCATGTTTCTAATTATCTAGTGTAATAGGATATACAAGATGTCTCTCTATTGATGGGAGGATGTCATAAGCGACAATATGGATAAGGAATTGATGAAATTGTAGGAGGTCATACTAGCTGATAAGGAAGAGCTTCCCCCATTCTTCTATTATTCATTTTTTATTCATTTGGTTGTAGCACAGCTTGATAAATCCTTGGTGGCTCGACTGGGGGGTAACTACCACTGCAATTTAGGATGCACTATTGGGTATACAAGAAGGATGCTCGATCTACAATATCTTCTTCAAAAATATCCTCCCAATGGTACACACCTGTTTGTGTAGAAAAGAACCTAACATATTTGGAGTCGGGGTGAGGACCTTTTTGCATGAAGCTAGGGCAAGATATTTAGATAAACTCAGTGAACAGTTTATTATTCAGCAGCAATGTTTAAATACAAGTTTACAATGCCGGGAATAGAACACCGGCGTAACTGAGCTTGTTACAGCAGTTGTAACAGAGCAACAGTTTGTCTAAAAATGAAATAAAGACAAATAATAATAGTACGCTAACATCCCCCTTTATTACATTATTTGGGTAATGTAATAACTAATAGCTATACTAGACTACTAACATCCCCTTACATTATTTTGCAATACAAAGTGAGCTGCAAAACAATTCAAATTTGACACGTCCAAGTGCCTTAGTGAAAATGTCTGCAACTTGAGCATCGGTGGGAATGTGTTGAAGCTGAATTCGGTGCTTTGGAACTTCATCTCGAATGAAATGACATTGTGTGTCAATGTGCTTTGTTCTTTCATGATGGACTGGATTCTTGACGAGGTTCAGAACACCCTGATTGTCGCAAAACAAGTGTATTGGAGATTTTTATGGATGGCCCATACTTGTCAGAATGCGACGTAACCATATCACTTCACACACAGCTTCACGTGCGGCGCGATATTCTGCCTCTATTGATGAAATAGCAACCACCTGTTGCTTCTTGCTATGCCAAGAGACAGGACCGGATCCCAGATGAAAAATGTATCCAAAAGTTGACTTGCGATCATCAAATGATCTAGCATAGTCGGAGTCCGTGTATCCTTGCAAGAAGAATTTGTTGTTCCTCTTGTATTCTAGGCCATATTCCATAGTACCACGAACATAGTGAAGAACACATTTTGCTGCTTTCCAATGAGTGGTCTTAGGCTCCTGCATGAACCTCGAAAGATAGTTTATAGCAAATACGAGATCTGGCCTAGTATTGGTCAGATATATGAGACTCTCAATCAACTATCGATAGAGAGTACCATCTACCTGAGGTGAGTCATCATATCGTGATAACTGAAGTCCATTCTCCATCGGAGTTGCCATTGGCTTGCAATCAGTCATGCGATATTTTTCCAGCAATGTCTTGGCATATTTTTTTTGAGACACTTTGATGGAGTGCTCCTTCTGGCTGAATTCCAGACCAAGACAAGAATGGAGAAGTCCGAGATCTATCATCTCAAAAGATTTGCACAAGTTTCTTTTGACAGTAGAGATCATAGTTTCTGAACTCCTCGTAATGAGCAGATCATCCACATAGAGTACAAGCAACACTATCTCAGAACCTTGTTTCTTGAAATAGAGGTTTGCATCTGACGGACATCTCTTAAATCCATGTTGCATAAGGTTATTGTCCATTTTTATATACCAAGCTCGAGGAGCTTGTTTTAGACCATATAAGGATTTGACCAATTTGCAAACTTTCTGCTGTTGGCCTTCCACTTCAAATCCTTCAGGCTGAGTCATATAGACTTCTTCTTGGAGATCACCATTTAGAAAGGCACTTTTGACATCCATCTGGTGAACTTTTCACCCATATTGTGCTGCCATAGCACACATAACCCGAATTGTGGTCATCCGAGCAGTAGGTGCAAAAGTTTCCTCGTAGTCAATGCCTTCCTTTTGAGCATAGCCCTTTGCAACAAGTCGGGCTTTATGCTTATCAATTGTTCCATCTGCCTTGTACTTGACTTTATATACCCATTTGCAGCCAATGGGCTTCTTTCCATGCGGCAGATCAACAAGCTTCCAAGTTTTATTTTTCATCAAAGACTCATACTCTGTATCCATAGCGGCCTTCCACTGAGGCTCACTGAGAGCATCTTGCACTGATGCAGGTTCAAGACTATCTATGGTAGACATGAACGCCCTGTCATCATCAATATCCATATCCTCTACTTCTGTACTTGGAGTCACAGAAAGTTCCTCAAAATATTGACAAAGATCATCAACCTCACCAGTTTCTCTGGCTTCTCTTTCCTTTTGAGCCATACTGTGTGTATGAGGTCTATCCAAATTCAAATTGGGAGGAGTGGATAAATTTGTGTCTCTAATTGTATTTGTACACCATTTAGGATTCTTCTTCGATGGAGTTGAATAAGATGTAGAAGGACCTCCTGTCTGTGTTGACGAAGGAATCTTCTCTTCCTTAGTTTCCATAATATCTTGGTGTACTTTAGATGTGCTATGTGATGTGAAAGCTTCATCAAAGACATCTCTGCTGATATGAATTTTCTTGGTCAAAGGATCTATCAACCGATATCCTTTAGAGTGCTCAGAATAACCAAGAAAAATACATCTCAATGTTTTCTCATCTAGCTTCTTCCTTTTTTCTTTCGGTATGTGCATGAAAGCGTGACATCCAAAAATACGTAGATGAGATATGGAGGGTTTTTGACCACTCCATGCTTCCTGTGGAGTCATTCCTTTTAGGGCCTTTGTGGGTGCCCTATTCAACAGATACACTGCAATGGTGACAAATTCTGCCTAATATTGTTGCCCAAGAGTAGCTCCTGTGAGCATACAATGAACCATTTCCATGATAGAACGGTTCATTCTCTCAGCAACTCCATTTTTCTGAGGAGTATAGGTAGTTGTTAACTATCTCTTGATTCCATGCTTATCTAGGAATTCTAAAAATTCATTAGAGGTAAACTCTCCCCCTCGATCTGAGCGGAGGGTTTTAATAGAAGGTCCTGACTCCTTCTCAACGGATTTCTTAAACTGCTGGAAGAATGCGAAAGCTTCAGATTTCAATTGGAGAAAGAAAACCCACATCTTTCATGAGTAGTCATCTACGAATAACTGAAAGTACCTCTTCCCTCCATAAATGTTGGGTGTGAAAGGACCGCATAGATCGGTGTGAATTAACTCCAAAGGTTTTCGTGCTCTTGTTGAGCTCTTCTTAAATGGTACTCTATGCTGCTTTCCTGCCAAGTAGTCAGAGCACACTGGCAATGTGGCAGAAATGGAAGGAAGACCCTTTACCATCTCATACTTTCTGAGCTCAAGTAAGTAGCCAGAACTAAGATGCCCATATATCTTGTGCCATAGGGAAGTTGCCTCCTTGGTAGAGACAATCATGGCAACATGTGGAGTAGAGATAGCATCTAGTGCAAATAAGCCGTGCTTATATGAAGTCATGTGCAATCTGTTTACCCTTCCTGGTAATAGTACAAAACTTCTTGCCATTCTCAACACGAAAGTTGACAACCATATTTCTATCCAGGATTTGTGTCACTAACAGCAAATTGTTAGCCAATCCCGAAACATAGAGGACTTTGTCAATCTGACACTTGCCATCAGGAAGAGTGACTGAAACTGTACCTTCTCCCTGAACCCTGTAGGTTTTATCATCAGCAATGGTGATAGGTTTGCCCTCTTTGGCCACAAATGATTCAAACCACGATCTCGTCGCCGATCATATGTTTGCTAGATCCAGAATCGACATACCAAACGGGATCCCTCTGTGTGGAATCTGTGGTAGTCATGAGCACCTTGTGTGCCCATTTAGAATCTGAGTTAGATTCTTCAACAGCAACATTCACCTGGGGTTGCTTGTTTTTATTTTGTGGTTTGTTTTGGCCTTTCGCTTGTTCTTATGCCAACACTCGTTGGTGTCATGGTTGTCTTTCTCACAAATATTGCACCACCTCTTCTTCCGTTGAGGTTGTTTGCCTTTTCCTTTCGTATCCCGTTGAGAATTTCCTCCTTTCCGAAAGTTGCCTCCTTTTTGCCCATTACCTTTCTTCCTAGAACCCTGCATGTTGGTGTATAGGGCTGTATTGGAAGAATCATCCTTGTGAAGTTGGCGTGCCTCCTGTTGTTGAAGCAAATTGACCAACTCGATGTAGGTAATTTGTCGTTGAGACTCCTGGATGGATGTTATCAACATATCAAATGAAGAAGGTAAAGCTCTCATCATAAGTGAAATGAGAAGCTTTTCGTCCACAGTATCTCCCAAAGAACTCAATTTCTCTTTCAATTCAGACACTCTGCACAGAAAGAGTTCAACTGTTTCACCCTGCCTCAAACTCAGGTTATGAAGTTGTTGTTGAAGATGAAGAATGGTGGAATCATTCTTTCCCTCATAGATGGTTTGAAGGGCATCCCATGCCTCTTTACCACTTGCTTTGTTAGCTATATGAGGTTGCACTTCATCTGAAATAGCAAACAAAATGAGCACCTTTGCTCTACTATCTTTCTTGTCAAAAGCTATCTGATCTACGGAAGGACCTGTGGATCCTACTGTTGGTGAAGGCCTAGTTGCTACTCCAGTAACAATATCCCACAAATCTTCCATTTGGAGAACTGCCTTCATCTTATGTTTCCATGGTGTATAATTTGGACCTTTCAATAACTAATGCGGATCAGTCATCAACTTTGCAACAGCGGCCATAGTGAAGGTTCCTTATATCACCAATTGGTCCCCCTTTCGATATACCTTTTGCTAGGCCAATATACCGTACAAAATACCCGCCCTTACGTGAGGGAAACTATAGGTATTTAGAAAGATCAACAAAAATCACTCGCCCTTACGTGAGGGAGACTATAGGTGAGTTTTAGAGATCATACGATACGTGGAACATAAGCGGTACTGAAAGGGAATCACCTTGTTTATGGCACCTACCATAGAAGATTCTTCTCATGCGTGGGGCGTAACTTCCCCTAAACACTATGAAGAATACTTCGTCAGGATTTATGCCTAAACACAAGTGCGATAAAGGGTAGTGGATGGAGTAAAAAATGCAAAAATGGCTAACTTATCTCTCCCCGATGATTTATAGAGAACAAGCTCAGACGTCATTGTAGCAGCTATATTAGGTGGCGGATACAGTAGCCAAATCACGACAGCTTTACCTGTAAGTGCTGGCCAGAGGTATCACAAATACCGAACACTGCAGTGCAATAAATTGCACGGATGGGTTTTAATTATTCCGGGGACTTAGGGAGTGTTTGATTTTAATTTTTAATGTTATAGTGCAAAAAATGAAATATGCAACATACAACAAAAAAAATGCCCACAGGAATAACCCACAAGGTGTCGGTCACAGCCGAAAATGCACCTTTTACAATTCGCCAAATTGCTATTTTTCAAAAAAATTACTCACAATCCCCCTTTGATTTTTTGAAAAAATATCCCCCCTAAAAAAAATTCCTTTAACAAAGCATTTTTAATAATTATTATATATTTAAAATTAAAATAAATAATTTTAATTTATATAGTTTTAAAACTTTAGGAAAAATAAATTAAAATTAAATTTTAATTTATAAAGTTTAAAACTATATTAAAAAAAATTAAAATTAAAAATTTTAATTAAAAAAATAATAATTAAAAAAACAACTTTGAAAAAAAAATTATACCTTAAGGGGGAGTCGGCGGGATTTGAACCCCCGACCTGCAGGCTCCCTGAGCCTTACCGCACGGCTCACGACCACGTGAGCCAGCGGGCTGATCCGAGAGGATCAGTCGACCTTCTCCCTTTTCAACCCCGAATGGTCCTCCTCCTCGGCCTCACGCGCTGCTGCTCTGCGGCTCTTGTTCTCCTCTGACTTCGCCGGCGCTTGTTCTCCTCTGTCCCGCTGCGTTTTTTTTCTTTTGTTTTTTTTTTTTTTTTTAAATTCGTTGCCGGGGGGAGCGCGTTTCGTGTAGAGGGGGGGTTTATACCCCGCGTGGGCACGAGATTTGAAATTCCCACGCACGCCACGCAGGGGGGGCGGAGGGAATTTTAAATTCCCTGCTGTCTGCGCAGACAGACGTCAGCGTCCGTCTGTCGTTGGGGAGCACGCGCCTCCAACGCGGGGGGGGATGGGGTCCCTCGCTCCCTCCTGACGTGAGATGTCATATTCGGGCTCGTGCGTCTACGCGCGGGTCCCGACGTGCGTAGTCCGTGGGGGGGTGGGGGGGTGGACGACCCCCTCTGCGCGCTGTGTTCCAGTGACGCAACGCGCCAAGCTCGGGGGAGGTGCCGTCACCCTCCTTCCCACCAGTGTCAGTGTGCAGGCTATCTGCGGGACTGTGCGCTGGCCGTCTCCTCTGTGCGCCCAGCGTCTGCACTGGCTCTGCTGTGCGACGTTCGCGCAAACGATTCCACCCTGCCGCACTCTGCACAAGCGTTCCTCTGTGCGCGATTTTTTTTTTTTTTTATTTTATTTAAATTTCAATTAATCACGATTGCGTGATTAAATAATTATTCGCACTCAAAAAATGAACGCGACAGCCTCCAGCCTTTCCCTTTATGCCTCCCTGCAAAAAAAACCATAGCTGGCTCTGATGCCATGATAAACTCAACGAACAGTTTATTATTCAGCAGCAATGTTTAAATACAAGTTTACAATGCCGGGAATAGAACACCGGCGTAACTGAGCTTGTTACAGCAGTTGTAACAGAGCAACAGTTTGTCTAACAATGAAATAAAGACAAATAATAATAGTACGCTAACAAATTTCTTCTATACAGAAGAATTCTCTTATATCAAAATATATGGTTCTAAATTTCCCCCGAAGGCATTACCAAAGCACTACCCTACCTCCATAGCTATCCTAGAGATAACCCGGTAGATTATCGAGGAGGTAAAAATTAGATTCCTTAGAAAGAAGGGGAGTGTGCCATGGCTGCCCATTCCTTGCTCGATGGGCCCTTATACATATCTAGGCCATTTTTCAATGCTATGGGCCATATGGAACATGGATACATACTACTTCCTTGAAGTTACGTGGAGACCCTATGATCCTGATGGCCATCATAGGTGAGTTGTTGCTAACAAGCTTGCTCTCTTGCAAGTTACTCATAGGGAGGATGACTTTGAAGATGATATGTAGAAGGCCATCAAGGAAAACTGATCATTAGAATTGGTGTGGAGAATGGATAGGAGGCCTTATAGCAAACTAGAAGTAGTTGGAGATTATGGCTCTGAGCTAAGACTACATAGGGAATTATTGGTGGACAAGGTGGTGCCATTGGTCCCAACTGCTCCCCTAGAAGAATTCTAGGACCCCACTTTCTAGGTTGTCCATCAAGATACCGACCTATTTGAGGTCATGATGAGGATAGTGGATGAAGCACAACAAGAGCAAGCAAAACTCCCCTCTTCCTCTAGTTCTCCCATTACCACTTTGAAGGGAAAGGAGTTGGTCACTTACTCCTCATAGCAATCACAAAGTCTCACTTCATCGATTCAAACGTTGATGTGTCCATCTGAGCAAACCGATGTGGCAGTGGGCCAACCCTCATTGTTCACCACCACCTTGGTGATCAACCAAGAAGAATATCCCATTCCCCCTAAGGCTTTAAAGAAAATAAAAGATATGGGAGGGTTATCCAGTATACTCAGAGAGTATGAAGTCCAAGAAAGAAGTCCCTCATAGTCCCCCACTAGGAAGAAAGCTAGGACTGAGTCTTCTACCATGGACACCAAAAATATCACGCTAGCAAGAGTAAGGGACACGCTCCAGTTCACTATAGATGAAGAAGATCAGATACAAGATATGGAGGAGCAAAGATCCCCCAGTAAAGGAGTAAGCAAGCCTCGAGGGATAGTTGGTAGGAAACATGTGACGTGTCCACCGCTACATTTGACATCCCTTTACCATCAAGCCTGAAGGAAGCCACCATTGATATCATTAAAGGTGTAATAAGGGCAGAGGTTAGCCCGATAGACATGATGAAGTCCCACGTAGCCTCTCAAGTATAGGTGGCAGCAATAGTGGAAAAAGAGATGGAAGTTTTAAAGACCAAGGCTACCAAAGTGGGACAACTACAACTTAAAGTGCAGCAGCTTCAGGCTGAGGTCGATCAATTGAAGCAGATGCCAACTCCCTCCCAGGCCATTGTAGCATAGGCCAGTGATCACTTTGGGTCTATTGAAGAATTTAAATAGGAGATGAAAGAGAAGATACTGGAGAAGATGGAGGATCTTGCATCCATATTTTATGACATCTATGCCACTAGGCACACCATTGGTCTCCTGTGTGAACGATTGCAACAAGATGATCAAAGAGTAAATGCAATATTTCCTGTATACAAAAGGTTTAGGTAAAGCTACATGGAAATTAGTGGAGGAGCAGTTACATTGGGAGATGGAACTATCTATTTCTTTGTAGAGGAATACTCTAAAGTTTTTGTGTATCTACAGAATAGATCCAATTGGCTCCTCTGGGATCAAGAAGTTGTCGATGCCGAGTAGGAGGTTGAGGATGAATTAAATGATTATGGGTTCACACTAAATGAATTCATCCAAACTCCTGACATCAAGGAGTTTATGCTCAATAAAATACAAAATTTTGACTTTGGTCCAGATGGAAAATTATCAAAGTAGTTTACAACTTTGGTGCAAATGGTGGATCACTTATGTGTCTTCATCAAAAATACCATGGAATGGGCCAAAGAAAGGGTGAACAAAGTCACACAGGATCTCAACCTATTAATATTCACCTTAACCTTCCATGATGAAGCATGGGGCTACATTGACCAAAGTCTACAGGACCTCGAAAGGGAAGAAGTGGGGCCCAACTCACCAGGGAGAGCACACAAGCCGAGTGTAGCACAGCCACCTACCCAGGATAGTGGGAGAGATAGTGCACAGCCTCAACCACCATCTTCTTAGACAAAAATACATGGGCTACATGCCCATTTTTTATTACATCCTTCTTTTGGAGGGAGCGAGATCGGGCCAGCTGGAGGAAACGGTTACAGCCCCACTCGATCCCTGTGTCTCTTACACCATATTTTCTTCTACTATTTATCCAGGAACTACCTAGGATGCTTTGTCTATCGAGATCATTTCCTATGGAATGAGCTAGAGTTGGAGACTCTTACATCACTACAATCAGGATGGAGAGAAGTAACCCCATGTTACGATATTCAAACTAGGGTTTTATTGTAATTATTATCATATAAGATCCGAGCATTCTATCGGTCTCCTCATATGTAAATTATTTTATATTAATATAAACTCCAACTCTATTCCTGGCTTCCTTTGTGTGTTTGGTTTATGTGTCTCGCTCATTTATGTATTACAATAATTTGAATGTATGAATGATACCTTCTCTCACTAGTTAAATCATTTTTATTGATTACATTATTTGAATGAATGAAAATGAACTAGTTCTCCTTTCCTTTTCTTTTTTGAGTCATTAAATATAAATCTGCTATGACTACCCAATGGACATGGCATCGGTCTGGTCTTGATGTGTTCTAACAATGCTTGGTTTGGTCACAAATAATCAAAATAATACAATATCATTTAATCTGGTAATACATGGGTGATTGCATTAAAATGGTAAATATATGAACCCATTGTCTGGGGTTTCCTTACCTGACCTGGTCTATCTAGAGTCACTATGATAATCTATTCCTAGGTCAAAGAGGTAGATCCACCAGAGTCTACAATACTCATTGTGATCTTCGGGATTCCTGTGACATGACAAAGCTTAAGGAGGTAAGCAGGAAATCCCCACAATAGTTTTTGGTACCATTTTCAAGGAGGATCCTTTAAATATTTTTGTTGTCTTACTCCCCTTGACATATTCCTATGCCACTGTCTTTGGTGCTATGAGATTTAAAATATTTGGGCTGAGCAATCTTGGCTAGAGAGCACCTCTTACTTTTGCACACCGTGTTGGCGACTCTGAAGAACTTAGAACCAATATCAATGAGGAGTTGATCTGGAGGACATGAGAAGTAGTGGGAAAGAGCTCTACCCTAAACTTCTAAATCCATAGGTACTTTTCAGAACACATAAAAGCAAAAAGAAAGCTTTGGTTTCTGTTCCTTCTAGTAATCAGGGTAGTAACAATACTATTTTTATTCCTAAAAGTTCTCACCTATCAAGTATTGTCCCACCCACTGTACCTCCTATCCCGAGGGACCCAATCACACCAATGGCTAATCCACCTCTAAATAATTGGTGAATTAATAGATATAGACCTTTTATATTACCACTCGCCCTGAACCCATTACCCCCAAAAGCCCACAAGTACCTACCCAAGTTCTTGGGGGATAATATTGTGATCGGTGAAGACCATATTAAAGACTTTTTATATGCTATGGATAGCCTAGAGGTGGAGCATGAGGATGTTGTCCTCATATTATTCCTTCAAACCCTAGAAAAGGATGCCATAGAATGGTTTAATAGCCTAGCAATAGATACTATCGGCACTTTCCAAGATTTAGAAACTACATTTCTCAGAAAATATGAGGAGAAAAAGAATGAACAATCTCTGTTGACCGAGTTGGCAACCATGAAAAATAAAGATAATGAAACTGTAGATGATTTTAATAGATGGTTCACCAAGCTGAGAAATCGAATCCCTATGGCTTTAAGGCCTAATGATCACCAATCCATATGTTTCTACAAGAATGCCTTCCCTGGTGACTTCAACTATGAACTCAAGCAACAACCCACACTTACCATTGATGCTTGTATGGAAAGAGCAATAGTAATAGAAAGGGATATGATAGATAGTGGGAAGATGAAGCCTACCTCAATAGACCCTAGCCCAAGCCAGGTCAAGAGAAAACCTAAGAAAGTAGGTTTTGGCATCTTAAAAAATTAGAACCTGATCCAATTGAAAAATTGTCATCATAGTTAACATAAATGTTTCAGTCTATGAACAATCGACTGTCTAAAATTGAAAGAGATAAAGTTGATAGTGGAGAACCCTCACAACATCAGAATGAAGGTAGACCCCCTTTTAGGAGAAATTTCAATAGAAACTGGAATAATGAGGGGGGTAGAAATTCAAATAATAATTGGAAAAGGAAAGAAGTCCAGAAAGATCAGGATGTTATCCCAAACCCCATGACCTCTATCAATGTAGCCTCTAATTTCCCTTTCTTCTGTCCAACATGTGATGCTCCCCACAATCTAGCTGATTGTGGTGTATACCTTAGTCTCCATTCAGGTGTCGACCTCGAGGAGGAATCAAAAGATGAAATTAGAGTAAATGCCTATTGGACTTGGGATGAGACCATTAAAACACCACCAGATCAAGAAGAACCAATCCAACCTTCCAGTCCTAATAATAGACCTACGACCTTCACCCTTGATGATGTGAAGATTTTAAAGAGGCCCCCAAATAACCACTTTGAACAAATAAAGCAAGGCAAACTAATCCCCACAACTGAAGAGGTTGAAACTCTGGAAAGAGTCCATGCTACTAGGCTACGTAATAGGACCATACCTGATAGGACTGATAAGAAAAATATAACTGAGGATAAGGAGCATGCCAATGTAAAGAAATTGAATGATAGCCATCAACACCCCCTCTCGAAAGATCTGAACCAGTCAATAGTGGGTCAAAAAATAGAAAATCTGAATTTGACATAGGAATGGAACTAGAAAAATAGAAAATAAATATAACCTTTGGGGAATTGATGATAGTACCTAAATATAGGGATCAGATTTGTAGGGCCTTCGGGTTAACTGAACAAGGGGAGGGTCATGTCCTCATTGCTTCAACTTCTAATCCATCTAGTAGAAGCCCCACCTCAGTAAGGCCTTTTTATATATCCCTTCGCTATACATCTGGGTATGGTGACCGCTATGTGATACACAATTGCATGCTTGATAGCGGGGCATCTCACAATATTATGCCAAAATAGGTGGCTGATCAATTGGGATTGATATGTACAAAGGACTCCCCTCCCATTTCTATCATGGACAATAGGTAGGTACCTTGTGTAGGGATAATTATAGGCCTCTTGGTATTTTTAGATCAATATCCAAAGAAGGGGATTGTAATGGATGTGGTTGTGGTAGATGTCGACCCATTTTTCTCTCTACTACTCTCCAGACATTGGGCAGAACAATTGGGTGGGTCAATCTAGTTAGACTGGTCATACGCCACCATCCCCCTTTCATCCAAAGAACAAGCCACCCTGAGGAGAGAACCATTCAATAAACATTCAGTCGAACTGATGAGGCCTGATAACACCACTATCAATTTAGTTAGCTCTGTTGAAGAGAAGGAGTTAGGTGTTTATTCTATCTGGCATACTCCATTCCTCAAGGAAGTGCCTAATGCAGATGGGATGGATCCCAAGGTAAAAGTAGTAGTGGATGCTGAGTCAGATAGAGTCCTAACCACTAAAATGTGGACAATGACATTTGATGGGGCAAAATCACAAATAGGGGTTGGAGCTAGAATTAATTTGATAGACATAAAAGGAAATTATCTAGGTGTGCCCTACCGATTAGAATTCCCTTGCACAAATAATGTGGTAGAATATGAGGCACTTCTGCTAGGACTTAGGAAAGCCAAAGAACTAGGTATAAACTACCTCACTATCTATGGAGATGCTAAACTAATTATCCAATAGATAAAAGGGAAATATCAAACTAAGCACCCCAGATTGAAACAATACAAGCAAGCAGTGTTAGATGAAATTAGTAAGTTCTTGGCCTTCAACATATCTCATATACCCAGAGAAAAGAACCATGTTGCTAATTTACTGGTTGTAAATGCTTCTAGGGTAGATAATCCTGAGATAGATATAGAATACATGGATAGGTTCCCCACCATATCTGTGTATCATCCTTCTATCCCCGATAATGTGGTTTACTTACAGGTCTTCCAAGATGATGTTGATATCAAGGACTTTATGACTATGCATAATCACTTTGTTGGGGTAATTTGTGATGAAGAAGATGAGGAAAAATTGTAGCATATCATAGGGAGTCCAACAGAGGTAATACAACTAAAAACCAATAAGATCCCTAGGGGTTTGGTATCTTTAGAATCCCTTTTTGATGATTTTGATAAGGCCCATAGGACTGCTCCTCATGAATCAGAAGGTGAAGAAGTTAATGTTGGGACACTTAGGGAACCAAAAATGGTCAGGATAGACAAGGCATTATCAACAAAGGAAAAGAAATAGTACATCCAATACTTGAGGAAGAATAGGGATAGTTTTTCTTGGAGCTATGATGACTTAAGGACATTCAATACTGAGGTCATGACCCATGTTATTCCTTTGAAAGATGATACCAAACATTTTAGGTAGAAACAAAGAAAATTTAATCCTACTCTACATCCTGTCATGCAAAAAGAGGTCCAAAAGTTGCTAAATGCAAAAATAATAAAAAAGGTGAGGTTCTCTTCCTGGATAGCAAACCTGGTGCCTGTAAGGAAAAAGAATGGAGAAATAAGGTTGTGTGTAGATTTTAGGAACTTGAATAAGAGTTCCCTCAAAGACAACTACCCCCTCCCCAACATGGAACAACTTTTGCAAGTAGTTGTAGGGTCATCCAGGATCTCCCTATTAGATGGCTTCTCAGGATACAATCAGATTTTGGTCAATCCAGAAGACCGATTCAAAACTGCATTTACCACACCATGGGGAACCTTCGAATACCAAAGAATGCCATTCGGGTTAATGAATGTTGGAGCCACTTTTCAGAGGGCTATGGACTTCGCTTTCAAAGGGCTAATGTTTAAAATTGTAGTGGTGTATCTAGATGACATCACAATCTTCTCAAAGAATCTTGCAGATCACTTCTCTCACTTATCTCAAGTTTTTGAAAGGTGCAAAGAGTATGGGATATCCTTAAACCCAAAGAAGTGTCTATTCGGAGCCACCCATGGCAAGTTGCTAGGACATGTGGTCTCCAAGGAAGGGATAAGCATTGATCCAAAAAGGACAAAGGCTATCACAAAAATACCACCCCCAAGAGCCTCAAAGGAGTCAGGTCCTTCTTTGGCAAGATAAACTTCATCAGGAGATTTATCCCAAATTTTTCCAAAATTGCTAAACCTGTTAATGACATGATAAAGAAGGATGCAAAGATAAAGTGGGATGAAGACAATATCAAAGCCTTCCAATGAATCAAAGAGGCCATTACCACTGCACCTGTGCTAACCTACCCAGATCATTCAAAGAATTTTAACCTGTACTCTTTTGCTTCAGAGCACACAATAGTCGTAGTGCTATCCCAGAAGGATGAAGAAGGGAATGAAAAACCCATAGCATTCATGAGTTTAGGAATGAAGGGGGCCCAACTGAAGTATAAGCCAATAGAAAAGCAAGCCTTTGCTCTTATTCAAGCTTTGGAGCATTTTAAAAGTATCTTTGGCTCTAGTAAAGTGATTGCCTGTATTCCTTACATAGCCATAAAATATGTCCTCACCCAACCCGAACCCACAGGAAGTTCAACAAGATGGATGGTGAAGTTGCTATAGTATGATGTTGAGTTTAAAGCAATCAAAATAATTAAAGGTCAAGGGTTGGAAAAATACATGGCCTACAGAGGAGAAGAGGATATGGATAATGCCATTTTAGTGCAAGGGGTACAGTAGATTGAGCATCCTGAGCATAGGGAATCTAACTGGTATAAGGATATCCTATTTTATTTGAAGACCCTATCCTTTTTACCTAACAAATCTACTAGTAGGATGAGAAGTATTAAACAACAAGCTCATAAGTATCACCTCCAAGAAGATCAACTTTATTGGAGACACCCAAGTGGAGTGTTACTTTTGTGTGTGACAGAAAAGGAAGTCCCCAGAATCATCGAAGAATTTCACACAGGATTTTGCGGTGGTCATTTCGCTCCAAAAGCCACAACCAACACTATTATGAGGGCAGGATATTATTGGCCATCAATGTTCAAGGATGTGTATCAGTTTATCAGAAAATGTTACAACTGTCAAGTTTTTACTGGCAAGAAAAACCTGCCTGCAATGCCACTAAAGCCCGTGATCATTGAAACTCCATTCTCTTAGTGGGGAATAGATCTGATAGGGGAGATCAACCCAAATTCTTTAGGGGGTCATAAATGGATAATCATAACCATAGATTACCTTACCAAATGGGTTGAAGCAGCTCCTCTCAGAAGGTCAACAACATCAGTTGTCATCAATTTCCTGGAAGAAAGCATATTAACCAGATTCGGGGTGCCCAGGAAACTTGTTATAGACAATGCTAAATATTTCACCTCTTTTGAGATGGTTGACTTTTATGCCCAATACAGTATAGAGCTGGCCCACTCGGAAAATTATTATCCTCAGGGGAATGGACTAGGTCGAGTCTTCAAACAAGAACATAATCACCCGAATCAAGAGATCACTTGGAAAGAATAAAAGAGGTTGGGATAGTGAACTGAAGTAAGCCTTGTGGGAAGATAGGCTATCAATAAAAATAGCCACCAAAAAATCACCTTATGAGTTGGTTTATGGGGAAAAGGCACTCCTACCACCTCAGCTAGAATGAACAACCCTCTCATTACTACTCCAAGACCATGAAAAACTAGATGTATTGCAAAGGAGGATGGACCAGCTTGTACAGTTGGAAGAGGAGAGGAGAGAAGCAGTTGCTAAGATGATAGCTCAATCCGTCAAGACCATTCAACAGTTCAAAAAAAGGCTAAAGGTAAAAGTTTTTTTGTGGGTGAAGTAGTGCTCTATTGGGATCCAAAGAATGATAAGCTCGATGAGAAGGACAAATTTGAACCCAAGTGGTTAGGGCCCTATCAAGTTGCTAAGGTGATCGACCAACACACTTACAGGCTCCAAGACATGGAAGGAGAAGAGATGCCCATACCGATAAATGGTCAGCACCTGAAATCCTTCGGCCCCCTTCATGGAGGTCACGAGGAGTGATTGATAAAAAAAAAGAGAGGGTGTGTGTAAATATCTTGTAAATAGTCATCAATTTTTGTCCACCCAAATATTTTGGAGTTCTCAGGTCAATGTCTAAAAATATTTTCATCCATCCCCTTGTCCTAGTCAGAGTCGGTGTTAGCCTCGAAAGGTAACTTCCTTTTTTTTTTAAGGGTCACAAGGTGGTGCACCCAAGTTCGAGCCCGTGCGCTCCACTCTCTAGTGGAGAGCACAAAAATTCCAAGGGTGCACAAGCCTGTGCACCCCAAGTCGGGCCTGCATGCTCCACAAGTGGAGCACATGAAAGTCTCTTCGGGTGCACGAAGTCATGCACCCAACTTTGGTCCATGCACTCCATTGGGGAATGGAGCACACAAGAGTTTCTAAGGGGTGCATGACTTTGTGTGCCCTACTTTGAGTCCATGTGCTCCATGAGCATGGAGCACATAAATTTTTCAAAGGGTGCATGACTTCGTGCACCCTAAACTGAGTTTGTGCACTCCACTAGATAGTGGAGGCACAAAGTCTTAGGATGTACCTGTCTCCGTGCACTCCACTCCAATGGAGTGCATGAGAGTGATTTGAATGCACAAGGTCATGCGGCTAGCTCCCAATTCATGCACTCCACACCAAGTGGAGTGCATGAAGTCCCAAAGGGTGCACAAGTTCGTGTGCCCCAAGTCATGTTCATGCGCTCCACTCCAATGGAGTGTGCAAGGGTCTAGTTGGGTGCACCAAGCCATGCACCCACCTTTGGGTTCATGCGCTCCACTAGAGGGTGGAGCGCATAAGGGTCTTAAGGGTGCATGAGCCTGTGCACCCCATTTCTATCTGTGTGCTCCACTCCCTTGGAGCATGTGAAAGTTTTGTGGGTGCACAAAGTCATGCGCCCGAATTGAGGTCGATGCGCTCCACTCCCCAATGGAGTGCATGAAGTTTTTGGGTGCATGAATCCATGTGCCCAGTCCTATTCGAGGTGCATAAAGATTTAATGAGGCATAGTTTTTGTGCACCCCTTCCAAAAAGTCATGCGCCTCGCTCGAGCATCCCTACCTAAGCTAATTAGAAGTTACCACATGTCGGAGATCCCATCACACGTAACTCAATCAAGTGGGCATAAATACAACCAATCTATATCCAATAAGGAGAGTGACGTGGTGCACTCAGCCTCATGGCATGACTAGTCATAAAGTCCTGTGAATGAAAAAGCATGTGCCCCACCTAAGAAAATTAATGTAGGCTCTTTAAATGAAAGGTGGTGGACCTCCCCCATGCCATTAGCATAAATGCACATGCAGAGTGCTTTCTAAGGTGAGGCATAGATTTGAAAACCCTTTCTATCCATGAAGATGTGCTTCCATGGCTTCCACCAGCATGGCTGCAGTAGGAGTGCTCGATGTTAAAGCCCATATTGGGAGAATTATAGGGGCATGGCCAATTACCAAAAGGGTAGGGAGAGCCCAGGATCCAAAGGTGCTTAGTAACCTACCAGATTTAAGTAGAGATATTACAATAAACCAATAAGGGAGGTAGAAGGTATGATAATTTATAGTTTTGACCCTATTAAGGAGGATAACCAGTGCCACCCTACCTTATTGAGGAGTCTATTTATGAGGGCACAATGGGATAGCACTGAACCAAGCCCAATTTGTAATAAATGGAACACCAACCTAGGTCGGTTAACTTACCCAAAGGTTTACCACTCCTTAGACCTCCTAGCATGGTTGGTAGTGGCCTATGACTCTAAAAATAGAACCATTCATGACCACTCAAATCAGGTCATGGCTAGGTTGATAATCGATAGAATTAGGTGAGTGTTCGGGCTCACCATAGCTTCATGGGTTTTAGACTTCCACATGCTAACCCTCCAAGCCAATTTTATGTTGAACACCACATTCCTAGAGATGCTCTTGAAGAGAGGAAGGCATAGGCCTTTGAGTTTCCTAGTCTGCAAGTTCCTACTTCGGCCCTGGGTGTAAGATTATGTAGATATGATCAACCTGGTGCTGGGCACAAAGGATTTGGAGCTTATCACTAAGGAGGTCATGTTCCTGATTATCCAATGTAATAGGATAGATAAGATGCCTCTCTATCGATGGGAGGATGTCATAAGTGACAACATGGATAGGGAATTGGTGAAATTGTAGAAAGCCATATTGGCTGATAAGGAGGAGCTTCCCCCATTCTCCTATTATTCATTTTTTATTCATTTGGTTATAGCATAATTTGAAAAATCCTTGGTGGCTCGATTGGGAGGAGTAACTATCATCGCTATTCAGGATGCATTGTTGTGTATACAAGAAGGGTGTTCGAGCTATAAGACCTTCTTCGAAAATGTCCTCCCAGTGGTACACACCCATTTGTGCGGTAAAGAACCTGATAGATTTGGAGTCGGGGTGAGGACCTTTTTGCATGAGGCTAGGGTAGGAGATTTCTTCTATATAAAAGAATTCTCTTATATCAGGATATATGGTTCTAAATTACCCCCAAAGGCATTACCAAAGCACTTCCCTACCTCCATAGCTATCCTGGAGATAACCCAGTAGATTGTTGAGGAGGTAAAAATCAGGTTCCTCAGAAAGAAGGGGAGTGTGCCGTGGCTGCCCATTCCTTGCTCGATGGGCCCTTATACATATCTAGGCCATTTTTCAATGTTGCGGGCCATATGGAATATGGATACATACTGCTTCCTTGAAGTTACATGGAGACCCTATGACCCCGATGGCCATCATAGGTGAGTTGTTGCTAACAAGCTTGCTCTCTTGCAAGTTACTCATAGAGGGGATGACTTTGAAGATGATATGTAGAAGGCCATCAAGGAAGGTCGATCATTGGAATTGGTGTGGAGAATGGATACGAGGCCTTATAGCAAGTTAGAAGTAGTTGGAGATTATGGCTCCAAGCTAAGATTACATAGAGAATTATTGGTGGATAAGGTGGTGCCACTGGTCCCAACTGCTCCCCTAGAAGAATTCTAGGACCCCACTTTCTAGGTTGTCCATCAAGATACTGACCTATTTGAGGTCATGATGAAAATAGTGGGTGAAGCATAGCAAGAGCAAGTAAAACTCCCCTCTTCTTCTAGTTCTCCCATTGCCACTTTAAAGGGGAAGGAGTTGGTCACTTACTCCTCATAGCAATCACAAAGTCTCACTTCATCGGCTCAAACATTGATGTGTCCATCCAAGCAAACCGATGTGGTAGTGGGCCAACCTTCTTTGTTCTCTGCCACCTTGGTAATCAACCAAGAAGAACATCCCATTCCCCCCAAGGCTTTAAAGAAAATACAAGAAGTGGGAGGATTATCTAGTATACTCAGAGAATATGAAGTCCAAGAAAGAAGTCCCTCACTGTCCCCCACTAGAAAGAAAGCCAGAGCTGAGTCTTCTACTATGGACACCAAAAATTTCACATTGGTAAGGGTGAGGGACATGCTCCAGTTCACTGCATATGAAGAAGATCAGATACAAGATATGGAGGAGCAAAGATCCCCCAGTAAAGGAGTAAGTAGGCCTTGAGGGACAGCTATGTAGGAAACATGTGATGTGTCCACCACTACATTTGACATCCCTTTACCACCAAGCTTGAAAGAAGCCACCATTGATATTGATAAAAGGTGTCATAAGAGCAGAATTTGGCCCAGTGGACATGATGAAGTCCCACGTAGCCTCCCAAGTGCAGGTGGTAGCAGTAGTGGAAAAAGATATGGAAGTTTTAAAGACCAAGGCTACCGAAGTGGGACAACTACAACTTAAAGTGCAATAGCTTCAAGTCGAGGTTGATCAATTGAAGCAGATGCCAGCTCCCTCCCAGGCCATTGTTGCATAGGCCAATGACCACTTTGGGTCTATTGAAGAGTTTAAATAGGAGATGAAGGAGAAGATACTAGAGAATATGGAGGATCTTGCCTCCATATTTTATGACATCTATGCCACCAGGCACACTATTGGCCTCCTGCGTGAATGATTGCAACAAGCAGATCAGAGAGTAAATGCAATATTTCCTGTATACAAAATGTTTAGGTAAAGCTACGTGGAAATCAGTGGAGGAGCAATTACATTGGGAGATGGAACTATCTATTTCTTTGCAGAGGAATACTCTAAAGTTTTTGTGTATCTGTAAAATAGATCCAATTGGCTCCTCTGGGATCAAGAAGTTATCGATGTCGAGCAGGAGGTTGAGGATGAATTAAATGATTGTGGGTTCACACTAAATGAATTCATCCAAACTCCTGACATCAAGGAGTTTGTGCTCAATAAAATACAAAATTTTGACTTTGGTCTAGATGGAAAATTATCAAAGCAGTTTACAACTTTGGTGCAAATGGTGGATCGCTTATGTGTCTTCATCAAAAATACCATGGAATGGGCCAAATAAAGGGTGAAAAAAGTCACACAAGATCTCAACCTATTAATATTCACCTTAACCTTCCATGATGAAGCATGGGGCTACATTGACCAAAGTCTATAGGACCTTAGAAGGGAAGGAGTGGGGCCCAACTCACCAAGGAGAGCACATGAGCCGAGTGCAGTATAGCCACCTACCCAGGATAGTGGGAGAGATAGTGCATAGCCTCAGCCACCATCTGCTTAGATAGAAATACATGGGCTACGTGCCCATTTTTTATTACATCCTACTTTTGGAGGGAGTAATATTGGGTCAGCTGGAGGAAACGGTTACAGCCCCACTCGAGCAACCAACGCTATATAAGGGAGACCACTGCAGCAGTAGATTTTTTTATCAAACCTCTGAGAGAGAAGCCTAAGACCAGGTATAGCTATGTTTTGAGTGTTAGTCATATTTCCTTTTCTGTGTTGATCCCTGTGTCTCTTACACCATCTTTTCTTCTACCATTTATCTAGGAACTACCCAGGATGCTTTGTCTATCGAGATCATTTCCTGTGGATGAGCTAGAGTTGGAGGCTCTTACATCACTACCATCAGGATGGAGAGAAGTAACCCCATGTTACGACATTCGAACTGGGGTTTTATTGTAATCACTATCATATAAGAGTCGAGCATTCTACCGGTCTCCTCATATGTAAATCATTTCATATTAATAGAAACTCCAACTCTATTCTTGGCTTCCTTTGTGTGTTTGGTTTATGTGTCTTGCTCATTTATGTATTACAACAATCTGAATGTATGAATGATGCCTTCTATCACTAGTTAAATCATTTTTATTGATTACATTATTTGAATGAATGAAAATGAACTAGTTCTCCTTTCCTTTTCTTTTTTGAGTCATTAAATATAAATCTGCTATGACTACCCAATGGACATGGCACCGGTCTGGTCTTGATGTGTTCTAACAATGCCTGGTTTGGTCACAAAATAATCAAAATAATACAATATCATTTAATCTGGTAATACATGGGTGATTGCATTAAAATGGCAAATATATGAACCCACTGTCTGGGGTTTCCTTACCCGACCTAGTCTATCTAGAGTCATTCTGATAATCTATTCCTAGGTCAAAGCGGTAGATCCACCAGAGTCTACAATACTCATTGTGATCTTTGGGATTCCTGTGATGTGACAAAGCTTAAGGAGGTAAGCAGGAAATCCCCACAACAAAACCTTTCTAAGAACAATTTGCACAAAAGCTATCACTGATGGCCTAGTTTGTGGAGATTAAAATATGGACAAAATCACATTTCATCATTTCACATCTCCTTGAAATTCATCATGGTGATTGGCCTTAGCTAGGGTGATTGGTTCCAAACATAGGAATTATCTAACAATCACTAGTTGGCCCTTTGAAGTTGACTATTTTTATCTTTGCATATCAATGACGCCGAAAGGCACATTCTTCAACAGCATCGAATCACCCCAAATTTGGGGTAACCACATTTGGTTTTGATTTTCCCACAATGGGATACATCTTACATGATCATGGCATCTACACTTAGCAAAAAAACCCTTCATTTTTTAGGAAAAAATGAATCAATCATTTGCATCTTCCAACAACCCCTTCCCACCGTTGGGGAAAAAATAGTATCACATTTACATCATGCATATCCTCCACAATCGCACCATTCACTCACACAATTATTTGCACTCATTTATCAATTGGCTCGTGAGATTCATCCACAAACTCATTCACCAATTAAGGGGGTAAGCTACACAAATAAAAATTATTTTATCTCCAAGCTCATGTCCACATCTCAACAAAGTTGCTTCTGCATCAGGCCAAAACAAGTATCTTGTGTTTTTGCACTACATTGTGTTTCACGTAACGTAGTACAAAAAGAGGCATCTGCAGACGTCAAAATCTAGCTACTTTTCATCCATCCAGGTCTTCCTGCCATTTTTACTCATTTATTTACATATATTTAGGTATATTTTTTTAATATATATTAAAATATTAATATTTAATATTATATTTTATATATTTAATAAATATATATATATATATATATGTAAATTAATATCAGCCATCCATCTTGTTTTAATCCTTGCCATCCATCCACCTTGATCCATGCCACACCCAGATTTAATCTCTACCCTTCATCACGTTTTAATCTTCATCGCATAAATTGTGTTGTGGAAACCCTAATGTGACCTAGGTGAAATTATAAATAGGGATCATTTTTATGGCTCAACCCCTAAGTTTTTTATCCTAAGTCACCTGAGTTTTCAGAGTGCCCTAAGCAATCTAATAATTTCCTAAGTCTTTTACCCTGATCTTCCTAAGGATTTCACCCATCATTGCCCTCATTTTAGCATTTATCGTTGTATCTGTCGCTGCATCCCTTACTTGAAGTAGATCAACTTTTACAGACCTCACCTAACTCCCTGAAATTTTACCTTCTATTCCTAAGTATCTTTGGGAATTTTCCACCATTCTCGACTACCTCTAGGTGCTTTCTACCATTCTTGAGCACCCATGGGCGTTTTCTTCTACCACTGAGCATCCACTTGTATTTCATACTAGATTTCTACATCCCTAATAACCCTCGAGTATGCTAGGATATCGCTGCATGATTTTCCTACAATATCTATGACAGACCAGAGAACTGAAAGTAAACAAGGTAAATCTACCATTGATTTATTTTATTTCATGTATTTTCATATCTACTCACTTTCTTTATATTTCATAGCTATGGTTTGTAGTAATTCCTAAGGGTCTCACACTGTGGAGCCCTCACAGTTGCTACTGACTTGGTTTTTATCTTTTGTGTGAAGATATAGAGATACTACACCTACATTGTGTAGCTACTTAAGCTGGAGTGGCCTAGTATTGGATAGCACGAAACCCACTCACCTCTATTGAGATCAAAAGTGAGTTTTAAAATGGTGTGGTGATGAATATAAGAATTGAGGTGGTTGGATATGACGATGGGCGGGAAGTCCTCTATGGGAGAGCATGGGAACGACAGCGGTTCAAACCATGGACACAACAAAGTAGTCGGAGGGCACCCGAGGTCCGGAGGTACGAAGACGTCCTTGCCAAATGAAGGAGAACGGATTGGCGACGGTGTCAGTCGGGGTAAGGACCCATTAGACAAATGGGGGGGTGGGCCATAGAATTCGTATGCCCAGGTAGCGGCTTTAGAAACCCTAAGCAATTTTTTTACCAAGGAGTTGTTTTCGACTGGGGATGAGCTGGACATCTCGATGGAAGTACTCTCAAGCTTCATGGAGTATGAGAATTTTACCCTCATAGGTAAGTTCATTGGTGGTCATCCCGACATGGAGACCATTTGTAAGTGGGTGGCAATCAAATGGAGGACCTTTGGGCATATGGAGTTGGTGGCCCTATCCTGGAGTTTTTTTGCTATTAGACTGAACAACTAGGAGGACTACTATAAAATTCTAGCTGGTGGCCCATGGTTTCTGGGCCGTAGAAATATTTTCCTTAGGAAGTGGAGCATGGACTTCAATCCTGACACCCAGAACATCAACATTTCCCTACTATGGGTTAGGCTCCCAAGTCTTCCCCTCTTTGGATGGCATGAAAATGTAATAAGAGGTATTGCTCGCTCCATAGGGGAGTTGGTCACCATTGACCCCCCCACCCGAGCTTGAACAAGGTTCGTCCAAGCCCATTTTTGCATGTTGAAAAATCTGGAGGTGAAGCTCCCATCCTCCATCACTCTTCGGTCTGGAGGCACCGTTCTTCACAAACAAGCTATTGTCTATGAGAATAGGCCAGCTTTCTACCCCCAATGCCACTCTCAAGGGCACCTCCAGACCAATTGTCCTCTTCAAAAACCGGGTAAGCAAAAGCGTGAAACCTATAACCCCTTGGAACATGGTGAAGGCCAGGTGAAGTAACTAAATCTTTCAAATGTGATGGGCCATTCTCTTGGCCCCTCCAGAGACCACAATGAATTCTCCCAACCTAATGAGAATTTCACCCTCCAAACGGACCCTGTGCAGTTTGGAGAAAACACCCAGCTAGGAGCAGACTCCCGCCTGGAAAGCCTTTTGCAAGAGGATAAGGACTAGACTCCCAAAATTTCACTCAATCTGATTCACCCAAGCTCCAGGACCAAGGCCACCCCATTTTCAACCAGTCACAAACATTGCTAGAAGACTACCTCCTAGGTAGGAGGGGTGAATAGTTCGGTCACATTAGCCCTCGAAATATGAGGAGCCAAAAGCAAAGTGTGGATTTTGGTAGTGAGAGGAAGCAGGGCCATCCTAAAAAATATAGGTGAGACAAAGAGACAGCGATAGACATTGCAAATGGAACCCAACGTCTACTAGTTCTGGATGACTCTGATATTCAGACAGACGAAGCGCATGTACCAAAACATCCCCCCCAACAAGGAAGGGGAGGCAAGAAGAACCTCAAACTGTCCAGATGAAAGTTCTCTCATGGAATGTGAGAGGACTGAATGGAGCAGCCAAACAAAGGCTAGTGGATGATCACTGAAAGAGGACCAACCCTTCCATATTAATTTTACAAGAGACCAAGACCGATGCTATCTCCTCTGATAAAGTTGCTAAGGCCATTTGGGCCAAGGCAAAATTTTTATCTAGCCCTGTAGTGGGAACAGTGGTAGGGCTCATGGTTCTATGGGATCTAGTGAGTGTTGAGGGCAACTTGCTGTCAACCTCCAATAGGATTATCAATGTGCTGTTCCATTCCAAAACCACCAATTTTTCCTGGATTCTTTCCAATGTTTATGCTTCGAATTCTGCAACAGAGAGAGCAAAAATGTGGAAGGCTATTTCCCAGATGAGCGAGAATTTTAGTAATTTTCCTTGGGTCTTAGGGAGGGACTTCAATTGTCCCCTTCATCCATGTAAAAAAAAGGAGGGTCCGACCATTCCAGCCGCAGTTTGGAGGACTTCAGAGATTTTGTCTCTACTAACAACCTGCTTGACATCGAACTCAAAGGGGTATCCTTCACATGGAGCAATAGAAGGATTGGGAGTAGCCTTATTCAAGTCAAGCTCGATAGATTTTTCATTTCCCAAGAAGCTATTCCCATCCTTGGTGGTGCAACTCTCTCGACCCTACCAAGGATTGGGTCTGATCACAACCCTATTTTTTGGAGGTGAACGATGGGCCCATTTTTAAGACCCCCTTTAGATTTGAATCCATGTGGATTTCTCATAAAGACTTCAAAGGATTGGTTTCAACATGGTGGCAACAGGAGGTGGGAGGAAACGCCCCTAAGAGAGTGGCTTTAAAACTCAAAATGGTCAAAGAGAAGCTAAAAATATGGAATAAAGAGGTTTTCAACAACATTTTTGAGTCCAAAAGGTCCATCTCAAAGAATATAAAAGTTTTTGAGGAGAGGATGGAGCTCAAAGGTTACACCGAGGGTCTCAGGGAGGAAGAACGGAGTCTTTTGGTGGATTACCATTCTATTCTTGCAAGGGAGGAAACCTTCTGGCGACAGAAATCTAGAGACCTTTGGTTGAAGAATGGAGACTCCAACACGAGATTTTTTCATGCGTCTACCATGAGGCACAGAGGGGCCAACAAGATCAGAGAAGTGTCTTGCAAGGATGGGCGCATAACCAGGGAGATAGAGGAAATCAGGAGCGAAGCGGTTGACTTTTTTCAGGACTTGCTTGGCACACCTCCCGACAACAACTTTTAGGTCCAAAAATTGTTGCTTGCAAACTTTCTGACTAAAGTCCCCCACGAGGTAAGCATCAAGCTTCTGGAACCTTTTGCTTCATCTGAGATTAAAGAATCTTTATTCTCCATGCAACCAGACAAGGCCCCTGGCCCCGATGGTTTTCCCCCCCGATTTTTCCAAGTCATGTGGGATGTTGTGGGTCCGGATGTGTGCGAAGCTATTCGGGATATTCAAGCCTCTAGATCCATTCACCCAAAACTCAATTCCACCTTTCTTGCTCTCATTCCTAAGTCTCCAGCCTGCAAAAGTTTTTTTGACTACCGACCCATCAGCCTGTGCAATGTTTTTTATAAGATCCTCACCAAGTCTATAGCCAATAGACTAAAACTCGTTCTCCCCCTCCTGGTTGATCCTTGTCAGGGAAGTACTGTTAAAGGCAAAAATATTCTTGATGGTTTCATCACTGTCCATGAAACTCTTCACTCTGCTTACCGCTCCAAGAATGTTGCTATGTTTCTTAAGCTTGACATGAACAAAGCCTTTTATCGGGTTGATAGAATGTTCTTGTGTGTTGTCCTCCTCAAGTTCATCTTTCATCCTCACTGGATTGACCTTGTCTGTAGCTGTATATCCACTCCATTATTTTCTGTCCTAATCAACGGATCCCCTGCTGGGTATTTCCAAAGCACCAGAGGCCTCAAATAAGGTGACCCTTTGTCTCCCATCCTCTTCATCCTTTTGGTGGAGGTTCTGAGCTGGTCTTTGAAAGAAGCTCTTCTCCAAAACAATATTTATGGCATTCTGTCGACTTCTAGAGTTGAACCTGTCACTCATCAACAATTTATGGATGACACCCTCATCTCCACTAGGGCATCTACTACCCAGGCCAAATCCCTCAAGCGGGTCCTTTCCCGTTACGAGCAAGCTGCCGGGCAAAAGGTCAATTACATCAAGAGCAAAATTTATTTTATTAACACTCCCCTGCATAGGCAACTTCGGATTGCCAAAATTTTAGAATGCACCATTGACTCCTTGCCTACGTCTTATCTGGGGTTGCCCCTGTCTTGCAATGGCCGTGCCAGTGGAGGTATGTGGAACATGATCTTGGAATGCCTTCACAAGAAACTTGGCACTTGGAAGGGCAAACTCCTATCACAAGCCAGGAAATCCACCCTTACCAAAGCTTGTCTTCAGGGGATTCCAACCTACTTTATGTCGGTGTTCATGCTTCCAGCCTTTGTTCACTCCAATATTGAGAAGATTCAAAGGACCTTTTTGTGGTCTGGCAATGAAGAGAAATCCAAAATTCCTCTTATTTCTTGGGACAAGGTTTGTTCATGGAAAGACCAAGGCGGCTTGGGGATGAGGAGATCAAGACTTATGAACTTAGCTCTGATTGCAAAGCATGCTTGGAGGATTCTAACTAGTGACCCGGTGGAGTGGGTTAAGCTGGTCAAAAGGAAGTATCTTGGCCCCAATTCTTTTCTTGATGCTGAGACCCCTCTCGAAGCGTCGACTTTTTGGAAATCTATGCTCCAAACCCATCATTTGATCAGCTTGGGAGCCCGCTAGATTTTGGGTGATGGCAACCTCATCTTTTTTTGGAAGGACAGGTGGGCAACTGAAGAAGCCCTTGGATTGAGGGCGGACCTTACTGGGCTGAGAGACCAAATCGACCCAAAATCCCAACTCAGGGTGGTGGATTTCATAGACCAAAGCACCTGTTTCCCTCGGTGGAAACTTCCAATCGTGGAAGGGTTTAATAATGAGGTTACCTTTCTAGAAAACATCCTCCAATAGGTTTTAATTCCTTCTATTAGGAGAACTAACAGAATCATCTGGAGTGCTACGGAGGATGGTATTTTCTATGTTAGATCAGCCTACGAGTTTCTTACCAGCGAGACTACCCTGGATTATCGATGGAAAGTTGTCTGGAGGAAAGGGGTCATCCCTAAAGTGAACTTCTTTGCATGGATTGCTTTTAACAACAAAGCCTTAACCATTGACAACCTTCACAAGAGGGGTTTTACTTTCCCCAATAGGTGTTACATGTGTTTAGCGGAGTGCGAGATGAGGGATCATTTATTCTTGCACTGCCCCTTTTCCCACTCAGTCCACAGCATTGTCCTATCCTCCTTCCAGATCCTCTAGTGCTCCCCTCGATCCCTCAGAGATGCTTTCCATTAATGGCCTAATCCTTTCAAGAATCCTAAACTCTTCTTCCTCCTACAAAGGAAGGTGGGACACTACCAAGAATTACAGCCAAATATCATTGATTTTCATTTGGGGGTTGGCTTCTAAGGTAGGTCAAATCCTCTACCAATATCCTAGGTGTGATTTCTCCTTGTTTACTAGGGTTATTTTTGAAGTAAGATAGGATATGAATGAGTTATTTATCATATTTATTTTCTAAATAATATAGTCCTTGATGTCCTAGGTGCCAAGTAATTATTTTCACTACATTAGGATTAGCCCTAGCATTTCACTTTTTTATGGATAACCTTGATGTACAAATTCTTAAATTTTCCATTTTATTTATGCTTATATTATGATAGTCTTTAGAATTTACTATTAATTTATTGATATACTATATTGGTTTAAGCATATTGGTTTACCTTGTATTTAATATGAATAATTGTATGACATAACCCCTTTTTTAGTAAACATTTTTTGATCCCAATGTGAAACTAACTTTTGAGGTATTTATTTCCATTTTTAGCCCCAAGGGTTTAGTGGGTTAGTTGATGTAGGTTTTGTGTTGCATTCTACATTTTGTTGTGTGTTGAATAAAAATATCATATTTTTTATCTTTCTCTTAGGGTTCCCCAAAAAATTTAATTTTATTTGTTATGCAGTTTTTTATGGTTTGCTTACTTAAGGATAGAACATTTTGGTAAAATCCTAGTTGCTCTTGAGTAGATTTTTTTCTTACCCTTATGGCTCCTCTAGCTTCTTCTTAAATGATTTTTTTATTTGTAATGCTTAAGGATAGGCAGGTTGATTTGGATAAGCTAAAGGATGCAATGGTTAGGTGCTTGTTATAAAATATGCTTATAATTATTTTGTAATTTTATAAATGTACAAACATACTTTGAAAATAACGTCATGAAAATGATCCTTCCTCTTCAATTTTGTTAACAATGTTTAATTGGGATATTTTTTTTTAAATTATTATTTTTTTGTGCTCTCTTTATGGGTTTCTTTGTTTTGCAAGTCCTATTTTCAACAATTAGTATTAGAGTCAATGTTAAAGCTCAAAGAGTTAGTGTTGATGCTAGAAGTCCTAAGCACTTGTAGAGTGGCTTAGGGAAATGTTGAAGCAATGAGTAAGACTCCTACATTCGAATCATAGGCTAGTTCAAGGAGGATCCAAAAGCTCATAGGAGAGCAACCTCAATAGATGGAGGTCCTAGATTCGAGTCCTAGTTGGTTCATATATTTAATAGGGTATGAGAGCTGAAGTAATCAAATTTTTTAAAAAAAAAGACAATAAAATGTAGAGGTACATTAAAAGAGAAAGAGCAGCAACAAAAGTATACCCAAAAGTAAAAGAGGGAGTGATAAGAATTATTATATGAAGCTTATGTGTGATAAGAAAAAAACTAAAATAATGCTTCCATATCCTCTCTTTGTTTGGTTAAAACTGGTTGTGAATCGGTAATGGTTCGGTTGATTGGTTAATGTCCTATTTTATAGTGAGACTCTATTCGAAGTATCTAGTTAGGAATATTCCTTATAAGTTTTTTTTTAAGTGAATTCATTAGAAATTGCATGTTGGTGTTGTTTCTAATTTGGTAAATGGTAATTCATTTGGATTGTCATCCAAAGACACCATTTTCTTGCATGATGTAGAATGAATTTGTTGAAATTTATTTGGGGTGTCAACTAGAGATACGATTTCCTTATTTTATGCAAAATGAATTCAAGCTAATGTGTTATAACATCAAGGGGCACATAAAGACCAAAAAATAGGGTGGACTCCTTGAACAATTAGAGTAGGAATATGTTTGGAGTCTTCCAATTTAAAAAAATTTATCATGTCCCTAGCATACTTTGCTTGACATACAAAAATTTGATATTTACTCTGATGCACTTCCATTCCAAGGAAGTATTGCATTAGCCCTAAGTCCATCATTTCAAACTCTTTCATCATGGAACTTTTAAACTCATCCTTCATGTTAGAACAACTACTCATGTAGATCAAATCATCAACATATAGGTAAACAAGAAGAATGTTATTACCTTCCTTTTTGAAGTAAAGAGTGGGCTCACTCTTACTTCTCATGAATCCTCTTTCTTGAAAATAGCCATCAATATAGACATACCATTCCCTTGGAGCTTATTTAAATTCATACAAGGCCTTCTTCAATTTGTATATATATCCCTCTTTGCCTTGAACTTCAAAACCTTGAGTTTGTTGAGCATAAACCTCCTCCTCTAAGTATCATTTAAGAAAGTAATCTTCATATCTTAACTGATAAATGCTCCACTTTTTTTGCGCCTCCAAATAGATCAATATCCTAATGCTCTCTTGTATATCTGAGAAAATGTCTCCTCATAGTCAATGTCATACTTTTGAGTATAGCCTTTTTCCACTAGCCTTACCTTGTGCTTGTCAAGACTACCATCACTTTTAAATTTATTTTTGTAGACCCACTTTGTACCAATACATTTCTTTCCCTTTGGAAACTCTACAAGTTCCCATGTATCATTCTTATGGATTGAATCCATTTCCTCCTTCATGGCTTACACCCAAACATTGTTAGTACATGCTTCTTCAAAATAGGAAGGTTCAAAATCTTATTGTGATAACAATGCATAATTGACAACCTCACCTATTGGGTCTTCTTCATGATCAACTTCATGAGCATGGCTCCTTATGAGTCTTTTTTCAAAGTTTATATCTAGCATTTGGCTAGGAGGATGAGATGTTAAAATGCTCTTGCCTTTCTTGCTTATAGAACTTGATGAAGGGTTGGTTGGCTGCTCTTCTTGAGAAATTGGTTCACTAATGGGATGAATATCAACTATATCACCATTATCAACACTTTGGGGTTTACTAACATGATCCTTTTGCTAACAAAAAACTCCTCCATCAAAAATAACATCTCTTGAAACAAAACATTTATGAGTGATGGGATTATAGGGTCTATACCCATTTACTTTCTTCACTATATCCAACAAATATGCATGCTTCACTCTTAGCATCAAGCTTTCTCCTAAGTTGATCAACAACATGAACATAAGCCAAACAACCAAAAAAATGAGAGACATTAGGCTTCAAACCATACCATATTTCATACGAGGTCATTTTATGGAGTGCTTTTGTAGGAATCCTATTGAGGATATATACAACTATAGCAACCACCTCACCCCAAAAACAATACATAAACTTTTTGTTTGCAATATACTTCTTGTCATTTTAATAAATGTATGACTCTTCCTCTCTACTAATCCACTTTGTTGTGGAGTATAAGTTGTAGTTAACTACCTTTTTATCCCAAACTTGTCACAAAAACTCATAAACATATTAGAACAAAATTCTCCACCTTGATTAGTCCTTAAACATTTTATTTTACATCCACTTTCATTCTCTACAAGTGCTTTAAACTTCATAAAAGCATTAAGTGCTTCATCTTTATGTTTCAAAAATATACCCAACACTTCCTTGAGTAATCATCAATGAAAGTAATAAAGTATGATGACTTACCCATACTCTTTGTTTGCATTGGGCCACATATGTCAAAATGTATTAGTTGAAGTGGATGATATGCTCTCCATGCTTGTATTTTCTAAGAAAATCTATTGTGTGTTTACCCCTATCATAACCATCACACACCTACTTGTACTCTTGAATGTTAGGCAAACCATGAACTAAATCCTGTGAACTAACTCTAAAAATTCAAGTGGTCATATCTCAGATGCCACAACCAACTTTTATCTTCATATGCAACATTTGCAAGACTATTGCTATCTTTTCCAAATTGTATAGGAAACATCCTATTCCTATACATTGGAACAATAGTGACAACTCTATTGCCCTAATTCTTATCATAAATAATGCATTATTTATTGTCAAAAACCATCCTATGATTTTTTACAGAGTTGTCCAACACTTAGAAAATTATGTTTCAAATATAGTGTATAATAGATATCATTTATGTATTTCTTACCCTCACTTGTGTTGACCTCCATTACTCCTTTAGTAGCAACATCAAGAGATTTGTTGTCTCCAAGTTTGATTTTGCTCTTGAAGCTCTCATCCATGGTAGAAAACACATTGTTGTTGTCAGACATGTGGTTGGAGCAACCTAAATCCAAGTACCAAACTTCTTGTGGGATGGTTTCTTCTTTATCACATGACATGAACAAATGACTTGGTGATTCATGTTCTTCTTCATTAATAAAATTTTCTCTTCTTCCTTCATTAGTTGCCTTAATTCTACAATACTTTTCATAATGACCATACCTCTTACAATGGTAGCATTGTACATTTATCTTATTAAATTTTCCTCTTCCTCTTGTTGTTGAAGCTCCTCTTCTTCCTCCTCTTCCTCTTGTTGTTGAAGCTCCTCTTCTTCCTCCTCTTCCTCTTGGTGAATTTAAAATTTGGCCTCTTCCTTGGTCTTACCAATAACTTTGATTGTTGGTGCTTGATCCTTCATTCCCAAAAATCTTCAACTTGGAAGCAAATGTTTTTTCTTCATCTTCAAAGGCATCTCTAAGTCTCTCCTCATGAGATATAAGATAACCAACCAAGATATAAAAAATAAGGGTTTTGAAATTCTTGCTTTCTTCTATGATGATTGCAACATTGTTCCACATCGATGTCAATGTTCTTAAGACCTTATTTAACAATCTAATATTTTCAAATTCTCTTTTTACGATTTACAATTTAATAATCTTCACCTGGTCATTACCTTGAAATCCCTCTTGTAGGGCCTTCTATGCATCTTTTACTATTTTAGAATCTATAATTATTGTAAAAAGGCTCTCATAAAGGGTCGATTGTATGTGATATAATTTCAATGAGTTTTTCTTCTTGGCTTCTCTTTTGGCCCATCTGTCATTATGGGGTAGAAAGGCCCAATCATTTGGTTCTTCATAACCAATCTATAGTTTCCTATAATTATTTTCTTGTCAACAAGGTTCTCATTTTAATACTCCAATATTCATAATCAACACCATTAAATTCTAGTATTGGAAGTGAATTAGTGTTGGCCATGTTCAATTGTGAGAAAGAACACCAACAAAAAGCTTCAACCCAGATTGTGATCTACCAAAGCTCTGATACCAAATATAGAAAATGAGAGAAAGTAGCCTTACTTTCTCTAAAGTCAAGAAGAAAATTTATTTGCTAAATTAAAAAAAAAATTATAGTCAAATAAAATTTCTTCTATCATATTCAAAGTGCATATAGTACACCATACAAAAAATAGCCAACCTGTTGTAAAATTGCAGTCAAAATCCCATGAAAAACTACAACTAAAGTGCAACAAACATAAACATAATAGCCAAAGTGTAGCCACAAATGTCACCAAAGTCCAGTTAGAAATGCAACCAAAAGTGCAGTAAAAAATACAGCCTTCTTCTTCGACTCTTGTTTTTTGTAACTATAGTCAAACACCTCATGAAAAAAAATAACTAGAAAGCTAAAACAATAAAAATAGTTACAGCAATTAAAATGTGCATATGAAAAATATTGTAGAAGGAACATGGTTAGCATCGTATGACAACACTTCTTCCAAGGACATTGGAGTGACTACTAGGTCTAAGAAAAAGTTTATTCCAAAATCTATAGAAGTAGTGGAGGATCTTCCTTCCTCTACTACCCTTTAAAATTACACCATTCATGCTTTTGTGCTTCCTCCTAAGTATGAACTTTGCATTAAGGATTAGACTAATTAATATTTAGATTCAAAAGAAGAAAAATATCTTAATATCAACTTTGGTAAACTTTACAAATTTGTTATAGGGTCGCAAAAAGAATTAGAAGCCTCGATGTTAGAAACCAATGATGAGTGATATTATGAACCTAAATTGCTCCTTAATGAGGTGTTTATGACATGACTATGATCACCCCAAAAAATGGAAATCATAGTAAAACAGACACATGCGTGAGTGACAGACAGAATGCCAATATTTGAAATCTAACACTCATTCTAAACCTCATGATCAAAAACTAGTTATGTACATGATGACCCTTAGGGAATCTTTAGCTTAATAGCTAGATGGTCATAGGCATGATACTAAAAAGCAATTCAAGATTCTAGGAGAGATATGGAGGCTTCTAGGATGGAAATAACCAAGTAAATGTAGGACTTGATAAGCAATATGACTCATTTTTTTAGTACTAATAGAAACCCTATGGTACAAGTTATCATTCCTCCCTCAATCATGATCCCCAATTCTCCTCCTCTAGCTAACCCTAGGGAGGATTTACTTACATCAATTGATCTAACTTCGAGAAATTATTAAATTCAATCCCTAGCCCATAATGTAGAAGCTATAGTTCTATATGGGCATATGCATAAGTTCTTTTATAATGGGATTAATAAAGCTCAAATATTTATAGATAAATTCACAACATATTATATAGATTGACTACATAATGAGAACGCTTTAGTAAAATTAATGATAGGGCTTTGGTAGGAAATGCTCTCGATTTTTTTGCATCCTTACCTAAACACTCCACTGACTCTTTAGATACTTTTATCAAAAATTTAAAACAAGAGTTTGATGATAATATGACTATAATGGAAGCAATGGATATTTTTGTAAACACAAAACAAGGCCCTAATGAAACTATTATTAATTTTTACAAAATGTAGGAAAGACTTAACTGTCATGCAAATATTAGTTTAGTTGAAGAGGCCACTATAGTAATGTTTTTAAAGAAGCTTATACCCTCTTTTCAGGCTAAGATCTAGGAACATAACCCTTGTGGTTTGCCTTCCCTTGACAAAGTTATACATTTTTTTTAAATCCTTGAACATTAGGAAAAAAAGAAAGGCCAAAAGCCTTGAAACCTAAAAATCCTAACAAAAATAATGTAGGGGATAGGGTTTACAATATAGCTATTCAAGATATCTATCATAAGTTAGAGATAGTTGGAGCTCTTGCCCATATGTTTAACTAAATTTGAGGGTGGTCCAAAACCTAACAATATGATGCCTCAATGGACATATGAAGATATTCTCAAAGTATGTCCACCACCTAATCTCAAAAACTATCACATTAATGATAGGTTTGAAGTGCCTATATGACATAATCCTAAAAAGTTTTTCTTTTGGTTAGAACCTATGGTCATGATAATTCTACTTGAGCTAATTTATGAAAGGTCTGCCTTAGGCAAGCCTTTAGTCCTAACATTAACATTGATCAAGTTAACAATGATAAGATCAATTTATTTCATGAAAGTAAAAGAGCCACTAGAAGAGGTTTAATAACCCTTGAAATCAAAGGCTAGGTATATTTAAAACCCCATTCCCCAACCATGAACAGCAAGCTCCCAGTCAACAACAAGGAGCAAATAAAAATTAGGGTCAAGGTTTTAATTAGGGTGACCAACAAAACTATCAAAAACAAGGATATAATGTTAATCAAGGAAACCAATGAGGGACTTAAAATTATCAAAATAAAAAAAGGTAATTACTACCAAAATCAAAATCCTAGACCTAGCATTTCTCATAATGGCTCTCAAGTTAACCAAATATTTTCTTAGCCTAGACCAAATGGAGAATACATCTGTAGTCAACTGAATATGCCTTATTATATTAAAATTTTAGAGCTACAAAGAGAAATAACTGCATCCTTGGGACAACAAATTGCTTCTATTACTAGAAATGCACTTCAATACAAAAAGAAGTAACCTTCTAAGAAAGAAAAATAAAAGAATAATAAAGGGGAAAAACCTATTCAAGCAACAACTAATCCTGCTATTATTGATAAGATTCTAAACCCTCCTATAGTCATTCAAGAACTTGTTATAAGTACCAAAATATATAAAAATGCAGAAAGAATTCCTAAGAAAACCTCAACCTAATTTATGAAACTTGTTTTTGAAAATAGTGAAAGATCGCAACTACCACTCAAAGTGGCAATTCTAAGATCTATAATAGAAAATGATAATATGACACTCATCCCTAGGAATCACTAGTAAAAATAGTCATGAGAAAAATAAAAATGTGGGATATTATTGAAGAGTTGCATATAACCCCTTTCAAGGTCACATACTTAGAGTTACTTAGGACATCTCCCTATTAATGACAAATGTTTAGAGACTTATTGGATGATATGGAGATGCCTAAATCATGAATTGCTAATGTTATGTCCACCATTATAAGGTCTTATAGAGTGCAATATATTCAATTTCATTGAGAAATTTTTTGCATTGATGCACATACTAGCCTTGATTTAGTAATAAATTTTCCTTTGTAGAACATGATTACTATTGATTATTGAGCAAGGGTTGATGACCCGCCATTGATAATAATAATAGCTAATAATAATATTGTGGTCCATATGGCTTTGGTTGATGAAGGGAGTGGTACATGTGTTATGTCATTATCCTTGATAGATAAACTAAAAATCCCTAGAGAAAATATCCTTTCTATTAAAAGTCATTTCTATGCTTATAATGGTAAACCTCAAGATCCTATAGGTTGAATTGGGTTGCCAAATTTAGTTAGGCCTAGAGAATTAAGAGTGAATTTTATGTCGTTTGATTTTCAGATCAACTATAAGATGTTATTATGCAAACCTTTGGACTAGTAATATGAGAGCCATAGCTTCCTCTACTTGTCAAGTGGTTAAGTATGCCTATGATGATAAAGTTTTCACCATAAGAGACTTAGATCCTTGGGGGCCTCATCCTACAAGCCAAGATAGTTTTTTATTTCTTATATGGATAAAACACAAAAATTTCCTATTTATGAACATGAATCTTAATGGCTTACTAGAAGGAAGTTATATAAGGGGCATCCTAAATTTTGCTTGAAATGTTCTCAATACATGTATGAATCAAAAGATGATAAATTTGATAAGAATGTTATTATTTCCCTTCTTCAAGAGGTAGTAAATTACCATCATTTTTGTAACCTAAACAAAGAGAATATCCTACTTTATTTTTACCAAAGGTTGGCCAAATTACATAAAGCCCATTAGGATGTTGACAAATTAAAATAGGTAACATTTGTGTAGATAATGATAGCATGGGAGAGTAAACTAATAGTGATGTAAATAATAACTTTAGTCAAACATTCAACATTGAAACTGAGAATTGTCCTTATACTACTATTAGTTTGAGGTGGGTGTGGGGAATTATCAAGTAGGCTCAATGAAAGTTCCTATTTTATATGATGATCATCATCATCATCATATTGATGTAAAATTTTGTGAAATTGACAATACCAATTTGTTTACCTATTGTATACTCAATAATGTTGAATGTAATAACTACAAAGCTAGGCAAGATAGGCATAGAACAACTAATGTTTCTATTATCTCTACCTCAAAACATTCACATAGGCTAGGTGAAATAGGAATTATCCCCTTGTCTAAGCAGTTAACAAAGGCTAATCAATTTCAAAAATTTCATGAAGATAGATTAATTGACTACTCTATTTTTTAAAGTGTTAATTCATGTACTATCTTAACCTATCTTGAACTAGAATCCATTGTTGGATTATGCTTTATTAAAATTTCTTCAATAGTACCAACCCTTTTAAAAAAACAATCCCTATCAATGCTAACTTTCTAGCTATTTTTGGGCTTGTCCCTACTATTTTCTCAATCCTTGATGATTTTTTGACCTAAAGAACCTTTATTGTACCTAGATTGTTTAACATTTTGAATGAATTTTTTTGGAAAATATGTCTACCCATTAAAATGGCAATCTTGGTGTCCTATGATTTTCAAGAAATAGTGAACACCCAAGCATTCCTTGTTATCCTTGCTAGCCTATTTCAAGATCTAGAGATTGTTTTCTACTTAGATAGGTTGTCTAACAATTGCATTGACAATTTTGATTAATCCTTTGCCCTCTTATCTGGTAAGACATCTGATTAAAGTTGAGTTTTCTATTGAATTAAAAACTAGGGTTGTCATTAAGACTTTAATAAAAGGTTATAAGCAAGTACAAGCATACCTTGGTAAACACATCCCTATCTTTCTCAATATCCAACCACATGCTCATGGCCTCTCTAGGCTTAGGGGCAAGGGGTATATGGATGAACCAATAATACAATTCCCTGATAGTGTCCTATTTCTCCCATCCTTACACAATTATGAAGCCATATTAAAGTTCTTATACAATAGAGAGGAAAGAATCCTCCAAAAATATCATAAGAGAGGGTTCCTTCAAGAGCCCAATCCTAGTTGAGGGAGGTATAAATGGTCTGATAATATTTTCTAGATCAATATTTATCTTGAATTAGAGAATATTCCCCTACTTCTAACCATTTTTAATAAGGAAATATCATGAATGTCGAACCTACCATAGATGTTAATATGGGTACCCCTAAGCAACCATGCATAGTTAAATTTGAGGTAGGCTTATCTGATGAAGAGCAAGTTATATTTATTACCTTGATTAAGGAATATAAGGATGTATTTGCTTGGGAATAGTTTGATATTCCTAAATTGATGAGGATTTTATTGTCCATAACATTATTACTTATGAGGATGTTACTCCCCTTTAACAAAAGCAAAGAAGGTCATCTTATCTCATTCAATATGTGCATAATTAAAATCCATAAGTTGTTAAATATCAATTTCATGAGATCTATTGACTATTCATGATGGTATCTAACATTATGCCTATAAAAAGGAAATAAAATAATTTTTTTCATATTTGTTGAGTTTAGAAGCATTAACCTAGATTGTCCCAATGATAACTTTTATTTTTCCCTCAATCAATGTTATTATATATTCTATTTTAGGATATGAATTTTTACCCTTACGTATGGCTAATTAGGGTATAACCAAATAAAAATTACCCTTAAGTATCGAACTAAAGCAACTTTTACTACACCTTGGGGCACATTTCATTATGTTGTCATGCCTTTTGGATTGAAAAATGTAGGTGCTACTTATCAATGGGCTATGACAATTGTCTTTCATGACTTAATGAAAAGATAGTGGAATCTTATGTGGATGACCTCTTGGTTAAGTATAAGAAGCAATTTGATCACCTATATGAATATTTGAATTATTAAATCAGTATAAGGCTAGACTTAATACCAAAAATTGTTTGTTTAGTATTACTAGTGGTAAGCTACTAGGATTTATGGTGTCTCATAAGGGTATATATGTCGATTAATAAAATTAAATCCATTGATGTTATGACTCCCCCAAAACTATTAAGGATATAAAGTCTTTCTTAGGGAAGCTTGGTGCAATTAGGTGGTTCATACTTGAGTTAGATTTTAAAGCTTATATGTTGAACCACTTTCTTAAGAAAGATGTTGACTTCAAATTAGATGAAAGTTGTAATAAGTCCTTTCTAGAATTCATGAAATTTCTTTTGTGCCCCCCAACTCTTTGCCCACCCAACCTGGATAAGTCATTCATTATGTACACCTCAACTATTTAGGTTAAGAAGATGATAACAATTAGGAGTATGTCATGTACTATACTAATTGAACAAATAGAAACTTAGTACAAGCCCATGGAAAAAGAATGCCTAACTATTACTTTACATGTGATAAATTAAAGCATTATACGTTGTATTAGACAACTTATGTGTTCATAAAAAATTACCCTTTGTAACACATGCTAAAAAATGCTTACAACCATAGTGGCACCTGATACGAAGAATGAATAACTATGATGCAAGAATTTGATCTCTATATTATTACACAAAAAGTTGTCAAAGCTTAGAAAAATATTGATCAATTAGAAGCAACTTCTGACCCCATACAACAACCCCTAGAGGAGGCATTGCATGATGATAACGTAAAGGTTATTTCATGTGTTCCTCATGACTTTGTTGTATTTCCTCCATTGCTTCTAGCCTTATTCAGAAGCCTATCACTTATGAACTCACCAAGTAGGAAAAAGCACTTTTGGATTCTTGTGTGGCTATCAAAAGACATCATGACACATGTTAAATATAAAGCTAGCACATCTTCTTCTTCCCAAAAATCTAATAAATACCTCCATATTTACACGTGGATCCTACACTTTGATGGAGCAAGGAGCTCGTATCTTCATCAATTCTCCAAATGGTCTAGCCATTTCTATGGCCTTCCTCCTAAACCTTTTTGGCATTACTAATAATATTGTGGAATATGAGGCTTTAATATTTTCTCCATATTGTCAAACATATGAATTTTAAATACATCAATGTATGAGATGACTCAAAGTATTATGGTTTGTTAGGTCATTGGTGAATATACTATCAAAGTTATCCATTTTATAACTTACCACCAAGTGGCTACCAATTTGATCAATGCTTTTAAATCCTTTTCCATTAGGCTTCCGCAAGGGGCAGAATATTGAGGTTGACTCCTAGCTACCTCAGCTAGTAAATTTGTACCACATTAAAACATGACCAAAACTAATTTTATGGTAAAATTTCATGATGAATCTATTATTTCCATCATTAATGGCTCAGTGGATGTACATACAATAGAGGTCAATGTTATTGATTTCCAAATACCTCTTGATGATCCTTGGTATGGAAATTTTTTATGCTTCCTTAATGATCAATATTACACACTCATATCTAATTATAAGCAACTTATTCATAAGAGAGCATTCAGATATGTTGTCCTTGATAGGATTTTATACTACCATAGCCCTAAGGTTGTTCTCTTACGATGTCTTATAAAATTTAAGGCACCCAAAGATATTTTTGACATCCATGGTGTTGACTATGGAGGCCACTTGAGTGGTCATTGCATAGCTCATAAATTATTAAAAATGGGTTACTTTTGGTCAACTATGAAAGCTGGCACCAATAAGTATGTCAAATCTTGTGATAAGTGTCAATTTCATAAAGGTGGAATTCATGCCCTTGCTCGGGTTCTTTATTACATAAAGTCTCCTTGGCCTTTATCCACTTGAGACCTTGACCTTGTTGGACCTATTTCTCTTATGTCCTCAAATTGAAAAAAATATTATCATAGCCACATAATATTTCTATCAAATGGATAGAAGCTATGTTATTGACAAATCAAACAACTCTCACCATTTTCAAAATTGTGTTTAATCAAATTGTGTGTTGCTTTGGTGTCATCTAATCTCATTTTAGATAATGGTATTCCTTTAAAAAAAAAATAATGCAAGAGTTGACTTATTACTTAGGGATTCAACATTGTTTTTCTATGCCTTACTATCCACAAGGGAATGGTCAAGTTGAATCTAGCAATACAATTTAGGTAGATCTTTTTAAAAATACAATTAAAGAATCAAAGAAATATTGGCACATCAAGTTATATCCAGCATTAAGGGTATTCTACGCTAATATTTGGACATCTATAGGAGTAATCCCTTTTTCTTCGGTCTATGATACTAAAGTTATTTTGTGGATCTATGATCTCTTGAAGGGAAAACTAGGGCATCAGTTGGGTAGACGAAGTACTTTCTTGTTGCTACAAAATTGAAGACAAGATTGTGACCCCAAGAGGACCCAATCAGGACACCTCTAGATCATTTTTAGATAAATAGAATTTTTTTGTAGATTTGTTGAAGGAAAAATCTTCAGTAGAGATTGAAGAAGCACAAAAAAATTGCACTAAAAATGCTCTTTCAACTGCTGGAAAAATATCAACATCTCAAAAATTTAATGGATACTTGCCACAATTAGAATTAAGACCAAAAATTATTATTTAGTAGATGTAATAACCCTAACTCAACAAACTAGGGTTTAAAAAAATAAAAATCATATTTCTGCAATTACTACTCAGAGATTACTCTAGAAACCCTCAAAAATGGATGTTCTAGCCATACATATTTTTATTAACTTTTTGAAAGTGCAAATAGGCCAAACAACCATCCAACAACATAAATCAACCCTCAAAACTAGCTAGAAAAATCCTTGAAGTTGGGTGATCCTCCTATGAGGGCAAAAAAGGTCATAAAACATGCACAAATGGCCTCCCAAAGCTAGACGAGCCACTCTCAGACTCCAACACACCAAAATCTGCAACACAATTTTGAATCCTGAGATAGATCCACCCAATATCCAATAAATAACAAGGGTACATCACATTTTCTATAATATTAGCTATTTTTGAAGACTTACGACACACCACCTAAGTAGTAGAAGGTGAGGAATGGTTCATCCCTCTCTCTTACAATTCACAAGATGAACATGACATAATGAAATCCTAAATGTGACTTTCCAAGCCTATATACCTAGTCGCCCTACTAGAGGCTTCTAATTATTCATTAAGTGAGGGTTTACATCAACATTAATCCCCAACACTTAATTTTTATTACATAAAACACCTATTAGCCTAGCAAAAAGGGGACGTCCCACTTCCTTATCCACAAATGATAAAAATAAAACATTACAATGTGTGGGGTCCACATAGTCTTCAAAATGGGACATTACAAGTCCTCCCTTTCCAAATTGCTTGTCCTCAAGAAATTCAGGGTTGGATGTGCAAGAATCTATTTTCCCTCCCAAGTAGCATCTTCAATGGGCAAGCTCCTCCATTTCACCAAGTACTTTTTGATGACCCTGTTTCTCAACTTCCTCTCTCTAGTCTTCATGATCATTTTAGGTTCCCAAATCAGCTTTCTCTCATCATCAAATTTGGAAAACTCAATGGAAGGAATAATGTGTTATTCAAGTGCCTTTTTTAGGCATGAAACATGGAATACATTGTGTAATTTACTGTTGTTCGATAGCTCAAGCTCATATGCAAGCTTCCTAGTCTTGTGTATGATCTTTTAAGGGGCATAAAAACATGGTTTGAGCTTCTCTTTTCCATTTCTCTTCATGGTGGACTATCTATAAGGATGCAACCTCAAATAAACCATGTCTCCAACGTCAAAATGATGCTCAATATGCTACTGATCAGCATACTTTTTTTCCTGATTTTGTGCAAGCTGAATATTATCTTTCAATGTCTTCATAATATCCTAATTTTCTTGTATATAATCCTTGGATTTTGGCACCTTACTGTCACTCAACAATAAATCAATGAAGTTAGGAGAATCATATCCATATAAAGCCATAAATGGGGTTATTTTAATAGGCATATGATAGGAAGAATTATAAAAAAATTCTCCCAAGTGCAACCATTTAATCCATGCATTATGCTACCCTGAAACATAGTTTCTCAAGTATCCTTCAACCCTTTTATTCACAATCTCAGTTTGGGCATATGTTTGGGAGTGATAACTTGTACTTGGAGTCAATAATGTGCCACAAATTTTGAACAACTCTTGCCAAAATATACTCATGAATATGTTGTCCTTGTCACTCACAATATTCTTTGGCATGCCATGCAATTTAAACACTTCTCTAAAGAACAAATCAGCAAGTTGTACTATTGTATATGAAGCTAAAATAGCATAAAAGTATGCAAATTTAGTTAACCTATCCATCACAACATATATGCAATCTTTACCATGCACTTTTGGCATCCCCATGATGAAGTCCATTGATATACTTTCCCATTTTTGATTGGGAATGGGCAAGGATTGAAGAAGACCAACATGCAATGTGTTTCCAATTTTATTTTTTGACGAGTGGTGCACTCCCTCACATGCTTCAATACATCATATTTTAGTCCCTTCCATGAAAACCTTTCACGCAGCTGTATATAGGTCTTAAAAAACCTCGGATGACCAGCCATGGGTGCATCATGCATAGTGGTAATCAAATTCTCTTTAAGCTTGGAATATGGCATAATAAAAATTCTATTTTTGTAAAAAATCAGACCTTCCTTCACACTATACCTATCATATTTCAAGTAGCCATCAATAATATTAGATGCAAAAGTGTTCTTCACATAATTAACCATAATTGCAGCCTTCCAATCAGTTGTTATAATGGAAATAGAGTGAAATTTGGGCATTCTATATAGTGCATCAACAGCTGAATTCTTTTTCCCTTTTATAAAATCAATTTCAAAATCATATGTTTGCACTTTAGTGACCTATTTTTGCTGCCTATCATTTAAATTTTGCTATCCAAGGAAATATTTAAGGCTATTATGATCAGTCCTTACCACAAATTTACCACAAACAAGGTATTGCTTGAACTTGGTCAAAGCGTGCATAATGACAAGCATCTCCTTGTCATATATGCTAAAAGTTCTCTCCATTGGACTAATTTTATTTCTCTCAAAGGCAATTGGCCACCCCTTTTGCATTAGGATAGCCCCTACTCCAACACCTGAAGCATCACAATCAATGGAAATGGCAAATAAAAATCATGAATTGTAAGTAGAGAGCAAGAAGACATCACTTCCTTCAATTTCTCATAAGCCTTTTGGGCTTCATCACTCCATACAAATGCTCCCTTATTTGTTAATTCAGTCAAAGGTGATGCCAAGGTTGAAAACCCTCTAATGAATCTCCTGTAATAGCTGCAAAGTCCCAAAAACCCTCTCAATTGAGTTAAGGTAGTGGGAATAGGCCAATTTTGAATTACCTTTATCTTGTGTTGGTCTACATGCACTCCCTTATTGTTGATTATGTGCCCTAAATATAAAATTTTAGATATGCCAAATTCACACTTAGACTTCTTTGCATAAAATTGCTACTGTCTGAAAATAATAAAAACAGAATCCAAATGCTTCAAGTGATTTTCCCATGAGCTACTATAAACAAGAATATAATCAAAGAAAACTAACACAAAATCCCTCAAATACTCCATAAAAATTTGATTCATGGCTGATTGGAAAGTGGCAGGGGCATTTATCAATCCAAAGGGCATCACCAAACACTCAAAATGGTATCTAAAGGTTGTTTTATGCACATCCTCGTCTCTCATCCTGATTTGATGATATCCTGATCTCAAATAAATCTTTAAAAAATACATATCCCCATGCAATTCATCTATGAGCTCATCTACTCTAGGAATAGGGTATCTATTTTTTATTATCTTTTTGTTCAAGATCTTATAATCAATACACATCCACATAGTGCCATCTTTCTTTTTCACTAACACTACGGGTGATGCAAATGGGCTAGAGCTAGGGCGAATGTGCCCCATGGCAAGTAGCTCTTTTATGGCCTTCTCTATCTCATCCTTATACATTCTAGGATGCCTATAATGGGTTATCATGACAGGTTTTGTTCTTGGTTCCAACTCATTCACATGCTAAAATCCCCTATGGGGTGACAATTCCTTAAGCATATCCCTAAAAATAGCGCTATGTTTTTTCAACAAAACTTGAATTTTAGCATGATAAGAGACATGATTATCAGATGAATAAGGCATACCTTTTATCATATATATACCAGTAGCCCAAACTATCTCCTCTTTCTTGATAATCCTCTTCATCCTCTTGGACATCACCTCTTGGACCATATTTTCCTTGATCCCTTGTAAAACTACCTCACGCCCTTTAGCTTTAAATTTTACCTGTAATATTTGGTGATTTATGGTGTAGTCTCCCAATGAATACAACCATTGAACTCTTAGTATAAAATGAAGAATTGCTCCCAATGGAAACACATAGAAGTCATCTACTATGGAATGATTCTCAAATTTTACCTTCATTTGCCTCACAAATCTGTTGCAAGGCACAATGCTCCCATTTCTAATAGAAATATTAAACCCAATAAATATTTATGGTTTTAGCCCTTTCTTGGCTACAAAACCGTCATCCACAAAATTGTAAATTTCCCCACCATCTATAAATACTATCACCATATTTCCCAATACCTCTCCTAGCACCTTGATTGTGATATACCTATCTGCATTGCTTAACGTGGCCAACATGCCAGCGTTTGAGCTCTCATGAGACTCAAGGGATGGCTCCTCAAGCTCACACTCCTCCAAAGACTCATATTCACTTTTTGATGCCTCCTCATCTAAAACAACCTCAATGTAGTGAATATACCCCTTTCCCTAGCAACTATGGCTCGATACCCAAGGGCTTTTGCATGTGAAGCATAATCATTTCCTCCTAAGCTCATAACGCTCCTCATTTGCCCTCCTTCCTCATGGCGTAGGTGCTGAATCCCTCTATGGAAGGGGTGTTGGCTTTCCAAAATCCTGATTCTTCCTTGGAGGGGACGTATCTCTCTTCTAGAAGAAATTTCCTCTCCAGAATGATCTTGACAGTCTCGTCTGGCTAAACCTAGGTAGTGGTGGTGTTGAAACCCTAGGTTTTGGTGATGTTATAGACTCAAGGTTCAAAGCCCTTATCATTGTAATCTACAATTAAGTAGGATCAAAGACTTTTACCAAGCCTCTCAAGGAATCCACCAAACCCTCAATGAAAAGAAAGGTAACTATCTTCTCTGAAATCTTAGGCACTATGACTGAAATATTTTGGAACTCCTCAATGTATGCTTCCACTATATTTTAATGCTTAAGGGCGGCCAACTCCTTAAAATATTCCTCCTCATCTCTCATCTCAAAATGATCCAGGACCCTCTGACTAAACTCATCAAATGAGGTGATATTTCCATGGTCTTGTGTGTTGATACCATGATACCACCAATCATATGCACCCTCCTCAAGATGTCGGGTAGAAAATTGTACTCCATCCTCTTCATCCATAGGGCTGAGAGTAAAGTAAGTCTACAATTTTTGCAGCCATGCCCTAGCAGATATGTTATCATCTCCACTAAACACTGGTACTTGCATTTTTTGCTGCAATTTCTTTCTTTCTCCATACTTGCTACCTCTCCCAGCATTTTTACCCATGATATCTAGGTAACTCTGGAAAGTGATTGTATTTCTGAATTTTTCAACTCTACACTAATATCTGTAAATAAGGCATCCAGTTCATCAGTATCCTAGCGTACATCATGTTCTTGCCTAGGCAAAAACATGGGTTTTATTGGTCTAGGAAAAGGAGAATGAGTGTATCTCACCGATCTCTCACTCCCTTGGTCTCGATTGACCACCCTATTTGATGGTCCTCCCTGATCTGGTGGTGGCTAAGGTTAGGGTTTGCTCCCTGGTTTAGTGGTGGCTGAACTCCACCCTAATCCATATTGGTCACCAAACGAGTTAGTAACTCAAGCATGGTGTCAAATTTCTGCTCAACATGATCCCTTTGCTCATTTGTCATCTCCACTAGATCCCTTTGTTCAACTTTTGGTTCTGGAATTTCTTTCCCCTGGTTGAGATTAGAGGTTGACTTATTTCTCCTCAGATAGTACCTATTTGGCTACATAAATAGCTCTTATAGGCTAGTAGGAAACAAGCTCTGATACCACTGTAATAATCCTAACTCAACAAATTAGGGTTTAAACAAATAAAAATCATATTTTTGCAAAATAGATCAGATTTGCAATTACTACTCAGAGATTACTCTAGAAACCCTCAAAAATGGGCATTCCAGCCATACAGATTTTTTATTGATTTTTTGAAAGTGCAAACATGCCAAACAACCACCCAACAACACAAATCAACCCTCAAAATTGGCTAGAAAAATTCCCAAAGTTGGGTAATCCTCCTACGAGGGAAAAATAGGTCACAAAACATGCATAAATGGCCTCCCAAAGTTGGACGACTCGCTCCCAGACTCCAACACACCAAAAATTGTAATAGAATTGTGAATCATTAGATAGATCCACCCAATATCTAATTAAGAATAAGGGCACATCACATTATGTACAAGATTGTCTATTTCTTAAGACTTAGGGTACACCACCTAAGTAGCATAAGGTGAGGAAGGGTTCAACCCTCTCTCTTACAATTCACAAGATGAACATGACATAATGAAACCCTAAAAGTGACGTTCCAAGTCTATATACCTAGTTTCCCCACTAGAGGCTTCTAATTATTAATTAAGTGAGGGTTACATCAACATTAATCCCCAACACTTAATTTTGATTACATAAAATACCTATTAGCCTAGCAAAAAGGGGACGTCCCACTTCCTTATCCACAAATGACAAAAATAAAATATTACAATGTGTGGGGTCTACATAGTCTTCAAAATGAGACATTACAGTAGAGGATAGTAGAAAAAACATTCTTATATAGAGCCAATCATGATCTAATATGTAAATTCATGGGTATTTGCCCTATCCTAATTTTTTTGCATTTGTGGGTTTGACAAAACTAGGTTCCTCTTGGTGAGTACTCTTTATGGTTTATTAGTAATGGATATTTATTATTAGTTTTTCCTCACTTGCCAACAAAAATAGGGATTTCAAATTAGAAAAGAGGAATCATGGTCTGGTAGGATTATTTATTTAGCCTTGGAGAGTGGGATTTGATCCCCAAATTGAACCCATTGTTGTCCTAGTTTGGATCTGTTCATATGCACTTCCAATGGAGTTCTGAAGTGAGTAAGTATTGGAAATTATTGATAATTCCCTTGGAATATATTTGGGTATTTCTAGAGAAACAATAGAAGGAAACACAACCATTTATGCTAGATTATGTGTGTAAATGAATCTCAGCAAACCTTTGCCAACATAGGTGGAACTCAAACTTGTATGACTATCTTGGATTCAACAATTGGATTACGAGGCATTGCCCTTCAGGTGTAGAGTTTACCACAAATATGGGAATTTGGCCTAGTCCTGCCTAAACAATATGAACATAAAAATGGAGGATCCTTTAGGAATGTTGAATCTTTCTAAGAAGGGTAATTCAATAGTTAATAAAGAAACAACCAACATTTCTCAGGGTAGAGAAGCATAGGGAGATGGTTTTGAATAATCCAAAAGAAGAAGGTAAAAGAAAAAATATAGTAAAGATCAAACCCAGCTCAAGCCCGCAAATAGGTGTGAGATCTTCAAGACACTAGTGAACCAAGAAGAAGAACAATTAATAGAAGAAGTGGATGAGAATAATAAAAATAATAATAGCCATGTTCAAGCCCCTCTTTCAAATCCTCTTATCCTAGAGCAGGTAGTAGAGTGCAGTGAGTTGCCACAATCAAAGATTGAAGGGACATTGATAGTGCATAACCATAAGCAGTCAATAATAAAAGATGTCATCATGGGTATGGTAGAAAAGAATAGAGAAAATCTAACTCTAGGGATAAGCCAAGTGCAAAAGAGATCAAAGAATAACAGCTCGTAAGGAATGGGTAAAAAATCAAATAAAGAATTGATAGCAATTCATGGAGATAAACTAATCACTAGGGAATTGGTGAGGCCAATAGACTCTTACTAGTCTTAAGGTAACCAATGATTATTCAATCATGGAATATTAGGGGTTTAAACAGTAGAACCTATCAATCTATTGTTCAAATACTCTTAGAAAAAAGTAAAATATTTTTTTTACTTATCCAAGAGACAAAAATATCATTGGATCTTGTGTAAAATAGTAAATAGAGGGGCGCTAGTTATATGGATGTGGATGCCCACGGGGCCTTAGGGAGGATATTTACCTTTTGGAGCTCTCTTGAATGGAAAGTAATAGAACATACAACTCGAAGGGATGTACTAACATCACATTTTAGAAATAATATGATAGGTGAGCATGTTTTAATCACAAATTTTTATGGGACTCAAAACCTAGATGGTTAGATTTTTCAATGGAAAGTAGTGCATAATATGAGAGTCTCAAGGGAGGAGTTAGACTAGATTGTTGCTAGGGATTTTAATGCTAAATTATCATCCAAATATTAGGAGGGGAAACCCCAATTCTAGATCTAGGGGATTGTTTTATGATTGCCTAGGTTCATGCATTACACTTGGTGGATATTAAATTTCTTGAAATCAACTATACTTGGAATTATAAGAGGGAGCCACATAGTAGAAAGGTGAAGTTAGACCATTTTTTGGTTTTAGAGTAGGTGTTTCTAAAATGGAATTTAAATTTCATTTTGTGGAGGATTTAGTTTCAGATCATTTTCCCATTCTATTGGAAGGGGATATCAAGATAGGGCAACATCACAAGCCATTCATATTTGAAAACTTTGGGTTAAAAAAAGAGGAACTTTAAAAGAAAATTCCATAGTGGTGGGAAGAGGAATTCTTGACATATGGGGCAACAATGTTTAGATTCCATAAGCAACTTCATTATGTCAAGGATCAAATGAAACAATGGAGGTGAGCTAACAAGATAAACTTCCAGGTCCAAAGAGCTCCATTGGTGGCCAAATGGGATGAGGTGCAAAAACACTTTAGGGAAGAAATAGTTATGGAGCAACTCAACTAATAGAACGATACATTGCATAAAGTGGTTGAGGACACTGACAACCAAGAGGAGATCTACTAGAAATAGAGAGAAAGAACCACTTGGTTATTGGAAGGTGACAAAAACACCAAATTTTCCATCATGCTACTTATGCTAGGAGACAAACAAACAAGATGGAAGCTCTTTAGGATGAGAATGGGCACTCCTTTGATACAATCCTAGGTATGCATTTCCATCCAATGGACTATTTTGCTAATTTATTTAAGTAAAGTATGGTGCAAGATGAAGAGGCTCAAAGAGTTCTTGTTGTCATACCCTCTGTTATCTTTAAAGAAGAAAATAAGGTCTTACTTAAATCCATTGATAGAGAAGAATTGAAGAAAGTAGTCTTTGAAATGAGTACAAGAAAAACACTAGGTCCATATGGTTTTCCAATTGATTTTTTTCAGACCTTATGGGACAACTTGGAGTAGGTTGTAATGGATGTTATAGAGGAGTCCAAAGGTTATAAAAGAATGATTAAATCATTAAATCATATTATAGACCTATTATCCTATGCAATGTCATATATAAAATAATCACAAAGGTAATGGTTGAGTGGCTAAAACCTCTCCTACATAGCATTATCTCCTTGGAGAAAAGGGCTTTTGTAGAGGACAGACAGATCTTGGATGGTGTGGTTTTATCTTAGGAGGTAATCCACTCAATGCAATAATTTGGCAATAGAGGAATGCTCATAAAATTGGATATTTCAAAGGCTTATGATAGGGTGGAGTGGAGCTTCTTTTCAAGGATGATGTTGATCTTCAGTTTCTCTCAGGATTGAATAGAATAGGTCATGAGTTGTATTTTTACTCTAATATACTTAGTGTCAATCAAAGGCCTTCCCTCACAACCGCTTGGATCCACTCGAGGAATTTGTTAGGGAGATCCTCGTTCCCCTTATATTTTTCTCATATTAGTTGAAGGCTTGGGTAAACTCATCTTGAGAAGAATACCGCATGTTTTGCTAATAGGTATCAAGGTGGGTGAGTAGATTTTGACTCACCTACAATTTGTGTATGACACAAGATTGGTGGGAGTGGACAACTTTAGGGAAGTAAGAATTACTAGAGATATTCTTAATGTTTACCTTAGGGCCACAAACCAAGTCATCAATGAGGAAAAATCCAAAGTGGTCTTCTTCAATATTTATCAAAGGCTTCAAGACAAAATTTTATAGATCTTGGGATTCATGAGGACTTCTCTCCCAATGGTATATTTGGGGGTCCCTTTGAAATTTAAAAAATTGAAGATATATATTTGAAGCAATATTTTGAATCATATCAAAGAAATAATTCATCATTGGTCTCACAAATGGTTAAGATTTGGAGTAGATTAACTTTTTTACAATCAATCATTCAATCCATGTCAATTTATAGATTTTCTATCCTTGTTGCCCCACATACCATATGGAAAGAGTTGGACAAGATGGATAGACAATTTTTATGGGGAGTAAAAGGATAGAGAAAATGGGACTCAATAGATTGGGAGAAAGTAAGCCAGCCCAAGGTAAAGGAAGGTTTGGGACTGAGGAGATCAGAGTTAAATAATAAAGCTTTGGCTAGAAATCTTTACTAGAGGTGGATCTCCCAACCAACTTCTTTATTTAGTAGAGTTTTAACTAGTAAATATTTGGGACAGGTGAACTCGAATGAGGTGAGTCATTTTCCTTTGGATGGTAATGGGTCCTTAGTGTGGCAAGCTCTGAAGATAGGATCTCAGGTAGTGAAATATGGATAATTTTAGAAAGTAGGGAGAGCAAAGAAGGCACAATTTTGGATAGATTCATGGGATCAATATCCACCTATAATTGCTAAATTTCCAAAATTGTAACCAGTAAAAACAACCATGGAAATTAAGGGTTGGATCCAGATTGAAATTTATTTCAACACTAGTCAGCTGGGGGATTGTAGGTTTAAGTATTTTAAGAAGTTATATGAGTGGCCAAATCCAATCCCTCCAAAATTGACACCCATCATGACTAAAATCTTGTTAGAAATATTTCTCACAAGTAGAGATGAAGAGGATGAATTAGCTTTGGGATATGGTAGTCTTGGAGTATACATAGAGAAGGATGGATATGATAAAATCCTTATATAACCTCCTACTAATTCATATTAGGTTGAGGATTGGAGAAAATTTTAGCAATCTAAGGGTCGGTTGAAAGTAAACTTCTTTGCTTGGTAGTTCATGCACAATGGAATTCTTACTTTTGATAATCTGATACATAGGGGAATCGTTGGTCCATGTCAATGTGTTTTATGCTACAAGAGTGAGGAAACATATGACCACTTGATATTTGAGTTCCCATTCACATGCCAAATTTGGGAATGATTTTTTTTAGCTTATAAAGTCTGAACCAATGGTGATTTAAATCAGATTAATATTTGGGAAATATGGAAGAGGGTAGATCTAAATCTAAAGCTTTTCGTATCAGGTCAAATATTAGATTAAAATTTATTTGGTGGCACTTATGGTTGGAGATAAATGGAATATTTTTTAGAGAAACCTTTCATCCTTCGATGGTGTTTGGTAGGTCATTTGGAGCAAAGTCACAAAAACTATGGTAGTGTATGCTAAAGAGGAAACTTAGGCTGATATAGGGACAATGGAGAAGGAAGCCAAAGTGTAAGAGGGGCAAGATAAAGCTAGTTGGAAACCACCCCTAGAAGGTTAGATTAAAATTAATATTTATGGAGCTATAAAAGGCAATCCAAGTAGAGCCAAAATTAGAGTATCTGGAAGAATCATGTTGGGATAGTGCTTTATTGGAAACTACAAGGCCTGGGCAAGACCACAAATAATGAAGAAAAAACCTTAGCTATCAAATTTGCTTCTATATAGGTTGTAATATAAGGTTATAAGAGGATAATTATAGAGTCAGATTCTTAAATCTTGGTAGAAGCTCTAGATTACATGAGGAACTTTGCTTTGGAGACATGGAGGTTGAGGATTCTTGTCACCCAAATCAAGGAATTGTGGAGGAAATTAGATGATGTGATTTTGCTTTATGTGGATAGAGCTCTTAATAAAGTGGTAGAATTCCTAGCTAATATGGATACCGAGAATGAGGTAGGGGTTCAGTGGCACAGTGGTATGGATATTGAGGATGAGAGGATTAGGCAGGTTGGTGAGCAAATCTAGTCTTTAGCTAATTTGGAGAACCATTGTAGATGTGTGGTTTAGGAGATTTGGCTCCAATGCAAATCTCCTTTTACTGTTGCAAATAGGTATTCTCACCAACTAAGTCTAGTAGGAGTCTCATCCCAACTTGTAAATGATCTTGTTTTAATATATTTTTTCAAATTATTTTTCAAAAAAATATACTAAAGTTATTTTGTTGCTTGAAATTGAATTACCTTCCTGGCATGTTTTTTTGAAAAATGTGTTGTCATGATGAGTAGCATCAAGAGTATAAGGAGGCTCGTCTTACCAAGATTATTGTATTTTATTAGAGGTTTTGATGTGTTATTGACCATAGTAGGGCCTATAAGAGTCATGTTGCTAAGAAATATAATAAGAAAACATGTTATCATGATTTCAGAGTTGGGGACCTAGTTCTCGAGTTCATTAATATATAAGAAGCAGAAGGATAAGTTTGTACAGAAATGGCTTGGTCCACATATTATTAAGCAGTGGTTTGGATCCAAGGTAATACAATTGTAAAAAATGGATGGAGTTAAGTTGTATGAACCAACCAATTTCATGCATGTCAAACAATTTTATATATAGCCTCTTGAGACCCATTTGTACAATTCTCATATTTTCTTTGTTTGCATATTGCATTTCATATATTTTTTTCACTTTGATTGCTTTGACTTTTTTTTTATGTGTGTTAGTCTTATACATTCTTAAGTTGGCACATCTCCATGTATTTTGTAGCATATCTTTCGCTTGTAACTATGACCATCCCTTGATGTGGTGATCCCGATCATTCAAGTATTTTGTTGCTTGTTTTGGTTTTGGCTCAAGAATTTATGTTTTCCTATGGTTTTCTCTCTATTAACTATGACCACCCCTTAATGTAATGATCATGGTCATGCTAATTGTTTTGTTATTTTTTGTTTTTTTTTTGTTCTTTTTTGGGTTTTGTTTGCTTTTCCTTCTTTGTCTTCTTTTTGCTTTGTGTTTTTCATTTATTTTTACTGGTATTTATTGTTGTTAACTTTGTTTGCACTTTATTTTCCTTTCTTTGTTGTGGTGGCACTCTTGTTAGTAAGGAGCACCATGATATCCTTAAATTCTTCCTTGTGTTAGTACCCTGCTTTAAGTGACATAAATCAAACCACCTTAGTTCAACCCATATAATTTCCTATATGGTAAATGGTCAGAACAACAAGGCTATATTCCTTTAAATTTAATCAAAAAAACATTCAAGATTTTCAATCAATCAATCATGTTGGTATCTCACTATTGTGGCAAGCATACCTTGTTAAACAATGCACTTGACTAGATATTATGGTGGCAAACCCTATTATAGTAGGGACACAATGACATTCACTTCCATGGAATCTTCCTCCCCTAGGATGAGAAAACAATGTGTATATAACCTATATTTTTTTGACCTTATCTTGCTTCTCCCTCTGTTGTGGTGGATATACCTTGTCAAGTAAAATGTTCATCATTAATGAAAAAGCATGAATTGGCTTTGGGTATATATACATATATGTCATTCATGGCATAGGTCAACATCCCCTAGGTCACACCACAATAATAGATGGATATGATTGACTGGCATAGTGGCCATCTATGCCTATCTCACAATTTATTTTAGAATTGGGATTAAATACTTGCATTTGTACATGGTGTAGGTTGGTTTCTCCCAATCCACTCCATTGTATGACAAGTGTGTTTGTTGGTACTTGGCACTTGTCAGATACTACATGTGGCCTACCTACTTGAGTAGTGTGTATGTGTGGCATACCACCCCATGCATGGCCAATTCTAGAGGGAGGCAATATTTCATGAGCACATCGTCGAATGCTACACAAATATTTTATGCCCTAGATAAATTAAATCTTGTAAAAAACATGTCATTGAATGTTACATAAATCATGTGTTATCTTTGATTATTATGCATGACTTTAAATGCTACTCAAATCATATATACATATTTTAAAATGATATGTCAACATGTGCTAGATAAATCTTAAGTATATGTTAAGCAAGTATACGTATGTAATCATGTGCTACACAATTTGTATGCATATGCCATGAATGAAATGAATGCATTAAAAGCAATACATAAAATTAAAGTTACCACACAAAGAGACAAGAGAGATGCTACAAATGGAAATAGATATCATATATAATCATGAGGATACATGGGTACAATATAGTATAATGCAGTACTGAGTACATAACACGTATACATCCCATCACCCAAATAATTATATATACATCCTATAGGTTCCATGGTGTCTACAAATAATAACTATGATACATAATAGAATATAGGGACTATAGTTGCAAAATAAACCCCTACACACCTTAGACTGAGTGTCAGGCATCTATATCATGGTACAAGAAGTACGATTTTAAGAATATCTTGATACTAAGGTCCAAAATCCTACTAAATCCCCTTGTACCCATGCTAGATCTAGTTGTGCTTGCATAACCTATTGCTATAGTGCCTACTCCCTCTTGGTCATCCCCTACCATAGTTGTAATTGTACTAACTCTCAAAGAGTTGATGGGATGTGTGGTCCCTGCTTGGTGCCTATGACCAAATGGAATCAAGCTATTGTGCTTTGTTAATAGCCTGGCCTATGATGGAAAAGGTGGTGGCAGACTATCAATATTGATAACCCCTCCTAAAGTAATTCTCTATAAGCAGTCAATAAGCTCACATCACAACTAGGATTTAATTATAATCATCAATAAGAAAGACATGAGTTAGAGGCATCATCATGAGTAAATCATCTATTTCTAACTCTAATACTAATGAAGAGTAATCTATGTGAGGTAATAAGATCCTATACTAAGAAAGAGGAGGGATTTTTTTTACCTAGGTTGTCTTGTTGTCATGTAGGATTTCCCTTCTTGAGGGATGGAGATTAAAGGTATGTGGTGTCGATACCAATCTCATACACATATAACCCCTCTACCTCCATCTCCTCCTTTGATCCATTATCCTCTGTGGTCTTCTAGATTACCTCCTCCTTGGCCACCTCCTCATCAACTATCTCTTGTTGTGTCATATCCTCCTATACCATCTTTGGTGTGGATTGCTCTAGAGACTTCTCTTCTTTGCTCAAAATATCCATCGATATTGGTTCTAACTAGAGCACTCTAAAGTGGAACAATAATGATAGCATCTCTAGATCTTGTCACTATGCTAATAGACCCTCCTTTGGCTCCCTCTTAGGATAATGATGGCATTATGCTAATGATTGTTCTCTCACCTAGTTTGTTGCTTACTCCTATCATTGTATGCATTATGACTCTAGGAGTGGGAGCTCTTTGGTTGTATGGGGGTCTCTAAACTATATTAGGACCCTATTTGAAGTATGTATCTCTATCACCTATGGTCATTGATATCACATGATAATCGCTTATCATACCCCTACGATTTGCTACAAATCCTATAATTCAGTCTATCATAGGTGGTGGTAGGGGGGTCCAAATGATCTGATTTTGGGGAATTTGTATCAATGGCAGCACCTATGGATTTATTTTCCCTATAATGTAGCCCCAGTGCCTAACCTAGATATCCCTTGGTGGTGTCCTAGGGTAAAATTGGGAATCTATACATAGCAAAGTGATTATAGACCTATGTTTTTAATTAGAAAACTAGGCTATTAGTATGAGCCTACTAATCCTTAATACAATACAACTCATGGTAGAGCAATGCTAAAAGTACCTTCCCATATGCAAACCCCCTCTTTGGTCTAGTTGACCTTTCTCCATAGCCAAGTATTAAGGATAAATTAGTGATGTTGAAATATTGTTCATGCTCTTATGACAAAACATGTATTTGTATAGGAGAATACCTGACTATCATACAAATGGGATGGTAGTGGCTAACCTAATCCTCTCAAATATGATATTTTATTATCATTCCATCCATATCTCCCTAATAGCCCACTTTTACATTTGTAATCAAATCTCCTTTGAAGTGCTAATGCATAGAGTTTGTCCCAAAATCAATAAGTTTGTAATAAAGAACAAATCCTCTAAAGTAGATGTCATCTCGATCACCTCATCTAGGGTGGGCTTCCATAAAATATCATAAATTCATAACATAGTGATCTATGTGGCCTGATGTAGGGCATCTTATCCATGCAGTGCAAGTTGACCTCATGCAAATTTGCTTACACCTAGGGAGTCATCCCTTGCCTCAACACTCTTGCATCTAAGAGGGCTCTCGGTGTCTCTAAAGGTAGCCATTGTCTCACCTCTCAGTTTTAGCTATGTCACTCATGATAGCTTTGGCATCATGTTGCCCTCGACCCTATCCTTGACTTTTAGCCTGTCAGGATGTATCAATCAATTAAAAATATATAGGTTTTTTATTGTGACCATTGGCTTTGAATATGGTTGCTAGTTGGGGCTGCAATTGTGACTACCCCTTTCGATGTGTGACCCTAATCATTACCTTTTTCTATGATCATCAAATTTAACCATGATCACCCACTTTTTTGGAGTGATGTTTATGATTATCACTTTTTTACAATTGTTGCTTTGAGCAATGATCACCTTTTTTCATTGTTTACCTAAATCATCTCGTTTAACTACAATTGTCAATTTTTAAAAAGTTGTAATCATGATTTTCCTCAAGTCTTGAGCTTTCTAGGGCATCTTGAAGGTCATTTTTTGGTTTTCTAGTATGGGTCCCACCACTTGGATGATGTGATCCTCTTATCGATGTTTTTCCATGCTATTCTAGGTACTTCCTAGCTAGCCTAACTACGTGATCATTCATTTTGATTGATTTTTTTAATTTTGGTTAATTTTAGCCAAATTTTGAACAAAATCATGAAGATAATTTGGAAAGCCTACCTCTACAACATTTCCCCATGTTCACTCCCCATAAACTATCTCTATGCTAAAGTTAAAAGTTATACAACTGTGTAGTGCTCATTAGATGGCTTGGAGTGTGCATGAAAATGAAAGTTTTTACCCCCCATTTATATTTTTGAATATTTTACTACACAAAATTAACTTTTGTTAAGTTTTGCAAGGATAACAAAAGGGCAGTGCTTCTAGGTGTTTTGGCATGCTTCAAACTCGTCTACATACTTTGTTTTTGCTTATTTCACATCTAACTAGTATTTTTCAGTCCTTTGGATATTTTTATAGGTAAATTCATCTCCAACTACATGGGGTAGGTAAAAATCAAATTCTTTTGGGGTATATTTAGGTAGGTATCAAATATGTTTTGTTCTACTTTTGCATTTTTGGCTACATTTTTGCATATGTTCTACCGATAATTAAAAAAAAATGTATTTTACATAGATAGTAGTATAAAAATCATAATTTTTTTGTTTTTGTTTTGTAGCATATAATTTTTATTTTTATTGTTTTATCTATCACATATTGTTCCTTTTATTTTCTTATTTTTTGTAAGGACTCGTGATTATCTATCCCTTGTGGTGTCGCTCGTAGTCTTTAGGGAGGGGTAGTATGTATTTGTAAAAATAGTACTATTAGCTGACTTTGCAGGTAGTGGAGAGTCTTGTCCTCCTATATCCAAGACAAGGGTGGAGTAACTTTCTTAGTCATTGGGTAGGATGATAATGAGCCATGTTGGTTGATGGTTTTGGTTCTCTTTCTTCACCCAAATAATAATTTTTGTGCCATCTTTCTTGATGTTTTGTCCTTCTAACTTTTCCAAAATCCAAAATTAAGGATAAAGTCATGATTAAGGGACTACCACACGTCCCCCAAAGTGTGTGTCCTAAAATGGATGGTGTTGAGATTACCACTTTAAGTGGGGAGCTTGGTCATATAATTAATTTTAGGTTTTTGATGCACAATCATAATTCTAGTTTGTTTTTACACATAGGGTTTGAATGAAACATCATTGAAATCAATGATTATGATATTATGAACCCCAAAAGGAATAAATTAGTCATCAAATTCAAAGGAAAAGTTATCTACTATAAATACCCCCTTCACACTCTCATTTTATCACCATACATTCAATTACCATACTTTCAACTATCAGAACCATACATTCACTTCTTGACAAGCTTACTACCTTCACTACCAACACTGCTTTCATGCTCTTTACCTTTATTGCTATCGTGTCATGCACTCTCTCCCTCATACTTCTAGGTACAACCAAAGCCATAAGATACTAGTTTACTGCCTTCCATGGAAGAGGACAAGATGCTCTACCAGGATTCGTAACCAAAGGTCATTTATTATCGCTTGAGTATTGGTTTTCAAGGTAGGTCAAACCCTTTGCAAACATCCTAGGTATGATCTCTCCTTATTTATTGTGGTGGCATTACAATAATGATAGGATAGGAATGAGCTATTTATGTTTATTTTTTGAAAAATATGGTCCTTAATGCCTTAGGTGTCAAGTAATTATTTTCACTACATTAGGACTAGCCCTAACATTATATTGTTTTGTGAATAATCTTGGTATAGTCTGTTCTTAAATACTCCATTTTATTTATACTTTAATTAAGATAGTCTTTGGCATTTTGTACTATCTTATTTTAAGCATCTTGGTTTATCTTGTATTAATTTAAATAATTGTATGAGATTATTCCTTTTTCCTTCAAACAATAATCCAAATAAAAATATCATTGGTGTTAACAAGAAGTGGAGCTAAATCCACTAATAAAAATTAAAAGTGACGATGAAAATGATATCACGAAATATTAGAGGTATGAATAAGACACCTAAAAAAGGCTAATTAAGGAATTAATAGGTTGTTACAATCATGAGTTTATTTTAATACATGAAACAAAAGTAAGTAATGAGGAATGTATGGATGCTTTTAAAAAGATTTGGAAGATAGGTGATTGTTTGTAGTTTCTTCTATAGGAGCTTCAAGCAATATTTTAACAATATGGGACAAATGAAAATGGGATGGGCAATTATTGAAAAAAAAGTAACTCGATCGTTGGACTATTTTCCAAAAAAAGGGAAAACATCAAAGTTAGGGTTATAAATGTATATGCTCCGACTATAGTTACTCCTCATGAAAGATGTTGGAGGGACCTTAGCATATTTTTTCAAATACAATAATGATTCATAATTGTGGTCTACGAATTCTTAGGGATGAATTCAACACAATTGTATCTCCTTTGTCAATTCAAATGCCCTTTGGGAGGTCATTCCTTCAAGTTTTCAAAATACATGGGATAATAAAAGCATTGGGTAAACTCATATAGTATAAATATTTGATTTTTATTATCCAACACAAGGTTACAAATAGAGCATACAATATTTTTAGATATTTATTGTGAGCATAATCCAATCACAAACCTATTCTTTTAACTTGTGATTTACCCAACAATGGTCATCTAAATCCATTTTACTTCTAGCGTATGTGGCTCCAAGACCCTAATTTCTTCCATATTATTATGTTATGGTGGGATGAGGTAAGTTTTGAAGGATCATATATGTTTAGGTTTGTTCAAAAGGTGAAATACCTAAAGGAGCAAATGAATATTTGGAATGCCAAATATTTGTATAACATCTTTAAATAAAAGAAGGAAATTGAATCCAAGCTAAAAAATTTACAAGATAATAAAAATCAATGGAATAGACTATTCTTATCTGAAAGAAAAACATATACTTTTGGATTATCACAATGCATTATAAAAGGAGTCATTAATTCAAAAAAGACTAGGGAGTAGTGCTTAAGGAAGGATATAGACATACAAAAAATTTCATGCTACAACAAAAATAATTTCTTTTGTCTAATCAAAAACATTTTAACTCTAAATGGAATAAAGATTAAGGAGGAAAAAGATACAAGGAGGGAAACAATTAATTATTTCAAAACTATTTTATCAAGTATTGGGTAAGATAAGGAGGCACGAGATAAGTTTTTACAAAATATTCTATCAGCTATCACATAAGGACAAAATGAAAGCTTGATGAAGATATCCGTGGAGGAGTTACATGAAACAATTTTCTCTTTCCATCCTAACAAGGTACCCAGTTCCTTATATATATATATATATATATATATATATATATATATATATATATATATATATATTAACCTAGTGGAATCGGTAGCCGCCACGGTAATCTGCGCAGTCCGCCCCTATAACCACTAAGCCGCATTCATGTTGAACCTTTTACGCCACTGGAAACACATTGGAATATGGACAAGTGCCTAGTTTGACGAGGCTCGATATTTGAACCTTGGACGTTCGTCCCCCTTACGAGGTTTCACCGAACCAATTGGTCTACACCTTGAACCTCCAGTTCCTTATATTTTTCTTTCAAAATTTTTGGAATCTATTAAAGAATGATATGTTGGTTGTGGTTTAAGAGACCCAAAAAAGGAAGGCTACAATGAGTGAGATCATTGCGACTTTTGTTACATTGGTTCCCAAGAAAGAGGAGGAAATATTTTGATATTTTTTATCCAATAAGCCTTCATAATATGAATTATAAGATCATTTCAAAAATTATGGCAAACATGTTGAAAGTCATTCTAGATCATGTTATCTTAGAGGAACAAGGTGGTTTTATTCATGGTAAACACATTCTTGATGGTATAACCATTTTATAGGAGGCCATACTTTCTCTTTATTCCATGAAAATCTAGGTATGCTTATGAATTAGATATGAACAAAGCTTATGATAGCTTCCTAGAGTTTGCTACATAATATTCTTAAAAATGTTGGTTTTAATCATAATTTGTGTGAATGTATTAAGTATTATTATAACACTTTGAAATATTATATTTTGATCAATGGTTCTCTTGTTGGTTACTTTAAGTCATCTTGTGGACTTCACCAAGGTGATCCACTATCTCCTTATCTATTCATTATTCTTGCGGGGGCATCAAGAAGAGCTTTCTCAAAGTAAAAAATGGAAGGAAATAACAAAAGTATTCAGGTTGCGAAAATTGGTCCCTTTGAATCTCATCTCTAATTTGTTGATGATACTTTTCTTTTGGGACATCCCTTGGTCAGTGAACCCATGGAGTTTAGATCAATATTATCATGCTATGAGAGGGTTATTGAACAATTGGGTAATACTTAAAAATCTAGAATTTTTCATTAAAATTGCCCTAGATTTACAACAAATTATTGTGGATATTTTAGGGTTTAAAAATGAAAAATTTCCATCAACCTAATTGGGTATAGAAATAAAAAGGAGCTTTGGATCTGTTGTTTAGATAGAATGAAAGTTTATTTGGTAGGCTAGAAAGATAAGTTCTTAATCATGGTAGGAAGTCTACAATTCATAAAGACTACATTGCAATCCATCTCTATTTGTATGATGTCACTTTCAATATAGCCAATAGGTATAACATTAGAAATTGATAAAATTCAAAGAGACTTTCTTTGGAAAGGATGTGAGGAAAATGTAGATTTTATCTTTGCTGTGGGATGGGATTCACAAAGGAAATAATATCAGAGAAGCAACCTTGTGGAATTACAAACTTATGAGTTTAGCCTCATGGGAAAATCTTGGGTGGAGATTATTCAAATATCAAAGAGAGTTTTGGATAAAAAAGTTACTTCAAAAATATATAGGTTATCTTGATGCAATGAAATTATTTATGAAAATAACCCTACCCAAAGGATCATCAACATAGAACTTCATATTATATAGTTTTTAATTGATAAAGAAACATATTAAATGATTAGTCAACGAGAAAAAATATGCAAATTTTTGTTTTGATTCTTGGTTGAAACCTTATCCTCTTATCTCTAATTCATAATGACAACCATTGACTTAGGCATATATAGCTTGTAAAGGTCCAAAGACCAAAGGCTATATTGATATAATTATCAACTCTAGATCATAGATTTCTATTAGTAACCTAGTTGAAGAAGAGAAACTCAAACAAATTACAGATGAACTTCAAAATATGCTTCAAGATTTTTATTTGATTTTTACACAAAAAGATGAGTCGGTTTAGAATCATCAAGTTGGGATATGACGATTTAGAGCAATCAACATTTCTTACTCCCATTGGTTTTAGAAGAATGTTTCATCACCAAAGTCTCTTTGATAACCTTAATATTCCTTTGATTGGTAAGGCAAAATAAGTTTATATTGTTTCTTGGAACAACTCAGTGGTTAGGGCTTCAGACTCTCTTTCAAGAGACCCAGGTTCAAACTATGGCGGGGTGTATGTGTATGTATGTGAATGATCTTGCGACAATAGATTATATATATATATATATAGAGAGAGAGAGAGAGAGCTTAATAAGCTATGTGTGGCTTCTATTAGGGACCACTCCCATTACAAAAATAAAATATTACAATTCTAATAATTTAATTAAAGCATATCCAATTTTATCTTTCTATCAAAGATATTCTTCATTTGCCTTTCTATCAAAGATATTCTTCATCTTCCTCAAACTCCTAAGTTTCCACAATCAACTCCTTTTATATTAGATGCCTTCTAAAATTTAAATTCTATCAAGATGAAATTCAACACCGATAATGGCTTGAATATTTGCTACCCAACTTCTATATCTATAAATATCTTGTCTATAACAAACTCACAATTTCTTAATACCATTTTTTAGAGTCCTTATTCATTTCCCTAATATTCCAAGATGTTATTTTCATTATTATTTTTTGTTTTTATTTGTGGGTTTAGCCCCACTTCTTGTTAGCACTTGTGATATTTGATTTTGTTTTCCCATATCAATATCCCTTTGGATTTTTTTTTCTCTTTGTTTTTGCTTCTTGGGTCTTCCTCTCTTTTTTCATTCCCAACAATACTTTCATCTTCATAAATCTCTTCAATCTTATCATACTGCTCATAGTAAGACTTATCATCTTTAGCTTTGCCTTGTTTTGAAGGATCTAAAGTGCAAGGAATAACCTCAAAAGCACTTTCTTCTTTATGATGCCCTAGAAACCCTAAAGTGCAAGGATGCTCTTCTATAGCAATTACCTTCTTATTCTACTCTAAAAAACCTAAATTGTTATGGGTTTCCTCCATCCTCATTTCTTTATTATGCTACTCTTGAAACCTTAAAGTGCAAGGGATAACATCTTCATCCATTTCACTCTTATTACTTGAAGAGGATTATATACTACTTGAGGAAAATGAAGATGATTTACCTAGAATAAACTTGATCTCTTTTGTTGTATTTGTTTTAGGATTTCTCTCCATATCTTATTTTGCACCTTTAATTCCTTCTGAACTTACCAAATGATACTGTAGATAGGCTTTCTTTACCTTTTATTTTGAAGTGGAATATCCTTGATTTTATCTAGCTTCTATTATTATATGATTTCCTTGCTTTATTTTTGAAGTTTATCTCATGGCAGATTTTTTTGTCTCTTCATAGTTTTCACTTTGAAAACTCTTGCCATGTGTCCAATATCATAACAATTGTGGTAACAAAATGTGATATTTTCATAATCTACTTGTTGATCTCATTCTCTTGATTTAGATTTTATCTTAATGGATTGTGGCAAAGGTTTTGAAATATCCATAACAACACATATTCAAGTATATATAGCATGCTTTCACTCCTTAGTAGTTAGTTCTTCCTTGATGAATTCTCCTAAGGTATTTCAAAATCTCTTCAGAACATTCTTATTTATAAGCTCATATGGAAGAAGTCCAAAAAACCTAACCCATACTAGAAGCTTTTTAATAACTATTGTATCAACATAAAAAAATTCATTCCATGGTATCAAATAAAGTGCTTATCTTCCCCTAAACCATGGGCTACAACCATTATTTTATCCCTAATTTCTAAATTGGAAAATATGATTAGGAAAAATATTTAGGAAGAAAAACCACAAAGTAATTTGAATTTAATCCCCACTTACACTTACTCCAATTTTGAACCTCCAAAAAACCTGGTCATGATCTGTGGAACTTACATATTAACCATCTCCCTTTATGAACTATTATATCATGCTCAATCATCTCATCCTTGATACTCACTTATGGTGTAACATCTACTACCTGGATCAACTGATAATTCAGAGCAACATTAACAAATATTATTCATGTGCAAAGTTTAAATACAATTTCTATAGGTTAAATATAGCCTAAAAAAATTACTATCATTAAGGTAGCTAACAAAAACAAATGGGGCTAACAATAAAATAACGCATAAACAATAATAATCATAAGATATTCTAATAACGAATATCTTCATGGTTATAAAATAATGTAATAACCAAATCTACCATGTGGTAAATAAACTAACTTACTAAGGTAAAAAATAAATTACCCTAATATCTACCCTAACATCCCCGCTTTATTACAATATTTTTGAAGTACAAAGAGTGTTGCAAAATAACTCAAGTTTGACACATGCAAGTGCCTTAGTGAATATATCTGCAACCTGTTTGTCGGCGGGAATGTAGATAACTCTCCCCCTTAATGTGAAGGAGATAAAATAAAATATGCTTCTATCTTTGGTTCATGGCTCTCAGATTACCTTTGGAATAGTACCTCTGGAACTGTCACTGGAACATCATCTCTAAATCTGCTTTTGGGTCTACCATAGGTTTTACCTTTTATGTAGAAGCCATACAACATTTCTTTCATTTTGGTTCATTGTGTGAGATTTGTTTGTCTACAATCGATATGAACCTTGTTGGCCATTTTCATTTTGTACCAACAATTTGAAGAGGAATGATTTGTACATCCACAAAAAACACAAGGATGTAGTTTCCAACACCTAGCTGCTACATGTCCTATTTTTTCACAATGACTGCAACAATGCTTTGTAGGAGTTGTAGGAGATTTAGGATTTACAAACATGGTTTTACTGGTACTTGCTTGTCCATCATAACCAAGGCTTTTAGTATTTGGCCTGATATTTGGCATTATAGGAGTTTTAATGCCTTTCCCATGTGTACCTAATCCTTTTCCATTGAAACCCATTTTCTTCATTAGTTTGGATCCAATGTCTTTTGTGTGTTTGTCAAAACACCCAACTTCTTTATCTTCATCAATGCTTTTAACAATATGGCATTTGTCACTATTGATGAGAGTATGGAGCTCTTTTTGAGGTTTTTCAGTTTTTAAGGCATCTAATGCAAAAAATCCATGCTTGTATGAAGCGGTTGCTATATGTTTACCCTTCTTTGTGATAAAGCAATACTTTTTTCCATCCTCAATTCTGAAGTTTACAACCATGTTTTTATCCAAAATTTGATGGACTAACAACAAGTTGTTTGCCAATTATGGAACATAAAGGACATTTTGAATGTGATATTTTCCATATGGAAGGGTAACAAAAACATTTCCTTCACCCTGGACGCGATAGGTCTTATCATCAACAATAGTTACTGGTTTGCCTTCCTTTGCCTCAAATGTCTCAAACCACTGCTTGTCGCCAGTCATGTGATGACTAGCACCTGAATCAATGTACCACACAAAATCCTTTTGTGGAGAAGTTGTATGGGTCATAAGCACTTTGTGTGCTTGTTCAGAATCAGAACTTGAGTCTTCAATAGCAATATGGTTATGTTGTTGCTTATTCTTCCTTTGTGGTATGTTCTTATCCTTATTTTTAAACCAACATCGATCGATGTCATGGTTGTCCTTTTTACAATTTGTGCAAAAAAAAATTTGTGATTGAGGTTGCTTGCCCTTATATTTGGAATATGACACCTTCTTCTTCTTTGGACCCTATTTATTTATGTAAAATGCACTTTTGAACACTTCATCTCTTTGTAGTTGATATGCTTCCTCAGTTTGAATCAAATTTACCAACTCAACAAACGTCACTTTTCTTTCAAACACTTGAAGATATGTTATTAACATTTTGTAGGAGTCTAGAAGAGCCATTAAAATGATTGAAGTCAAACTCTTATCTTCAAATTATTTTCCCAAATAATTCAATTTTGATTTTAGTTCTTTCACTCTACAGAGGAATAACTCTATTGTTTCACCCGACTTCATATGGAGAGTATGAATTTGGGATTGAAGGTTAAGAATTGTTGCTTGATTCTTCTCTTAAAAAATGGTAGATAAAGCATCCCACACTTCTTTACCATTTTGAGCATCACAAATGTGAGGTTGAATTTCATGAGTAGTAGCTAGCAAAATCAGCATGAGAAGTTTATTGTCATTTCTATCCCATGCATTCTGATCTACTCCTGGTGTAGTGGGTTTTTTTACAATGTTTATCATTATATCTCAAAATTCCTCTATAGTAAGAATGACCTTCATTTTGGTTTTCCATGCAGAATAATTAGAACCTTTAAGCAACTGGGTGTCATTCAGATACTTGTTTATAGTAGCCATTATGAAGGTTTCTATTGCATCAAAATGGTCTCTCTTTCACTCTAATTGAAATTTAATGGCACCTACCTAAAAATCCTCCTAAAGAAGGATGATTAATTTGAAGAAATTAAGCTAAACAAGAAGTACTGAAAGAGAATTCACTCTAATTGATATTTAATGGCACCTGCCTAAAAACCCTCCTGATGAAGGATGATTAGTTTGAGGAATTTTAAGCCAAACAAGAAGAGTGAATTTGGGTTTTTATGGAGTGAATATCAAAAAGTAAAATTGGCTCTACCTATGCAATAAATTGCACAAATGAGTGTAAAATTTGGGGTCTTAAGTGCTTTTGATTTTTAACTTAAGATGTAATTGCAAAAACAGGAATTTGAATGCAATAAACCATCAAAAGTGCCCATAAATTTTTAACACTTAAGTGTCAGATTCTACCGAAAATGCACCTAAGTTTAATAATGTCAATTTTAACAAAAGGTGTCGAATGCTATCAAAAATGCACCTTATTATAATAATTTTTGCAACAAGTTTTGATTTTGTGTTTTACAAAAAAAATGATATTCAAATTCTCTTTCTCCCTTTGTGTTACAATTTTGCAAAAGAGAATCACAATTTATTGTCCCCCCTTTGTTTTGCAAAATTCACAAGATATCACACCTTTCAAGTCAAGTTGATACACGACCTACGTTTGAAAAGTGATCCATTACCAGTTGACACACGACTTGGTATTTAGTGGATCCAAGGTCTATTATTCATGAGAAAAAACTCTTACTCTCAAAATTTGAGAATTTTTTTAAAGAACTCCTTATTTGCAAAAAAAAATAGAGTTATTCTTTGTGTTACATCCCTTGGTGGAGAAAACAAAAGCCCTCTTTTGTTTGAAAATTGGCAAAAAAAATAGGTTTCCTCTCTTTCTTTTTAATTGCAAAAAATTAAAAAATAGTCAATAAATCTGGTTAATAATAAAATAATTTGATTAAAAAACGTTTATTAAAAAACAAATGAGTTTTATTAAACAAAATAGTAAATGATTAATAAAATAAATTGAATTTTTTTAAATTAATGTGCAAGAAAATAGAAAATATGAAAATTATTACCTTTAAAAACAAAAATGTTTGCTTTTAGCGCTCACGAGTGTTGAACCTGCGATCTCGTAGGAGACATTGCACAACCACTGTGCGTTGTGCCGTCTTAGCTGGAGGGCTGAACAGTTTCAATAGGCATTAACTGTGCCTTTCTTTCCTACCTCCTCTTGGAGATGAAAAAAAATATAAAAGCCTTTTAAAAAGGCTTCGAGAATTATTGTCCCATATGCAGCCTATGACTACACAATTATTATTTAAAAACAATGTCATGCCCTCATCTATTTGATTGCCTTCGAACAATTAAGGAAGATAGCAAACCTTTTGCCGACCAAACTATCCAACCAGATGTTACCACGTATGCGCTAGGTGGAGCAATGAAAACTTGCCACGTCAGCTTACTAAAGGTCCTATTGCCACATCAACTCACCACGTCAGCGACCAGCTGCCTCGAAAGTCACGTTCGCCAGCTCAACATATGCCATGTCAGGTCTCAAGATTTGCCACATAAACAGGTTCACAAGGGTCCATGTTAGCAGGTTCTTTGTAATGCACAATGATTTAGAAGATGCTAGCTTAGCCCTCAAAGTACGTGCCAGGTCAGATCAGGTTGCACGCTCGTTTATCAGTTTTGCAGGCTCCAACAGGGTTTGTGCAGTAGGAAGCATACCTTGGCATCAGTGCACGTGGGAACCATGACGAGTTGCATGTGTTGTTGACATCAGGTGTTCCATTGTGTTCAACACCCTAGTGTTTACCGCCAGTGGCCCACTATAAGTGGGACAACCCTCTACATATTGCTAGTCTACAGGCTGATAGACTATTAGTCTGCCTATGGGCTGTCAGTCCGCGTGTGGGCTAACAAGCTATGGTTGTCAATGAAACGAAAGCCACACCACAAAGTAAACAACAAAATTTAGTGAAAAAGAAACAACAAAATTCATAAATAAAATTTTGTGCCACAAATTCAGCACCAAAAAAATTTGTGCTTCAAAAAAATTGTGAGAAATTTCGTGCAATAAATGTCAACGCCTACATATTGCCTTGGGATACGTGTCAAGGATAATTTCCATTGTGCATCAATTTTCGTGCAAGCATTAGGAGGTGGTCCCATGGGATTTATGCCCCATTACCCAGTCAACTGCTTTCTCAGAAAAAATGCCCAGATTCGCTTCGCTCGCCCAGGTATGCTTTGATACCAATGATAATTCAGAGTAACATTAACAAATATTATTCATGTGCAAAGTTTAAATACATTTTCTATAGGCTAAAGATAGCCTAACAAAATTGCTATCGTTAAGGTAGCTAACCAAAAAAAATGAGGCTAACAATAAAACAATGCTAACAATAAAATAACGTGTAAACACTAATAACCGTAAGATATTATAACAACAAAGATCTTCATGGTTATAAAATAATGTAATAACTAAATCTACCCTATGGTAAATGTTGACAATTTTGTCACATTGCATAGAGGGGTAGAAAAAAAATCAAAAAATTTCTCTTTGTAAAGTGTTTTTTTTGTTGCTTCGAAAGTTTTGTAAATGTTGCAGCAATTTTGGCTTTCAATGCCATCCCCTTGTACATAAAATGGAGAAGAAAAAGCTTCGCTGCCAAACTGCCAAAGAATATAGCCTCGCCAAAAGAAGGAAAAAGTGTCGCGATATCGCGACATATCGCATTTTCGCAGCCGAAAGTAAGGAGGCAGAGCAAGCAAGAAAAAAGTCGCGATATTGCGATATGTCGCGTTTTCGCGGCTGAAAGCAAGAAGCAGAAGAAGAAGGAGAATAAGAACCAGCTGCAGAAGCACTCCTAGAAGAAGAAGGAGCAGAAGGATCTGGAGAAGACTCTGGCCCAATGGATTAAAATTAAGGGTTCTCCCATTGAGACGAGCTCGTTGCCCCACAAGCCGCCAAGAATGTTAACAATTTTGTCACATTCCTCAAGGGCTAGAAAAGGAAATCAAAATTTTGTACAATGTTTTGTAAAGTTTTTCTTTGTTATTTCTTTATTTGAAAATTTGTAGCAATTTTGGTTTTCAATGCCATCCCTTTGTATACAAAATAAAATGAGAAGAACTTCGCACCCAAGGCATTTTCACAACTACTTCGGGTAGATTTTTTTGGCGAAGTAGTATTGTCGAAGAAGAATGTAAGGGGAACGATAAAAGAACTTCGAGCTCAAAGCGCTTCAAACCCCTACTTCGGGCGAAAGTTGAGCGAAGCGGCCTTCAAAAGAACAACTTCGTCGAAGAAGGAAGGTCTAGACCACAGTCCAAACTGGCTAAGGCAAGGAAACTACTTCACACCCGAAGCATTTCCAGCAGCTACTTCGAGCGAGTTTTTTGTGAAGCAGTGTTACCGAAGTAAAATACAAAGGAGGAAGAAGGAAACTACTTCGCACCCGAAGCATTTCCAGCAGCTACTTCGGGCGAGTTTTTTGCGAAGCAGTGTTACCAAAGTAAAATACAAAGGAGGAAGAAGGAAACTACTTTGCACCCGAAGCATTTCCAGTAGCTACTTCGGGCGAGTTTTTTGCGAAGCAAAATTTGAAGGAGTACAATACTGAAAACACTTCGCCAAAAGGTCATCGAAGCATCCACTTCGAGCCCTTGCATCAGTGAACCAAAACACTTCGCCAAAAGGACGTTGAAGCATCCACTTCGAGCCCTTGCATCAGCGAACCAATTCTACTTCATCGAAAATCATTGCGAAGCATCTGCTTCGGAAAACTTTTGTGCAAAGTACTTTCATCCGAAGATGCATTTTGAAGACAAAGGTGCACTTTGGCCAAAATACTCCCGAACCACAGTTTTGAAGAAGGATCGCGGCAAAGCATCCCAAAGACTCATTAGCGAAGTATCTACTTCAGCCGAAGGACCACACCGAAGCAGTTCTGCCACAGTGAAGCAACGAAAAATAAAGACCCCATTTAGCAAAAGAGATATGCTTCGGCCTCCATTACCCCCAAAGCTATTTTGCAAAGCTTTACCATGCGAAGTGCAAATCAAGGAGAATCTACTTCAGCATAAGTCCGTCCTGAAGCGGAGTTTAAAGGCTAGCGAAGCACCGCAAAGGCATGCGCTCCAAGTCGAGTATTTTCCTGAGGTGATCAAGTGCCTCATAAATACATTTTTTCATGCCCGGTAAGCTCGCTGCTCATTTTTGGCAATTGGAAACGAAGTATCAGGCCATGATGAAGAGCCCGACGAGCATGGTGGCCACTCGAGCATCGCACCTGGAGATCAAGGACGTCCAGACGGCTCATCAATGCACCTTTCCATGGTTGACCTAGTCATAGTTGCCAATTTTGGTAACAGATTTGAGAGCTCTATCACAAGAGCCTCGGGGAGCCAAATTCTCAAGGCTCGAGGGGGTACTTCTCCTTGTTGTGTAATTATGACTTAGAGGGTCGGGTCCTCTATAAAAACCCAAGCATTGTAATGAAGAAGGGGGGAACTATCTGCTAGAAAGATGCTATAACTTGATGTCCTGCGATTAATACTAAAGAGCTTTGGGCTCAATTCCTTTCTTTTATGCTACTTTTTGTGCTTGATTCTTTTGTCTTTTCTCATTTGTATACTGAGAATTTGAACCCTGAATCCGGTGTGATTGGAGATTGCACCCTGAAACTCACCTAAAAGATACATAGGAGAGAAAAAACGCTATATTGGTTTTCTTTTATGCTGCCTGGTGGGTTGTGGTTTATGTTACATTCACTTTTCCTAATCGTCTTTACTCTAAACCCTGAATTTTGATGAAAGGGAGAAGGAGAATCCCTGTGAGCTCGCCCAGAGGATACATAGGAAGGTTAATATGGCATTTCTTTCATTTATTCTCGGTGTTCCTTGCTGCTATTCAAGTTGTCAGTTAGTGATCGTGCTTCCTGTTCTCTCCCATATTAAATCACTGATCTCTCTTCCCTTACCCTTTTTTATTTATTTCTCTAACCCTAACTCCTTTATCTCTTTCCTACATCCCTTATCTCAAAGCACCAAAGTAGATTAGCATAGGAGCAAGCATTTCTTCGAAGATTGGCATGAGGGGCATCTCTTCCCTTCGGCCTTTCAATGTTGGTCCAGGTCTAGGGTGCATACATTTACCCAAAATCCTTTCCTAGGCAGATTTGATGACCAACAATTTTTGGCACGCCCGGTGGGACAGACTATCTCTGTCTCAGTAAGATCCATAATCGGTGGGACAAGTACAATTCTAAGTTGATAAACCCACCTGTGCCAACAGTTTTTGGCACGCCCGGTGGGACCAAGGTCCCATATTTTAAGTGCAAATCTCAAACCCGTCTACACCAGGGCCAATAGTTCTAACCAGTTCCCGGTGTGACCCGATCAGTCTCACCTTTTGAGTGGTAGTGAAAATCGATGCTCTCATTACCAAAAGACTCTTAGCATCTGGCGACTCTGTTCAACTCAAAAATATCTAAGTCGTAGAGACTGGTACCTAAAACTATGCCTTCATGCCAAAAGTCCCCATGTTTTAAGGAAGCCCGAGTTTGGTGAATCTCTGGCTTGCCTCCATCTGGAAAAATCACTTGGCGACTCTGACTGAGCTGAAGATCCAGATTTCTAGATTGTAGGTGCCTTTTAAATCTGAAAGAAGACATCTCGAAGGAATCAAGGTTTGGTGAGTAGCCTTGACCTCACAAGCGGAGAAAGAATGTTCACCTAGCGACTCTGACTTAGCGGCGAGAACCTTGATCTTTGTAGGCCACTGCTATAATGGAGAGGGTATGCTATCCCAAATGGGATGATCGTGGCCCTCTGAATCTCCAAAGTTACCATGAAATTCCCGAAAGCGCCTTGGAGGCATTGACAAAATATAATGGCACTAAGGGAATGGCTCGAGAGTACCTTGAAGATGTTGCAGCTTTAGCGTTCCTCTATGACATAATCCACGAAGATGTCATGATCAGACTTCTGGTCCTGTCTTTAGAAGGAAGAGCACTGCAGTGGTACAGAATGCTCGAGCATAAAAGCATCTGCTCATGGGATGACTTAGCAGGAGCACTATTCAAAGCATTTGATGGCTCTTAGGACCCCTTCCAGCTTTTGACGTACCTCTCCACCATTAGGAGAGCACCTCTGGAGAGCATTACAGACTTTAATGTCTGATTCTACAGAACTTGGAAGAGAATTCCAGTGGAGATCCAACTGACGCCCACCCAAGCCCACCTCTTCTATGTTCGGGCCTTTCACCGAGACATGGGCCTCCTCTTACTGCGATCAAATGAGTGAATATTCCCTCAAATATTTGAGGAAGCAGTACGAGCAGAACAACTTATGCTCCTATCGGGAAAGTGGCAATGGGGGGAAACTCCATCACTTCCTCCAATAATTGTTGCTTCTATCTATCCAACGCATTATTCATCATGGCAGACTCCTCATACTGAGCAGAGGCCTGAGATGCAGTCGTTTGGAGCTCGAGAGGCGGGTTTCATCCAAGTCCAACAATGGGAATGTGCAAGCCATGATCCACCAATGAACAATATGGTTGCTTGCAGTCTCCATCAGGATATGGGCCAAGGAGAGGAGCAGACTCAAGTGGTGGAACCTGAGAACAAAGAGGGCACATTTTTGCACCCTTTTTGTATCCCAGTGGATGGCACACAAGTATTCAGCTAGGATCCATTAAGCATGCCTCATCAAGCTGAACCTGAAGAGATCCTGGAAGATTACTCTTTGTTAGAGGAGCCCTGTTACCGCATCACGAGGATGGAAGAACCTGTACCCAGCCCACAGTTAATAGATTCATCAGAATTCTGGTATTGGTTTCAGCCATCATTCCAACCAGTACCCCAAAATGCCCCTCATGTGGCGAACTTCTTCGCCACATCTTTCATCAACAGTACGGGTACTGGCAGGAGCAACAACTCACTATGTTGCTCCCTATTCGCAACATGGACAACTTTGAGAAGAAGCCATCTAGACTTCAAAGATCAACTGAAGTTCAATCAGATCTGGTTCGGACATTGCAGGTTCACCGGATAGGCACTCGAAGCTGGATTAATGGTGGCGGCATGTTAATCATGTCACAAAATTTTGTGTAAATACTGTAAATAGCCCGGCTAGTAAATAAAGTGCCGAAGGCGCTAAGTGTTGCTTAGTAGCTTTGGCACAAACAAAAAATAAAATAAAAATAAAAAAATGTTGTAAGTGGATAGTTAGAGAAGAATGGGAATGACTTTGTTGCCCAATGGATAAAGGCCTGGGATCTCTGCATTCAGACAAGCTAAATGCCCCACGAGCCGCCAAGAATGTTGACAATTTTGTCACATTGCATAGAGGGGAAGAAAAAAATAAAAAAATTTCTCTTTGTAAAGTGTTTTTTTTGTTGCTTCGAAAGTTTTGTAAGTGTTGCAGCAATTTTGGCTTTCAATGCCATCCCCTTGTACATAAAATGGAGAAGAAAAAGCTTCGCTGGCAAACTGCCAAAGAAGATAGCCTCGCCAAAAGAAGGAAAAAGTGTCGCGATATCGTGACATGTCACATTTTTGTGGTCGAAAGCAAGGAGGCAGAGCAAGCAAGAAAAGTGTCGCGATATCGTGACATGTCGCATTTTCGCGATTGAAAGCAAGAAGCAAAAGAAGAAGGAGAACAAGAACCAGCTGCAGAAGCACTCCCAAAAGAAGAAGGAGAAGGATCTGGAGAAGACTTTGGCCCAATGGATTAAAATTAAGGGTTCTCCCATCGAGACGAGCTCATTGCCCCGCGAGCCACCAAGAATGTTAACAATTTTGTCACATTCCTCAAGGGATAGAAAAGGAAATCAAAATTTTGTACAGTTTTTTGTAAAGTTTTTCTTTGTTAGTTCTTTATTTGAAAAGTTGCAACAATTTTGGTTTTCAATGCCATCCCTTTGTATACAAAAGAAAATGAGAAGAACTTCGCACCCAAGGCATTTTCACAACTACTTCAGGTAATTTTTTTTTGCAAAGTAGTATTGCCGAAGAAGAATGTAAGGGGAACGATAAAAGAACTTCAGGCTCGAAGCGCTTCAAACCCTACTTCGGGCGGAAGTTGAGCAAAGCGGCCTTCAAAAGAACAACTTCACCGAAGAGGAAGGTCTAGACCACAGTCCAAACTGGCTAAGGCAAGAAAACTACTTCACACCCGAAGCATTTCTAGTAGCTACTTCGGGCAAGTTTTTTGCGAAGCAGTGTTACCGAAGTAAAATACAAAGGAGGAAGAAGGAAACTACTTCGCACCCGAAGCATTTCCAGCAGATACTTTGGGCGAGTTTTTTGCGAAGAGGAATTTGAAGGAGTACAGTACTGAAAACACTTCGCCAAAAGGTCGTCAAAGCATCCACTTCGAGCCCTTGCATCAGTGAACCAAAACACTTCGCCAAAAGGACACCGAAGCATCCACTTCGAGCCCTTGCATCAGCGAACCAATTCTACTTTGTCGAAAATCATTGCGAAACATCTGCTTCGGCAAACTTTTGTGCGAAGTACTTTCATCCGAAGTGGAAGATGCATTTTGAAGACAAAGGTGCACTTCGGCCAAAATACTCCCGAACCACAGTTCTTAAGAAGGATCGCGGCAAAGCATCCCAAAGACTCGTTAGCGAAGTATCTACTTCGACCGAAGGACCACACCAAAGCAGTTCTACCACAACGAAGCAACAAAAAATAAAGACCCCATTTAGCGAAAGAGATATGCTTCGGCCTCCATCACCCCCGAAGTTGTTTTGCGAAGCTTCATCATGTGCAAATCAAGGAGAATCCGCTTTGGCACAAGTCCGTCCTGAAGCGGAGTTTAAAGGCTAGTGAAGCACCATAAAGGCATGCGCTCCAAGCCGAGTATTTTCTCGAGGTGATCAAGTGCCTCATAAATACATTTTTTCATGCTCGATAAGCTCGCTGCTCATTTTTGGCAATTGGAAATGAAGTATTAGGCCATGATGAAGAGCCCAACGAGCATGGCAGCCACTCAAGCACCGCACCCAAAGATCAAGGATGTCCAGATGGCTCATCAATGCACCTTTCCATGGTTGACCCGGTCATAGTTGCCAATTTTGGTAACGGATTTGAGAGCTCGATCACGAGAGCCTCGAGGAGCCGAATTCTCAAGGCTCGAGGGGGTACTTCTCCTTGTTGTGTAATTATGACTCAAAGGGTCGGGTCCTCTATAAAAACCCAAGAATTGTAATGAAGAAGGGGGGGAACTATCTGCTAGAAAGTTGCTGTAACTTGATGTCTTGCAATTAATACTAAAGAGCTTTGGGCTCAATTCCTTTCTTTTATGTTGCCTTCTATGCTTGATTCTTTTGTCTTTCATCATTTGTATACTGAGACTCTGAACCCTAAATTCAATGTGTGATTGGGGACCATACCCTGAAACTCGCCTGAAGGATACATAGGAGAGGAAAAATGTTGTATTGGTTTTCTTTTATGCTGCCTGGTGGGTTGTGGTTTTTGTTACATTCACTTGTCCTAATCGTCTTTACTTTGAACCCTAAATTTCGACGAAAGGGAGAAGGAGAATCCCTGTGAGCTCACCCAGAGGATACATAGGAAGGTTAATGTGGCGTTTCTTTTGTTTATTCTTGGTGTTCCTTGCTGCTATTCAAGCTGTCAGGTAGTGATCGTGCTTCCTGTTCTCTCCCATCTTAAATCATCGATCTCTCTTCCCTTGCCCCTTTTTATTTCTTTCTCTAACCCTAACTCCTTTATCTCTTTCCTGCATCCCTTATCTCAAAGCACCAAAGTAGATTAGCATAGGAGCCGACATTTCTCCGAAGATTGGCATGAGGGGCATCTCTTCCCTTCGGCCTTTCAATGTTGGTCCAGGTCTAGGGCGCATACATTTACCCAAAATCCTTTCCTAGGCAGATTTGATGACCAACAGTAAATAAACTAACTTATTAAGGTAAAAAATAAATTACCCTAATATCTACCCTAACACAAACATGCTATGTATTCGTTCTTTTGCTTATCTCCAACTTGGGCCTCCATACTTCCAACTAGGGCATCCAAAATTTCCAGTAGACATTTCAAATATGACTTTCCTTTCATACTAGCCAATGGGTCTCGCTCTTGTCTTGCAATCCCTTTTGCCTCATATTCCCTCTCGGCTTGCACTATCTCCTACCTCACACTCACTAGACTTCCCATTAGGTATTTTAAATATGACTTTCCTTTCATACTAGCTAATGGGACTCACTCTTGTCTTGCACTCCCTCTTGGATCATATTCCCTCTCGGCTTGCACTCTCTCCTACCTCACACTCGCTTTGGGCTTACACTCCCTCCTACCTCTTAATAGCCCTTGTCTCTTCTTTTTCTTGGCATTCCTTTGCTTTAGCAATTTTTTGGAAACAATGTTCCACACATTCATTGTAAGGGTTTGAAGCATTAATGCACTTTGGATGAACCTGTTGTGCTTTTGCCATGACTAAATCTTAACTCGCACTCTCTCTTAGCTCGCACTTCCTCTTAGTTCGCACTAGATTTTCTTCAATTGGATTACACTTTGCTTTTGAATTTCTACTAACACTTCCTCCTCGCTCCAGACTCGTACTAGATTTTCTTCAACTAGATTACACCTTGCTTTCAACTTATTGCTCACACTTCTTCCTCACTTATGACTCATGCTCGCACTCGCTTCCCATTGCACTCACTTCGAGCTCGCACTCACACTCGCTCTCGCTTCCCACTACACTCACTCCAGGCTCGCACTCGCACTCGCTTTTGATTGCACTCGCTTCTAATTGCACTCACACTTTCTTCCGACTACACTTGCTTCTAGCTACACTCGCACTCACTTTCGGGTGCACTCACACTCGCTTCTTATTGCAGTCGCACTCATTTTTGGTTGCACTCACACTTATTTTTGGTTGCACTCGCTCTTGACCGCACTTGCACTCGCTTTCGATTGCATTCTCCCCTAAATTTTAAATATGTTGTAAGTTAAAATAAATTTATATTTTATTAAATAAAAGCTTATATTTATTTATTGAAAAATATATTTATTTATTTTTATTTTATTTAATTTTTTTTTGCTTGATAATAAGGGGTTGTACTCCGGTCCCCCACCCTTGGTAAATTACATCTCCTTTCTTTAGAGCTTAAGAGTTTACAAATAGATACATTTATCATCTCAATTGAGATGCCATAGCTAGAAACCTATATTATTTTACATAAAATATTTGAATTTTTTATTTTCATTTTCTAGATCTTTTAAAATCTGTGTATGAATACAATTACTCCATAATTTAGCATTTTTCCTGACATTTTCCTATAGCAGCTTTCACAATGCCAAAACTTCACCTCTACTATTTATGCCTTGCATCTTAGTAGAGTAATATTTTCAAAACATCACACTATTATAGTCTGCTTTGCCAAATTTGGATTGCTAGTTTCCTTCCTGAAATACAAGTGCAACCACAAAATTATAATAAATAATCTAAATGAAAACATACTATTGTTAAAAAATAAAACATAAATTACCAATGGAAAACATTAAAGTAAATCTTAATCATTAATAGATTTAGGCAATCAACATTTTTGTCATCTTCAACTAAACTTTCTACTTCCTCTAACCATAGAAAGGAGAATTTAATTTCACGATCCTCAATCAAAACCCTTCTATTGGCTAGCTTATTTCCATATTTGTTTCCTTCCCTTAATATATGTGTAAACTTAATTTCTTCAAACTCTTTAGCAAGATCTTGAATTTCCACAATTATCTCTTGTATGTTCCATGGAGCCTTTGCTTTCCTCTAAATTGTATTTATTACTATGAGAGAATCACCTTCTATCCATACTCTTCCATTTCATTTGTTTACATATTTTAATCCTTCTAAAGCTGCCCAAGCTTCAACCTCATTACTTGTCTTAAATCCACTATTAAAAGCATAATAAGACAAAATATCTCCTTTATTATTTCTAATTATTCCTCCTCCTGCTCGTCCTGGATTTCATTTAGACGCTCCATCAAAATTGTATTTAACCCACTCCTGCTGGTCCTGGATTTTATTTCTAATTATTCCTCCTCTTGGTCCTAGATTTCTTTACCTTATTTTTGCTTCTCTTGTACCCAACAACATAATTCAATTTAATGACTTGACTCCTTTTATCAAGACTCTTTGCTTCCAAATTAAGGATTGGGTGAGTTGATAGGGTTGGTTTAGACTCCTCTATGGCTAAATATATCTTCTTTTTTATTACCTCTAAAACGCTTTTCTTTCATTTAAATATTCTTCTATTCATTTCTAGCCATATAGTCCAATATTTTGATACATCCTATATTGTTTGTAAAGCCTCACTTTTATAAGTGCTCTGCCATTGCTTTAACCAATCTTCAATTTTGCTATTCATCACCATGCATTTACCAAACATATTAAGAATCCATTGCCATAGATTCCAAACTATTGAGCAATATCCCAAGAGATGGTCAATACTCTCCTCCTCCTTATTACAAAAAACACATTGAGAGGGGCCATGAAAACCCCTTTTCATAAGGTTATCCTAGGATAAAATTTTTCTATGACCTACTAGCCAAACAAACATTTTGACTTTAGGAATGCTTGGGTTTTCCCAAATATCTCTTCATATTCTAGTGATATTATTATTATGTTGGTGTTGAACATTATATCCACTTCTTATTGTGTATTCTCTTAAGCTATTCAACTCCCAAATCAATTTATCCTTGACACCCCTCTAAATAATCATAGTTGTTATATTTCTACTCAATTTCCTCCTAACATCAATGTCTTGTATACTTGTAAAAAAATATTCTTTCCATTTGTATCTTCCTTCTCGATCCTTGTACAAAACGTTTGAAACCCTATCACCGTATTTGTTTTGAAGCAATCTCATCCAAGGTTTCAAAATTGGATCTAAATTGAATGGTTTTTTATCACACCAAGTATCCATCCAAATAGAAAATTTTTCTCCAGTTCTCACCACCCATCTTAAACATTTAATCATAAGATCAAATGATTTTTTTAAACCATTCCAAAAAGTAAAACTATTTGGAGGAGAGAATGTAGTAAATATTAAACTTGGGTCATTGGGATCAACATACTTACTTAGAAGAATTCTTGGCCATTGTCTTTGATTCTCTTTGTACAATCTCCACATAACTTTTTCCCTAAGAGCTAAATTTGTATCTGTAAGAGCTCTTAAACCAAGAGCTCCCCTAATTTTATCATCACACAACTTGCTCCATTTCACTAAGGGAAAATTTTCTTTTATCATATAAACTTCCATAGAAAGAATCACATAATAAAAATTAAATTTTCTTCAACTCATTTTGGTATAGAATACAATGACATATAATATGTTAGAATGACGTGTAAGATTAACTTAATTAACTGCACTATTCCTATTAAAGATAACCATATGCCTTCTAAATTGAAAGTTTATTTTGAACTTCTATATGAAATGAAATGAAAGATTTTAATTATGTCCGCGAGACCCAAATATGGTCTATGGGACCTCAAATATGGAAGTACAATTACTCAAATCATATCATATGATCTTTAATATCTTTGAGAAGCTTGTTCCTTCTCCCGCGGATTTGTGTTAGCAATTCTCCAACTTTTTTTATTTTACTATCTTCAAATAAATCTGTAATAAACTCATTCATTTTAATATTTAGCTCATTCTATACATAAATATATTTATATTTGATTATATTATATGTATATAAATTTTTATCAAAATTAAGTCACATGTTTGATACGCTATATTTATAATTTCAAATGACGTAAGGGTTTTGAATGAATGAAAGATTTTAATTACGTCCGCAAGACCCAAATATGGTCTATGGGACCTCAAATATGGAAGTACAATTACTCAAATCATATCATATGATCTTTAATATCTTTGAGAAGGTTGTTCCTTCTCCTGCTGATTTGTGTTAGCAATTCTCCAACTTTTTTTATTTTCCTGTCTTCAAATAAATCTGTAATAAACTCGTTCCCAAGTGTTTCTTTGTATTTGTCACGGATATCCGAAAAACTCGGGCATTTATAGATGAAGTGTTCCTCTGTCTCTACTGCCCTGTGCTGCATAGAGTACATATTCTTTCTTCCCATTGTTCTTTGGGCGTTGTCCATCTCCCTGTTTCACATCTAAGCCTATGAGAGCTAGTCCTTATCTGAGCAATGAGTATTTTTTCCTTCCACTTGATTTCAGCGCCTATATACACTTTTTCCTTGTAGTCATAAGTTGGGTTAAAATTTGCAATATAATATTGTCTTTTCCTGCTTGCATTTTTCCACATTCCACTTCTGAACTTTTCATTCACATAATTTTTAATGTCTTTGTTGACATTTGGGCATTCATTTATGTTGATTTCCCAACGTTTCATCCATTTCCGATTTTGTTTCATCCACGTATTCTTTCGCCTATGTAACTCTTCGTCCCCTAATCTGCTCTAGGCCATCTATCATTTGTCATGTTTTCTGTTTTTTTCAAGTAACATAACAACTTGGTCATAGCAATTGCTTATAAAGGGAACATTCGAGTTTCAACTAGAATAATTTCATAAGGGGTTGTGGCCTTAATTTTGAGAAAGTTTGTGATTAGATATTTTTGAATCCTTTCTATTTGCCTCCATTTTGCATTTGTTGTGCCACTAGCCCACACCTCGCAACCATACAACGAGAATCGGTGTAACAAGTAGGCCAAATAAGACCTTGGTGGTCTTCCAGTCCCACAACTCGGCATTCCTACACCTGTTTTGAAGTGCATATAGTGCTCTCCAGCCACTTTGAGTTCTTTTCATCCTACATGTATTCCAATTAAGTTTGTCATGAAAGTCTATGCCCAGGTATTTGTATTCTACTACTACATCAAGCGGTTCTCCTACAAACTAAAATTTGAGTTGTTGCTTCTTCTTTTTTGTTGAAAAAATCATAATTTTTGTTTTGCTCGTGTTCACTTGCATCCCAACTTCTTTACAAAAGAGTTCTAGAGCTTGAAGGTGATCTTCTAGATCTTTGGTTTTTTTGGCCACAAGAATTACATCATCTGCATACATGAGGAGTTTTACCACATATTTGGCTAAATGCACACCCTCTCCTCCAAATTTGTTTATCCATTCTTCTAACTTGTCAATGTACAACCCAAATAAGGTTGGAGATAGAGGGCAACCTTGTTTGACACCTATGTCACTACCAAAACATTCAGATAACCCTTCCTGTGTTCTGATTCTAGCTTTTACATGCTCATATAGTCTGTGAACTGCTGCCCTATAGTGAATTGGAACCTCTAGCTCTTCCATTCTGCTCCATAGTTTTTTCCTAGGCACTGTGTCAAATGCCTTTTTGAAGTCTACAAAACAGCGAAAAGCCTCCTCTTTTTTGTCCCATATTTTTTCCACTATGTGTCTGAGCGTGATACAATGATCAATAGTTGAGTGTTTGGGCCTAAAACCCGCTTGCCCCTTTGTTCTCTTTCCCTTTTCTTTCGCCCATATGTCGATCCTACGCTCTATCATACTCCCAAACAACTTTGCAAAGAGAGGGTTGATCATGATAGTTCGATAGTTTGAGGGATTATTTACATCTCCACTTTTAAACAAAGGAATGGTCAAGCTAGTTGTCCACTCAGTAGGGAAGCCATTTTGTATGACCTCATCGAAAATTTATTTTATTTGCGGTGCCAAAATATCTACCCCCCATTTTATATGCTCTGCTTGAAGATTGTCTATGTCATGGGCTTTTCCAGTTGCTAACTTTTTTATCCCTTGAATAATGTCTTCAATTATGAAAAGTTCTTTCTTGACAATGATAGTAGGGGGTGTCTCCTGCTGGTTACTACGCTGATACAGTTGTTTTGAATGATTAACTGTTATGTTATTTTCGGTTTGCATCCTTTTCACGCTTAGTTCCTTCCAAAATTTCTTTGGTTCATGCTTCCCTAAATAAATCAATTCTTCCCTCCTTGTTTTAGTGTATTCTTCTTTTTTTGCCCTTACCAGTTTCTCATATGCTTTTTTGTTTGCTCTTGTTTTACCCGTTGGTTCCTTTAGTAATCTTCGCATTTTTTTGCAATCTTCATCGAACCATGGGTTGGTTGGGAAGCTATTCCTTTCTTTCTTTTTAGGTTTAACTCTCTTGCATTTGTTTAGAGCTTCTTGAATAACTTGCATTAACCATTCACTCTTACTATAATCTCTACTACTGTGATGTAGTTCTTCCCTTTCTTGTAACTTATTATTTAATACTGCTCTAAAATTTTGCCGATTTTCATCTGTTAAGAGAATGTTTCCCTTGTGAGGATATTTATTTTGATTGCCTTGCAAGTGTTTTTCCCTTGGTTTGTCTCCATGCATTCGAAGTTTCATAACAATTGGGTTGTGATCTGACTTAAGTTCAACTGAAGAATCTTCCACTTCTAGCTCCTCTATTTTTGGTATGTAATTCTGTGAGCATATTACATAGTCTATTACACTTTGTCCCTTATATGTTTTGCATGTATACTTTCCTGAATTTTTCCATTTGTTCATCCCATTGCAAATAATCAAATTGTATATGTTGCAAAGACCTAACAACTCTTCTCCATATTGTGTGATAGGCCCATGCTCATCTTTTAAAGTCCTGGTCCACTGTTGATTTTCCTCTTCTGGCATCCAAAGAGGATTAATCTCAATATATTCGTTACCTTCTAAAATGTTAGCTTGCTTATTTGCTGTCCTTGCATTGAAATCTCCAATTAATATAATATCCCCCAACTTACTGTATATTGAAATGTCTCTTTTTAAGGAGGAGTATGTCTCTTTAACATTGCTTTAAGTTTAGACTTTGTTGCACCGCGATATGGGCACAATGAATCCCTTAACGTTTACGGTTTTTAGGTCAAATTGGAAGGGCTTTACTGTGAGATTGATGCAAGGAAGAAATCCCTTCCATTGCTTCTGCTATTGGTGCATGAATATGAATTCGGTAGAAAAAGCGGCATGTAGAATGAGAGAAAGAGAAAGAGGAGCAGCGTGGTTTTCATCGTCCGGCATTGGAAACGTGTCGCTGTGGAGAGGGAAAAAGAAGATAATGGGGAGAGAAGGGTTGGTGGTGGTTCACCTCCTCAAGAGAGCCAAACAACATAACGAGGATAATGAAGAGCGGCTTCGAGAGGTGATAAAGAGGCATGTCTCCAGGCTCTTGAAGTCTGATCTTCTCTCAGTGCTTGCAGAGTTCCAACGCCAGGACGACATGTTCCTCGCACTTACGGTCATTATTTTATTTTCTTCTCCGTCGTTTTACAAAACCTCATTTGAGATGTTGGACTTAATATCAAAATATTCAGAAGACGGTGGTTAATTTTATATGAAATGCAGGAAGAGATAGAATGCTTTTATCCTTCACAAGGCCAAGAAGCCCATGGGAATACATTTTAAACTAGTGCATGTCCGGAGAGAAAGGACTTGAGCCATAGCAATTAGCCATTGGCAAGCAACCTTTTGCCAACAAAAATAGGCTCTAACAATCCGCAGGTTGCTGCACAGTTCAACAAACTTTGACGAAACACTCTTACCAACATGGACCCCGTTTCACCTTACAAGGATATTATATTCAGCCCACAAGAAGAAACATGGTACCAATATTATCAACCAATGTATATTATCTCACGTGCTCTCAAACTATGCTGTTTAAAACTATCAGGTCTGAACCGAAGTGTTGATTATGCTGACAAATTCTCCGACTCTCCTTATTTTTGGTTTCTTAATCGGTTCATGCATAGAGTATTGGCATACATTACATTTAAGTACTGGATGAAAGGATTCTCTCTTCCCACTGATCTCATGTACATACATATCCTTTTCTCCCATTTTCCTTTTCATCTATCCATCTCACATCTTAACATGTATTTACAAGTCCTCAGTTAAGCCATAAGCATCTCTGCTCTAGATTTGATGTTTGTCCTTATATATATATATCTTTATTGGTGTTAATATGAAATGTTTTTTTTTTATATAGATAAAATATTTGTCAATTTACATTTTTTTTTTTTGAAATAAAATTTATAATCCTTTGAAATGTTTATATGGAATTGTAACAGCCCACCCTTATCAGATAATCTGGTGGGCTTTCACCAGGATTTCAACCTCATATACAACCCTGTCACATACACTGGTGGGCGTTCCACAAGTTTTCAACTCTATATGCACCTTTATCACATTCTTCAACCCAATATATATTGTTGTCCCAGCAACCTACTGGGAGAGAAGCAACATAAAACCAAAAATAATAAATACTTCCTCCAAAGATATAAAAAATAACACAATTTTAGGAGTTCAAATCTCTGTGATAAAATAGAAACTTTTATTCCAAGACCTAAAAACAAGAACAAAGACAATTGAAGGTTGATGTGGTTGCTGGAGTAGATGAGGCTAGAGATTGTGTTCAATTTTTAAGAATTTAGAAATTAGATTCTTATCTGTGATTCCAAAAACATGATGAATTGCATCTTTGAATGATTTCAGGCCAATCTTCTGTGTTATTTAACCTATAAAATCATAAATCATGATGAAGGTGATGATGAATTGTCTAAAGAATCTGATTCCAAAAATGGCATTAGAGGGTGATATTGCGGGAAAAATAAATTTTTAAAAAGGTATTTGGTCTTATTTTTGCATTTTTCTTCACTCTGACTGTGACAATTTTTATAGATTTTCATTATTAATAATTTTGAAAATAATGTGTTTTCTATATTTAGAGGAGTTTCAAAATCTTAATTACATTCACATAAATCTCTAAAAAAGTGGCAATGGTATTTAAGGTAAGCTTTTTTTGGTAAGTAAAAAGATAATATTAATTGGGTTTTGATTGGGTCCCAATCCCAGAAGTGCAAAACACCATAAAGGTCTGCAAAATATCAGGGCCAAAAATTCCCGCACAGGGGATTTGAACTAGCTGAGTATCAAAAATTCCTGCGCAGGGGAATAACCAAATATCTGCAGAGAGGACCAGGCCCATGCAGGGGCAAGCAACATAGTAACCTAGCTTCCGAAAAGACATGAAAATGCCCGCGCAGGGGCAAACCAAGGCGTCAACATTCGAAGACACCCACGCAGGGGTTGGCTGCAAACCAAAGCAAAAAAACCAAGAATGCCCAAAATCCCATGCAGGGGAAGGGCTGCAAACCAGATCAAAACTAGTAAGAATCCAAAAAGCAAAAAGGGACCAAGCAAGGGACCAACGAAGCTAGGCTTCCAGGGTATCATCTTCAGTCGAATTAACGCCGTTCTGGAGAAGCTGCTTCAGGGCATTGCCAACGCTGTCCATGGCTGCAATTATGCTGCTGAGGATGACCCTTGACAGCTTGCTGGAGACAGTCGAATCTGGACCAGAATTCCCGTTGTTCTCCTCAGAGATATGAACAGGGGAATTCTGGCTGGTTTCTGCTCTGGCTTTCTTGACGCGGGAGGACCTCCTCACCTGGGTGGTGCTTTCTTCCACCTTAACCTTTCTCTTTGTGGATAGGTATTTTACACCACCCGAAGCAGGGGAACTTTTCTTCTTGGAAGGGGGAGTAGTAGCAGCTGAAATTCCCTTTTTGGACATAGGGGTTTGAGCTTCAGGGGGGCTGTCACTGAACAGAGGGTCACTGTAGAGAGAATGAGACGGGCTCTGGCCGGAAGAAGACGGGGGAGGGTTGGACTGAAGGGAGGGAACGAGAATAGGAGGTGGAGTGGAGGCCATAACATGATGGAAAATAACAACGAATAAGCCTTGGTGTCGGGGGCCAAATGCTTCTTGCAGGCATTGTGGATAGTCAGTCTGATGGAGCGATGGAGAAAGGTCGGAAAATTCATCAACTTGAAATCCGTAGGTGATTTACTAGGGCAAGGTGGAAGCTAAAAAGGGGTTTAGCTGGGTCGACGTAGGTGATATACTAAAGCAAGGGAACAATCACAGTCGGCCAAGGGGTAGGGAGGGACTCGCAGTCGAGGGCTACACCAACCCACTTGAAGTCCTGGTGATTCGGGAAGCCATCCAGCTCTTGATCCCAACTGTGCTTATCTCTGCGAACAATGCGCCCCATAGTCGGTAGGCTTGAAACCTCCGCAATCAGATTAATTGTCACCTTGGAACGAACATTCCTCACAGTAACATAGCCATTCGACGAAGACTTGACAAAGTCAGTTGTAATGTCCTGTTTGACTCCTTTAAATTTGGCTAGAAAGGGGGTGAAGCCTTGCACTTTCAGGAAAGAGGCAGAGAGGGAGTCCAACTGAAGGCTGTCTGGTTCTAGAAGGGCCATGATAGTGGATATCGAGCACAGGAAAGGACCTACGAGCAACTTAGGCGGAATACAAGGATATAACAGCTGGTAGGTGCAGGTGGTGAAGGCAATTGCAAACCAAGGACAAATTAAATAGGCATTAAACAGAGAGGATCCCGTGCCGAAAAGCTAGGAATTAATGCGGTCGTGATGAAGGCGTTGATGGCAAGGGGAATAGGGAGTGTTGGAATGCCTAGGGCTGATATCCACACGGGTTAAATGATGACCTTGACAATACTTCATGCTAGAAAACACATGCACATTCCAAGGGAGAGCAGCCTTGAAACAACAAATATTGTTAACAAGCAGATTTTCTTGAAAATAGCAGATGCTTGACCTTTGAGCCCAATCTTCAGGCACGAGAATGAAAAGATACGGCGAGAGGGCGATCATGGGAAAATGAGAGGGCACATGAACCGGAGTATGGAGGTGAAAAGAGGGAGGAGGGGAATGGACATGACGGGTATTAGAGCAAATGAACCAATGACAGATGGAGGTGGTGGGCCTGCCAAGGGTGCAGAAAACCTCGAGCCAGGGATCGATGCAAATGAGATCAAGACACACCTGTAGAACGATGATATTGAAAACCATGGAAAAAGGGAAAAAAGAACTAGAGACTCTTGGAGCCTTTCAGACAATCTGCTCACGCAGTATTGAGAACAATTTGAGGGGCATTGTGGTGCCAAATGGAGAGAGCGGATTGGGCTACTCCCAAATTTGCGAGGCAGTCAACAACCTTGTTGGCTTCACGATACACATGGTGAGCCACCACATTGTTTTGCTTACCAATTAGAATCTTGGCCTCCTGTATGATCGAGCGAATGTTCCACGAAGGCTTCTTGTCACTGTTGATATACTTAATGATGTTGAGGGAATCACCCTCAATGTGCAAATTTATTTTCAAATCCCTGATGATGTGCAGACCTCTCCAGAGAGCCCAAGCTTCAGCTACATGATTTGTTTGATGGTTGAGGTGCTCAGAGAAAGCTATTAAAATGCCTCCCCTGTGGTCCCTTACAACACCACGAGCTCCAGCTATTCCCGGATTCCCTTTAGCAACACCATCAAAATTCATCTTGAACCATCCCTCAGGGGGGGCTTCCAACAAGCATTAATCCTTGGATGGGGAGGAATTGGGGCCATATTGGAGAGGATGGGAATATTCAAGGACTGGAACAGCTCAATCTCAGTGCCATGGCTAGGGGATTTGAGATAGGGGAAAATCTGGGAATTCTCAGTAGCAAAGGTAATAGCTTTGTTGGCTATGGAAATGGGGTCATTTGAAGAAAGCAAGAAAATCCTACCATTTCTTTCAAGCCAAACTTGCCAAATGAAATGATGCAAGCAAATTTTCCACAAAAAGAAAGCTTTGGATTGATGAAGGGATTAGGCCATTGGACAAAGAGGTCTAAGAGGGAATTAGGTTGAGCCCACTGAACATGAAAAGTAGACAAAAGGTGGCTCATTCCTTCTCTAGCATAGGCACAATCTATGAAGAGGTGATTAACAGATTCCCAGGCAGAAAGGCACATATGGCATCTATTAGGCACAATCATACCTCTTTTCATCAAATTATCGGTGGTAAGGATCTTGTTTTGGATAGCAAGCCAAGAAAAGAACCCAATTTTAGGAATGAGATACTTGACCCAAACAAGGTTGAAGGGAATGGCAGAAACTTGAGGGTTGAGGAGGAGGAGATAAGCTGATTTAACAGAGAATTCCCCATTGTCATTTCCTTTCCAGATGGGATAATCAAGAGAAGCTACAGTCGGGATTATAACAGTATTGAGCATGCGAGATAAAGCAGTCCCTGCCCTAGATATGTGGTTGCTTTCATTGGTAGTGGGAATGATTTTCCATCTCCGTTGATTGTCAAGGAAATCCGCCACTTTGCTGCCAAACCTCCTGTCCAAAATAGGTTTTAAGATGGAAACCTTTGGGACCTCAGAGAGAGGTCTATCTTTTATCCACCTGTCGGTCCAAAAATTGATAGTAGTGCCAGTGCCCAGCTGCCAACGAGTACCTTTACTGATGAGGGATTTAGTTTGAATGATAGCCCACTAGAAAGCAAAACCATTAGTGGGAGTGTTATCATCCATGAAAGAGAGGTTTTGGAGATATTTCCTTTTAATTATGGAAACCCACTCAGAGTCAAAGTTGGTAAAGACCTTCCATGCCTGCTTGGCAAGGAGGGCAAGGTTCATGTTGAAGATCCTTCTGAGCCCTAAGCCTCCTTGGGATTTGGGGTAACAGACCTTATCCCAACCGATGAGATGGAACTTTTTCTTATCCTCTGAACTCGACCACAAAAAGTTCTTTTGAATTTGCTCAATTTTTGCATACACAGAGGTAGGAGCTTTGAAAACCGACATGAAATAAACTGGGATGCTCTGAAGACAAGCCATGGTGAGAGTAGCTTTGGCTTCCTGGGAGAGGAGGGATCCTTTCCACCCTGCAAGTTTTTTGTTGATTCTTTCAATAACATTGTCCCACATGGACTCCTTGGGATTCTTGATGAACAGTGGAAGGCCCAGGTAAGGAGTAGGGAGATCAACAATGCATCATTGGAGGATACAGGCGATTTTATGTTGTCTACTCACTGGAGTGTTGAGAAAGTAGCTTTTACTTTTCGTGTAATTAATTTTCTGCCCTGATGCTTGTTCATAGATATCAAGGATGGATTTGATGGTTTTAGCTTGCTAGACAGAAGCAAAGGTGGCAATGATAGTGTCATCTACAAACTGTTGATGGGAAAGAGGAGGTGAGTTTGAAGTGGCTTTAATACCTGAAATGAGCCCTGCTGCACAAGCAGATTTGAAAGCCCTACCCAAGGATTCTGCAAGAATGATGAAGAGGAAGGGGGAGAGAGGGTCTCCTTGCCTGATGCCTCTGGAGCTGGGGAAGTAACCTGCTGCTGATCCGTTAACCAACACTGAGAACCAAGGGGAAGAGATGCAGCCTTTAATGAGATCAACCCAGTCCTTGTGAAAACCAAACTTGAGAAGGACCTTTAGGAGAAATTCCTAGTTGACCCTGTCAAAAGCTTTGTTCATATCCAGCTTAAGGAAAAGGGCAGCCTTTTTGTTGCAAGAGACTGAGTGAAGGGTTTCATGCAGAGAAATGATGCTATCTGTGATAGATCTGCCTTCCACTGAACTCCCTTGACAAGGGTCTATAATGTGGGGGAGGATTTTCTTGAGCCTCAGGGCCATGGCTTTGGTTAAAATCTTGTAAATGACATTGCAAAGGCTGATGGGTCTGAAGTCCATCATGGATTTACAGTTGGAACTTTTGGGGACTAGGGCAATGAAAGTTGAGTTGGTTCCTCTGGGGATGATCTTGGTTTGTTGTAGATCTTTAATAGCACTGCAGATATCCTTCTCTATAATATCCCAGAAAGTTTGAAAGAAATGGGGAGGGAACCCATCTGGACCTGGAGCCTTATCGGGATGCATGGAGAACAAGGCTTGCTTAATTTCCTCTTGGCAAAGGGGTTGGATGAGAGAGGAATTCATTCTAGGAGTGACCAAAGGGGGAATGTTTCAGAGGAGAAGCTCTTGAGATTCACCATGCTCTAGGGAGGAGGTTCCCATCAAGTTGCTGAAGAAAGAAGAGGCTTCATCCCTGATTTTGAAAATGTCCCTAGAGGTAGTGCCATCAGCCAATATAAGCTCCTTAATTTTGTTTGCACTCCTATTGCAAAGAGTGGAAGCATGGAAGAACTTTGTGTTAGCATCTCCATCTTTGAGCCAGAGGGCTCGGGACTTCTGTCTCCAATAGATCTCTTCCCTGGAAAGAATGTTGTGGTACTCGGAGAGGAGTTGCCTTTCTTCTTCCCTGATTTGGGGTGTCAATTGGTTATTTTGGATCTGCTGATCAATAGTTTTGAGTCTGCTCAGAATCTGCTCTTTATTTTTGAAGATATTCCCGAAAACCTCTTTGTTCTAGATTTTGAGGTTTTCTTTGATGACTCAATTTTTGAGAAACTTGGGAAATGGCAGTTCCAGGGAAAGGTTGCTACCACCACTCAAAAATCCTGCTTTTCAAATCAGGGTGTTGTATCCACATATTTTCAAATCTGAATGGAATTTTAAATGAGGGAGCCCTGTTAGCTTCAAAGAGAAGGGGGCAGTGGTCAGAGCCAATTCTTGGGAGAGAGATGAGAGAAGCGTCCCCGAAGGTGGGAATAGCTTGTTGAGAGAGGAAGACTCTATCCAAATTTACTTGAATGTGTTTGGGACCCACTCTTTTGTTACTCCAGGTGAATTGATAGCCCTTGATTTGAACATCCATTAGTTCATTCTCAATTACAAAGTCATGAAACTCTTGAATGCTCTTGGTATGGATGGAACTACCACCCCTCTTGTCAGAGGGAAAGAGGGGGGAATTAAAGTCACCTGCTAGAATCCAGGGATAGTTGGTGAAGGCGTCTCTCATGTGGGAAAGGGACCTCTAGAGAGAGCTTCTTTCAAGAGGGTTATTTGAAGCATAAATGTTGGATAACACCCAAGTGAAATGCTTGTCTTTGCAAAAAAACACTAAATTCAGAGTTCTTTCAGAAGATGAAATGACCCATCCTTCAACTCTCTCAGAATCCCATAGACACAAAAGACCACCTGAAGAGCCTTGAGCAGGAGAAAAGGCCCAATGGCTGTTTTTCCACACAACGTTGACAACTCGATTTATTTTGGATGCATCAATTTTTGTTTCCTGCATGATGAAAATAGTGGGTTTGTGATCTTTCCTTACAGTTCTTGCCAACCTCTATTTAGCAGAACTATTTAGACCTCTGACATTCCAAGAAAGAATCTTCATTTGGGAATTTTGGAGGATTTTTTGCTTCCCTTACTCTGTTGTGGGGGAAGTTTAGGGTTTTTTGATTCATCCTTAGCCTGATTGAACAGGTCTGGGAACAAAGTTTTTTGCAATCCATTGGCAACTTGATCTTCAGTGTCTTTTTTCTTTTGCTCAGCCAAGGTCGGTCTTCCTCTTTTTTTCTCACTCCCTGTATCAACAGGGGCTTTTTTATAGCTTCATGTAATGATAGGACTGAGTTCCGATTTGTGGAAGGAGGGACTCACAGCCTCTCGCAAGGATTCAGAGACAGATTTGGTTGGGGAAAGGGGCCCTTCAGGGGGGAAAGGAAGGACCAGACCTGGTAGGGGAATGAGGTGGAGGGGGGGGGGAGAGGGCGAGATTCTGGAAAGAGAATGTCATCATGGGAGGAATTAGATAAGAGGTCAAACCGATTTGGAAAAGCGAACATGGAACATACCTTGCCTGCGTCTGAAGGCGGCTCCAGGACGACAGGTTTCTTGCCTTTGTTTTCCCGCTTGTTGCCAAAGGGTGCTTTGAATCTTTCATTTTGTTTTCCGGCCTGGGTACCGACCTTGCGTAAAAATGGATGTCTGAAGTTGGTCGCCTCCTTTTGGGGTTTGAGAGATGGACATTGGGATTTCAAATGCCCTTGGGACTGGCATTATATGCAGAAATCTGGTTTGTTCTCATACTCTATTGCTTGACACCTTCGATAGGAGCCATAGATGAGATTGATGCGGGTTGGGAGCTGGGAATACAAGTTGGCATTTATACAGATTCTGGTGTGTGCCATGAGGGATCGAGCCTTCGTGGTAGGGTCAATGGCCACGAGATCTACAATGTACTTTGCAATCCCATGCAAAATGTCTTCATGACAAAAGTGAATAGGGAGATTTGGGAGACGAACCCAAATGGGGGCGAAGTTAATGTTTTGGGTTTCTGGGTTGAAATCTTCCCCCCACTTCCGAAGGAACAAACTTTTCTTGCCATAAAACCAAGGCCCTCCTGTGAGTATTTGCGCAACATCGCTCTGGTTGCTCAGTCGAATCAGGAAAAAACCCCGGGATAGGGCAATGAGCTCCATACTCCCCGCCGTTCTCCATTTGGAAGCAACCCATCTTCGCACGGACTCCATATCTGGTCTGCCGCCTATAAACTTCCCGACAAGGGAAAAAGATTCTAGAGAAAGATAATTCACCATGACAGATTTGGGGATTACCAGGTCTTCACCGGAGGGAAGCAAAGGTGGGTGGTTCCCAGAGGAGCTGGGAATACCTTTGACCTTCTCAGCATAGCTTTGAGGTGAGGGAGCTTTATCTTTCGAATGAGACCCATCATTGATTGGGGGACCGAGAAACCCCCCATTGTTTTCCTAGGGTCGATCAATGGTCCGGACCCACACTCCGCCCGGGTCAGTATCAGGGACCTTCAATCCATCTTCCTTGGTTACTTCACCCTGCTCTAGTCCAAACTCGTCTGCAGAAGTTTGTTAATTCCCGCCCATTGTCGCTAGAGCTGCCGATGTCGCCATGTATGACTTCAAATTATTAAATTATTACCTCTTGGCGAGTTAATCATTTGTTTGGCCATGGTAAGCTTAAGTTCTTAATGGAATAGAAATATATAGATCTTTTAATAGTTTCATATACCCTTGGGGAAAGAGACTAATTGATGAAATAGGCAAAATATTTGTAACAGCATTTGATTAAAAATTTACTCTGTTGAAATGTTGATTGCAATTCTTTTATTATTACAATAAACAGATTCTGCTTGTCACCTCTTCTTAAAATAATAGTATTAGAATTTAAATTTGGGAAAATTGAAAGAAAATGAATGACAATGAAGAAAGGGAATATGAAGCTAAGAGTGGTAGTAAGTTTCATTGAAAGCTTGTTCATTTTTGAGGCACTTGAGGAGGAAGTGAAATATTTGAGAGAATTGAAGGAGATATACCATGATGATCTTGCACCTGAGGAGCCTCCAATTTGACCACCCATTCAGAGCCAAGGCCAACCATCTAGTTCAAGGGGGAGGAGGGGAAAACAAAAAACAGTTTAAAAATTGCTTTATATTTTTGAAATTTTGCATTTGCATGATACTACGGTGTATCTGGTTGGATTTGATGATCATGAATTGTTATTGTGCTCTTTTCTATGAATATTTAATATAAAATTAGCTTTCTGGCTCTCCAATTGCTGTTTAAAATGTTATTTTAATTGAAAAATTTTCTTCGTTTTCTTTTTAAATTTTTTAATTTCTCCGCTGAGTTTTTGGCAAGTTTTCTTGAGTTGCCAATAAAATCTTTAAAATTGCAGCGCCGAGTTTATCGCGAGTTGCAGTTTTACAACTATGGTTGGCAGGATTTTTTTTTATTTGGCTCTTCTGACGGTATTAGACAGGATTGAGGCTCAGGTTAACTTTGAAGTTTTGCGTGTTCTTATTGTCACTTCTAGTCAGCCAGATCCTTTTGGAAATCTAAGGACCTCTTTGACAGAGCAGTTGGACAAGATATTTAACAATAACAAATCTAAGGTCTTCTTCAATACGATGAAGCAAGGTGACAATCTTAAGTAAAGCGAGCTTACAAAATGGGAGACTTTCTAGACAATATTTAGGAATTTCATTATTTTTTGTTGAATTCAAGAAAGAGTTGTGATCTGACACAGTAGACAGGTTTAATTGCACAGGGTTGGAAAGCCAAATGGCATTCTTTGGCAGGGAAGTTGCAACTTACTCCGGCAGTATTTCAAGCACTTTCCATATACATCTTTATCTTAGAAGCGAAAAGCCTTCATAGGTGCTTTAAGGCTAGCTTAACTCTGAATACAACAAAGAATGTAAAGGTGATGACCCTAAATAAATTGAGCTTTAAGGAAGGGAGCCTTTCCAGATGATATTTACAAATTTCTCTCCTTTTTGTTAAATTCAAGAAAAAGTTTTGGTGCGACGTAGTAGACAGGTTTGACCAGTTAGGGTTGGAAAGCCAAATGGCTTTCTTTGGCAGGGAAGTTGCAACTTATTCAGGCAGTACTTCATGCACATTTATATGCATGATATTTGCCCTCCAATTGCTTGCAAAAATTAGGGATAATTTATTAAGTATTCAACGTAAATTAGCAAGGCAATGTAATGAGAGAAGGTTCAGATTCCCTCTACCAAAATGAAAGTCTTGTTGCAGACCTAAAGGCAAAGGACGTTCTGGTCTTTGTAGTCTCCAATTGATGAATAAGGCACTTGGTGCAAAGGTAGTTTGTAGAGTTGTTATGGAGAAACAAAAATGATGGAGCGGGATCCTCTGTTAGAAATATTTGCAAAGAAGTGGTTCAGAATTGCTGCTAGCCATGGAAGATTGAGTGGCAAGTTGAACATTCTGGCAGTTGGTTTTCAGCAACTGTTAGTTGGTAAGGAACCATGCCGTGTCAGATGGGATGTAGTCTGGGGCAATAAAGTGAAGTTTTGGAGAGATTTCAGGTTGCTAGAGAGGTCTGTTAGTGCTTTGGAGCAATCTTTATGACTGCATGAACTTAGAGAACCGAGGATTGGCCTTTGGGTGAAGGACTATTTAGAAGGTCAGTGTAGGAAGTGAAAGGAGTTTTGTATTATCTATGTAATGACGCCTTTGATTATACCCTTTGCTTAACATTAGCAGAAACTAGCATATAATTGAAACTTACCCAACAATGTTTTTTAAACAATACATAGAAAAGGGAAATCAATCATTCTAAAGACTTAGAATTTAACATATATTGAATATTTTAAAGCAGGATTCGACTTGCTATAGACTCATTATGGACTTTTGAAGTGGGTGGCCTATTCACAAAGCATTCACCAGGCAGTAGCCCACCCCTTCCCCATGCTTCCTGCATGAGGTTGCCAAAACCACTTCATCCATCTTCCCTTTCTCTAAACTAGGTGTACTCAAGGTCTTTACTTCTATGCTCAGTTGTAAAATCCATCTTTAAATATGTATACCCATGGCAAACAATATTAGATAAGAAGATATAAACTTGGAAGTGACTTATAACACCATCTCTCTAGGATGCATTGGACCAGTTGTTATGGTCATGCACTACACAACCCCAATCTCATACCCTTAGATGTAGAAGTAGGAACAAATAATGTAGATGTTGACCCTTATACACTTTCCATATACTCCCTTTTTGCTAATCTGTGGTCCATCCTACTAAAATTAGAGGGACTCCATCCTCTACATTTAGTTAGAATCTTCCACATCAACAAATAGTAACTCACTTCAAAACAATAGGAAATCCCCTCATATAGGGACCCTCTCAACCACATTTTCCAATAATATACATAGAATCAGGGTAGGAATCCACAAAATTTACCATTTATAAACAAGGTAAGTTCCCTGTAATGCATATTCATTCCCAAATCCAATTATAATTATTCTTTGGAAAACTTTAAATAGCAATATGCACATATGCACGATACTAAATCATGAAAAATATCCTCTATCTTCAAACCCTTAACCCCAATTTAACTTGTACCCCTTTTAATACCTTAAATTTGAGTATGTACAGTGTAATATTGAGCATCCTACCTTTAGATAATACCTCAGTCTTTAATTAGATGCAGCACAAAGTTTTAAGCATAAAGAGCAAACTGTTTAATTATAGATGTTCTCCCTCTTTTGCTACTACTTTTCCTCTCGTTTCCTCAAACCTGTCTAGAATGAATCCTCTTTCCTTTACTTCAAATCTTATAAAAATCTCTCATAAATAAAATAGAGTCCTGCAATAGGGGTTTGACAAGTGTCCCTTTGGAGGTCTCTTTAAAATAAGGGGAGGGGAAGTTCACTCATTTCTAAAACCCTCATCTTAATAAATTTGAGATTTCTAATTCAAGTTACTATTTTTAAGGTTGCACTGTATTAATAATTAGACCATGGTCACTATTAAATAATGCTAGTAATATCCCCGTGAGTGTGGTCTACCGACAAGGATGCCACTTGCATTATTGGTGATGTGACCCGGGTTCAATCCCCATGGTGGATGTGTATAAGAAGTATTACTCAAATATATATATTTTTGGTTATTGATAAAACCAGGGTTTTGAAAGGGTCCTATACGCTTTTACAAAATATCTGCATCAACAGACTTTACATCACAAAATATTCAAATCATTTTATATTTAATATCGGTTTGGAAGGGTCCACTTCCTTTTACAACCTGATAAACTTACTTAAAAACTTAAAATAATATACAAAATGTAAGCTTCAGACCGATCCTAAACATATTACTAAATTCAACTGCATACAACCATATGTTAACGATCATAAGTTTCTATATCTAAATACTATGTGTTGTGAGACTCCAGATTCCCAATGCCTCTACTGTCTGTGCAGTTCTTCAATGTCCCTTCCAACCCGCTATTTTTTTTTAAGTTTGTCCACTAATGGATCCCACATACACAACAAACCTCTACACAGCAAACAACATCACTCGATCTACAAATCAAGTTCAAAATCTCAGATAGAAACCTCTACACAACAAACATCACTCGATCTGCAAACCCAGCTTAAAATCTTTGATAGAAACCTCTACACAGCAAACAATATCACTTGATCTGCAAAACCAGCTCAAAATATTTGACATAAACCTCTATACAACCAACAACATCACTCAATCTGCAAACTCAACTCAAAAACCTTGACAGAAACCTCTACACTGCAATCGACACCACTTGATCTGCAAACCCAACTCAAAATATTTGACAGAAATATGTACACAGCAACCAACATCACTCGATTTGCAAACCCAACTCAAAATCACTGACAGAAACCTCTACACAACAAACATCACTTGATTTGCAAACCCAACTCAAAATCTCTGAAAGAAACCTCTATACAACAAACGCCATCACTCAATTTGCAAACCCAACTCAAATCTCCGACAAAAACCTCTACACAACAAACAACAAAGCTTCAATTATTACTTCAGTCTTTCTTTTTCTCCCCAAATTGACCAAATCTCATGGAAGAGGATCTGGTGGGATCCATCTATTATCCTCTTCTCTTAGTGTTCCCCAATTTGCCAACCAATCAACTACTTATTTTTTCCTTCTCTATATGTATGAATTATTTCGACCTCCTCAAATTGTCTAAGCATCTGATCAACCTCTTGGATAATTTCACTTACCTGCCAACTTAGCTTGTTCCTTCCTTTAAGACTATTGATTATATTCAATGAATCCCCTTCCACTACCAACTTCTTGATTTTCATATATTTTGCCAACTTGATTCCTTCATGTACTGCTCTAGCTTTTGCTACATGACTAGTTAGTACCCCATAGAACCCAACATATGCTCCCATTATAACTCCCTTTGCATTCCTAATGACACCTCCCCTCCTGCTTTCCTTGGGTTGCCCTTTGATGCACCATCAAAATTCAATTTCATCCATGTCTCCTTTGGTTTTTTCCATCTTACTTCTTTTCTACTTATCTCTTGCAATGAATTTCTTCCTTGTTGTACATGTCCACTGTTTCCTTACTATATTTTCTTCTTCTTTATTCTCTCTACTACTTCCTATTTTCATGATAGAGACATTGTCACTAATGCTACCATTAATACCTTGCATATTTTTGTATATTGATCTTCTTTCATTCCTAAAAACTCTCCTATTCCTTTCTAGCCATATTCCCCAAGCAAAGTGGAATGGTATTAAATCCCATATGGTATTTAGTTTCTTACCTTTGAATGGTCTCTCCCATTGTTGTATCAAGTACTACATGTTGTCTGGCATCATACCACTGTGGGATCCAAATCATGATCAATCAATACTGTAAGCAACTTGCCAAGCCAGATGGCCTTACAACTAGCAATACTGGCTGCCATGTATTCGGCCTTTGTTGAGCTAAGTGCCACAAACGTCTGCTTCCTGATGAACCAAGATATCATGCCTGATCCCAAGCTAAAGCAACACCCAAAGGTTCTTTTCTTGTCTACTACATTGCCTGCCCAATCTGAGTCTGTATACCCTTGCAACCTCACTTCACCATCTCCAAGATATCTCAGACCATACTCCACCGTGTCCCTCAAGTATCTGAGCACATGTTTTGCTGCTACCCAATGCTCTTGCCTTGGCTCCACCATGAACTGACTCAAGGTGTTCACTGCAAAACATATATCTTGTCTAGTGTTGACCAAATACATAAAGGATCCTATCAGTTGCTTGTACAACCTAGGGTCCACCAATTCTGAATCTGAAGCTGTCACCTTCTTCAGATTAGTGAGCATGGGTGTGGCCATAGGTTTGTAGTCCTCCATTCGAAACCTCTTCAGGATCTCAACTGCATACTTACCCTGCCCAAGGAATATCTCCCCTGGTCTTTGCCAAACCTCCAAACCCAAGAAGTAATGCATCATGCCGATGTCCTTCATCTCAAACTCAGCTGCCATATCTGCTTTGCACCTTGCAATTAGCTTATCTGCACCTGTAAGAAACAAGTCATCTACATATAGCACCAAAATGAGTAGATCAGTCCCAACAAATATGTAATATAGATTAGGATCTGCATTACTTTTGGCGAAGCCCACACTCTGCAAGTATCCATCTATCTTGGAAAACCATGCTCTTGGTGCCTGTTTGAGTCCATATAAGACTTTCTTCAGCCTACAAACATGGGACTCCTTCCCATTTACCTCAAAGCCCTGAGGCTACTTTATGTACACTTCTTCCTCAATGATCCCATTAAGGAAAGCTGTCTTCACATCCATTTGATGAATCCACCATCCCATAGATGAAGCTAAAGACATAATTGCTCTAATGGAAGTGTATCTAGCGACTGGAGCAAAAGTTTCCTCATAGTCCTCTCCCTCTTTCTGGGAGAACCCTCTCACCACAAACCTTGCCTTGAACTTCTCGATGCTGCCATCTGCAACTTGCTTAATTTTGTAGAGCCACCTGGAACTCACAACTGACTTCCCCTCCGGTCTTGGCACTATATCTTAAACATCATTCTTCATGATGGAGGTGTACTCCACCATGGCATCCCGCCAAACCTGCTGGTCTGTTGCCTCTTGAAAATTGGAAGGCTTTGAATTTATGATGTTACTCATCAATGCCATGTAGCTTGAAAACTTCCTTGGAGGTCTACTCTCCCTAATCATGCTGCTAGGAGCCTCAACATACAACTGATCATCCCTCAATGCCTTTGTAAGCCATCAAGGTTTCCTAATTGAACTGGAAGGGGCTAATGTCTCCACCTCCTCGCTTGAAGGTTGCTGTCCTGAACTGGAAACCACTGGTGTCTTTGGTGACCCTAGCTCAACATTCGGAGCTTCCTGCTCCTCATTCTTTATCACTGGAATAGGCTCATGGGACTTCCTGGATGCAACGTCCTCAAACTTTACATCTCTACTCAATAATGTCTTTCTCTTCTTTGGAATATAAACCCTGTAAGCTTTTGAATTCTCACTATGTCCTACAAATAAATCCTTCCTACTGGAGGGCTCCAACTTGGTCCTCTTCCTTACCAAAACATGGATATAAACTGGACATCCAAAGATGCGGAAATGACTCACCTTTGATTTCACACTAGTGAATGCCTCCTCTGGTGTCTTGTCCTCCAAGATCCTGTGAGGACACTTGTTTTGGATGTAGACTGCTGTGTTGCATGCTTTTGCCCAAAGAAACATTGGCAAGCTTTGGTCATGAATCATGGCCCTAAAAGCCCCTATGATGGATCGATTCTTTCGCTTTGCAAACCCCATTTTCCTGTGGGTTGTATGGGACAGTTAGCTCCCTCTTGATTCTTGCCTGCTTGCAGAAATCATTGAACTCCTTAGAGGTATATTCACCCCCATTGTCTAATCTCAAGACCTTGATCTTCTTCTCTGTCTGGTTCTCAACTAGAGCTTTGAACTCCTGAAACCTGCTAAAGACTTCATCCTTGGTCTTTAAGAAGTAGATCCATGTCTTGCGAGAGAAATCATCAATAAAGGAAACATAGTACATGCTACCTGAAATTGATGCTACTGACATTGGTCCACAAACATCCGAATGTACTAGATCTAGTATCTCCTTAGACCTATGCTTGTTGTTTCGGAAAACAACCTTGACATGCTTGCCAAGCGTGCACTCTCTACATACTCCCTGTTGCTCAATGCTGAACTCTGGAAGACCTGTGACTATCTCCCTTAGAATAGGCAACGCTTTATGATGTAGGTGCCCCATCCTCTTATGCCACAACTCACACAAGTTGTTATTGCTCTGAACTAGGGCTCGAATAGGTTCACCCTGCAACTTGTACAGACTGCCTTCTCTAACCTCTATCACTTGCGCTGTTTTTGGGCTAGATTCTTTTGGTCTAATAAGGACATGCTTTTTCTTGAACTCCACTGCATAACCCGTATTCTCTATGACCGAAACTGAAAGTAAGTTCTTCCTAAGACTTGGAACAAACAAAACATCATCAAAGTCTATAGAGTTCCCTGACTGGAGTCGAAAAAGAATGGTACCAGTTCCTTCAATAGGATATATGGTATCATCACCAAGCTCAACCTGAACCCCTGAATCTTGCTCTTGTAGATTGGTAAAACACTGTCAGGTTGATGTCATGTGCCGAGATGCCCACTGTCCACATACCAAGCATTCTTGGGAACTGTGCTGGTAGAAAGGCAAGAGACCAATGAGAAATCCTTCTTGAACTTGGTAGCAAACTCGCTCATCTGAGTTTTGGTTGAGGCTGCTACTTGCATTTGTTGCTGCTTCCCTTTGCCCTTCTTGCTTAGACATTGTGATGCATAATAGCCGTGTTTATGACAAATGAAGCACTTGATCTTGCTCAAGTCCTTCTTCCCTGACTATGAGGTTGACTCCTCATTCTTTACATACCCTTGCTGGGTCGTTTACCTTTGCCCTTCTTGGTTTGCCCAAAGAGAGCAAGGTTATCGTCACCACCTTTCTTGCTGGCCTTTGACTCCATCCGAGTCTCCTCCTGGATGAAATCATCCCACAATTTCTCAAAGGTGGGAAGGTGCTCACGAGCACAGATGCCTTTGACAAATGGTTCCCATGAATTTGAGAAACCATTAAGTGCATTGTTCACCAACTTTGTCTTCAACCTTCTCCCCAACTGCTGCGAGTTGATCACGAATTTGCGTGATCTTCATCAGGTAACTGGTAACGGTGTCAGATCTGGTCATTTCCATAGATCTGAGTTTGTTCTGCAATATCATCTTTTTATTTATGTTCTCGCTCTGGTAGAGGCTAACCAGGGCATCGAACATCTCCTTTGCCGTAGTCTTCTCGGATATGTGAGGAATTAGGTGATCCTTCACTGCATCCAAGATCATCCGCTTGGCCTTCACTTATTTTTGTGAGTTGCCAATTGCTACGGATTTGTAGGCAGAGTCACAACATCCTTGACAATATCCCAGAGATCATTCTCTTCCAATAAGAACATTGCCGTAACTTTCCAGGGCAAGAAATTGGAGGCACCTTCCAATCTATCCTCAAATCTGTGGCTAGGTGCTTGCTATCTCTGAGACCTGCTGTACAAACTTCCAGATCTGATATGAATGACTCAAAAAAGTTGTCCTGCAAATAAGCTTAGTCCTTCAAGCAAAAAATATAAAACCCTCTAACTGCTATTTTTTATTTATTTTATTTTTAATATCCAGCAGTGAGCTATTGCTGTAAACCCTTGAGGATCTCAATCACAGATTCTAGCTCTGATACTATGTAAATTTTCCTAACCCTAGATAACTGCTGTCCTATGTTATTTTAGAATAAATCAGATCTGAAAAGAATTTATTCAAACATGCAACATACACACAGATGGCTGGAAAAATAAACAGCGTGAACAGCGGAAATCAAATATATTTTTGAACCTGAAATATTACAAATAAAGAAGGCTACAGCTACAACAGGACACCCTGCTCTCTTTTTGCCTTTTTGGCCAGCAATTTCATTGTTCTTCTCCTCCTAAGCTTGCAGTTTTCCTTCAGCAATTTGTTCTCCTTCTCTTCTTTCTGTGTATAAAACACTCTTGACCTTCTCCTTTTATCTTTGAAAAAGGTAACCCTAATCTCTCTAACCCTAAGATTAGATCTCATCTCATCTTGAGATGTATGGTTAAAATTAGAAAATCACTTAAGTGAATTTCAAAATAGAATCACTTAAGTGAATTACAAAATAGAATCACTTAAATGAACTTAAAAATAGAAAATCACTTAAGTGAATTTCAAAATAGAATCACTTAAGTGAATTACAAAATAGAATCACTTAAGTGAACTAAAAAATAGAAAATCACTTAAGTGAATTTCAAAATAGAATTCGAACCACTTCTAGCACATTCATACTGAAGTCTGTGCAAGAAGTTCCTGTCGGAGCTACATTTCTCAACAGAAATATCCAACTGGACTGCCATTTATTATAATAGAGAATTTGGGGAGGAAATACAATTTCTCACCCAAAATCTCCACCTTCTATTGAAACCAAATTTGGCCAGAACTTTGTCCATGAACTTCCATGATACTCTATCAAAAATTTGTCTTCCTTGGACAAATCCCTCTTGTTGTTCTGATATTATATTTGGAAGAATATTTTTCAATCTTAATGCTATCACCTTTGTGATGATTTTATAGATGGAATTGCACAAGCTGATTGGTCTATAATCTTTGAAACTTTTTATTCCTTGTTTTTTTGGGATTAAAACTATAAAGGTATTGTTGTATTCCTTAAGAATGTTATCTGACCTCAAAGATTCTTGCACTGTAGCTACCACGTCCTCTTTTACTATCCTCCAAAAGGCTTGATAAAATCCAATTTGGAATCCATCTGGTCCTGGAGCCTTTTCTCTTCCTAATGAGAATATTGCCTCTTCTACTTCTTCCTTTACTTCTTTCATAAGTCCCTCGTTATCCTCATTTGTAATCATTCTTGGGATATGATCCAATATTCTCTCAATGGCTTCTATATCTTCTTCCCTCTCCTGTGCAAACAGTGTTCTGAAGTATCTTATAACCTCTTGCTATATCTGATCAATATTTTTAGTGAGTTGACCATCCTCCATTTGTATCTCCCCAATATTTGCTGAGTTTCTATGCTTTATTGTGGAAACATGAAAAGATCTTGTGTTCCTATCCCCTTCCTTTAGCTAGTTATTTCTAGATTTTTGCTTCCAATAAGCCTCTTCTTTTTCTAGTATATTGTGAAATTCTGATTGCAGCTCTTTCTCCCTCTAATACAGTATTGCATCCATTCCCCTCCAAAAAATTTCTACTTCCATCTGTAATATTTCTTGTTTAATGGCTTCTTTTTGTCTAAATATGTTCCCAAAGACCTGTTTGTTTCGTACTTTGATTTCTTTGGTGACAATTTTCAATTTAGCTGCTAACACATACATCTTTGATCTCTGCACTGGATAATTCCACCATTCCTCCATTACTTCAAAGATGTTAGGGTGCTGTAACCACATGAACTCAAACTTAAAAGGCATACTACTCTTGACTTATCAATTTATCCAAAGGACCAGTGGATTGTGGTCTGATCCTGATCTTGGTAACGTAGTCAAAGAATGTTCTAATCTATCCATGTACCATTCTAGTGATAGGAGCACTCTATCTAGCTTCACTTGAATAAGATTATCTCCTAGTCTCCTATTGGTCCATGTAAATTTTGCTCCATCCACCTCCATATCTATCAAACCACTTCTTGATATGAAGTTACTTAGGTCTTCCATACTTTATGAGTATCCTTGAGTTCCTCCTTTCTTTTCTTTGGGCATAAGTGGAGTATTGAAATCCCTTGCTACTAGCCACTTGATTCCTATTGCATATTCTCTTATTTGCTCCACTTCCTTCCACAAGTCTTTCCTTTCCTTACAATTATTAGGAGCATATATATTTGTCACTAAACATATCATTTTACTTGTTTTGACTATAAGCATCACAATTAATTGATTTCTCCCTTTGAACACTACCTCTCCCTCCAAAATTTCTGAATTCCACATTGTTGCTAAGCCTCATGAGGCCCCTATTGCTTCTATTTGCTCGCTGTTGCCTTTCTTTCAAATACTTTGTTTAACTCCTTCCCAAACTACTGCTTTCATTTTAGTTTCCTGGAGAAGGAGCATCTCCAGTTGGTTATTCCTAATCATGGATCTAACCAACCTTTTTTTGTTAGGGGCATTCATTCCCCTAACATTCCATATTATCATTTTCATTTCACCCTATTGTTGGTGGGACTTTTCCCACCCATAATTATTTTTGTTTGCTTTCCTTCAATTAGATCCTTCTTTGTCTCTTTTCTTCTTTTCTCCCCTAATGAAGGTCTTCCTACCTTCTTCTTTGGTTCCAATCCTAGATCTGGATGTTTCTTTGCACTTCTTGTCACTCTCTCCGAGTTCTCGGGGAGGCCGGAGGAGCTGGTATTTTCAGGTTTCTACTCTCCTGGCCAGCATTCAGATACAGATAGACAGGCTGCCCCCTTATTCTTTGGGGGTTCTCCCCCCCTCTCGGCTTACTAAGGAGAAGATGCTCCACGAGATTCGGAAGGATGTTAGTCTCCAGAACACCAGATGCACATGGATCCCTCCTGTTGGCCATCTTTCCCCCAAGCTGTTTTTCTACCATGAGCACTAATTACAGATACAGGAGGGCAGAATAGTTCCTCCACAATATCTTCAGCAGCACACAATGCATAGTCTTCGGATCACTATTGGGCAACTCAGGGTGTGTTCTCACCAACTCCAGATTGAGTTAGATCACCATCTTCCGATGGAGGAGCGGATTTGCTTGTTTTGCTCCTTGGGTGAAGTTGAGACCCTGCATCACTTTATTTTTTGTTGTCCCATTTATTATGAGATCCGGGGTAGGTTCCATTGCCTTTTCAGGGACAACTCTCGATGTGTTTCTACCTTCTTCAGAAACCAGGACCAGCGTTGTCTCACACTCTTTCTTAGGGAGATAACTTAGCTTCGACGACATAAAAGTTCTCCAAATGGATCTCACCCTCCTCAACATTGGCTCATCACAACATACTTCACCAACTCCGACGGACCAGGTGACTTCGACCGGAAACGCCCCACACCATCCAGTTTGAACAGAAGTAGGGTCACTAGACAGCGCACCAACAGTTTGTCAGGGTTCCGAACTAGCAATGGACAGAGACATATCATGGACTTCTTCAGCTCCGGTACTTCGGCCTCGACTGTTAGGAGAGATTAGTTTTTGGGGGATTCTTGGAGCTTGCCCCTCCTGGGCTGCTCCCTCCCCCTTCCTTCTCTCTCTCGTTCTTCTTGGCATGCACTTCTCTCTGTTGGACTGCAGCCCTCCCCCCCTCTGCTCTCCATTTTCTTTTATTTTCCCTTTCTCTTTGGCCCGTTTGTCGGATTTGATCTTGTATTTTTCTTAGTTCTTTTCTTTGTTGGGCTTTTTAGCCTGCTAGCTGGCAGTCATTATTGTACTTCTTGTAGTCCCTTGGGTCTTATTTTGGCCCACCGCGGACATTAATAATATTTCATTTCATTTCATTTCACATTTGACCCTTCCTGATCTTGTCTCTTTTGCTGAGGACTCCTTAAATGTGCAAGGGACCATTTCAGGTTGGCTTTCCTGCACTTCTTCATTTTTAAATGAGTATTGGCTTCCCTTCCTTTTCTCTTCCTCATCTTTCTTTTCATTATTTTCTCTTTCCTTCTGAACTAATTCTCAATCCTTTGCATCTTCCTTATACTCTTCTTCTATGGGTTGCTTTGTCTCTGCCTTGGATCTTTTCTCTTCCTCATCTTTCTTTTCAACGATTTCTCCCTCCTAAATTGGTTCCAGATCTTCTACATCATTCTTATTCCCTTCTTCTCTGGTGAGTTTTGTTTCTATAGTAGATTCTTTTTTAAGCTTTAATCCTTGTTTGTATCATTTATCTGTCCCTTACTTTCCATCTCAACTTCCTTCCTTCTCCAGGTCTTTCCCTGTATTTCTGCCTCTCTTTTCTTTTCATTATTGATGTCAAATGACCTGTCCTTCTACATGCTTTGTAATAGAAGAGGTCATTTTCATATATGATTGGTTGGTTCCACTCTCCCCATTTTGAAACTAACTTAACTTGGTCAGGGCCTTGTTTTCCAGATTCTTTCATGACACACACCCTTGCAAAGAAAGCTCTCTTTCTCTCTTGTTATGTAGTCTACTGATAAGTATCATCCAATAGAATTTGCTATTCCTTTCAGAAATTCTTCATTCCAGAATTTCATTGCTATTCCCTGAAGTCTAATCAATACTAGAGCAATAACCATTCTTTCATGATCCGGGTTGAAGCATGGCGACCATTTTTTGAGGAATAATCTTGCTCTACCTCTAAACCAAGGTCCTCCACATAGGATCTGCATACATTCTTGTTCTTTTGTGAAGGATGCCATAAAGAATCCTTTTGGGAGCATTGTGAATTCTACCTTGCCTTTGATCTTCCATTGCCTCATGGCCCAATATTTTAATTGTTCTAGATTTGGTTTTTGGCCTATGAACTTCCCTATAAGGCTCTTGTTCAGTTTCTGATGTGCTCTATCTAGTATATTGTCTGGAATATTTACTTTTATTACGTTTATCCTTGTTCCCTTGTCCTCTCTGTCTTACAACAATCTCTGCCGAGCTGCAAATATTATTGCCAATTACCATAGTCTTGTCTTTATTCATATCCAGCTGGTTATTTTTCTTCTCTTTGCCCGACAATAATTCTTCTGGGTCCACACTTCCATTCTGATCAGCTCCCAACTCCTGACCACCTATCTTTTCATTGTTTTTTCCCCTACTCACATTTCCCACTACCAAGAATCTTGATTCATCTTTATCGTATCTTCTCTCTTCTAATCTCTTCTTCCTTAGCTGGTTCCAATCTTGATTCCTTCACTGTTACCTAGATTCAAAATCCCATCCGGGTTCGAATCCTTGCTTGCTATTATCGAGATTCAAAGTTTCCGCTCAACCCTTTGTTGATTTTGAAAGCACTTGTTCAATTGACTGCTTTTTATTCTTTTATAATAAAAAACAAAAAGATTTAAAAACGGAAGGCAAAAAAATAAATTAGATCAAAGGTGAAAAACTCTTCGGAGTGAGAAGGTGCTATACAAATGACAGCCCTGGGTCAGTAGATCCAGCATTGTCTAAAAAAAAAAAAAAAATAACAAGGGTTTCCAGTTCCAGTTTTGGCGATAATTAAAGAACTCCTTTCCGTGTCTATAATAATTCCTTTACACAGCAGACAACATCACTGCGGTGTCCCACAATGTAAACATTATCATCCATAATGTAAAGTCAAATCCACATATCTTAATATCCATATAATGTCTAAAGCAAGGAAATGTAAATGTATCATATCAAAACTATATCAAGGTTTAATAAGTATCTAAGTCCAAAATTGAGAAGGTCCATCCATGAACCAAGGGTGGAAAAATGGGGCTTGACAGTCTAAGAGAGCAAGGTGATTGTCTCACACATTTTTTATAGGCTTTCAAGGTATCAACAGATGTGGGCAAGACATTGAGATGGAATGTTATGGGGATGGGCTTTTAGTCAGCTAGGAAGGGGTATTTGTTGCTCATCCAAAATCGAGAATGTACATCCATGGCCCAAGGATGGAAAAACAGGGCAGGACAATCTAAAAGAGAAAGATGATTGTTTCAAACGTTTTTTAGAAGGCTTTCAAGGTAGTAATATATGTGGACAAGACATTGATATGGGATGTTGTGGGGATGGGCTTTTAGTTAGTTAGGGAAAGGTATTTGTCTTTAATATTAGTCCAAGGCAAGGATGATAGGGAATGGGGCAAGATTTGGATGAGTTTGGCATTCCTGATATCTAAATTGTTTTGCTTAATAGCAGTGGCCAGTTGCATACTCTTGACATTTTGCGAAAGAGGGGATTCATGCACAAAGATTCTGGGTTTATCTCTTTGCTATGCGAAGGATTACCTCAACCACTAGGAATCAACAAAAGCCCAATATTCTCGCCCATTCAAGTTTGATCCAATGTGTGGATCAAAGGATTAAATGGGAAATAAGTAAAATGTTGCTACCATGGTTGTTGTGGAAATAATAGAGTAACTGCTTTTTTTTGTGAAATTGCTAAGTCCAACAATAATTTTTGGCTTTAGTTTGTTAGTTATATAGAAGAAATTTTCAAATCTGTACCTAAACAAATTAAATATAAACATCAGGAGAAGGTTGAAATGGGGAAGGCTAGGAGAGATCTTCAATGGGTGATTCTAAAAATAGATTTCTTGAAATTTGAAGTCTATGGTAGCTGGGCAGGTAACCTAGGCTCCAGTGGGGCAGTTGTCATTTACAAGAATTGTAGCATATGCTTTGTTTTCTCTTTTATGGCAAAGATGGATAAAGAAATATACAATAAATAGGCTTTGACGTGTAGCTTATTGGTATTTAGATAATGCGTAGCAAAAACATCAACAAGATGTTTGTGATTGATGGTGTCAAGGGTAGTGGAGATATTAACTGGAAATTGAAAGCTTGGAGAGGGGAAATTCAATTTCAAATGGAAGGAATGGAGCTTTCATTTTCCCACATTTTCAGAGAAAGAACCAAATTAGAGGGCTTCCTTTCAAAGGAGGCATTGGAAGAAGATAAGTTGGTCATAATCAACTTTAAGGGGAGTTTGATCCCAAATGTTAAATGGAATTTGGTGGAGAGAGTGTCATTTCCCTAATTAGAGAATATTGTTTTAGTTAATGTGAGTTAGCAGAGAATTGATATTTTATGAGTGGATGAGTGTTTGCTATGAGGTTGGTCCTTTAAATTATGATCTGTAAATGTAGAGGGTTTATTGCCAGCACTTTTATTGGTTGTGATTCCTGTGTATTTGGGGCATGACCAACTGATGTGTCTAAAATTATTAGCATTGAATATAACATTTGGTGAATAGGCTAGGAGAGTCATTGTGTTGGGGCTTGATCTTTGGATAATGTTAATAAATTTTGATATGTTACAATATGCGTTGAGCCTCGATTCGTGGAATATGGGACAAGGGGTCCCTCCATGTGTGAGGCTTCTTGAACAACAAAGATGAAGTGGTCATACTTAGCATAGATTCTGTCTTTTTCTATTAATCACAAGGCATTGAAGAGTGGATGGGTGAACAATTTTGAGAGGGAATGGAAATATTTTGGTGGAATGAATGAATGCTATAGGCTTGCAAGTGATCGCTACATTACAATGGCCATAGGGGACTACCAATATTGGAAGGGGAACAATTGGAGCATAGTAAGCTACACATGGCACAGAGAACTGTGGGCAATTGAAGGTCACTTGAGGGCCTTTAAAACTCACCTTGGTGATTTGATATGATTAATTGCATATAGATATTTGATGCCTTTTCAATGTTAGAGAGGACCCCGGTTCAGGAGAGGGAAATTTACTCCTACCAAAGTACTCATTGGTGAAAAATGCTTACTCTGAGGCTCTTTGCAAAGACCCTTATGCAAGATTTGTTGTTGGACATGATCAAGCTCCATCATGCGATCTTCCAAATGGAAGGTTGTGATGTGTAGGATTGCGTTGGGTATTTTGTTCATTCTATTGCATCAAAACTAGGACATGGTGTATTCCATTTCAAATAAATTTTGTGCATTTTCAATGGCTGTTGTGGAGGTGAACTGCAAAGCAAAGCTGTTGCTTTTGTAAAGGCTTGCTGAATTTATTGTTCCCTTTTGATGGATAACTACTTGCTGGTAGCATGGAATCCTGCATATGGTTTCTTGCATCTAGAAGCAGCTTTCAAGGAGAATGTTGGAGAGACGGATTCTATAGTTAGTACCAACATCAGATGAGTGTTTGTCTGCAGCCAACAAGGGACTTGGAAGGCTATGGTTGTGGCATTTGGGTTGCTTTGTTGCAAGAAACTAAGAATGGGATGTTCTATCACTATAAATTGTTGTGTTAGGAGTGTGATGGAGTCTCCATTTGAGGGCTTGATTTTGGTTCTGGCTAGGCTTTGGTGCAACTCAAGTTTGGTAAAGAGTAATACATGGAGGATGAAGGGAGTGGGCAATAAGGGCATGAAGTATAAGGAGAGTTTACTTTTAGACCTAGTTTTGCACATGAAGTCGTGAAAGATAATGGCAAGGAAGATATTTCGATGGAGGAATTGATGGTGGAGGTCTTGAGAGCCGGTCAACTGTCAATAAGAAAGAGACAAGTGGGTGGTCAAATGCTAATGGGCTGCTTGACATTGGTGAAGGGTTTGCGTTTGTAGCAGCTGGAACAAAAATCCAGTTGCAAAGAAGGGAAGCCTTTGCATAGAAAAAGGATACTGGATGACGTCTTGGCGAATGACTCCAATGGCAACAGGTCCAAATCTGGTGGCAGCCTATCGTGGGGATGCATACATGTTGCCATGGAGGAGCTGAGAGGGTAGTTGCTCCATTTTGGTAGAGGTTGCCAAATTGATGGTCTGAGGAGAAATGACGATGCAAATGTAGGCATGAGAGGTGAGAATGCGGACTTTGAGGCAATCTTGGCTCGAGAATTGAAGACATTGTGGCTGCCTTGGTGTCGAGGGCTTGGTGCAAAGAAAATGGACTCCTGCGTTGTGTCCATGACATATTGGGCTGTAATTACAGCCTGAAGGTTGATGTGTTTAGTCATGAGAGGTGATCTCGGTGCTCCTTTTATTTATGCATCTTCATATAGTAGTTTGGTTCCAATTTTAGTATAGTTTAGTCTCTGTCCATGTATGTTATAGTGAGATGGGAAGTAGGCTAAGTATGGCCATTTTTGCTTGTGGTAGTTTTCTTGTTAGTCTGTGTGGTTATAGGCTGGTGCTGGTTGTAGTTTGGTTAAATTTTATGGACCTCTGTTGTGAATAGAGGCCTGTTGTTTTGAGCTGATTGAAGTTTGCTGATTTCATCGTAACAGGCCTCTAGAGAAGGATTAAGAGGAATTTTGGCAACTTAATATTCTATTTTGTTTACCTGAGTGGCCTAACGGTGGAAACTTTGGAACTCTGAATAGAGGTCCAAGGTTCGAATCCTGCGGGGGTAGGGTTGTACACCATGCTTTGGTAACTGGAGTATGGTTGGATAACCATATATTGGGTAAACAACATCCTCCATGAGGGTCGTCTCATATGGCCTATGGCCTTGCGGATATTAAAAACTACTTACCAATTGAAAAAACAAAGAGATTAGAAAAATTAATAAACCATATGATCCAAAACCCAAGACTTACTCATTGACACATAAGTATCACCATGGCTGCTGCTTTCATGGAGACAATCCATCATCTCGTCTGTGCATTTCACTGGTCATTCTTCCTCCTTCAGGACCTTGTCTATTTTTTTCGCAACTATTTCCAAGATTCCCCTTCTGGAATCCATTCTCCATGTTAACTTAGTGTTCAGCAAAATTGAAAACATTATAATCGACAATTAATTGATTAAAAAACAGACAAAAATTGATATTTTTTTAATAAATTTTAAATAATAAATTTAATATAAACTTTTAAATAGCATCATATTTTCCTTTTTCCTTTTTTCAAATTAAATATTTTCTCCCAATCAATGCTTCATCCTTTTTCCAAAATTTTTAAATTATTGGCAATTTTTTAAAAATCAACTACCTTTGAGTAGATCAAGGTCTGGAAAAATTCACAGTATACATGATAATTGCAGTTATAGTTATTATTAATGTGACTTGTCAGGCCAACATGTTCCTATATCAGCCTGGAACCACTGCCAAAACGCAGCCATTGTGGTGGCATAAACATGCCAATGGGGTCCAAGAAATCTCTGTTTGCGTTGGTGCACATTGCAGACCATTTTAACATGCAATGGCCACCTCCTATTGGGGTCTTGCTACTCCGACGTTTCTTAATCAGATTAATGCTTAGTTGGCTCCTATGTTAATTTCAACCTGTGTCTTTCTTGGTACAAGATGAGTGCCAATGTCCTTGAACCACACATCAACATAACCATATCTTTTTTTAATTCATGTGTTTTTCTTTGTTTGAGTTTGCCTACGCAATTTCATTTGTTCCCTTCATTTCATAGGATGAATGTCCATTTAGTTATCTAACTTCAATTATGAGGATTTGGCAACCTAAAGAAATGTGTAGTGTGTATTGCTGCAAAAGGAATGCTTGCCAAACTGACTGCCCATGACTCAAATTGTTGCTGGAGTTCATAGTAAGAAGTAATGTCTCCCAAAGGCTACTACTAAACTGAATGCACAATAAATGCTGGAGCTTCTAGTTTTTCTTTTTTAAGATTGCTTCGTGGATTTAGTTTTAGCTACACTATTTGTGGTTGGAGTTATCTTTACCACTTCTGACTAACTATAGTTAGTTTGTAACTTACCTGAACGTGAGTCTCCAATACTTTAGTCATCTGTGGACATCAATATTATTTCTTTCTTTCTTATATTGACATTTATTTCTTTCTGTCAATTACAAATGGGTGAATGATGTTATGCCTCTTCAACGATTCAACATTTTGTTCAAATGAGTGGAGTTTCGTTTTGCAAAGATGCCTGCAGTTTAGAAAACTGATTGTCTTATTACTCAGTGTCCATAAATATCTATAGGGTGGCAGATTGCATGATTTTATGCATTTCTTTGTTTGGTATGTGTTATGGCTTATTTGTTGTTATTGACAAGAATGTTTTCTTTACTGTTAACAGATCTACAATGTTGTTCGCAAAGAGATTTGGTACAGACCAGACAAGTTCTTTTATAGGGACATGCTTATTTCTTTAGCCAGAAATAAGAAGAGAGAAGAGGCGATGAAAGTGTGGAAAGATATGAAAGGGGAGGAGATACATTTAGATCAGCATACATATGCTGATATTGTACGAGCATTCTTAGATAATGTGTTACCCACAGAGGCTATGACTATATATGAAGATATGAGGCAGTCTCTTGATCTGCCATTGGAGTTACCTTATAGAGTGATACTTAAGAGTCTTCTTCCTTACCCTCAATTAAGAAAAAAAGTTAAGCAGGATTTTGAAGAATTGTTTCATGACATTCAAATAAATGATCCTCCTGAATAAATGTTTAATGAATGTTAAAATGTTGACATTTTTTCTTACGATCTTAATTTATCACTTAAGCATCTGTCCAAGCTGCATCAAGTTCTGGGAGAATATTTGGGTTAGAATATGCCACACACACGGATGAATATATCATATCAGTCTGATTAAAGGATTGGGTTAAAAGGAAATAAGAAATCAAATGCAGCGCATGTGTATACTGCCGTTGCCAAAAGAACATCCATCCTTTAAAGGATTCACATGTGCAATATCCTTTTTTTTCTCTTTTTGGATGGCCATAGAATTTGTTACATAATGGTTTCTTAAGTGCTTGTCTGCCAATTGCAATTTGATTGCAATAAATAGAATAGAGTAAGAGTGCATCCTTATTTCAATATAGGTACTTTTACATGAGCACATTTGAGCCCTGATTTGTTGAAAGAGAAACAGATATGCCTTGCATTCCAACTCCTGGTTTATGCATGTATTGATACAGTTACACGTTAGATATTTAGTAGTTTTCCTAGTCTGCATTAATACAAGTTGTACGTGTTAGCTTTTTGGATTATTCTTTCTGTATCCAGCCAAAGCTAAATTATACACCTCTAATATCACACACGTTTTAGTTTTACGAGGGCATACTACCATTGTTTAAGAAGGATGAGCTTTTTCAATCTTTTAGGTGCCATCTACAATGGCATTTTATAAAACGAAGTCTGTAATAGTTTTCCTAGTCTTCAATAATACTAATTGTACATGTTAGCTTTTTGGATTATTCTTTCTGTATCCAGCCAAAGCTAAATTATACACCTCTAATAGCACACGTTTTAGTTTTAGGAGGGCATACTACCATTGTTTAACCTTGAGTAAAGGATGAACTTTTTCAATCTTTTAGGTGCCATCTACAATGGCATTTTATAAAACAAAGTCTGTAACTTTTGAGGATAGTTACTAGGGTTGGCCGGATCTGGCCTAGGTTCAGCCGACTGCATTTTTTTTTGGCACCAGTTCTGTATTTTTGTTCTTTAAACTTGTAGCCACAATTTTATTTATAAATATCGTGCTTCCTTAAAAAGGGTTTTGGAGACCAACAAATACTAATGTTTGTGGGGTTTTGGAGACCAACAAATATTATTGTTTGTAGGTATCCATACATTACAAACCGACACCTTACAAGATGGGGTAGGGGGATGTGTCAGAAAGAAGAAATTCCTGTAGCACCTTTGAGGAGCGAAACCACAAGATTTGAGATGAACATAAAAAAATGTTGCAACACAAGGAGGAAGGGTGCAGAATGTTGTGAGGCCATGCGGCAAAGTCATGAGGAGGAATTTGCCTGCGATGAGGTTGGCTGTGGCCATTTTTCATGGGTGACAAGTTGTCACTGCAAGGTGTTAGCCGTCTCTTTTTGGTGTGACTCATTGGGTGCCTAGCGGTGAAGCCCTTATGTTGTTGGCCATTGGGGCTGTTCTTGCTATGCATTGTCTTCTTGCAATCTTCATGCTTTGCTAGATGCTGTGCTCCTAAAATTGTGCTAAGCTTGGTTGCTGCATGAAATTTAGTTTAGCATTTAGAAAATATGAGTTTATATTTATCTGATAGGATTTGGTTGATTATTATTATTTTTTGATTCGTTATATGGGATGGAGATGGAGATGGGTCCCATCCTTATCACATTATGACCACATAGTGTTAGTAACTTGGTAATTATACATGTATTACTGAGTCAGATTTGAAACTAGGTCTCCTCTTTGAAAGTTGAGGAATTTAACTACTTGAGCTCATGCCAAATGATCTACGATTTGGATTAATTAGTAATTACTAAGTAGTAGTAGTTTAGTAATAATTAGTATTTAATACGCTATATGGAACTTATATTGAAGGCCACTCTCTTCAAAATAACAAAATATTATATTTGTTGTTAAGTCTTAGATCATATCCAATTTGCCTTTTTATCCAAGATAATTTTCATCTCCCTCAAACTGCTATGCTTCTACGATCAACTGCTTTATATCATTTTCATTAAGAGATAGAATCCACCTTGCCTAGTTGCCCTCTAAAATTTGAATTTCACCAAAATGAAAATCAAACAATGTGATTGGTTAAATTATCTGCTGCCTTGTAATTGATGGACATTAAAAGGAATGCTATTTTTGAGTCAATCTTCACATCCATTTTTTGATGCAAAAGCATCAAGGTTAATAAAAAAAAAAGAGAATAAAAAAAAAACCTTTTCAGTTGCCAATAGAAGGGATACCAGCTTCGTTCCTATTGTTGGAAAAACATAAGTTGAATGTATTGCTGCATTTCTGGTGAACATGACAAAGAAGCAATTTAATGATGTATTGAGTTTTGTAACGTGTTATTTTTTTTTGGCTATGTGAATATGTTGTGAGATGTTCAGGCTGCTAGAAGAGACTGTCTTTCAATAGACCCTCTCCTCTAGACTATCATATGGTATTTGAGCAGAATATGATGTAGCTGTATTTGTGATGAAAATGTGGCCAAAAGTCTGATTAACCAACTTTTGTGGGTGCAGGCAGATAAGAAGTTATTGGATTTCAGGTTTTTGATGAAAGCCTTGATATTAGTCCCGGTGGAGTTTGGCCGGTGGTGCGGTTTGAAGGATGTCTAGAGCTGAAGACCGCAATGCTATGTTTATGGGATGCATTCGATGAGAAGGGGAGGTAAGTGGCAGGATAATTGACGTGCCTTTGATTTTGGTTTGGGCTCCGGGTGTGTACAAGTGCCAGGGGATGACATTGAAGAGAGTGGAAATTGATGTTTCTATGGTTTGGGAGTCTATGTACGGTGTGATATACTTGGTGCTTTTGTAGTTGAGGGAGCTGCAGAGGCTTTGGCTCTCCCTAAGGTAATTGAATTTTATAATAAATTGAGTAGCCATTGAATGATGTGCTCAAGTAACTGTTTAGCTGATATTTGTTAGATGCCAAAATGAGGGGTAAATATTTATGGAGAGTGTGGGGATGGCATTTTTTTTAAGAGACATCATTATGCTATTTTTTTGGAGTAGATATCAACATTGTTAGCAATTCAACCCTATTCTCACAAGATCTAACAATATAAATTTCACTAGGGCAACTATCATATAAATGAATCACAAAAAATAATGAATATGAAAATTTTAAAAGTAAGAAAACCAAATAAAAAAAACACAAAACTATGGCCTTGGAGAAACCACAATAGCCGGCATTATCACGGTGGCTGTAGGCAAGGATTTTACGGGCGGTGACAAAACGATGGTTGTTGGCAAGGGTTTTGATTAATATTTTATAGGCGGTTGTTGGCAAGGGTTTTTGATTAAAATTTTACAAGCGGTGACGAAACGACAATTTATGGAAAGGGTTTTTGATAAAAAATTTAGAGGTTGTTGTTGGCAAGGGTTTTTGATTAAAATTTTACAAGTGGTGACGAAACGACAACTGTTGGAAAGGGTTTTGATTAAAATTTTACAAGCGGTGACGAAACGACAACTGTTGGAAAGGGTTTTGATTAAAATTTTAGAGGCGGTTGTTGGCAAGGGTTTTTGATTAAGGATAAATCTTCAGAATGTGAACAATGGTTTCATAGGTGATGGAGGAACCATAGACAACAACGGAACCACGACGATTGTTGGCAAGGGTTTTGATTAAAATTTTATAGGCAACTGTTGGTAAGGGTTTTTGATTAAAAATTTACAAGCAGTGGTAGAACGATGATTGTTGGCAAGGGTTTTGATTAAAATTTTACAGGTGGTGTCGAAATCACAATGGTGGAACAGGCGGTGGTAGAACCATTGTGGCTTGATTAACATTTCACAGGCGACGGAGGAACCATAGGTGGAGGTGGAACCACGATGGCTATTGGCAAGGGTTTTGATTAAAATTTTATAGGTGGCGGCAAAACCACGACAATGAAACAAGCGACGATAGAACCATGGTGGCTGTTTGCAAGGGTTTTGATTAGAATTTTACAGGCAGTGACAGTACCACAACGACAAATGAACCATGACGACGGAGAAACCACAATAAGTGGCATTACCAAGATGGTTGTTGGCAAGGGTTTTGATTAAAATTTTATAGGCGACGATAGAGCCTTAGTGGCAAAGGAACAATGACGACAGAGGAACCACAGACGACGATAGAACCACAGAGGCAGAGGAACCATGGTGGCAGAGGAACCACAGGAGGCGGCAAAACCACAATGGTTGTTGGCAAGGGTTTTGATTAAAGTTTACAGGTAGAGGCGAAATAGCGATGATGGAGGAACCATAGGCGACGGTGGAACCATGATGGTTGTTAGCAATATCCTTGTGGTGGACACTACAACGGAGGAACCACAGGCAATGGCTATTAGTAATATCCTTGTGGTGGGTACTGTAGTGGAGGAACCACAACCAATAGTTGTTGGATCGGATGGAGACCTCTAGGACCAGTAACCTTCAAAGCAAGCAGGATCATATGGAGATATCTGGGGCTAGTAACCCTCAAGGTGAGCAGGACAAGATGGAAACCTTTGGGGCTAGTAAACCTCAAGGCGATCCTTTGATCACGTTTAGTCGCGGTGCTAGCAGTGCTGCAATGAATTCTTCCAAGTCTCCTTTGGATTTAATAAATTTTCTCCTGGGAGGTGTGTTGAAGGGTTCAACCGATGAGCAAGATGATTTAGCTTCAGATGTCCTTCTTTTGAGAGAGATAGTAAGTAAGAGCTGGGCGGATCGAGTGAAAGACAATAAAATTCCCAACTTCGTTGGAAAGGAAAAGATTTTCATTCCTTCGATAAACGATGAGAATGGGTTGTCCCTAAAAATTCTAGACAAGATTTTAGATAGGGCCCAAAATAGATTGAGTAATAGTCTGATTGGTAAATTTATTGGTTATAGACCATCTATAGATCATATTAAGAAATGGGCTAACCTCAGGTGGAAAGTTAAAGGAAATGTGGACTTCTGAGCTCTTCCAAGAGGTTTCTTTTTAGCCTCCTTTTTTGCTATGGAAGACATGTATTCAATTATTTTGGGTGGCCCATGGTTTATGGGACGTTCTGGACTTTTCCCAAGGAAATACCCTCCTGGGTTTAATCCAACATCCAAAAACACTGAGGTTGCTCCCATTTGGGTTAAAATTCCAGCGTTACCCCTTGAGTTCTGGGAAAATAAAATTTTAGAAGCTATTGGCAACTACATTGGTAGCTTTCTATTTTTGGATTTTGCTACTAAGGAGAGGAGGAAGATGGTCTTTGCTAGACTTTGTGTGCTAGTTGGAGCGGACAAATATTTGCCAAGCTTCATTAAACTGACCTCAAGTAAAGGTACTTGGACATAGGAGATTTCTTACGAAAATAATCCTTTTGGATGTTGGAGATGTGGCAAAATAGGTCACCTGGCCAAAAAATGCCGCCTTAACAAAGATTCTGGAATTAGTCCAGAGGAGCAAGGAAGGAAGGGTAAGGCCATTTGGAAAGTGAACAAAACTTTGGAGGACATTGAACAAATCCCCAAGTTAAGCCATAGCAATCCCCTGAGTGTGCAATAAAATATAGATGTATCTTTTGTTTCAGTATATCATGAGGAAGAAGCAAACCAAAGGGTCATGGAGCAGTTGGGTATAAGCCCCTTGGAATGTAACAAAGCTGTAGAGGACTTGGAGATTGTCCCTTCTACATTGCCACTGCTACTAGAGAAAGATAATGTGAATATGGTGAAGGCGGGGCAGGAAGGGCCAATTTGCCCTCAAGTGAAAGATGTGAATATGGTGAAGGCAGTGCGGGAAGGACCAAACTGTTGCCAGGAAGGACCAATTTGTTCCCATGTGGATATGGAGACCATCCCTTCTACTTTGCCATTGATCCTGGAGAAAGAAAATGTGCTTATGGTGAAGATTGGGCAGGAAGACCAATTAGAGATTGATACTCATGAGATTGTAGAGGAACAAAATGTTTTGAGAAAGGCCCATCCTTTGTTGCACCAAATGTAAGAATAACCAGGAGTTCTCGTAAAGCCCCTGACCTAGGTCGAGAAGAATAGCAAAGTGGGAAGGAAATCTCTCAAGGAGAAAATGTACAAGGAAGCAGTGTTGGACATTTTGAGCTTATTTAGTTGTCATTAATGTCAAGGTGAAAAGTCGTCATTAATGTCATGAAGCACACCATCAATAACACCAAGAACAATGCAAAGAGTTGAAGAATAAGTTGGCAAAATATTGTTTTTATGAAGGTTCATGGCAAACCCATGGTGGAAGAATTATTTACAAATTTAAAGGTTTAAGTTTAAACCAAGGAAGGCTTTAATCTCCTTAAAGCTAAAGTTTAAAAATATAATTTATAAAATTTAAATTCCTTAGAATTTAAATAATTTATAAATTTTAAAGGTTGGAAAGCGTTGACGTCATCAAACCAGTGGGAGCACCGACGTTTAAACAACAAAGGGAGTTCGTGTATAAATTAATGCCAAACAGGCATTCAAAACTTACCCCTCGACATTTTTAATACATGCGACAAGTTTGAAAGGTTTTCATGCAATCGTGATTGTTGAGGAAGAAGACAAGGGATTCGCTTGTCTTTAGCGCCAGGTATAAGACAAAAAGGAAAGAGCATTGTGGTTGAGTCACAAAGGACGCGGTGGTCCATTGGCAGCGCATGTTTTGCGAAGGCGTTGGGAGTTGAGGAAGTCCACGATCGATTCGCGGGGACAATCAACGTGTTCGACTTGGGTGCCAGGGAAAGTTTTGTTCGCGTTTGGGTTTTGAGCACCAGGTGTGGTAGATAAAGCACGAGGTGCTCGTGGAGTGTTAAGCGTTCGTCTAGCGCACACAATGGCTAAGTCTGCAGATAGAGCACTCGCGGGGGCAGAGATTGTGGGTTCGATTCCCACTAGTGGCAAAGATTGGACAAGTTCTGTATGGACTTGTTGAGAAGATTTGAGCAAGTTCTGTGTGGACTTGTTGAGCAGATTAGACAAGTTCTGTGTGGACTTGTTGAGCAGATTTGAGCAAGTTCTGTGTGGACTTGTTGAGCAGATTGGACAAGTTCTATGTGGACTTGTTGAGCAGATTTGAGCAAGTTCTGAGTAAACTTGTTGAGCAGATTTGAGCAAGTTCAGAGTGAACTTGTGGAGCAGAATTTGGTGTAAATTTGAGGACAGGTTTGTGCTAGACCAGAGATAGAGATTGAGCAGATTTGTGCTAGACCGAAGGATTGTGTTTAGTGCAGATTTGAGACAGAGCTTTGGAGGTGACAGAGCAGAGAGGACAATAGTCTCCAGTGGATAGAGATCCATCAACCAGGGCAGTGAGGATAAGTCTTCTGAGTGAGGATAAGAGTCTTCAGTGGAGAGAGATCCACAAGCCAGTGCGGTGGAGGTAGTAGTCTTCTAGAGGAGCACTAGCCAGAGTAGAGGAGGAGTTCTCATGTGGAGAGATCCACGAACTTGATTTAGGGGATCAACATCTCCTTTGGACAAAGGTCCATAAACATTGTAATAGGGAAAGGATTCCCAAGAGATTTATTGAGAAAATATTAGTAAAATATTTTCTCCGTGGAGTAGCCCACATTGGGTGAACCACATTAAATTGGTGTCTCTATTGTGTGTGATGATTTGTGCATTGCTTTGGTTATTGCTATTGATATTGCCATTGATTATATTGATTAATATTGTTTGGGAAAAAAAAGTAAAAAGTGGTCTTATACTGTTCACCCCCTCTCAGTATAAGCTTGTGTTCTTCAAGCAGAAGAAGAGAAATCTATGGGGTCTCAACCTACTATTAAGTAAATTCTTGCAGGTATGAAAAAGCCTGCACCCTAGAAATGAAACTCCTAACCTGGAATGTTAGGGGCATGAACGCCCCTAGCAAAAATAGGTTGGTTAAGAATCTTGTTTGCTCTTACCAACCAAATTTCTTGCTTCTCTAAGAAACTAAATTGAATCTTTCAAATTGGCTAAAATTTCAGAAAGGTATTTGGCAAAATGCTGACAACTTTCAAGAGGAAGCTAAAGGGGCATCTAGAGGGATTATATCTCTTTGGAATTCCAATATTTATGAGGGAGACTTGTTAGCTAAAAGTGAATATCATGTCATAGTACTTCTCGTTGCTAAATATTCTAAAGTTCCTTTGTAATTATCAATATCTATGTCCTCAACTCAAGTAAAACTCGTCGAGAATTGTGGATATCTTTAGGGGAAATGGATAAGCAATTTAGAGGTTTAAAATGGATTGTGGCGGGTTATTTTAACACTCCCTTATCTCCAGGTGAGAAGTAAGGGGGTGTGGTTGAGTTCTCAGACAACATGCAGGATTTGGGGAAGCTTTTAGTTGATGGTGGTCTATTTGATGTGGATTTAGATGATAACAAGTTTACTTGGATGAACAAATGTTCTAGAAGAAACTTGATTCAGGTCCTATTGGACAAACTTTTCTTTTAGAGGATTGGTTCCAAAACAACTTCATGTTTAATATGAAATCTCTTCCTAAATCTAGACATGATCACAATCCTCTACTCTTTTGGTGTAGTGTGGAAAATCAGAAGCATAATGGCCCTTTCAAGTTTGAATTTATGTGGCTGCACCACCCATATTTTTATAAAATGGAAAAATAGATTATTCCTTCCTAGGGTACTAAGATGCAAATTCTTGCAAACAAGCTTAAAACCGTGAAGCAAGAAGTCAAGAAGTGAAATACGGAGGTCTTTGGAAATATCTTTCAAAAGAAAAAGAGCAGACGGGTTCTAAGCAAGTTTTTTCCAAAACCTCTAAGATTTTGTTAAATTTGATGTTATTGAAGCAATGAAGGAATCTTTAAAGTCGAGTCAGATCCTAAAGGATTTTAACAATACCTTTCTTGTTCTAGTTCTTAAGAAGAAAGAGTTAAAAACCTTCAAATATTTCAGACCTATAATTCTTTTCAATGCTATTTACAAGATTATCTCTAAAGTTATAGCCCTCAAATTAAAGATCTTCCTCCCCTCCATTATCTCCGATGAGAAAGGAGGCTTTGTTAAGGGTAAAAATATTTTGGATGGGATTTTATCCCTTCATGAATCCATGCATTCTGTCAAGTTTGGTGAAAGAAAAGGCATGTTCCTAAAGTTAGACATAAGCAAGGCTTATGCTAGAGTCTCACGGAGTTTTTTGGATAAAGTTTTGGCTGCCTTTGGTTTTTGTAGACAATGGAGAAGATGGGTTGGTAGCTGCTATAAGATTGCAAGGTACTCTATTTTTGATCCATAATAAACTAGCGGGTTTTTTTAGTAGTAGTAGAGGTCTTAGACAAGGTGACCCCCTCTCTTCTTATCTTTTAATTATTATCGTTGACACACTCGAAAGATACCTCAATGCTGCCAAGGCTTCAGGCCGGATAAACATTCTCATAATCTTGAGGGTATTCATTTACAGTTTGTGGATGATACCATTTTACTTGGTAGTCCTACTGTGGTAGAGGCAATTGAATTTAAAAGAATATTAGACCTCTATGAGCATGCCTCTCACCAAAATATCAATTTGGACAAGAGCGAGATCTTCATTAACACTAAATTGCTCTCTAGAGAAGGATGGCTAGAGTGATAGGGTGTCCTATGTCAACCTTACCTTATTTTTACCTTGATATGCTTATGTTCATGGGATCTTGCAAGGCACCTCTTTGGAATGGTTTGGTTGATAGGTTTCAATCCAAATTTGTAGGATGGAAAGGTAATCTTTTGTCTCAAGTAGATAAAGTGTTGTTGGTTAAGAGTGTTCTATAGGATGTCCCCATTTATCTTCTCTCCCTTTTTAAGATCTCCGCTAAAGTTTCCAAAATCATAGAAGGAATTAAAAAACATTTCTTATGGTTAGGATCTGAAGAGAGGAGGACGATTCCTCTTGTAGCTTGGGAAAAAAATTACCATTAAAAGAAACATGGTGGTCTTGGTCTGAGGAGACTCAACCTAGTTAATAGTGCTATGACAACCAATATGGGATGTAGAGTTCTAAGGGATGATCAAAATATTTGGGTAAGGATTCTTAAAGAAAAATATCTTGATAGCCAGGAGATTTCTCACAATTCAAGATCCCTGTTGTGGCTCTTCTTTATGGAACTACTTGGTAGACGCTAGGGAGGCCTTGTCGAGGGGTGTGAAATGGTGTGTTGGAGATGGGGTCTCTATAAGTTTCTAGGAAGATGCCTGGTTAGATGACAACCCTTTAGCCAACAATGATATTTTCTCTAATCTGAAAGAGGATCTAGAAGATAAATATAATAAAAAAAACTTGTGACTACATGACTTTATTGGATAACTAGCTGCGTTGGAAAGATTTAGAGGCAAGCCCTGAGAATTTGGAGGCTTTAAACCTCCTTAAAGCTAAAATAAAGGCTTATTACTTAGGTGTTTTTAGGCAAAGAGACTTTGTGGTTTGGAGTAGAACTGAGAATGGTGAATTCAGTGTGAAGACAACCTATGATCTTTTGGATCCTATTGTAGATAATGGTTTCCCTTTGGAATATAATTTGAGGTAAGAGAGCTATTCTTAAACTAGAGATTTTTCCTTGGGAAGTAGTCGAGAATAAGATCCTAACGGTGGATAATATTCAGAAGAGAGGTTTTCAATTACCTAATAGATGCAGTTTATGTGAAAATGCTGAAGAATAAGTGGAACACATCTTCTTGGAATGTCCCTACGCTCTAAACATTTTCCAACTCCTCATCAACAAGATGAGCATCTCTTGGGTGATGCCTTCTAATATGGTTTTGTGGTTACAATAGTGGGATAACCCCTTTTTCAGTCCTCATATTAATGTAATTTGGAACTTGATTCCATTTCATTTTGTGTGAGGAGTATGGTTAGAGAGGAATAGGAGAATTTTTAGAGGGGAAAAAAGGTCAGCAATGAGAAGTTTTGGAAGTATCTCCATTTTTTTAGAGAATGTTAAATCTATCAAGTACCCAATTAAGCCAGAGAATATTGAAGAGACTATGATAGCTAAGGCATGGAATTTGGAACCCATCAGTGGTGGAGAGGCAAATGCTCAGGTTAGAACTGATGTAAAATGACAACCACCCCAAGACAAATGGTTGAAGTTAAATTTTTATGGGGCATCCAAAGGTAACCTAGGTAAGGCCGAAGTAGGAGCAATTTTGAGGGACAATCAAGGTAGATTGGTGGGGGCAGCCTACAAGTTTTTGGAAATTACTACTAGTCATAAAGCTAAAGTTAATGCTTTACATTTGGGTGCAGAGCTAGCTAAGGATTTAGGTTCTAAAAAAGTTATCTTTGAAGGATACTCCTTGAATATTATCAATCTTTTGAAAAAGGAGGGAGAAACTAATTGAAAAATTGATTACATTGTGCAAGATATTAGAGATATTGTAAAGCATTTTGAAGAAGTTGACTTTGTTCATGTTTGTAGAGAAAAGGTAACAAATCAACAGACTAGCTGAAAAACTTTGGTGCCATTAAAGAAGAGGATAGGAGATGGATCCCCCTAGGGGTGATCCATGAGGACTTAGAAAAGTTCACGAGGGAGGATTGTAGCTAATTGGGGTCCATGATAAATATTGTTTGTCTTGCATCTAGGGGATTTTTGGCTACTTACCCTTGGTAGCTATGCAGTTGATGGGATGGCTTTGTGTTGTAATAGGGTTCGGGCTCTTTCAAAATCCTGTTTTTACCCTAATCAATTTTTTTCACACAATTACATACATTCAATAACATATAAACTAAATAATATTGTTGTTGAATAAGCAATGCAAACATAATGCATTGCAAGGCTTGTTCTCATACATGTCCATTACAATATACAACTTGGACAAGAGAGAATTCACATTCACAAAACTCTTAACTTATCTAATTTGACCAACTCTTTATCTCCTCAAACTCATGGGAGATCTAACTCTATTTCTCATAGGAGAAATTTATATCATTGATTCCTAATGATGATAAACCTATAATGATTACATAGAGTAAAAGAAAAAAAATTACACGACTCTTTTCACACCACACATTTACAAACTAATTGCAAACTTTACACTCAAATATTTACAAACTATTTACAAGGTACTTGCAATATTCTTGTAAGGTACCAAATAATATAATACTTCCAACATTCAAGTCTTTATGTTTAAATGCTGCGATATTCTATAGAATTTTTCTTTGGGTAAGATAATTTGATGATTTATTTTATTTTATTTGGATAAGATGGGATACAATGTAATAAACTTGTATTTGGAAGGTGGAAGTTTTGAAGTTTGAAAGGCTATGATTTCAATGTCACCAAGGTTGAAGGCTAGGAAAGTGACATCAGTTTTTGAATGTGCCATGATGATTGCTTGCTCAAAGTTGAAGATTTTTGTTAGAGAATTCTTAGTTTAATAATGTTAGATGACTAGGATGTCTTTTGAGGTGATCAATATTCTTGGTTTCTAAGAGAAATCACTACTTTAATGCTTTGTTTACTACATTATGACATATTTCAAGTTGGATAATATAATTTAGCTTGACCCTTAAAAAGAAAAAGAAAAAGAAGGAAGAAATAAAAAAATAAAATAATGAAAAAGATGCATATGCCTTTGACAAAATAGGATTTCCTGATTTGATGTGGGAGGAATGCTTTGGTGATGACTAGGGAGGAATTGACTATGAATGGAGAAGCTGCAAACAATGGCAACATTGGAAATAAGGATAAAATAAACAATTTTCAAAAACTCACCCAATTTTTGGTTAAAGAATTTAAGAATTTAAGAAAATGGTGATATTTTGAAGAAAGAAAATAAGTTTATGAGATAAGGTTGAAGGATTATGAGGTAAAGTTGAAGGAAGAGATGGCAGTGTTGACAGAAGTCATAAAACAAGTAGAGACAGAGGTGAAAACAAGCAAGAGAATGAGAATGGAAAAGAAGTGGTTGGTCCAAGTCACCAATAGCAGTGATGATGAAAATGATAGTGTGATGATTCCTACTTCAATTTTGAAATCATATTTGAGTGGTTCTACAAATAAAGAGAGAGAAAAAGAAGGATAAAGAGACATGAGAGGAAGAGCCTAAAAGAAATAAGCAAAAGGTGTGAAGGAGGACGACTGTAACACCATTGAGTATACATGAAACACACCATGATGTCATTGATTATTGTGATGGTCGTGACAAAGGCCATGTTGAAGAACATAATTTTATGAAGAGATTGGGTGCTTTGAAAGGCGCACCAAAGGTATTCGTTCTACGTTAATGAAAATAATTGGATATAATGACAAACAATTGGGAAGGAATGGACAAGGCATAAGAAAGCCACCCATAAAGCCAAACAAAACGCCAAATAATGGAGGCCTTGGTTATGTTGGTCAAACAAAAAGTGGCAACACCAAGATTATGAAAGGAGAAGCCTATGTAGAGGATGAAACATTTTGTCGCAATCATTGTGGATAATTAGAACATGTGAACTAAGTATTGGGATTTGCATCCATGTGAGATTTGTGGTGGGAATAATCACCCTAAGAAATATTGTTGGTACAAAGTGTGGATATCCAATTATGTGCATCTTGAACCTTTAATTAATTATTGGGGCAAAACTGTTATTTCCTTCTTGCAAAAGTCAATAATCCACTTGCACCATATCCATGCTTTCCTAGCTCGCATTTGTTGAATTCATGCTGATGGGTATGTTTGTGTTAATTTGCATTTCCCATACCTTGGATTGCTCTTCGAGGTGTAGAAAGGTCTTCGAGGTATGAAAAGACCTCCTAGTTAGGACACAGATCCACTCCTACATTGAACAAGTCAAATCTTCCCCCATGATGTTTGACTTGTTGTCATGCACCCCCATATCTATCTCGTATTCCCCAACCTAATGAGTGATAGGGCATGACGTGGACTAGTACCAATAGATGATGATTGCCATTATGAGCCAACACACTACGTCACAACAAAAAATTAATGCTTCCTACCCAAGTGCAAGTGGTTCAAATTAAAATATCAACCTAGAACTTCCTACCTAAACATTACAAGAAAAATCCTAGGATGTTTCCCCAAGATCTTTAAATGACCTACCTATTTTAGGAAGTTATCGTGATCATATAGACAAGCCCATCCTAGTCAACCATATCAAGTCATAATGACTAGCTTGAAACAATTGTCATTCTCAGTCGTTGTAAAGTAGTTACCATGATATAAGGTAGGTAGCATATCAATCCAATGATGTACCCCTTGCAATGGTCCGAAATAAGCATAGGCTTGAACCTCCTTTATAAATATCATTTTTTAAGAAGAGGTAGTTAATGATCAACAATAAATGGCAAATGATGAATGAATCACTTAACTAATAAATAAATGTCCTGTAATTATAGTTTTATCAAGAAGTGATTTTTGGAGTCCATAGACAAGCTTATCACAATACAAATTTAAGATGAATCTTTGGTGCTTCAAATTTGACTATTTGCATCACACTGTCATATGACATTTGTTTGTGTATTCTTTTTTCTTTTGCATACACTATTCTCATTACTATCTACTATTGTATCTGTTAGGAGGTGAAGTCACTATACAGAGGGTTTAAGCCTACAAAGACTGCTACTAGACGTCTAGGTAGCACTGTTAGATGTCTACAATAGTACGAGACATCAATAGTAGCACGAGATATCTGCAATAGTACTAGACATTTGCTGTAGTATGAGATATCGATAACAGTACGAGACATTGATAGCAGTACTAGACGTCTAGGCAGCATACTAGACATCAATGCAGGAGGCGTATGGGATAGATGTTAGAATGCGAAAGACAAAAAGTCTTGAAGAGTGGAAACACATAGTTTTGGAGGCTTCCTTTTAGGAGAGGAAATAGATAGTTTGGAGTCTTCCTTCTGCTCTATAAAAGGGACTTGATCCCTTGCATATGCATGTGAGAAATGCTGTGAATGTGAATGTAAAGTTTTGTTGAAAATAATAAAAGGAAAAGTTGCCATTACCCCATGGTTTTGCCTGCACATTGTAGGTTTCCACATAAATATCTATGTCACTTGTGTTGCTATTTCTATTTTTTGTTATTGTATTTCTACTTGCAGGTATAAAATATAAAATTAAATTAACATCTGGTATCAGAGCTCAAGGTTTTGTGCTAGAGGGAGCTACAACAATGATAGGAGGTGTAACCAAGTTTGATATTGAGAAATTTTATGGCAAGAACTTCACTCTATGGAAGATGAAGGTGGAGGATTTGCTAGTTTAGAATGACCAAGCTCTAGCCTTGAAAGGGGTTGCGAGTACACCAAGCAACATGAAAGATGAGGAGTGGGCGACACTTGATAGGAAGGCGGTTTCTACAATTCATCTTTGCCTAGCAGACTCTTTCTTGTTCAATTTAGATGAAGAGAAGACCGTGAAAGCCCTTTGGCAAAAGCTTGAAAAGTTGTATGAGACAAAATCAACAACAAATAAGGTTTTTCTTAAAAAGCAACTTTATAACTTGAGGATGAAGGAAAGTTCAACAATAGTAGATCATTTGAATGAGTTTAATACTCTTATCAGTAAACTGGTTTCAGTTAATGTGAAGATGGAGGATGAAGATAGAGCTATCACCCTACTTTGTTCCCTCCCGGACACTTGGGATCATATGGTGATGACCATCAATAATTCATCATAAAGAACTCTAAAATTTGATGATGTGGTAGCTGCTTTGTTGGAAGAAGAGTTGAGGCAAAAAACATCTCTGGAACCCTCAACCAATGAAGCCCTATCCGTGAGAGGTTGATATTTTGAGAGGAGTAAACAAGGTAGAAAACAATCCAGATTTAAGTTTAAAGGACATAAGCAGAAAGGGAAGTGTTGGCATTGTGGAAATCTAGAACACTCAAAGAAGGATTATTGGCAATTAAAGAATGGTGAAAAGCAAAATTAGCTGTCAGTTGAGGCTAGTATAGTAGATTCAATAGAGACGACATGTGAAGCCTTATGTATCAGTAACAACAAATCTATTTTATATACCTAGGTTTTGGACTCAGGTGCATATTTCTACATGTCTCCCCACAAAGATTGGTTTGAAAAATATCAACCTTATTATGGTCGACAAGTTTATTTGGGTGATGATCACCCTTTAAAAATTGTGGGGAAATGGGATATAAGGATCAGGCTAGATGATGGTAGAGAAAGGTTGTTATGTGATGTACGACATGTGCCCAATTTACAAAAGAATTTGCTCTCAATCAAAATTATGAATAAGCTAGGGTATTTTTTCACTTTCGATAAGAACTACTACAAAATTATCAGAGGAGCTCTTGTAGTAGCTAAAGGAGAGTCTTATGGGATCCTATATCGTTTATGCAGTTATATGACGACAAACCATGCAATAACTTATTTTCAAGATGTAGTAATGCTATGGCATCAATGCCTAGGCCATATGAGTGAAAAAGGTTTGAAAATTTTGCATGACAAAGGTATGTTTTTTGGGATTAAGTCTTGCAATTTAGACTTATGTGAGCACTATATTTTTGGTAAACAAAAGAGGGTTTGGTTTACTGCAAGCCCTGGTAAGAGTTCTAACTCTTTGCAACTTATACATTCAAATATATTTGGACCGGTCCCCATTCAGTCCTTAAATGGTGCCATCTATTTTTTGACTTTTATAGATGATTATTCTAGGAGAGTGTGGGTTTATTTTCTAAAGAAGAAGTCGGAAGCTTTGCAAAAATTTAAAGAGTGCAAAGCACGGGTAGAGAAGAGTTTGAGAAAGTCAATTTTATGTCTCAGGTTAGATAATGGGGGTGAATATTGCTCTAAGGAAATTGATAAATTTTGTGCGTAGGAAGGTATTAAGCACCAAAATATTATACCATATACTCCACAACAAAATGGGATGACTGAGCGGATGAATCACACAATCATGGAATGTGCAAGAAGCATGCTTAGCACAACCATGTTGGAGAAAAAGTTCTGGGTAGAGGTTGTTAATACATCTGTTTATCTTATTAATAGGTCACCTATAGCTACATTGGATGGATAAATTTTGGAGGAGGTTTGGTGTTGTAAGCTAGTTGATTACTCTCATTTGTGTACCTTTGGCTGTGATGCGTTTGCCCATGCACCCAAATAAAAAAGGTCCAAACTTGACCCAAAGTCAAGCAAGTGTGTTTTTCTTGGCTATGGAGATACAGTGAAGAGGTATAGACTATGGGATCCTATTGCCCACAAGGTAACTATTAGCCAGGATGTAATTTTTGATGAAAATCCATGCAAAGGAAGGAGGTACAACAAAATCCTAATGTTGTGCCAGTTGAAGTAGAAATGAATGAAGACAAATTTGAAAATTAACATGCTAAAGTTTTTGATCAGCATGTAAACAACAAGTAGAAAAACAAGTAAAGCAGCCACAATGGTCACAAGACCAAGAGCCACAATCAACAGATCATTGGGTTAGAAGATGTACACATCCACAAAAGTGTCTGAAAAGGTATTCTCAAGTATATCAATCCTCTTTTGCTTTGTTAACTGATGATGGTGAGCCTAGTTCATTTCAGGAAGCTAGAGAGTTTGAGAATGCATAAAAGTAGAGAAAATCCATGGAGGAAATCGAGGCACTTTGCAAGAATAAAACATGGGAAATTATGGATCTGCCACCTGGAAGAAAGACTGTTGGAAACAAGTGGGTGTACAAAGCGAAGAAGAACAATGATGGGTTGTTGGAATGCTATAAAGCTCGCTTGGTGGCAAAAGGCTATGTGCAAAATTCATGTATTGAATTTAATGATTTTTTCTCTCTAGTTGTGAAGATGACTACTATTAGAGTTCTACTTGAACTTGTAGCTACATAGGATTTAGAACTGGAGCAGCTTGATGTGAAGACTACTTTCCTGCATGGTGATCTTGAGGAAGAGATTATATAGATCAACCTGAGGGCTATGAAGAAATAGGTAAAGAGAATTTGGTTTGCAGAATGAAGAAATCACTATACGGGTTGAAACAGGCACCAAGGATGTGGTACAGGAAATTTGACACCTTCATGAAGAGCCAAGGTTTCAGTAGGAGTGAAGCTGACCATTATGGATACTATAAGAGGTTTGATGATGGCAGTTTTATTATTTTTTTGTTGTATGTTGATGATATGCTGGTTGCAGGCCCCAACATGAAGAAAATTATTGAAATTAAGGCTCAGTTGGCTAGGAAATTTGAAATGAAGGATTTAGGAGTAGCAAACCAAAATTTAGGGATGAAGATACACAGGGACATAAAAGGAAGAAATACTTGGTTAAGTAAAAAATGATATATAGAGAAGATTCTACAATGCTTCAATATGTAGAATGAAAAACCAGTTAGTACCCCACTTCTTTCACACTTAAATTTATATTCCAATAAGTGTCCTAGAAGAGAAGCAGAGAAGACAATAATGTCTTGTGTACCATATTCATCAGCAGTAGAAAGCCTCATGTATGCTATGGTGAGAACCAAATCGGATATTGTCCAAGTAGTGGGAGTAGTCAACCGATTCATGGCAAATCATGGTAAGGAGCATTGGAATGCGGTGAAGTGGATTCTTAGGTATTTAAGAGGCACTTCAGATGCTACCATTTACTTTGGATCGGTATATTTGCAAGTTAAAGGTTTTGTGGATTCTGATTATGGTGGAGATAGAGATGGGAGAAAGTCCACTACAGGATATACTTTCACTCTTGCTGGTGGAGCTGCGAGATAAACTTCTAAGTTGCAGTTTATTGTGGCCTTATCAACCACTGAAGTAGAAGACATTATAGCAACTGAGGCCAACGAAGAGGCAATTTGGCTAGAGTGGTTGTTGGGTGATTTCAAGATAGTGCAAGAAAATATTATGTTGCATTGTGATATCCAAAGTGCTATTCAACTAGTGAAGAACCCAATATTCCATGAATGCACGAAACACATTAACGTCAAGTACCACTTTATAAGAAATATGGTGGAATAAGGTAGGATCCTGTTGAAGAAAATCAACACTGAAGTGCATCTTATATATATGCTTACATTAATAGTCAAAGTAGAGAAGTTTGAGTGGTGTAGAACTTCTATAGGCTTGCTAAAAAAGTAACAAGGGCAACATTGGATAATTGGCACTAGATGAAAATATTTGGCAGAATAATTCCTGAATACTAACTTCAAGTGGGAGAATGTTAGGAGGTGAAGTCACTATACACAGGGTTTAAGCCTACAAAGACTACTGCTAGACGTCTAGGCAGTAATACTAGATGTATGTAGTAAAATGAGACGTCGACAACAGTACTAGACATCGGTAGCAATACCAAATGTTGGTAGCAGTACTAGATATCTACAGCAGTATGAGATATTGGCAGTAGTATGAGATATTGATAGCAGTACTAGATGTTTAGGCTGCTAAACATCTAGGTAACAGACATCTGGGATAGACGTTAGAATACAAAAGATGAATAGTCTTGAGGAGTGGAAACAAAAATTTTTTGAGGCTTCCTTTTGGGAGAGGAAACAAACATTTTGGAGTCTTCCTTCTGATTTATAAAAGGGACTTGATCCCTTGCATATGCATGTGAGAAATGCTGTGAATGTGAATGTAAAGTTTTTTTGAAAATAATAAAAGGAGAAGTTGCCATTGGCCCATAGTTTTTCCTACACATTGCAAGTTTCCATGTAAATATTTGTATCACTTATGTTGCTATTTCTATTTTTTGTTATTATGTTTCTACTTGCAGGTATAAAATACGAAATTAAATTAACATCTCCTTTGCATATTTTAAATCGTATATTGTTGTATTTGGTTATCTTTCACCTATTAGTCACTCACTATAAAAAGAACTAGGGACTAGCTGTTTGGATGACTTATCCAAAGTGTCTAAATCTTGATAGTACCCATAAATGCTATTGTTATATGTTGTTTCCTTATAGAGGTTCGAGTTGTTCTTTTCTATGTAGGCGATGGTCTAGCATTATTCAGGCCAAAAAGCTAAAGTTGGCCAGTTGCTGGATAGATACATTGGTATATTTAGTCCTCTCACTTGCACCTTCGTTGCTTGTGTGTTATTTTTTGCATGTATCTCAAATATATATGGAACTGAATTTGTCTTGATAAATTATTGCTTTATTGTTTATGCATCAACAGTTTGTTGGACTTTTAGATTTCTCCTCCACCCTCTATTATTGTATGTATATTGCATCCATATTGAGGTAGATATAGGCAAACAATCAACATTATTTGCTAGGTGCTTTGTTGTATGTATATTTTGGTGAACTTGATGTGAACACCTCCACATATAGTTCATAATCCCCTTGAATTCCTTGATCAATCGTACTTGTAAACCTTTCATGATAAAAAATTTCCCAAGATTAAAACCATGGTCGACTATGACTATTTTTTGTGTAGTAGAGCCCACATAGATTCATATTTTTTGTCACCTTGCAAAAATATTCATGAGGAAGAGGATCCTTTCAAGAATCCTTCCTATAATGAAGATGAGGAAGAAAACCAAACTCCTCCTAAGGATAACATTCTTAATAGAATGGCCTTTGCCTCTATAGGTCACCTGCATGAGTTTGTGAAGATGAACTACTATATCTTCATGGATATCATTTAGGAAAAGGAGAAAATCTAGGGCCTACCCCAAGAATGAACCCAACAATCAGTGTCCACTAGCTCTACTACTAACCCTCATAATAACAACACCTCACTCAAAGAAAGTGTGAACCATGTTGTTGCCACTAGTACTAGTACATCTGTTCCCCAGTATATTGACTCTACCACCTCTTCTATTGTGTTTGTAGCTACCAATCGATCCTAAGCCATTCATTTTGCTCATAACTATAGCATGCCCACCAACCATTTCAACATCAACCTGCTTGTATCCTGACCCAGTGTTCCTCAACTACATGTTCTTGCAGATCCACTGTATAGCTCCAACCATAATCAAAGCCTACCTCCTTTTATCCCACCAATAATTTTCTCCAATACTTTTCTTCCTAATGGATAGAACACAATTTATTTTCCTCCTACAATCTCATTCCCTCAGATCCCTCTGAGTTATACTGATCGCTCCTCAAACTTTTGCAAATGTCCCTCCCCTAGAGTCATATCAACCTAACTCAAGAGTCAAAGTTGAACTAGAGTAGATAAATAAGCAACTTGCTACAATTTGGGAAACTTCTTTAAGCCAAAAATATTTATTTGATGAGATTTTCAATGAGCCTTTGGACCTATCCATCACCAATCAACCTTACCCAAAAAACTTTGAGGCACCTCAATTATGTTTGTATAGAGGATTATATGATCCTATCAATATCTTCGATGTTTAAAGGTTGCATGTTTTGTTGTTACCCATGATGAATCTATCTTAATGTGAATTTTCCCTACTAGCCTTGGAGATACGAGCCAAGAATGGTATTTTTCCTTACCCCACCACTCCATAAAGAATTTTTGCCAATTAGCATAACTTTTTATCCAATATTTTGTTGTCTATATCAAAGAACATGTTTTTATTTATGACCTTTATTAGATTAAGCAAGCCAAAGAGGAACCTTTCACAAAATTCCTAGCCAAGTGGTGAGATCTTATAGGTAATTTTCAATGTCTTCCTCTACGTAAAGACCTTAAAGTATATACATAGTCTACATGAACAATTATTTTACCATTTGGAAACTGTACCCATTCCCATTTTTGAGGTTGTAATCGATCTTGCTAGGCAATTCAAAGTCGTTCTTATCCGTAGAGGTCAGCTCAAACTTCAAAAAGCAAAATATAAACCCAAGAGCTAGTATAAGAATAAGCATGTTGTGGGCAATGGAGTTACTGTCACTCACCAAGTGAATAACATAAATGTGTCTACTATAGCCCTAAATATCACCTTAGATAAGCAAAAAAATTCCAATAGAAAATTCACTAGATTAACATTGCCTTAATCAACTATCCTTGGTCAACTTACTAATACCAAGTTAATCAACCTTCCTTTATCAAGATCAATTGACTTATCACAAGACACACCTAATTGGTACAACCCTTATGAATGTTGTGATTTCCATTGAGTGGTGGGTCATAATATTGATAGGTGTAATACCTCGCATAACCTCATTTAGAATCTAATTGATGAAGGTCAAATTTTTGTCAATAGTCTAATGCTAAAACCTCTACTTCTAACCAGGACCTTAGGATTTTATAAAATCCCCTACCTAATCATAATTAGCGGGCTATCAACAATGTGACTTACTAGAATATGGTCAGTATGGTTTCCATATATGCGATCACCTAACAACAATAGAGGTATCAAGATTCTAGTTTGTCCTCTTGACCTCCCATAGTTATCCAAAAGAAAGATAAGAACCCTATGTCAGACATGAATCCTATTGTTATCCCTACCATTCCTCCCAGTTTCTTTCATCTTCGTCAAAAACTAGAGAATATCCTTGCTAAGATTTCCCTCCTAGAATTGTTTAGAATATCTCCTGATCACTGTGATATGCTCTTCCAACTCCTCAATGAGTAGGTGGTCTCTCAAAACTTTTTACCTGATGACATCACTAATATTGTTGGGACCTTAGGAGGCCACCATCTTATATCCTTTCAAGAAATTGGTGTTCCCACGTCAGCTCTCCTTGGTGATCATCCCTTGCATATTACATGCCATATTGGAGAAAAATACATTAAATAGGTCTTGGTGGATAATGGATCTAGCCTTAATATTTGTAATTTGGACTTTATCCATCACCTTGGACTACCATAATATGATTTACAAAAGATGATATTGATCATCCAATTCTTTGATGATAGGGAACACGTAGCTTGTGGTGTTATTTATTTAGCTTTAAAAGTTGGTCCTCCTGTGCTTGATACTCTGATCTATGTTATCTCTTGTGATACTACTTATAAAATCCTCTTAGGGTGACCATGGGTTCATGCCATGTGAGCCATACCTTCCACTACCACTCAAGTATGAGTATCAAGGTAAAAAAATATATATCCCTATCGACTTAGAACCTTTTGCTTACTGTAAAATGACCTTAGCTATTGAGACTTTCCATTATTCTTTACAACTTATGCCTTCAATCATGTCTTGAATTGCAACCTCAGAATTGTCCTTGCTATATTAGCCTATCATTAGCACCCAAAATCCTTTATCACCTACTTCTCCTACACTAGTGCCTATTGAAACCCATCCTGACCCTGTATCCAACCTTTCCACTCTATTTATTTTCCCTCATGACTATGGTTCATCCATCACTAAAGGTTCAAATATATAAATAAGTTGTTCTTTTGTGTGTGCTAGCACATATAGTGATGACCACATACATGACAAGAATACATTTCCACCCAAGAGATAGTTTGCATCCTATTATTTATCCCTTGGTTACCTTATACTTAAGAAAATTCTTGTTAACATGGGGTACCTTGAGAAGGGCCTTGATTGACACAAACAAGGCATAAAGAGCCTTTATAATATGATGCTTGGCCTAGTCATTTTGGGATCAACCATATCCCTAGTAAAACCAAATATTTACCTTTTATCCCATGATCTAGTTTCACCACTATTGAAGATCCTTCTACACCATCTTGTTGCATGGATAATATCCCTTCATGGTTCCCAATGGGGTGAGGAGGATGAGAAAGAACTTTGGTATCTCCTTATGCCTAACACCCTCTACCTTTTCCACCTTGTCAGCATATATTATGCCACCCTTGTCTCTCCTGCATCTATTGTTAGTCTGTGTTTGTTTGAGATGGAAGCTAACCCTTTTTGAGTTTGTGTATGAACAAATACAACTAGTTATTCTATATTGCATGAACTTGCATCATGTTCTATCAATCTCATAGACCTTGATGACTTAGGGGTCTTACCTATACTCAACTCAAATATGACTTTTATCTTCTAATAAAAGATACCATGGATACTAACATAGGAATTGATGCTGACCTTAAGTTAGGTGCTACCCTAACACCAAATGAATTCCAAGCATATACAACCCTTCTCCAGGATCTTTGCAACATCTTTGTGTGGGCTTGTGCCAATATGCTTGGGTTGGATCTATCCCTAGTTTTTCATAACTTGATCATCCATCCTTAATCCAAACTAGTTAAGCATAAACTACGTAATATGCATTCTAAGATCGCTCTCCTTATCAAGGACAAGTTGTAGAAGCTCCTAGACATTAACTTCATCAAAGCCATTAATTATTTTGATTGGATCTCTAACATTGTCCCTATCATTAAGAAAGGAACCATATGAGTTTGCACTAATTTTTGAGATAGTAATGTAACCTCTTTGAAGGATGACTCCCCTTTACCTAACACTAATATGATAGTATATTTCACTACCGATTGTAGAATGCTATAATTTATTGATGGATTTTTTAGATATAGTTAGATTCGAATAACTCTCGAGGATCAAGCTAAAACCACCTTTATTAATCCTTGGGGTACCTTTTGCTAGCAGGTCATACTTTTTGGTCTTAAGAATAATGGTGCCACATATCTATGGGCCATGACGTATATAATTCATTATATGATGCATGATATTGTTGAGGATTACATTGACGATATCCTTGGTCGGTCATCTAATCATTAAGATCATACCCATTATCTTCAATGCATCTTTGAATGCCTAAGAACCTATAATGTCTGCCTAAAGCTACAAAAGTGTCTTTGGTATTATTGAGCTTTATTGTCTCCCATTGAGGCATTGATATTTATCTAGCCAAGATTAAATTAATTACCAACATGCCTCCCCCTAAGACCTTAACATAGTTGCATAGTTTTCAAGGTAAGATCCATGCTCTTAGGAGACTTATTTCCCAAATTGCTAACAAGTGTCATCCATTCTCTAAAATTCTCCACAAGAACAAAAATTTATTTGGGATAACAAATACCGAGTGGTATTCGAGGCTTTAAAGAACTGTCTTATATCCCCACTTGTCTTAAATCCACTTAATCCTCTCAAACCATTCATGTTATACATATTTTCTTCTATTCTTGCATTATATGCTATGCTGGCTTAACATGATGATCAACATTGTGAACATGCCATCTATTACATTAGCCACACCTTAGTTAGTTATGAAACCCATTATACCTCTATAGAGAAACTTTGTCTTGCTATCATATTTGCTACTCAAAAGCTCTGACACTACATGCTTAGTAGAAAAACCTATGTCATTGCTAAGATAAATCCCCTATGATATTTAATGTCCAAACCTCACTTGTTTGGATGGATTTCCAAATGGGTCTTGTCTCTTAAAAAGTTTCACATGGAATTCATTAATTGGAAATCTTTCAAGGGTTAGGTAGTTGTAGATTTATTAGCCACCTCTCCTTTGAAATACAGTTGTCCTCTAGTTGTCATATTTTTGGATGACTTCATCTTGTACATTTAGGTTGACCCACCTGACACTTGGACCTTGTTATTCAATGGTGCTCACTGTGCTAAAGGTGCAAGATTCGACATTATCATGAAAAATCCATAGCAACAACTCATTCCTTTTTCATTTAAGCTTTAGTTCTCTTGTACTAACAACACTGTTGAATATGAAACCCTTATCTTGGGCCTTTGTGTTGTAGTCACCTTTAAAAGCAAAGTCTTATCCATCTTTAGAAATTTCCAACTAGTAATTAACCAAGTCAATGGTATCTAGTAGACTAAATATGATAAATTGAAGCCTTATAAGGCCTTTATTGAACATCTCATCTATTATTTTGATTAGGTCACCATTGAGGTCATACCTCATTCTAGAAATCAACATGCAAACACTATGTCTATCATGACCTCTTTAATACCCTTAGAACTTGAAGATGAGTAGGCTACCATTGTTATTTACCAAATTTGAGAGCTGATTACTACTTATACCAGTATAACTCCCCTTGAGGTCCTTTTAGTTGATACTTCTACCCCTAAATATTTGTGGTACATGCAATTTCTTTTATTTATTTAGGAGGGTTCCATCCTCGAAGGTCTTGATCATCATGAACATAAGAATTTTTCCAGCGAGCATATCACTATGTTATCATTGGTGATATTTTGTATCATTCATACTTTGATGGTATCTTACTTTACTATTTAGCCTCTAATGAATCGTAGGTGACTATTTGAGATGTTCATGATGGATCCTGTGGCAGACATTTTAGAGGTATTTCTATTTCTCGTAATATTCTCTAAATGGGTTATTATTGGTCTACTATGGATAATGATTCCTATGACTATATTAAAAAGTGCAAGAAATGTCAAAAACATGATCATTTGGTCCATATACCTACTCAAGATTTGCAACCCATCATTGCTTATTAGCCCTTATCTGTATGGGTCTCGACATTGTTGGTAAATTCAACCCACCTTCCTTAGATGGGCATAAGTTTATTATTACTGCTATTGAATAATTCACTAAGTGGGTTGAAGCCATTCCTTTATCCTCTATCACTAGTGTATAGGTGTCTAAATTTATCCTTAACCAGATCCTCTGTCACTATGGTATCCCTTCCATAATCCTCTGTCGCTATGGTATCCCTTCCATGATCCTCTCAAATAATGGTACCTATTTTAAGAACAAAGATGATAAATTTTTTTATGCTAAATATAAGATCCAACACAAATCATTTACACCCTAGTATATTCAAGGTAATGACCAAGTAGAAGTGTCCAATAAAACTTTGATTATAATTATCAGGAAGCTTGTCAATAAGAATGAACATGATTTGTATATCCAACTTTATCTTTCCCTTTGGGCTTATTGTACTAATATTCGTACTAGTGCAACCCCTTATACTTTGGTATATGGATTCAAAGCATTTTTTCCCTTCAAGCTCAAGGTCCCATCCCTTTGGACTACATGACTCCCTAGTTGGAAACAAGTACTGCATTGGCTATCTCATCCAACTAGAACTAACTGATGAGCATCGTGTAGAACACCTTAGAGTCTACCACAATCGCCTTCATAAAGCTTATGACAAGAGGGTACAATATTTCTATTTTATGGTTTGTGAGCTAGTCCTTAAGGAAAACTAGAAGGATACCCATGATTAGGATGACCTAAAATAAAAATTCAAACCTAACTAGCTTGGTCCCTTTGTCACTACTACCACCTTTGGCTCGAGGGCAAATCACTTATCTACCCTTGATGGCATTAAACTAAAATAACCCATTAATATAATGCATCTTAACAGATATTATGCTTGATTATGTTTACCTTATGTTTTGTTGTGCATGATTGCTTGCTCATGTACCTAATTGCATAGTTTCTTGTTTACCCATTTCTTTGCTTGTTATCATATGCTTGCTTGCACAATTGCTTGGTTTACCTATTCATCCCATAAATTTCCTAGAGGCTTTACAATGAGACAATTATGATTCTAGCTAGCACATCACAAACCTTGCATTGCATATTTTGCACTGGATCACTAAGTTGGGGAACCTCCTTGATGATTTTTCTTTTTTCCTTTGGGCTTGATTCTATTGCTCTTTGGAATTTGGAGGACCCGAGGTTTGATATCATGATATAATAAAGTTATATTTTGATGCCTTTGCTTATTCAATATTCTACTTTTCTAAGAGAGTCGCTTGGCACACTGGTTTATGTACATTTTAATTTATTTGAATATTGTTTTCATTGCTTTCATGGGTGGTCCTTTGGATCTTAGCGAATCTAGAGGAGGGGCTAAGGCCTTGATGACACAATATTTAACTCTTATTCTCCCTAGAAGCACAAAAATATCTCAACACCTTAGCTTCTTCTTCTAGATTCTACACTATCTGGGGGCAGAACTTTATTCGTTGACCTCTTGGTTTATCCTCTAGACTTTTTGGAATCTAGAGGTAGGGTTGAGGTCTTATTTCAATGCCTCAACCTCTACTTCCAAATTCCTCAATGCACAAAATATTTCATTATCTACTAGCCTATGCTATCTTTCATTTTATAATAATTTTTTCATAATCATTCGCTTGTCTCTTACATCTCTTTTATGTGTCTACTTATGTACATCCTTTCACCACTATGATATGATTATCTCTTTGTTTATCTGTCAACATTGTAGGTGTTTTCAAGAGACAACAATGTGATGTCCAATATTTTGACACTCATGTCTTTCTCTTATCACTATATGTATTTTCTCTTCACTCCTTTCTATACATCTATTTTATTTATTGAAGATATCTTCCAATGCAAACCTTGTATTATAGCTTGCACCTCTACATCTCCTCCTTTGCTCATCATGCTTTGCTGATGATTTCAAGGAGAATCCCTTTCATTGGTCCCTTATGTTGTATAAAAATTTGACTTAATGAGGTTACTCCTTGACCTCGTCAGTCAAGGCATGATCCTATGCTAACCCTGCTGGGGGTAGAATTGGTATCTTCTCTCATTTTTTAAAACACCCATTTGGGTGAGCATTTTTTGAAACATCCATTTAGGTGAGCATTTTATGAAACACTTGTTTAGGTGAGAATTATTTAAAACACCCATTTGGGTGAGCATTCTCTAAAACACTAGTTTGTGTGAGCATTCTCTAAAACACCTATTTGGATGGGCATTCTTTGAAACACCCATTCGAGTGAGCATAATTTTGAAACACCCATTTGGGTAAGCATTTTTTAAAACACTTGTTTGGATGAGCATTTTTTGAAGCAATAATTTGGGTGAGCATACTTATAAAACACATGTTTGGGTAAGCATTCTCTAAAATACCCATTTGGATGAGCATTTTCTCAAACACCCATTTGGGTGAGAATACTTCTAAAACACCCATTTGGGTGAGCTTTTTTAAAACACCTATTTGGATGAGCATTTTCTAAAGCACTCATTTGGGTGAGCTTATTATTAACATTGTTTAAATTATTATAGGCACTTTTTGCTAACGTTTATGTTTATTGTAGGTTTTTCAATATGCACATACATTTCTATTCCTTTTTCACAATCAATCACATTCACATCCAATACAAAAACAAAAATGTAATCACATCAACATCATTTTATTCATTTTCCTTTCATATTACAAATTTACATATCTCTCCTTCTCCTCCTATAACCCTCAATCCATTGTTGTGCTATCCAATTGTTGAAATCATATACCTCTATTGCTAAGGCATCCACACCTATAAGATATTTATAGAACATAGTGATGCTTTCATAATCATCTTGCATGTCTCCCATTTCTTCCTCAAAAGCATTTTGAGATTTTGGTATTGGATACCACAAGAAGGAAAACCAAAATTGTAGCCTTACTTAAGCTAGCATATGCTCTCACAAACTTACCATTAACCATGTGAATCTTACTCATGCTATCACCTAGTTGGGTTCTGAGATTAACTCTCATCATCGTAGTGCTATAGGTAGCTTGTCAAATCTCTTCACACTCCCCTCTAGCATTTCTTCTAGTTTGATGATATGACCTAGAACTATTGTAAACACTGTTATATCGACTTGGTCATATAAGCCACACATCGATCATTCATCATTATTGTATTGCAGTAGTTGATTCTCCTTCAGATTGGGATGCTCTACCCTTACCATCAACCCTTCCATATTCTCTCAAAATGTGTATACCTCTGCTTGTATTGCCCTATTCACATCCATTTACATTATTGATAGGAAATACTGTAATTGTACTTCCCCTATGATTGGTTTGATGTCCATCTTGTCCTTATTGAAACCATGTAGTTGTGCATATATAAATCACACAACATATATCAGTGATGTGGAAAAATTAAATTGTACTCATCTCTAAACTCTGTAGGCCCTTCAAGCTTCCATGATATTCTTAAAATTATCTTACTTATCTGGTACAAAAAAACTAATCTCAAAGTACCAAATAGTACAATCATGTTGGTCACCTACATTCTATCAAATTTGATATCAAGTTCCCCATGGTTGTCATCCACTCTTGGACCTATTTTGCACCTACGTATAGGGTAGTTACCTCTTGCTGCTTTTCCTTTCTATGCTTCACCAATTCCTTTTGATCCTATAGTTGTTGATCTTCCTCTATTGATCCTCCCAACACCTTTTCCACACTGCTTCCTTCTACCTTAGTATCATCTCATGCTTCTCCTACAAAACCCTTATAACTTTTCCTTTATCCTCTACATCCATCATCACTCCTTTGTTTGCTATCTCCTTCGTCATTCTTGCTTTTGGCATCCTTGAGTTTGTCAACTCTAACAAGTTACCTATCTTTCATGCCTATGTTTTTTCTTTGATCCTGTTCCTCTCACCTTGTGTCATTATTGAGTCATTTTTGCTATCCTTGTCAAGACTCATAGTTTTATCACTCATGTATGATGAATCATTGTATGAATAATCAACCAAGGCTTAGTCATCCACTGCTTTATCTCCAACCTAATATATCCATACCTTATCTCCTATATTTCTTTCAACTACAAAGACTTGTCCATCCACTCCCATCCTCTCCACATTTTCATTCTAGTACCTCTTATTTATTTTGTTCCCCTTTGCTCTTTTCCATTCTTCAAATATTCTTTCCTCCTCCATCCTTTCTACTCCTTTTGAGCCCATCTTAGGACTTTATGCCCTCACAATGTTTCTTTCATATCCCTTTCTATTGGGGGCCTCCTTGCTTCACACTGTTATATTCACCTCCATGCTTTGAGTTGTTGGATTCACTTCTATAGTTTAAGCCACTTGCTCCCCATCCATTATCTAAGCTATCAGATTCACTCCTACACTTTGAACCACTCGCTCCTCATTAATCCACCAAGCTATTAGATTTAATTTTTCACTCCAAGCCACCCACTCCCTATCCATACTTTGAGATGTTAGATTCACCTTCATGATTCAAACCACTTGATCCTTGTATATGATTTGAGCCATCAAATTTACCTCTATGCTTTGAGTCACTTGCTCTACATTCACACATTGAGATATCAAGATCACATTTGTGCTCTAAGCCATCTGATCTACATTCATGTTTTGAGCTATTGGACACTAAATTGCCTACTTTGCTCCCATATTGTGACCTTATTTTATGCTTCACACAACCCATTCTTCATCAACCCTCAAAATATCTTCCCATATCTCTAATACCTTGATCGATCTATTTGTCACTCCTCATTGACTTATTCTTGCCTCAACATTTCTACCCCTTGTTTCCATACTTGTTCTAGCTCACTCTGTCGATGGGTTATGAGTATCTACATGGCTGTCCTCACCCATGCTACTCAAATGATATGATTCCTCCCCTCATCCTTCATTCATCCTTTATTGCACCTTGACCCCTTATAGTTGTAGTTCTGCAACTTGTCCCTCTAAGTTTTCCACTCATTGTTAGCTCTAATTGCATCCTTCTTACAACTTCCACTATTTCTATTTGCTCCTCATTACTTGCCTCTACTAGTCCCTCTATAACTCCTCTTTATTATTTTGTAACCCCTTTTCTAAACCCCCATTGTGATCACTATTTCGCTCCTGCTATATCATCACCATCGCTTGCTCTGTTGTATTTTTTATAGTGGGATGCTCATCGATGCTCGTAGCACCCCCTTAGTGGTTCTTGTGACCTCATAACCTCTAAAAATAGTAAATCCATCAACCCTTGGTGTGCTAGAACTTGTTTATTTCCACTTCGATGATACTAATCATATGAAAACTCCATTGACCATGTTAAATAATATAGTAGTTAATCCTATATTTGTCACCTTTCATCTCTTTCAAATGTATAATGAACCATAGGTGATGCCTTACCAACACTAAGTATCTCTGTATTGGTTAGATATTTCAAGTAAAAAAAGGCTACCATATTGTATGGTGTCAATAGAGATGCTCTACATATCTCTTTGTGTACCACTCAAACATTTTGTCCCTCATCTCCAAGCAAAATTTCCAACCCTTGATCTAGATTCAACAACTCTTAGAAGCATTCCTCCTCACCTCCTGGTAATCCTATAACCCTAGCCATCACTTCTTAAGACACTGTTATCTCCATGCATTGAATCCTTGTTTGCTCATTTTCTAGATTTATAATAAATTATTTCACGATCCTCCTTGGGTACCCGCTAAGCCTTCGATAGAACTCTAGCTATACCCCCTACTCAAAAATTCTCTACACTTTTGGATCTCTCTCCAGCTTTACCATGTTGTTGGTTCCTATCAACATGATTTCTTTCTTCTAGTTTTTGACATTGTAGGCCCTTCTTGTGTATTCTCACTCCTGCTCCTCACCTAAAAAAATTCAACACTCTGAGTACTTTTTTTTCTTCCCATATTTCCTTGCTTTCTTTCTTGTATCCCCTTAATTTCGTGCTTTTTCTTGCACTCCATTCCATGATACATGCCACTAGATTTCTTCCTGATCTCCCTGTTGTTTGTCTTGATTTGCACACCCCTAATTATCTTGTCATGTACTTTCTTCATTATTGTGTTCAGTTGCTTCCTTGTGTTTCAACATCATTAGCCATATACTTTGCTCTTTTCACCCTATTTTTCATACTCATCCCTTATTATCCGTTGCCACATGTATTTTCCACCAAGTACCCCTAAATTTATCACTTCTTTTCCACCAAGTACCCCTAATTAGGTAAAAATTTATTTGTCGACATATGTTTTATTTTATTTACTGAATTATATTTTATTGTTGCTTATCATAAAAACTAATTCATCCAAGTAAGGCATGATATTCTACCTTGTGGAATTGGGGTATGAATAAATTATTTTTTTGATGCAAAAATTACATCAATGCACACAAAAAAGAGGAAAAATATGTATACCCAATCCCACAAACCTTGAAACTTTAATTAATAATCAGGGCAAAACCATTATTTCCTTCTCGTAAAATTCAACAATCCACCCACACCATATCTGTGCCCACTCAACTTGCATCCATCGAATCCATGCTGATAAATTTATCCATGTTGATTCACATTTCCCATAAATTAGATTGGTCTTCGAGGCAAAAAAAGACCATTGAGGTGCAAAAAGAGCTTCGAGATATGGATTGACAGTTAGGACACAAATCCGATCCTATGTCAAATTGTTTAAGCTAAGCCTACCGTTTGAGTGATAGGGCATTACGGTTAATGATCAATGATGTATGGAAATTGATGAATGAGTCACTTAACTAATAAATAAATACATTGTAATTATAGTTTTATCAAGTGATTTTGGACTCCATAGGTAAGCTTATCATAGTATAACTTTAAGAAAAATATTTGGCACATTGCTTTTGTAGGAATTTGACGATTCACATCATGTTGCCATATGATCATTTGCTTGTGTATTATTTATTCCTTTTGTATACACTATTCTCATTACTAGCTATTGTTATATCTCCTTGTATATTTTAAATTGTATGCTATCGTATTTATTTATATTTCACTTATTTATCATTCATCATAAAAGGAAATCGGGACTGGCTGTTTGGCTAAGGACTTATCCCACATGTTTGAATCCCCATAGTTCCCATAAATGCTAATGCTATATGCTATTTTCCCATAGAGGTTCAAGTTGTTATTTTTTATACAGGCAATATTCTAGCATTATTTAGACCAAAGAGTTAAAGTTGTCCAACTACAGGATAAATACATTGGTATACTCAATCCTCTCACTTACACCTTTGCTGCTTGTGTCTTCTTTTTTGCATGTATATCAAATATATATGGGTTTGGATTTTTCTTTATATCTTATTGCTTTATTCTTTACACATATATTATTTTCTATTGACTTTTAGAGTTATTCCCCACACTCTATTATTGTATGTATACCATATCCATATTAAGATATATATAGGCAAACGATCAACATTCCTTTCTTGATGCTTTGTCGTATCTACACAAAGATAAAATGACCAACAAAATACATGTTTATTATGGTAGGATGGATGTGATGGAATGGGTTAAAGTAAAAGAAATGTTGAGTGGATTCTACAATATAAATTTTTATTCTCGAAATAAAACAAGGATTAGATGAAAAAAATAACATTGTGAAGAGAGCAAGGCTACAATGGTAATAACTTTAAAGAGCAATTCATGTTCATAAGTTGGAGCTAATGAAGCATTTCTCTTACCTATCATGTATGATGCAGGAGCATCCAGGTAAAAAAAAGATCTTTCCTACTACCAAGAGAAGAGGAAGGGGCATGAATTTTAGTCTCCCATATCCCACATTCGTTTCCATTATTGGAAAAGCATAAATTGGATACATTGCTACATTTTTTGTGAACCTGAAAAAGAAGCAATTTAATGATATATTGAGTTTTTAATGTGTTTATTTTTTTGGCTATGTGAATCTTTTGTGAGATGTTTGAGATACTAGAAGAGGATATCTTTCAATATACCCCCTCCTCTAGACCGCATCATTTTTTTGATAACATTAATAATAAGTTATGAAACCCTTTTCAACTAAGATATATCTCCATTATTTTCAATGACAATCTTAATTTCTATAAGAAATACCCTAAGCCTTTGCATGGTAGTTGAAGTTCCATATGATTTTAAATAAGTAAGGATAATTTTTCCTTCATTGTTAAGAAAACACCACCTCCACCAAAATTTCTTTTATCTCCTTTGCAATCACAATCAAAATTAATTTTGATGATCCTAGCTCCTAGATATTTTTATTTCACCATATATTGATGTAGATCCTTTGTGTTAACTCCATTATTGCAGATGGCTCGTATATGTATGTTTAAATCATATAAGCAAGAGTCTAATACCTATTTTTATACACTTGAGACTTCCCATAATGAGGTCCATGCCTATAAACATGTTGCAAGAGAGGAAATAATACAAATCCAAACATGGGAATGATTTTGATGTTATTTTATTAATTCTATGCCATTTAATCCTTAGATTCCAATAAATAATGGTAAGACCAGTACCTCATATAATCCATAATGTTTAACTTTAAAAAATTAATATAATATTTTATCAACTCTTTCAATGTTGATGGGGCTATCCAATAAAATTTTCATTTTTTTGAAGTAGCCATAAATGGCATAAGAAAACAGACAATAAAAAGTTTTTTTTTTTTTTGGTAATTATTATAATATATTAACAGTGGGTTTTTATAGAGGATCCCAAAACCTTATGTACAAAATTAGCCAACTTTCTAATGATGCATCATACCTCTTGGCTGTAACAATAAACCTAAATGAAAATAAAACCATCCTAATGCTGCAGACTTGAAAACAGCAAAAAGGGCTTTTAGGCCTGGAGACCAACAACAAAAAGAAAACAGGACAGACCCGAGAGAAACCCAAAGAGAGGCCGAGAACAAAGAGACAGACACCACAGGATGGGGGAGGATAAACCTGACCGTGAGCCACCTCCCACAGTCGACCCAGATCCAATGCCGCAAGCCACGGTCACAAAAGAAAGGTGCCACGCAGATCCCGAACTTGCCTCTCCTTTGTCTAAAAAAGCTACGCGGTCTCGCCACCCTTTTAGTCGTAACATCACCAGTCTTGCATGCACAGGGCGGATTGAGAGGAGCGTGCCAAATCCAAGGCAAGGATATGACAAGAACCAAGCCCAAACAATCCCGTGAACAACCAATAAACCACACACACGTGGGCATCATTGGAAAGGGGTACTTTGAAAAGCCAACCGCGAACCAATGCCAGGATCGGACAAACCAGATAATCCGCCTTGGTGGAGAAACAAGAGTAGAGAGTCTACAGGGCGCCAACTCTGGAGAGTCCTGGATACTTGAAAAACAAAATGCTTTGGGAACAGGGGTGCGCATCACAAGACACTTGCGCCCACACTCGCCCAATGGAGTAGACAAAAATGCCATGCCACCCCAAAACACGTCGGAATGGGCCTTCCAAAAACTATGCAAGGAAAACATCAGGAAGGGATGTCTGCCCTGGCCAACCTTTCCACCTCGAAAGGGAAGCGAGACCGCCACACAACCGGGCACGTGGTCGCGAGCCCTTTATTGGCCATGAGGTCAGCCACGCGATTTCCTTCTCTCAAAATATGATTTGCTTTCCATCTACCGCGATAGGAGAGAAGAGATCTAGCCTCGAGGATGATGTTGTAGACTTTCCAAGATGGATTTTTGGTGCCAAGAAGGTAATTCACGATGTTGAGCGAGTCACCCTCAATGATAAGAGGTCGGGGATCCTCAGAGAGAATCCGAATACCATTCAGAGTGCCTCGGGCTTCAGCATAGTGATTCGTCTGGGAGCCCAAATCTTCACAATAGGCCATCACAATATTCCCGTCATGATCACGGACAACCCCACCAGCGCCAGCGGGCCCAGGATTCCCCTTAGCCGCTCCATCAAAGTTTAATTTAATCCACCCCATGGGGGGTTTGGTCCACACAACATTCCTTCGACAGGGCCCTTTAACAACCTCCAGAAACGGCCAGAGATTCATCATTTTGAGAATAGCTTCTTCGCTCGAAAGATGGGGACGGGGACTAGGAACAACAATAGAATTCTCAATGGCGTAAGATAACGCCCTTTGAGCAATAGAAGGGGGCCCTCTAGGAGCTCTGCCAAAGATTCTGGCATTCCTCTCTAACCAAATTTGCCAAATTAAATGGTGGAAGGAGGCCTCGAGGAGGAAGCGGAGCTTGGGATTCTTGAAAGGATTAGGCCATTGGTGAAAAGCATCTCTAAGGGATCGGGGAGAGCACCAAAGGATCTGGAAGGAGGATAGGACAATGCTCAGAACAGAGTGGGAAAATGGGCAATGCAAGAATAAATGATCCCTCGTCTCACAATCTGCTAAACACAAGTAACACCTATTGGGGAAGGCAAAACCTCTCTTGTGAAGGTTGTCAATAGTTAAGGCTTTATTGTGGAAAGCAATCCACGTGAAGAAGTTGATTTTAGGAACAACTCCTTTCCTCCAAACAGTATTCCACCTGTAGTCCAAGGCAGTCTTGGTGGTGAGGAGCTCATAAGCTGATTTAACAGAGAAACGCCCATCCTCCGTACCACTCCAGATGATCCTGTCATTTCTCCTGGCAGAAGGAATTAAAACCGACTGAAGGATATTATCGAGGAAGGTAACCTCATTATTAAACCCCTCCACAACAGGAAGCTTCCACCGAGGGAAACGGGTGCTCCGATCTATGAAACCCGCCACCCTAAGCTGGGCGTTAGGGTCGGTCAAGCTTCTCAGCCCAGCGAGGTCCGCCCTCGACCCAAGGGCTTCTTCAATCGCCCACCTGTCCTTCCAAAAGGAAATGCAGTTGCCATCACCCAAAATCCAACGGGCTCCCAGACTGATCAAATGTCGGGTTTGGAGCACAGATTTCCAAAATATCGATGCCACGGAGGATGTTTCAGCATCCAAGAAGGGAGTGGGGCCAAGATACTTCATTTTAACCAGTGTAACCCACTCCACCGGGTCGTTAGACATAATCCTCCAAGCGTGCTTCACGATCAGAGCCAAATTCATAAGTCTTGATCTTCTCAACCCCAGGCCGCCTTGATCAATCCTCGAACACACCTTGTCCCAGGCTACAAGGGGAAGTCTAGACTTCTCTTCATTACCAGACCAAAGAAAGGTCCTCTGAATCTTCTCAATCTTGGAGTGAACTGCACTCGAAAGCATGAACACCGACATGAAGTAGGTCGGGATCCCCTGAAGACAGGCTTTGGTAAGGGTGGCTTTCCCAACTTGCGATAGGAGTTTGCCCTTCCAAGTGCCGAGTTTCCTGTGAAGGCGCTCAAGAATCGAGTTCCACATGTCCCCACTGGCCCGCCCGCTATAAGATAGAGGCAACCCCAGATAGGACGTAGGCAGGGAATCAATAGTGCATTCAAGAATTCTAGCAATCCAAATTTGTCTACGCAGAGGAGTGTTAATAAAGTAAATTTTGCTCTTGATGTAATTGACCTTTTGCCCTATAGCTTGCTCATAACGGAACAGGATCCTCTTGAGCGACTTGGCTTGAGCAACGGATGCCCCAGTGGAGATGAGGGTGTCATCCACAAATTGCTGATGAGTGACAGGATTAATTCTAGAAGTCGACAAGATGCCAAAAATCTTGTTCTGCCGAAGAGCCTCTTTCATGGACCAACTCAGAACCTCCGCCAGAAGAATGAACAGGATGGGAGAAAGAGGATCGCCCTGTCTGAGGCCTCTGGAGCTTTGGAAATACCCAGCTGGGGACCCATTGACCAAGACAAAAAAAAGGGAGTGGATATACAGCTGTAGACAAGGTCAATCCAGTGGGGATGAAAGCCGAACTTGAGGAGGACTGCACACAAAAAATTTTGGTCGACACGGTCGAAGGCTTTGTTCATGTCGAGCTTAAGAAAAAGAGCAGCATTCTTAGAGCGGTAAGCGGAATGAAGGGTCTCATGAACAGTGATAACACCATCAAGAATGTTTCTGCCTTTGACAGTGCTTCCCTGACAAGGATCAATCAGGAGGGGGAGGACTGTTTTGAGTCTATTGGCTATAGACTTGGTAAGGATCTTGTAAAAAACATTGCACAGGCTAATGGGCCGATAGTCAGAGAAACTTTTGCAGGAAGGAGACTTAGGAATGAGGGCAAGAAAGGTGGAATTGAGTTTCGGGTGGATAGATCTGGACGCTTGGATAACCCGAATAGCATCACACACATCCGGGCCCACGACCTCCCACATGACTTGGAAGAATCGGGGGGAAACCATCGGGCCCAGGGGCCTTATCTGGTTGCATGGAGAACAATGCTTCCTTAATCTCAGACGAGGAAAAAGGTTCCAAAAGTTTCATGCTTACCTCATGGGGAACTTTAGTCAAAAAATTGGCGAGCATAGATTTTTGGACCTGGAGGTTGCTATCTGGAGGAGTGCCAAGCAAATCCTGAAAGAAATTAACCGCTTCGCTCCTGATTTCCTCAATCTCCCTGGTAATGTGCCCATCCTTACAAGTCACTTCTCTGATCTTGTTGGCCCCCCTATGCCTCATAGTAGACGCGTGAAAAAATCTCGTGTTGGAGTCTCCATTCTTCAACCACAGGTCACGAGATTTTTGGCGCCAGAACGTTTCCTCCCTAGCGAGAATAGAATGAAAGTCCACCAAAAGGCTCCGCTCTTCCTCCCTGAGACCCTCAGTGTAACCTTCGATAGCCATCCTTTCCTCCACAACCTTCAGGTTCTCAGCGATGGATTTTTTGGACTCAAAAATGTTGTCGAACACCTCTTTGTTCCAAATCTTCAGTTTTTCTTTGACCATTTTGAGCTTTAAAGCCACCCTCTTAGGAGCGCTTCCTTCCACCTTCGATTGCCACCACGCTGAAACCAATCCTTTGAAGTCTTTGTGGGAAATCCACATGGATTCGAATCTGAAAGGGGTCATAAAAATAGGCCCATCGTTCGCCTCCAAGAAAATAGGGTTATGGTCAGACCCAATCCTTGGAAGAGCCGAAAGGATAGCCCCGCCAAGGATGGGAATGGCTTCGGGGAAATGAAGAATCTGTCAAGTTTGACTTGAATCAAACCGCCCCCAATCCTTCTGTTACTCCATGTGAAGGAAGCCCCTTTGAGTTCGATGTCAAGCAGGCCATTAGCAGAGACAAAATCTCTGAAATCTTCCAAGCTACGGCTGGAGTGGTCAGACCCTCCTTTTTTCTCCGAAGGATGAAGGGGACAATTGAAGTCACCCCCTAAAACCCAAGGAAAGTTGCTAAAATTCTCCCTCATCAGAGAGATAGCTTTCCACATTTTTGCTCTCTCTGTGGCAGAATTTGAAGCATAAACGTTGGACAGAATCCAGGAAAAATTGGATGTTTTGGACTGGAACAGTACATTGATGATTCTGTTGGAAGTTGACAGCGAGCTGCCCTCAAACCTCGAAGGGTCCCACAGAACCATGAGTCCTCCCATTGTTCCCACTACAGGGCTGGACAGACAATTTGCCTTGGCCCAAATGGCCTTCGCCACTTTGTCAGAGGAGATAGCATCAAGCTTGGTCTCTTGCAAAATAAGGATAGAAGGGTTAATCCTCCTACGGAGATCAGCCACTAACCTTCGCTTGGTTGCACCATTCAGTCCTCTCACATTCCATGAGAGGACTTTCATCTGGAGAGTTTGAAGTTTTTCTTGCCTCCCCTTCCTTGTTGAGGGGGAGGTTTTGATGCATGTGCTTCGTCCGACTGTGTGTCATAGTCATCCAGAACCAGCAAACGTTGGGTTCCATTTGCAACGTCAGTTGCAGTCTCTTTGTCTCACCTTTCCTTGTTAGGAGGACGGCCCTGCTTCCTCTCACTACCAAAATCCACACTTTGCTTTCGGCTCCTTGTATTTCGGGGGCTAATGTGACCGGACTGTTCACCCCTCCTTCCTAAGAGGTAATCTTCTAGCAGCGTCTGCGACTGACTAAAATTGGGAAGACCCGTATCTTGGAGCAGAGGAACAGCCTGAGGCAAAACTTGGGAAGGGGTCCGTTCCATCTCTTCCTGCGATTCACTTTCCAAGTGGGAGTCTGCTCCTTGTCGGTTGTCAGCCTCAAGATGCTCGGGGTCCGATTGGAGACAGGGATTCTCTTCAGGCTGCGAGAGTCCGCCACAGTCTCTAGAGGGGCCTGGGGATCCATGGCCCTTCGCGTCTGGAAGATTTGGTTGCTTTGCCTGGTCTTCCTTGTGCTCCAGGGGGTTGTCGTTTTCACGTTTCTGTTTTCCCAATTTTTGAAGAGGACACTGGGACTGGAGGTGCCCTTGGGACCGACACTGGGTGCAGAAAGCTGGTCTATTTTCATAGACAATAGCTTGTTTATGAAGAAAGGTACCTCCAGACCGAAGAGTGATGGAAGTTGGGAGTTCTGCCTCCAAATCTGCCAGAACGCAAAAACGGGCCTGGACGAACCTTGTTCGAGCTCGGGTGGGAGGGTCAATGGTGACCAACTCCCCAATGGAATGCGCAATACCTCTTATGACATTTTCATGCCAGCCAAAGAGGGGAAGATTCGGGAGCCTAACCCATACTGGGGCAATGTTGATGTTCTGGGTCTCAGGACTGAAATCCATGTCCCACTTCCTGAGAAATAAACTTCTGCGGCCCAGAAACCATGGCCCGCCAGCCAAAATTTTATAGTAATCCTCCTTATTGTTCAATCTAATGGCAAAAAAACCTCGGGATAGGGCCGCCAACTCCAAATGGCCAGAAGTCCTCCATTTGCTTGCTGCCCATTTTTGGATAGTTTCCATGTCGGGACGGCCTCCAATGAATTTACCTATTAGGGTAAATTTCTCAAACTCCATGAAGCTTGAAAGAACTTCCGTCGGGATGTCCAGCTCATCCCCAACCAGAAACAATTCTTTGGTAAAAAACCCGTTTAGGGTTTCTGAGGCCGTTGCCTGGGCATAAGACTTTTGAGCCCCACCACCCCCTTTGTCTGGTGGGTCTTTACCTCGACCAATACCGTTGCCAGCCCGGTCATCTTCAATGGGCCCGGGCGTTTCCGCTCCACCGGAATCTTGATGCCCTCCGATTGTTCCGCTGCGTCCAAGGACCGAACCACCGCCGCTCCCGATCTCCCCTGCAGACTTCCCGCCCATCGACATCCTCCGCTCTTCAAAAGTTTACCTACAACCACTTTCACCACTCCCCAGAAACCTACGAGATTTTTTTTTGTGTTCCCTAGCACCGGACAATAAAAAGTTATTGTTATGATGTTTCTAGATCCTTTACACAAGGTACACCTAAAAACTTCATGATACCCTCTTCTTTGCAAACTCTCTCTTGTAAGAATTTTGCTTTGGGTTGATAAACAAAGAAATTTTGAGACCTTAGTGAAGGCCTCAAGTGACTAAGAAAATTGTTGGGACCATATTTTGATAGATTATAAACCAACCTATATATCCATGTAAAATGGGAAAATAGAACAATTTAAGCATATTAAATCATCTACTATTTGTTTGAGGTCCTCTCCCTCAACTAGATTGATAATAGGAGAAATAGGATTTTGAAATGGATGTGAGCGGGAAGGTGGTGAGTGATGGCGAGTTTAAAATGCTAGAGATATTTGAGGTATGTAGTGATCCTTCAGCTCCTATGGGATATCCTATGATTCCTAAAGGAGATCATTTGGTTACTCCTAGAGATGCATACCAAGGCTTTTTTTTTCTTTTAATGCCCACCAAGGCTTTTTTTTCTTTTTAATCTAAGTGTCGTGTCCTTTGTGAATATTATTTCAATTTCCTCCAAAAAGGTGGAATATTGGATTGGTCTTTTTGATCTGCAGTCGATTGGGAGATCATTAAGAATCCCAAGTAACTTGTTTAAATTAACATTGAAATAAGGAGCTTGTAATATAACTGGTAAGTTCTTGGGAACTCAACTAGACATTGATTCCATTAGGATATGGACCTTCCTAAAATGGGCTTATAAATAATAGATGGAAACCATGGCACTTCCCAAAGGATTATTTCTTACCAAAATCATTGAGGAAGGTATAAAGCACATTCTCGGAGGAAGATCCTGGTTCTATGGGAGGAGAAACCTTTTTCTTCATAGGTGGGGTCCTGAATTTAACCCAAAATTTTAGAAAATAAACACAACCCCTCCTTGGGTTAGGCTTCCAAGGCTTCCCTTACAATTCTAACATAAGGACATCATAAGAGGTATTGTATTTTTTTTGGGGAGTTGGTTATGATTGATGCGACAACCAAGGCCAAATCTAGAATTGTCTTTGCAAGAATATATGTGAATGTCGATTTGAACTCAGACCTTCCTAATTCAATTGAGCTTATATCAGATTTAGGTTCTTGAACCCAGATCATTGAATATGAAAATAGACCTACATTATTATCTAGTTGCAAAAATATAGGACATGTGGTTGACCTATGTCCAAGCAAAATCAATCACCCAAAAAAGAATGTGGACTTGAAAGAAAGAAGTAGGACCTCAGGTGGGCACTAATTATTTGAAAAGGAAGCCAATCCCCTCGATAAACTATGGAGGATGGATGGACCATGAGATGCCTCAAAATAAAGAAGTTCCTTCTCCAAAAGAGCTCCAAGATCTGGTGCACCATATAGTCCAGTTATATTCAAAGGAGTCATTTTTTGACTTCCTTTTGTTGAATCCCCCACTAGGTAATCCCTTTGAATTTTTAGCCTTTGGCTATGATACAATTGTTGAGAGGAAATGCTCTCCAAAAGCACATATCCCAGCTCTTTAATATATAGCTATTGAAGTTGGACCTATGAATCTTAAAATGGAATTATATTCAAAGAGTTTTATAGGATTCTTAGAGATTTTTCTTAGTGTTTGAATATCTACTTGCTGAAGCTACTTCCCTAAGTCTTAGAAAGAATTCAGATTCAAAGAGTTTGATAGATTATCCCTTAAAATGAAAAAATATTGTGGGGACCCTTGGCCTTGTAACAAGAACTCAAAAGAAAGGGAATGTGGATGTAGGAGTTGAGTGAAAAGTGGAAAAACCATCCAACAAAGATGCAAAGAAATATGCTATTGAGAGTGATATTGCTAATTATCCCAAGCGGTCCTAAAATTGGAAGGTAGTTGTGAGTCAATGGAAAATCCATGGAGTTTAGTAGCATTCAATATCCAATCATCGACCAAATCTAGTGGAGGAAAGAAACACAACTCAAAAAATCATAAATAAAGATAATTTCCTAGAATCCGAGGGGCCTAAATGACTATGCCAAACAAAGACTCTTATATTTAATGGAAATAATTATCTCTGCTGATTCTTCTTCTTCAAGAAAAAAAGTTGGAAGAAATTAATGTTATTAGAGTTAAAAATTCTTTTTGAAAAGAGGTAGATTTTTCTGTAAGCCATGCCTAAGGCACTTCAGGAGGGCTCTTATGTTTGTGGAATCTAGAAAAAATAGAAGGTTTTTTGATCTCTTATTCGAACATAATTATAAATATATATTTTTTGCAAAAAATCTAATAGAATATGGATTTTGTCCAGCATTTATGCTCCAAACTCAGTGGCTAAATGAAATATCTTATTGCAAGTCCTTGGCTATATGAGAGAAACCTTTAATAATGAATGTTGGATTCTACCAAGAGACTTCAATTCTCCTCTTTATCCCTTGGGCAAAAAGGTCTTTTGGGGCCTCAAAGGGATGCTAATTTAAATAAATTCCTACTGCTCATGAATTCTTTCACATGGTCTTCAGGGTGGAATAGATTTGTTAGACTCCCAAAGCTAAGGGATTACCATGCCATGACTATTTGGGCCATGAGTAGACATTATTACCTCTCCCTCTTGGTCCTAAGTTTTAATCCATTAATTTCTCACTATGATAGGCATGTGATGTAGTGGCAAGCTTTGAGGAGGCTTAATGCCATCCAAAAGTATGTGAAGAATGACCTTGATCTATCCTATGATTCTCTTAATATCACTCTGCCTTGAAATCATGTTCTTCCTAACTACCTTCCTAATTACTTGATGCAGGTTATATTCTCTCTTGCTTCCTATTTGATGGTGAACCAAAAAAACACACGTAGTCACACACCCACAAATCCAAAACTCTTCTATTAAATCTGAAATTGCATATACAAACAGCCCATAGGCTTACATTAAAAATACGTGCATACAACCCGCAGGCTTACAATAGCTAGCTCTCGGCTTAGCTTTCCACTTCTACACTTATGCGTGTATTCTCGGGTCCACCCCCCTTCTAATACATTCAACTAGGTTTTTATAGAGGCCCCGACCCTCTAAAAACATTCCTCGAAAATGGGTTCACCAACCCGAATAATGACTCCCTCCGAAACATCCTTCACATAAATCGGCACCAACCTGATTAAAGACCCCTCTCCGCATGGTCCCTGTCACCACTGAATCCGTCAGATTCTCTGCGTGCCCATCCTCTTCGTTCCCCGTGCTTCTTGGTCTTTGTCCGCCTTTACTGCACTCTGGGTGCCACGTGTCAAATTGGAACAAATTTTGAAAATACCGCCTGTCGCAGTTTTCCCGCCATCTCTTTCTCTTTCTCCCGTGCCTTCTTCTCTCTCCATTGTGATATCGTGACATGTTGTGATATCGTGATGTCTCAGCCTCCCTGCGCTCTCTGTCCATTTTGGTCGTGATATCGCGACCATTTTGCCTCCGCGCTTGCATTTCCAATTTTCGTCGCGATATCGCGACGTCGCGATATCGCGACCGTTTTGCCGCTTAGCCTTTCGCTTCGATTTCTATCGTGATATCACGACAGGTCACGATATCATGACCTTTCCCTTCGGCTGCCCCTCGTCCACCTACACTGGTCACGATTTTGTGACATGTCACGAAATCGCGACACTTCCACTACGCCCTCCTGCTGCTGCTCCGACGTCACGATTTTGTGACGTTGCGAAATCGTGACGTCGTGATTTCGCTACCGCTTTCTCCTTCCACCTCCGCCTCACCTCGATGTCATGATTTTGCGACGTCGCAAAATCACGACGTCGCGATTTCGCTATAGTTTTCTGCCACTGCCTCCTCCTTGCCTTGACGTCGCAATTTTGCGACGTCACAAAATCATGACGTCGCGATTTCGCTACTCTTTTCTATCCCTGCCTCTGCCTCGCTGCTGCTGTCATGATTTAGCGACATTTCGCAAAATCATGACAATTTTCTCACTGCGCCTCCTTTGCAATTTTTTGTCGTGATTTCGTGACACGTCGCAAAATCGCGATGTTCCTCTTCCTCTGCCTTAGGAAATTTTTTTTTGTATTCTTCTTCTGCTTCCTGAGCCGACTCTTCTGAAGTGGCTTTCCCGCAACTTGATGCTTCTGCTGGTGCTGCTGGATGCTCCTGCATCAGACACCCGGGGTAAGTGGAGAAGTGATCTTCACTTTTGCTTGGTCCGGTTGCTGCCTCTTGCAACACTTCCAGATTTTCTTCTGCCTCTATAGACTGCTCTAACCCCTTCTCCCGGTCCACACAACTTCTATCTTCTTCCAGACAGATTTCCCCACTGCTGCATACTTCTTCTACAGCCTGCTTCAATTCCTCCTCTTGCACAAAAAAATCTGTGCCTTCTTTTGGGCAGGTCCCGGTACTACTGCACTCTTCTGCAGCCTTCTTCAACTTCTCCTCTTTCTTTCTCTGTCTTTCTTCTCGCCTTCTTTGCCACTCTTCTTGCTCCCGTAATTTTATCCCGAGCCATTCCTCTTGCAGGGCTTTAAATTGCCATTGCAAAGCCAAGAATTCTTCCTCCGGCACCATATCAAAATTCTTATTGACACGGCTTCTTCGGGAATGCATCTTCCCTTGCTTCTCTCACAAAGCTTTATCGATTCGGTGTAGCTGCCTCACGTCTGACGATCTGCTAACACGCTCGGGGATCCGAAACTCTCTTTCTCTCTCTCTCAAACCCTACCACAGATCCTGGCGTAACTGCCTCACGTCCGACGATCTGTTACGCACTCAGGAACTTCTGCTCTGATACCACTGATGGGGAACCCAAAAAACACACGCAGTAACACACCCGCAAATCCAGAACTTATCTTATATTAAATCTGAAATTACATATACAAACAGCCCATAGGCTTACATTAAAAATACGTGCATACAGCCTGCAGGCTTACAATAGCTAGCTCTTAGCTTAGCTTTCCCACTTCTACACTTATGCGTGCATTCTCTGGTCTACCCCACCTTCTAATACATTCAACTGGGTTTTTATAGAGGCCCCGACCCTTTGAAAACATTCCTCGAAAATGGGTTCACCAACCCGAATAATGACTCCCTTCGGAACATCCTTCACATAAATCGACACCAACCCAATTAAAGACCCCTCTCCACATGGTCCCTGTCACCATTGAATCCATCAGATTCTCTGCACGCCCATCCTCTTCGTTCCCCGCGCTTCTTGGTCTTTGTCCGCCTTTACTGCACTCTGGGTGCCACGTGTCAAATTGGAACAAATTTTGAAAATACCGCCTGTCGTAGTTTTCCCGCCATCTCTTTCTCTTTCTCCCGTGCCTTCTTCTCTCTTCGTCGTGATATCGTGACATGTCGTGATATCGCGACGTCTCAGCCTCCCTGCGCTCTCTGTCCATTTTGGTCGTGATATCGCGACCATTTTGCCTCCACGCTTGCATTTCCAATTTTTGTCGCGATATCGCGATGTCGCGATATCGCGACATGTCGCGATATCGTGACCGTTTCGCCGCTTAGCCTTTCACTTCGATTTTTGTCATGATATCATGATAGGTCATGATATCGTGACCTTTCCCTTTGGCTGCCCCTCATCCGCCTACACTGGTCACGATTTTGTGACGGTCGTGATTTCACGACATGTCACGAAATCGTGACACTTCCACTGCACCCTCCTGCTGCTGCTCCGACATCACGATTTTGCTACCGCTTTCTCCTTCCGCCTCTGCCTCACCTCGATGTCACGATTTCACGACATCATAAAATTGCAATGTCATGATTTCGCTACAGTTTTCTGCCACTGCCTCCTCCTTGCCTTGACGTCGCGATTTCGCGACGTCACGAAATCACGACGTCGCGATTTCGCTACTCTTTTCTATCCCTGCCTCTACCTCGCTGCTGCTGTCGCGATTCCACGACATGTCGTGAAATCGTGACAATTTTGTCACTACGCCTCCTTTGCAATTTTCTGTTGTGATTTCACGACACGTCGCGAAATCGCGACGTTCCTCTTCCTCTGCCTTAGGAAAATTTTTCTTGCCTTCTTCTTCTGCTTCCTGAGCCGACTCTTTTGAAGTGGCTTTCCCGCAACTTGATGCCTCTGCTGCTGGTGCTGCTGGATGCTCCTACATCACTATTTGTGGAAATACCTACATGTTAGATTACACTCTAATTTAGTGAGGTGGAAAAAATATCCTTGGGAAAGAGAGTGTGTTTGGGTTGTGGAATCATAATTATTATAGGAAGCTTCTAGGAGGTGGAAAACTATTAATATGCGAGTAGCCTTGGATTTGGCTCATGTTCTTTCAGTATATTTACAAGTCAATCCAACTCAGAACCTAAATCGTTTAAAAAAATGTTGGTGTAATTGGAGAAATGTGTAAGGTATGGCTAAAGAATTGGAGAGAGTGGAGCCATATACCCTATCTATGGATTATGAAGTGAGGTAAATTCTTGAGAAAAGAGGGTTGCTAAACTTCTTGATGAAGTTCAATGCTTCGACCTTGAGATTTCCAAGCAAATTGTGTTCACATAGGATGAAGGGAAATTTAGGGTGAAGGGGATGGACTTCATCATTTCAATTTCCCTTATTTAGGTATCAGGCCTTCCAATGGCTAGTGAGTGTGTTAACAGGAAGAAACACTCCCTTGCAAAAGATCTTAAGCAATTCAAAGGCAAAGGAGAGCATCCGATGAAATGTCAAAATGGATATATGCATCAATATTTGAAGGTTCCATGGGATAGGGTGCACTAGTGGTGATGCAAAACTTCACTTTAGATATGAAAAACACAATTGTGTGATGTTTCCACCTTACCTTCTTAAATCATCTATGATGGAAGAGAATGATGAAAGTGCCAAATTTTCTTTTTAAATCTTTGGAAAAAATAGTGTCACAGGTGCAAGCTGGCGATTATTCCAACCCTATCCACTAAGGACTTATGAAAGTGTTGTTTTATCATGTGGCAAGCATGGGGATAAAGTGAATTTGAATAATCTTGGCTTTACCAGGAGTCAACCAAAAGTGAATCCAAAAGAATTTTTTTTTGAGAATTCAGAGAGTAAGGATCCCAAAACTCCAATCCCAACCTCATTAAATCACTCGATTGAAGAAGATAATGATACCTTGGAGGAGGATAAGGTAGAGCTTCTGGAAGAGCCAACGAGGAATATTGATAATTAGAAGACCCTCAAAGAAAAGAAGGGCACTACAAGGTGCTCAAAATGTTTAAGGCTAAAAATGGTTAAGGAGTATCTTAAACAAGTCACCTCTATTTACGAGAGTTTAGAGGAGTTTAATCCTAAAATTTGAAATATACCAAGGAAAAATGACAAAAACCCTACTAAGAAAGGAAAATAATTTTTGAGGGCTTAGGACCCCCTCAAAACTTTGGATAATGCTATGAACACAATGAGCGATCTTATCAGATCCTTGAGAAAGTCTGTTAAAATAACTGCAATGTATGTAGAGCAAATCACTTGGATGATGAGGTGTTTCAAGAATAACAACTCTAAGGAGGAAATGGATCTATTTGAAGTTAAAGTTGAATGACTTAATTGGTGGGTTTCTTCTCAATATTGTTCTCTATTTTCTACTCCTTATGGTAACTGAGGCTTGGCTCTCTTTTCTATTATGTGTGGTCCTTTGGTCAGGTCTTGTTTTCTCTCTAGTCTGTCCTTTGGTTTGGTTTGGTTTGGTTTGGGATTCTTCTTGATGCCCTAAATGTAAATATGTAAAAGGTTTGAGGACCCTTTCAAAAACCCTTCTTTTTCTATAGAATAAAAAAAATAGTTTGCTACTAGAAATCCATGATTTGGAATTTTTGTTCATCAACATAATTTTTGACTTTTGAGCCTCTATGAGCTACATAAACCCCAACATGTGGTTTTTGTTTTGTATTAGAAATTAGAGGATAAGACTTCGATCAAGCATAGAATTGGAAATTTGTGGAATCCCTATTATGGACTAACCACCTAATATATTTCTTAATCAATTATAAACTCTTTGATATGAAGTTCGATGTTTTTGAACTCTTGATGGGGTTCATTTCCTTAATAGTTTTATTGCATCCACAAGTCCTCTATGCTTTTGAAGTAAAGTTTTTACCCAAATATTTCCTTGATATTTGAGTAATATCTAATGAAGTTTTTTCCCTAATGCCAAACTTAAAAATATGTAATTTTTCAAGCCTTTCCCTCCAATATTCTTTCATTTGCAAACCCTATCCCACTTAAAAATAGGAAACCTAAATGTTTCCTCACATCATTTTCAAATAAAATATCTTTGAAGTTTTTTAAATTCAAATGCTATGCCTATGGCAACCTTGAAAGTGATATCATATATATAGTTATAGATTGCAATATAGTCTTTAGGAGTTGTAGCTTTCTAGCCATAATTGAAAACTTACCTTGCAAACCTACAAAGAAGATTTTATTCTATCCAATTTTGATTTTTAAAGGTGTTGTTTTCTTTTATTAGAAAAAGTAATTCTCAAATATGTTGATGGTAATTTTTAGACTTTAATAGGTGAGGGTCATTTGGAAGAAGTGTCATAATGTCCCAAAAATGTGTTCCATTGTCTCAAAAACATGTCTTGCCATCCTCAAAAGTCACCCCCAACCTCATCTCACACTATGGAACATAGCTTAAAATCTTAAAATCTTCATAATAATCCATTATAAATCTAGGGTAGTGTTAATGATAGCCATTCTGAAAAGTTATCCCCTTGACCTCATCTTGCATTATGGAACATAGCTTGAAACACTAAAATCTTCATAATAATCCATTGTAAATCTAGGGCAGTGTTAATGAAAAATATCTTAGATTTTGTAGTAGTAACCAACTATCCAACAACTTTATCATAGCATGATAGCATTGATTTTAATTCCATAGCCTCGTTGACTAAGGGATGATCCAAAATAAAACTATTATCAACAAATTGTATATGAGATTCCAAGGGATCATTTGTTGCAACTTGAGCATCTTTGATTTTGGCTTTCATTTTTGCCTTTGATAAAGTTCTCCCTAATGCCTCAACAAGAAAAATGAAGAGATAAGGAGATAGTGGTTCAAATTGGTGGTCCATGGGATGATTCAAAGTATCCAGTATGGGATCCATTGATCAAAATAAAATATTTTGGAGTTCTATAACATGAAATCCATGCACACCATATTTAAAAAGTACCAATAAACCTTATCAAATGCTTTGTTAATATTTAATTTTACAAGCATACCTAGTTTTATCATGGAATGAAGAGAATGTATGGCCTCTTGTGTAATGATTTTACCATAAAGAATTTGTTTACCATAGATATAACCATTTTTTTCCTTCGAAATATTATAATCTAGAATTATTTTCAACCTATTGGATAGTTTTTTTGATATTATCTAATTAATCATATTATAAAGTTTTATTGGACATAAATTATCAACATATTTTATCTCATCTTTCTTTGCAACCTATTCAATAAAGGTGGCATTGATCTTGCTTATTGTCATCTGCTTTTTCCTAGCCTCTTTAACTGAATCTAACATATAACTCATCATCAAATCCCAAAATATTTGAAAGAAAATTGTAGGAAATCCATCAAAGCAAGGTGCTTTATTAGGATGGAAAGAGAAGACTACCTCTTGTAGTTCATATATAGAGATCTTTCTCTATCTTTGTGTGATAATTGATTGAATATTTTGGAAAAGCTTAATTTGGGTGTTCTTATCTTACCCAATTTTTTATAGAATATATTTGAATTAATTAATTATTTTCTTTCTAATACCTTCCTCAATAGTTCTTCCATATAGGGTTGATTTTTTTTTGATTCGTGGAAAATACAAATCTATTTTGTTAGTAGCATGACAAAAGTTGGTATCTCTATCCCCTTTCTTAAGCGATATTCCCTAGATATTTTGGTCCAAATATGAATCTTCCTTTTTAATATGTTATGATAATAAAAAAACCTTTGTTTTTCTTGCACATAGGTATCTTGGTCCATTTCATTGATTTATACAAGCTTTGTATATTTTTGAGATTGGATTTAATTACTTCTTTATTTAAAATATATTAACAAATAATTTAACATTCTAAATATTCATTTACCTCTTTAGATATTTTATTTTTGAACAAACTTATGCATCCTTAAGACCTTGCTTCATCCTACCATAATGTAACCATTTGGAAGAATTCAAAGTCTTGTAGCCACAGAGATAGAAATCAAAATGACTTTGAATAACCATTATAGAGTAGATCACATCTCAAAAGAACGAGTTTGTGATTTTATCCTACTCACAATAAAATGCATGAAGATATTGTATACTTTGTTTTCAATGTATTAGATAAAAAAATCCTAGTCAATATTTCTGCCATATGAGTTTTCCTAATATGTTTATATTATCCCAAATATATTGAAAGCTTAAAGGAACAATCCAAAGTCCATTTGAATTGAAAAATGAAACAAAATCCTCCATTGATCTAGACCATCTAAGAGTACCATCCTTCTCTTTTGAAGGAGTTGTAACTGTGTTGAAGTCCACCCCAAAAGAATCCATAAGTCAAAATTATGAATCATCATTAAATTTAACATGAAAATATTGAGGTCCTTACAACATTTATCATGAAGAGTAACTATAATTGGAGCATTTACATTTATGACTTCAACTTTGATACTTCTATTTTCGAAAAAGACCAGCAACCCATTTACTTCTTGCTTATAGAAAGTTTCCATCCAATTTGCAATTTTCCTATATTGTTATAATACCTTTTGAATCCCCCATAGGAGAAATGGCTAGATAATCCCCCATCTTCCAAATATTTTTGAATGCATTCTTATATTTTTCATTACTTATTTTTATTTCTTATTGAAATAAATTTAGGACTCTAACAACTTATCAAATCATTAATAACTCTTTTTAAGGTCCTTATTCATACCACTAATATTCTAAGATACCATCTTCATCATCACTTTTTATTCTTATTTGTGGGCTTAGCCCCATTTCTTGCTAACACTTGTAATATTTGTTTCTAGTTTCACAAATCAATATCCTCTCCTCCTCCCCATTTTTTTGCTTTATTCTTACTTTGTGAGACTCCCTCTCCTTTTTCCATTCCCATAAACACTTTCATCCTTATCAATATCTTCCATTTATATTTCCTTAGAAAAATTGAAGTGCAAGGGATAACTTTCAAAATGCTTTTTTCTTTTTGCTCCTTTGGAACCCTAGAGTGCAAGGGCCATCCTCCATAGTAATTACTTTCTTATGATGCTTTAGAAACCTAAATTGCAATGGATATCCTTCATAATATATATATATATATATATATATATATATATATATATATATATATATATATATATATATATATATAAAAGTTATGAAGCCCTTAAAACCATAAATTGTAAAGGATAAACTCTATATGACTTATTTTTATTGCAAGGAGATGATTTCCTACAATTTGTAAAAAATCGAGATGATTCACCTAGACTAAAATTGACCTCTTCCACCTCCTATATTTTTAAATTTACCTCTATATATTACTTCACACCTTTAATTCATTTTGCATTTGAACCTACGTATTGTAATTACCTATTCCTTGTATCCTTTTTATTTTCTTCTATTGTTTGCTTCGAGTACATTTTGAAGGCCTTCGCCATTTGATGAGGCAAAAGGACTTTATTTTCCACTTTTTTGGGGGTGGAAAATCCTTGATCTAAGCTACTATCTCATTTATTTTTGAATTTTGTCTCATGACCAAAAATTTTCATCTCTTTCTCAATTTTTTTATCTCATACATTTGTGACTTGAGAATGCAATGTATTCATGGTCCATTTGCTCATCCTATTATCTTGATTCAATATTAATATTTAATGGATTTTGGCAAAAGTTTTGAAATATCTATGGTAACACATATCTAGGTGTACACAACATATTTTCATTGCTCAATAATTGGGTCATTCTGATGAACTTCCCTAAAGTATTGCTGATATTCTTCAAAATCTTCTTCTTAATAAGTTGATATGGAAGTCCAAAAAGCCTAATCCAACCTGAAAGCCTTTTAATAATTTATATGTGCATAAAACAATTATTACTACAAGGTCTTAAACACAAGCCATAGCTCCCTATAAATCATGGTCTCTCTTCCCATTAATTTACCTTAGACTTGGGAACCAGAGAATATGATGAGAATAATTCTTTTAAAGGGAAAGTTGTTGAACAATTTGAACCCAATACTTACTTCCCTTTAATCCACTTTTGAATCTTTGAAAAAGGTGGTCTGTATCTACTTACATATTAATTCCTTGCTTTTAAGGACCATTATATCATGCTCTATTATCTTATCCTTGATAATCAAATTGAATGTATCTTCTACTCCTTGGATAGGGTTTGCTATAGGTTTATTCTTCTTTTTTATCACCAATTAAGGTATCCTACTTCCAACTAGGGTATCTTTGCTACCACTTAGGGTTTTTACAAATGACTTATCTTCCTTGATAAATGTATCCTTTATTTTTAATTTTTTTTAAAAATTTGAGAAAATAACTCTAAAAATGAGGCTTACTTCTGCATAAAATTACACTTTTACTATTTTTTAATTTCATAATTATTGATATTAATAGTTATGTAATTACTAATACATTATTAATAATAAATATTATAAAATAAAATTTTAATATAAAAAATGGAAAACGTATTAAAAATAAGTTGTCTTACAAATTTTTATTTTATTTTATGATTTTGGTTAGTGTGAGAAACCCTATGACCGATGCTTAGGGCTGGGCATCCCCGTTCGAATTGGGCATCCCATCCCACCATAACCTCTTATAAAGGTGAAGTGTTATTACAATTTAAAATGCAATGAAGTTTAAAATTTTTAACAAAGACTATAGTTAATATAAAAAATTAATATATTTTATTTTTAGTTTTAGATAATGTAAGTAGCATTCATGTTATTAGTTTTTTTTGCAAATTTGAACTTGATAATATTACTATATTTTGCAAATTTGAACTTGATAATATTATGTTTTTTGAAGCGAATATTTTCATGAAAATTGAACCTCTTTTACTCATCTGTTCAAATCAAACATATAAATCCTGGTAACCATAACTTCTAGCATCCATTAAGATGACGAGGTACAATGTTAGCTACATGGATGTATTTATATGCATTCGGTCCCAATTGGTTCACTAAATTTTTCAAGAACCAATTGATTCTTAATACAATATTTATATAAATTTATGCACATACAACACAAATCAGATGAAAACTATTTCATTGGCTCCATTTTGATCAATACTTTTATGGCACAACCTAGACCAAGGCCATTACAATCCTCTTGTAACTTTCATTAAATATAGATTTAAGATTCCATTATATATAAATTCCCATCAAGACTGCATTAGGTCCAAGATTCCATCAGGAAACACCTTTATGTGCTATAATACCATGCTGGCACCAGCCAGATCAAGGTCTCCTTTGTGGACTTCACCAGAAAAATGGATAATCCAACACATGGTCAGTACATGCTAGAGTCAGATAGGTCGTATCTAAGGAATACTTCAATACAATCAGATACTTTCAATGCAACTACAACAAAGACTATTTGTTTTAATCCCAATATTACGCTTATATGTTACACTAAAATATGGAATACAATTATTTTTTGAGGAAATTATCTGATACATTGGTTTTGTTCTATTGTTATTATTTCAAATAATTATTATTTTGACTTATTTTGTTTGATGCATTTATTTTGTTATATGTTTGTTCCTTCAAATATTGTTGATGCCTTGCACCTTGATTATGGGGTTATGTTAACTTACAACCTTACATGTGGTCTATGGATTGTATATTTTTCTATGATCTGCATTGGTATATTTTAACTTGGTCTGTCAGTTAGATATGTGATTAGTCATAGAATATAGATGTTTGTAACTTTGTTAGTATGTCATATAAGTGACTAGCCATAGAATATAGATGTTTTTAACTGTGTGCCTTACTTAAAACTTAGTATTATATGAGTAGTACTACTTCGAATAATTTACAATGTGCAAAAATATAGTTCCTACAAAACCATACACTGGATAGGTCATATTGAAGTGCCAGTCTATAAATTACTAGATACAACCAGTCTCAATAGGCTTCCTTACAAGCAATAGAAGGCTGAATATCTTTGAGGAATAATTAATAGAAGCTTTCGTAGCTACAATTTTATATGAAATATTTATCAGATTTATAGAATATGATTGCTACTTTTTTACCTATGTGTAGACACCTAAAACATGTCATGTTGAGGAGACTACCTATATAGACCCGTTTTAGGCCATATGACCCACCTTGGATAGCCTTAGGGATTAACAGTGGTTTTCACCACTCAGACAGGGAGGAATTTCCCTTTGCATCTAGGATCATCCCACCAAAGAACAACCTCCAAAGACCATTTTACCATGATATGACCTCCAATAAGGGTTGTATCACCCCAATATGGTCATGCTAGAAGTAAATTCAAATGGGACCCATAATACCACACCATGGTTAAAGTGATTACACGAGCCAACTAAACATAATAACATACACAATCAGTTGCAGAGAAGTTACCTTTCTTGAATCTAAACGTTTCTTGGCTTCCCACGCATGATTGGACTCCATTTTGGAAGTCTATATAATTGCACCCAACCTTCATACATTTTTCATGAAGTTTTCATTTTCAAGCAACGAAGCTTCCGACCCCTTTTGCATTCTTTTCTTCATAGAAAGCATACCAATGGATCGTTTTGAAGGTTGAAGATCGCATCTGTGCTATTTGTGAAATCTAACATCCTTATTTTGGCATTTAATTGTACCTCCTAAGTTGTTCTCCATGAATGCACCAATTTGTCAACCAATCCACAGATCAAACCCAACATCATCTTGCATTAGCCATAAGAGAATCAATCGTATGTTAGTGATTGTCTCTATCAAAGACAACCCGCAGGTATGACCATCTTGTACATAGATGACTTCCTGGATAAAGATTTATTGATTGTTTTTCTTCTTTTGTTAGGCTTTAACAACATTTCTAGTTACTGTTTAGCATAGATAGATCTTATTTTCACGCATGTATTCATATTATTTTTATTTTTTGTCATTTTCCTTGCTACTAATATAGACCTTATCTCAAAAGGCTCTGCATATACTTTTAATATTATTTAATATTATTATGTGCATATCACATGTATCTACGAGGAAGAAATAGCATAAAGATTCACATATCATAATTATATATTGTGATAGTCCCAAAAATCTATTCCAAATCAGTTTGTGGATGTGAAAAGATCCTACATAAGACAACTGAATCATTTCATTTGTAACTCATTGTATCAAGATTGGTAGCAATACCTCAAAGGAAATTTTATTTGTAATCTTCTTGGAAAAGAACAAGACATTAAATTAATGGCATCATTCATTATTTTCTTATATTTTGTTCTTTATATTTATGATTGAATCTTGATTTGCTATATTTTGATCTTGTATTTCATTTCATGGATGTATGATCTTTTTCAGTATTTTTAATGGCAATCACGATGGGACCTAGTCCACATCCTGCATTCACATTGCTAATATATATATATATTTGGTGTTTGTGAGCTGTAGGTATGATCATCCATTATCGATATGGCTAGTAGGTGCAACCATCCCTTATAGAGATAACCTCAGATTATAACGTAGAAACACCATAAAATACTATCTACATTAGATGTAGGCTATCACAGTAAGTCATTCTATCATTATTTCTTTGTTCTGAGTAAATAAAAGTAAGTCATTCTATCATTTTTATATGTAAGTGAAGGAATTTTAGAATATTTTGAGTTTTTAAAACTCTCTATTTGTGACCATCCCTGGGTTAGATGACCTCTATCTGTGGTCGTTTCTATCCTAGATGGCCCCTATTTCTGATCGTTTTTATGTCAGTCGACCTTTGTCTATAGCCGTACCTGTGTAAGACAACCTTTGTTTAAATATTGTAATAGTTTACTTATTGCCTATTCAAAGGTTGGTCTCATTGTAGGGTTTTGCATTTTAGAAGTTCTAATTATTTTAGGATTTTTGAAAATCAAATGTTAATTTTTGCATTAGTGAAAATCATTGTGTGCTTGGTGATTTATTTACTTTTGTATAATAAAAGGAATCCCACACACCATAATCCATTTAAATATCAAAGAGTTGGATTTCATCACCAATCCTTGATCGAGACCCGTGACAGTGGACTTCATCTCCATCCATTGGCTCACACCCTAGAAACTTAGTGGTCAAAAGTGAGTGGATTTTCAAACTTCATCACAGAAAGGCACCCTACTTTTGGGTGCACCTAGATTGGGAAGGTTAGCAGAGATATTTTACCATAGGTCTCTTTAAAATAATCAGTGGATACAACTTTCATTACTGTCCATGCCTTAAATGTGAGGGTTAATAGAAAGTAAGGCTTCACTATTATTAGGACACTAGATAGTATGACCCCTTTAAAGGGGTAATTTGTTCTCATAAGGTTACCTTGAGCCAATATCCAATAGGAAGTCACTTTTTTCTATTTGAGTCACATCCCTCGATAGGGGGTGTGCTTGAACTACCTTTTAGTAGTTTTATATTATGTTTACCCTTAGTTTCATAGGAATAGGGGTTTTCAACATAAAAATACACTAAACAATATAGGGACTTATGATTAAAACTTATGTGAAATAATCACATTGTCTCCTTGTTTGATTATTTATTATTTTTCTTAATCAACATCATGGTAACAATGCACAACCAAGCTCACTCACAATCTAGCATTGTTGAAAATTTTCAAGGAGGTATAGAATATCTCCGATTTAGTCTCTAGGACATGGTCATTCCTAAATAGCATCCTAGTGTCCTTCATAACATTAAAATCACCTATAGGGACTTTGATCTTCAGAATATCCCTATCCAGGATGCATCTATGGGTACTCAATATGATCAAGAAGATGAGTTTCTTGGTCAAAACCAATCTGTGACACTCCCCTACTAGGCCCCTTATTGGACGGGTTATGTCTAATAGTATCACAGTATTGGTTTTGACCAAGAATATCATCTTATTGATCATATTGATGACCCATAGATGCATCTTGGATAGGGATATCTTTAAGATCAATTTTTTTGTATGTGATGTTAGCGTTACGAGTGACACCAAAATGCCATTTAGGAATGGCCATGTCCTTGGGGTTAAAATAGAGATGTTTTATGCCTCCTTGCAAATTTTCAATAGTGCTAGCTCATGAGTGAGCTTAGCTATGTATTGTTACCATGATGTTGATTAAGTAAACAATAAAGAAACAAATAAGCAAACAATATGATTATCTCATTTAAGTTTTAATCATGAGTCCTTATACTGTTTAGTGTATTTTGATGTTGAAAAACCCTATTCCTATGAAACTAAGAGTAAAACAAATAGAAAATTACTAAAATTTAGTTCAAGCACACCCCCTTGTTGAGGGATATGTGATCATAGGAAGGACTATTATGCATTTTTATACTTTTAATGTTCTTTAATCTTCCATAGTGTGCAAATCACAAATATCTACATGATCGGATGAGGCTATTCTATTAGGATGGTGAGGGATGTACCTATCTAAGTGAGCAAATATTTAGATAATCCATGGATTATCAAGCAAAGTGGCTTGCTTGTCCAAGATAGGTGATGGTGTATAATATTACCCCCACTCAGATTGGTGGATAGATCGAGTTAGGATGCAAATATTATACTTGTGATCCCTATCATCACATATCATTCCTATAATCCCATCGTAATTATAGGAAGATATATCAAGGGATACTTAAACCCCTAGGGATATCCATATTCTTAAGTGGAGTGGCTTGCTTTTCCAGGCTAGGTGATGGCGTATAATATTACCCCTACTTAGATTGGTGGATAGATCAAGTTGGGATGTGAATCTTATACCTATGATCCCTATCATCACATATCCTTCCTATAATCCCACCATGATTATAGGAAGATATGTTGAGGGATACTTAAAACCCTAGGGATATCCATATCCTTCCTATCATCATCATCTAGGGATATGTCGAGGGATACTTTTCAAAACTGTATGCTCTTTCTATGATTGGGGTATTTAACATTGATCAGATCAATGAACACTAAAAACCCTCAATTTGACTATAGGTCATCTATTTTTCTATGCAATATGCTTTCACACAACACATCCTAAAAAGGAGCATCTACAAACACCTAAAACATGTCATGTTGAGGATGTTAGAGATATCCTAGTACCAATTAAGGGGGGTGTTATAATAATATATCATATCCTAAGTTGTTACTGGGATAAATTTAAATGGATGAGATTAGCTCAGTTAGTTATGATCCTATGGATAAGATTTTACATATTTTCTATTTAAGCAAAGCCTCTTCAATTGAATAATATCAAGTCTTTTATTTTCCAACATGGTATCAGAGCAGATTTGTTTACATTGTGCATATATTGTGAATGTTGCACGAGAGGCGATGAGAATCCACATTGGGAGCTAGGGAGATGGCGTAAAAAAAAACAACTCTTGTATGATCCTATGCTGAAGGGAAGCAGATCAAATTCCATGGAGAGTCATTGTGCCAGTTTTCTATGGAGGCATCACGAGTTCATGAGAGTAGACTCCATTACACAAGGTGAATTTCTTGAATCATAATGATAGTTTTTGGTAGCCGTTGGCAATGTATGTGCAGGCATTTTCCACATGCTAATCCCCTCTCTACGATGTCATTGCTGGATTAGATGGTGTGCTATGGCATAACGAGCTGTATATGTCCTCATCATGGGTAAAGGAGAACTTGTCAACAACCCAAATTTTAAAAATGATCTTAGGTGGGCTTGTGAAACTTGATGATGGGTCTATTGTTAATGTGGCAACTATTTCGAGCAGATTCTGCGGGATGACAAAAAATTCATTTGAGTTTGCTATGCATGGATATCCGTAGTAGTTGTTTTGATCTATCCAACAAAGATACAAGCCATCGAAGATACTTGTAATTGTAGCATGGCCCTATTCAGAATATTTCTTCTATGTATTACAAAGTGAGCATGGCATTTTGTTGGATTTTCCACGTGCTCACAATGTAAGCTTTCAAAACTAGTGATGGCCCACTCGTCTATGAATCGTCATCATCAATAAAGGAGGGAGGTTTTGTGGCTGATACTGTATTTTTTTTAGCCATTGAGGCCCTGATCCATTTTATCTAGGAAATTTGTAAGTTAAAATATGGATATTTCAACAAAATTGAAGGAGGGTTACCACCTACTGGACTTACAACTTGCTCTGCAAGAGGAAAATCATGGACGACTTCTACATGTCAGATCATGGCAAATGTTTTTTTTGAAGTGGAGGGGGCTCGATACATGTTCAAGGCAAGGGTGATAGCTTCTTATCATGGATGGAATCATTTAGATATGATGGTTATGGTGATGCCTGATACTCTTGCCTTCAAAAGGTAAACTATGTTGCATTGGAGATTGTGCCACCAAAATACACCTACACAACTGGTGGTGTATGTGGGCAAGTAGTAGCTCCCTTGTGGAGCATATGTGGAGGGCTATTTTTTTTACCGAAATATTTTTATTGCCTATAATTTTTTTATGTATATTAAATGTGATTAAGGCAAAGGTTTTTTAATAAGGGGGCACTTTATTTTTTTTCCCTTTCAAAGGTGGGCTAAATGGAATAGTGCGGTGGGGTTCGCACCACTTTCCATATTAATTATTCCTAAAAATGATAGGGAACTTTTTATTAATAGGAAGGTTATGGGCCATTTAATTTTTTTTACAATATGTTTGTGAAAAGAGAATTTCTTTTAAAATTATTTCATATCAAAAATTATAATTTCAAAGCCCATGTAATATCTCCTATAGAGAATTTTTTAAAACCATACATTATTCCAATATGGAAGATTCCTTGTGAAGGAAAGAAGAAGACTATTGTTTTTCCTGTAGATAAAGGTCAAATTGACACCCGATCATAAGAGTGTTTATAGTCGTTGAATTTTTTTTTTTAATATGAACACATTGGTGGTGTCCAATTTCCATTTTGAGGTAGTTTAACCTATGTTTTTTGGCCTCAAAAATATTGTATCATGGAGTGCACTCTCGGTTGAACCCGACACTCCCATAGATTTGTAAGTGATCCTAGTATCTAGTCATCTCCTCTATATCACCTAGCGGTTGCAGCGGCTGGTTACCCATGCATTTTGGTAGGATGAGGAGGTCACCATAAGGACACGTTTGACAGCTACATTGGTGCCATTACATTCTTGATTCCCTTGTTTTACTGTTTGTCCACAAGTTTTGGACCTTGTTATCAACCCATTGTGTTCATATAGGTGGAAACCATAATTTATGCTTGTGGAGTCATTTTGGACTACCCTTGCGATTCTGGTGGTTCTTTCTCCATCCTATCTTCTCACTCTTTTTTTGAGACACTTTGGTTTCAAGGGGTTTTATTTAGTGACATTTTTTCATGGTTCACAGCCTTGATCTTTGTCACAAGCACTAGTCTAGGAGTATGATTTCATTCAGTTCGACGATGAGGCTTCTATACTTTTTTCAGGTATCTCATGGATCCTTTGCAAGCTTCTGAATGGAAGTTGTCCTAGGGGGTTTGAAGAGGACATCTTACTTCTCCTTCCACATCTTCCTTCTTCTTCTTCTATTTTGGAAGGTGCTTTTCACCCTTATGGTTTTTCATCATCTTTCAACAGATATTTACTATGGATATATTGTACATGAGTACCTTATTAGGCATTGTTTCTGGGACTCATATTTGTGGATGTGCCACTTTGGTTTTGTTGTTTTCACTACCTCCTAGTATCACTTAAGGGGGGTGTTAGAGATATCCTAGTACCACTTAAGAGGGGGTGTTAGAATAATATATCATATCCTAAGTTGTTACTAGGATAAGTTTGAATGACTGAGATTAGCTTAGTTAGTTATGATCCAATGGATCAGATTGTACATATTTGCTATTTAAGCAAAGCCTCTTCCATTGAATAATATCAAGTGTTTTATTTTCCAAAATAGGAGACTACCTATATGGACCCCTTTTAGGCCATATGATCTACCTTGGGTAGTTCAAGGGCTTAACCATGGTTTTCACCACTCAAAAAGGGAGGAATTTCCCTTTGCATCCATGACCCTCCTACCAAAGGATGACCCCATAAATTGTAAAAATTGCAAAAACAAAAGAAGCTCCAAAGATACCAAAACTATTTTGATCAAATTTTTTTCAAGTGATCCTCGTATCTAGTGATTTACCCTACGCACTTGGTGGTTGTAGTGACTAATTATCCATGCAATCCAGTTGGATAGGTAGATTACCATAAGGTCACTTGAACAAAAATAATTACCAATAGTGGTCGAAATCAAAGTTGTAATAGGATCTTCTCCCCTTCCACTTTTGCAAAGATCCTACAAGATCTAAAACAAGTCATCTTGGTCAAGTGACTTATCGTTTTCTTCACTATCCATCTCCTCTATCGACTCGTCGCTTGAGGGGGTAGTCATATAATTGTAAAGTTTATAATTGAAGTCAATAATCAAACACTCAATCAATGCAAATTACATTCATTCAAGAAGAATTGCCAAAAACTATCATACACTTCCCTATTTGCTGGGACAAAAGCAAAAATTTCAACAAACACTTGGTAGGTTTAAAACCCGACCTGTAGAAATTCTACCTAGAATATTTAAGATTGCTAATAGTAGGTACACCTTAAGTTGTTTGACGTAGAAAATCTACCCTGGATTGAAAATTTTATCTAAAATCAAGTTCATAAAAGTGCTGGAAATAATGATTCAAAATTGTATGCTCTTTCAATTATTGGGACATTTAACATTGATTAGATCAATGAACACCAACCCTCAATTTGACTACAAGTTATTTATTTTTTCTCTGCCTTGTGCTTTCACACAACACATCCCAAAAATAGGCATCTTTAGACACCTTAAATACGTTATGTTGAGACTACCTATATGGATCCCTTTTAGGCCGTATGACCCACCTTGGGAAACCCTAGGGCTTAACAGTGGTTTTCACCACTCAAACAAGGAGGAATTTCCATTTGTATCTAGGACCATATCACTATAGGATGACCTCTAAATATTGTCTTACCATGAGATAGCCTCCAGTCAGGGTCGTATCACCTTGATATGGTTGTGCCAAAAGCAAATTCACACAAGAACCAAAATCCTGTACCATGATTAAAGCGGTTACACAATCCAGCTAAGCATAACGGTATACATAGTTAGTTGTAGGAAAGTTTCAAGAATGGGTAGTTACCTTTCTTGGATATAACCGTTTCTTGGCTTTCCATGCAAGATTGGAATCCCTTTTGGAAGTCTATATAATGGCACCCAACCTTCATACATTTATTAGGGAGTTGTCATTTTTAAGCAATGAAGTGCTACCGAATTTCAACCACGAAGCTTTAAACACATTTTGCATTCTTTTATTTGTAGAAAATATGCTAATGAATAATTTTAAAGGTTTAAGATTGCATCCATGCCCTTAGTGCAATATAACATCCTTGTTTCAGTGTTGAATTCTACCCCCTAAGCCATTCTCCATGAACATACCAATTTATTGACCAATCCACAAATTGAACCCATCGTCACCTTGCATTGGCCACAAGAGAATCAATCGTAGGTTAGTGATCATCTCCATCATAGATGACCCACAGGAACAATCGTCTTGTATAAAGATGATATTTTGGACAAATATTTGTTTCTTGTTTTCCTTATTTTGTTAAGTTTTAACAGTATTTCTAGTTACTGTTTAGCATAGATAGATCTCATTTTCATGCATGCATTCATATTATTTCAATTTCTTTGTCATTTTCCTTACTATTAATACAAACTTTATCTTGAAAGGCTTTGCATATACTTTTAATGTTCTTTAATCTTCTTATGTGCATATTGCATGTATCTACAAGGAAGCAATAGCATAAATATTCACATATCATCATCATCATCTATTGAGATAGTCTCAAAAACCTATCCCAAATTAGTTTGTGGATGTGAAAAAATCTTGCATAGTACATACGAATTATTTTATTTGTAACTCATTGTATCAAGAATGGTAGCAATCCCTCAAAGGGAATCTTATTTGTAACCTTCTTGTAAAATAACAAGATATTATTAATAGAAAGTGCATCGTCCATCATTTTATTTTATTTTATTCTTTATATTTATGATTGCATATTGATTTGCTACATTTCAATCTTGTATTTCATTTCATGGATGTATGATATTTTTTAGCATTTTCATAATGCACACAAAATCATGATGATTTGACAAAATAGTACACATTAATGAAACACTATATACCCCTCATAATTATTCCTTAAGTGTATAGATTGGAACACATTGTTGCTTAAAACCCAAAAAAAACACTAGTTGATCCCTTAGATTTTTGCCTAATAGATGAGTTGTGCATTAGGGATTGATCATATAATTGAAATACTCTTCATGACAGTAAACTAATGTGCATATAATAACTAATATCCCTTGTGAATCATCATATTATATGTACATTAACAAACATAGTTTTGTTGGACTTCATATTTCAAAGTTTTCAATAAATTTGCAATGTTGTTGATCTTTGTTGCTACTTACCAACTGACAAATACTTCTATAGTTCAATACTAGTCATTTAGTTGAAACTACTTTGGAACATCATGGTTATCTATATGTAAATTGCAACTTGTTACTAAAGACAAGGAAATGATAGAGTGAACCTCCTCACTTGAAACAATTTTCTACAACACTTTATATACATCTTTGGTTTGTCACTATTATAGTGGGGTCCTCTTCAGTAAAATTATGATATCAAAATGTATAATTTGATATGCAAAAAAGAGAATAAATTGACCAAAAATTATGTTGTATAGTAAGTTTATAGATATAAATAGATTTATAAACATGAGGTTGAATAGTTACAAATTATCTTTAAATTGGATATGCATAGACGTCACAATTAGTTTAACGTGCATTGTGAACTAAACCATGGACATCTTATTTATTTAGTCCAACTAAGATGAATTATATGTGCAAACCAAGACTTCTTCTTCTTAGTTTCTAACTGAGATAAATTGGAGATGCAAACTAACTAAACTAAACCATGGAAATATTATTTATTTAGTCCAATTAAGATGAATTATATGTGCAAACCAAGACTTCTTAGTTTCTAATTGAGATGAAATGAAGATGTAAACTAACTGTCTAGTTTGCTAATCTTAGTTTATGAGATAGAATTTACAATGTGGAGATAATTTTAGGGATGAAGGAGAGAATAATTACATGATAGAGACCATTATAAATCTTATATACAATGGTGGGGTTTGTGATGTAGTGGTGCGAAGGAAAAATCCCTAAACCATATTGTGGCATTGGATTTATGCTTCAGAGTTGTGCAATAAAACAAGGCTCAATAGAATATTACTCATAAAAATGTAAATTCATTCACTAAAATGTGAATGTAAATACACTATAAAATACAAGGCTCATGTAGCCATGTTGACAACAACATAGATGTTTAATATATGAGGTGCATGGTGTGTAGGGCACAAGGGTACTTTGTTCTTGCATAGGAAAAGTAGAAAAACAAAAGCTTAGGCATTGCAAGGACAATCTACACTTGCAGGGTGAGAATGATGAGAATAGGAACTTATTTGAAGGACCTCAAAGGAAGAAAAAAAATAGGATATCAATATGACAAAGAAGTAGAATAAGAAAATCCTAAGCTATATAAAAATGTACAACTATTACAAAGCAATTGGTAGGTAAGATGGCTCAATTACCCAATTGATCAAGAAGCAATTTCAATGACTATTATGAAATTGTGTATTATGATTTATTTGGTGCTGGTGTTAGCCTGTAATATGCCAAGTGGTAATATTGGATGATTGTATATGTATCCCTAACACTTGGTACTGGTAAGATGCCTTTTGTGCATTTTGGAATCTAGTAGTGACATGTGGTGTTGGCACCACAAGTATATCTATTGGTATGTGTGGGTTCCATAGGCATTGACACCATAGTGATCATTGTAGTATAGTAGTTTGGTATTCCCACAATTGAAGGCTTAGGAAATATCAAAGACAAATATACAACAATAATGATAATGATCCATCACATATGCACAAAGTAAAGGACCATAAAATAGAAATTGTATTATTATAAATGGAATGCATAATACAATATTTGCAATTGAAATATCAAAACAACAACATATGTACACTATAAATTATGATGTGATGAATAAAATGATGAAGTAGAGCTTCTCTGTATAGTGGTAAAATAAGGAAAAATAGTTACACAACTATATAACCACCCACTCATACACACTTAACTAACACAAAAATTAATCTTATACACAACAAAAACAACATACTATCACATATTCACTCATTTAAAGTACAACTATACAAATATAAAATGTGAAACTATTTACAATCAAACTTGATTATTTACATACTCATAAACTATATATGCACATGCTATATCAAGGCTTTGATGGTGCTTGTGCTCCTACTACATAAACATTGCTACCTACATTTGCCCTCCCATCTAGATTTGTTGATGTTCTCGTAAACTACGTATTAGCTTCATGGGGATTAGTTTGTCTTATTGGAAAAGGATTAGGAACCGTAAGGATAATAAGTTTACACATGAATGACATCATACTTATTTAATTATTTGGCATAATTAGCATACATTTTGTACTCAAAAATATGATGCAAAGAAATCTTAGACTACTTTTGCTTTTATTGTTCAATTTAAGTTGCTCCTAATTGCTCCAACAAAGCTACCAACTATACTTGTGCTTCTATAACCTATGCTTGCAAGGATATAATCTTTCAATCCTTGGCCTCCATATATTTCCCACACTGTTATAAGTGTTCCTTATGCTCCTTCTATACCAAATCTATTTGTTATCTTCGTATTATTTCCTCCACTTCAAATATCTTCTTCAAGAGTCATAGTTATTCTTTTATCTATTTAAATTTTACTACCTTTCGTTTTATCAACAATCTAGAATCTCTTGCCATATCATGGAAAGTTTTCAAACCTGAAGTCAACCTTTGAATCATGTAGACCAAGTAGTTAAATTGACCATATGTCACCTCAACTTTAGGTGTAATATCTTTTCATCTTCCAATCCATGGTCATCACCCCCTACCATTTTTGTACCGCCATGTTCCCCTCTCATTTCATCATCCCTTCCCAACTCCTTTCCTCTATCCATGTTGATCCTTTTCCTTGTGTCTCTTCCTATGATTTTATTTTCCACTTTGCTCTTTCCTTTATGTGGGTTATTGGTTCAAATTTTTACACGATCCTTTCAAACATTTGAAATTGCCTTTTCTATCATGAACACCTTAGTTCATGCAGTCTTACTCATCCCCATCCCATTCAGCATGCTTGTCGAGAATGCAATTGGGATGTTTATATTATTGCCTTTTTAGTTGTTTCTTTTTATACTGGTCAAGCTCGGGCTCTTCTCCATTATTGCCTTTCTCAATTGCTTACCCAAAGGTGTCCTTGTCCCTGTGTTATCATCATGAATTTTATTGAGCCTTCTAAGGTTTGTATGAATTCCATTACTGAAGGGATCCTCTTGGGCAGGGTTTTCCTTCCTTTTTTTCATAAATGTGAAGGGGAGGATCGAGAAATTACCATGGCATTCATGGATACATGGGATAATGATAGGGTCACCATTCATAATAAGATATATGATGTTGACATAAAATTTCTAGTTGAGTTAACTTGCCAGCCTGCTAAGGGACGATCCATAAGAAGAGAAAAGCATAACTGGGATGCCGAGTTGAAGGATGTAAAATATAAGAATATTTTTAGGAAATATCTTGTGGGGATTCAATGTGATGAGCTTCCTTTTCCTTAGGGAGTTTTTTAAAATCTATAATGGATTTTGTAACAATTGATGACCCAGATAAGGCTATTTGTAGTTTCCATTTTGCTTTCTTCAATCATTTTTGAGATGTGAGTGCAGTTAACATTCCTCAATTTTTATTTAACTCTATTGGCCACACCATAGAGCACTACAAAATGAAGAATGGGTCTAAATTTCCCATTCATCATGGATTTTTCAATGTCTTGTATAAGCATTGACTAATTCATTGTCCTCAAGGCATTATTGTGTCTCCTCCTCCTAAATCCAAGTTGAGCCCCCTAAAACCTAGCTCTTCTAAAACTATGTCGTAATCCTTAGGAACCCCTAGGCTCTCTGGTGAGAAGCAAAAAAATATTGATACTATCCATAAATTAAGGAAGAAACCCAACAATGAATCTCCTGAACCTAAACTTGAGCCTGAGCAGAAACCCATGTGCTCATCTATTTGACTGAAGAAAAAGGTCTAGAAGAAAGAATACTTGATAATTGAGTTAGAGGATGATGAAAAGGATAACCTTGACCAATGCATGCATATTTTTATCATCAATTCTATCATAAAATGCATCTCCCAACTTGCTAATTTGTGTAATGCACTTAACCTGTACTTCTTTAGGAAATCCTTTGGTGACAGTGTGGCCAGTGCTCCTGCTGAAGATATAAAGGTGGTTGATATTCTTGAGGATGTCCCTAGAAAGGGAAAATATGTTGAAATGGATACTTCCAATGACAAAATCCAATAGGTTTTTGTTGAACTTGATGAGGAAGCTTAAGAGTTACTTTCCTATATCGAGGGGTTGCTGGCTGTATTTTTGCTACCTACATCATATGTTTTTTTATTGTTTTTTGGGTCTATTTAAGGGTATCATATTTTATGTCTTGTTGTAGTGGTTGCTTCCTAAGGATAACCTTGGTGGGTTGGTTTTTTATGGATTACATCCTGTTCTAAAATCTTCTGGACTCTTGGATTCTTTAGCCTTTTTGTAATAATGTTTTGGGACCCTGCTAAAACCCGTTCGTAATCTATTTTTTTAACCGATCAAAAAAAATATTATATTTCTTCATGGTTGGGGAAGTGGGATATATATATGTGAGGAGGATGGTGGTATAATATATTCATTCATTCTAGAAACTTAGGTAATTCAAATAGGAACTTGATTTTCTCATTTTTTATGACTTCCCATGTTTGAGTTTCAACAACATTACCAATTGTGCCATTTGTGCTTCATCCCATGACCAATTAGACATGCTACTTCATTATACACCTTGAGGGACCACATTGACCACTTCCCTATGGATCTTGTTGTTAACTCCTTATGAACTTTACCTATAATCCCTATGACTTGCATGAAGAAATTATAAACTTGTCAATAATATCTTTGACTACTAGTGGTCTTCTCAGATTTAGATACTATATCAAAGCATGATCATTGTAATTTTTATCCTATAAAAATACTTCTCATAAAGTTCTAATACATCCTCATCATCATTGTATGGCTCTCTTTTAGTAGCCTTACCCTTCTACTTATCCCTCGAAAGCAACTGTTCCTTGATATTCTCCTCCACTTGGATATCCTTCTCCTGGTCTAAGTGCCTACTTGCCCTAGCCTCATCTCATGCTAGCTTCCTGCTAGGGATATTATCCTCCTAAAATGTTTCTTCCATAAATAATTTCATATGAAGTGGCACATCTATTTTTGATATTGGTTTCAACTCCTAAAAATCTAGAGAGGATGCATATTGACTAGTTTCTCTATTGAGAAACTCCATCCATGGTGTTTTCAATATCTCAAGTCATTCCTAATTCAAATCAATAGGTTGAGTACTGGTTGATTTTACTTGAACTAAATTAGTTGCAATTGCTTATTGAGTGGTTTGAACCCTTAGTTCAACTCTTAGTTTACATCTGGGTAGCTATATGCTTTATTGTATATCTTGAATTTTGCTTGTGCTCATCCATGTCTATATTTACAACAATCTCCATGACATCCTAAGCATATTTATCAAATTTACAATTCATATCGATAATTTCATATGCAAGATCATCTATTATATTTTCATCATATAAATTCTAAGTTATGTTCTATCACTATGTGATTCTCTTGTACCTCATGAAACCCCTATTCAATTTTTTCTATTTGTTGCACTCTATGTGCAACCTTTTCCACATAATGGGTTATTTTTCATAGCCTCTTCACCTTGTTGCACATTGTGTACACTTTCACCCTCTTGTACCATTATAATAGTCTCAACTTGTGTAATTTCACTCCTCTACATAGTCTAACTCCTTTGTGCAACTTTTCCTCCTTGCATAGTTTGGTGTGCATGCAACATGTCCTCTAGGTGGTCCTATTTTCATGCCAATGTATTTTAATGTGTAATGATATTTAGTGGTGGGTGCTTCTAAAAATACTCCTCTACCTATTTCTACTCATTGTACTTGTTAGCTTCTCCTTCAAGGGTATCATATTCATCATCCTTGATTTCTTTTGATGTCTCCATGACTGTTGCTGTTACTACTACTATGATATTATTCCTTGTTCCATGGGTATGCTACATTAGTGTAATTCTCATCCAATAAAAAATATAAATGTTCCCTAGTTATTTCCTTTGAGATATCCCAGTATTTCCAAAGAAGCAGTATTTCCCTGCATATTTACTGTATCCAATAATAGTGTGATAACATGAAATGCAATTGAAAAGTTCTTAGTTATCTGTGTCATGAACCCATGTATTTGCTTAGACAAACATGCAATTTTTTATTCATTAGACACATGGTATGAACCATGTGGGAATATTTGAGGCTCATTGTTAACCAAACAATATTGAAATCACCAGGAACATGGTGCACTTCAACTCCTCTATGGACAAGTGCTATTTATTCAACTCACAACTCTTGTGTGTCAATAGACTAGTTAGTATATTTTCTAACATATTCCCTATATAACATTATTGGCCCATGTAATCTCTCAATTTGTGTTGTCTTGATTCTTTTTTTTCACCTGGTGGTTAGTTGATCTAGGTAGCCCAAACACTCATTACAAATACCTTTTAGAAAATTTAACTCAACACATGTACAACCCAATGTAAATTTTGCTATATCTCATATCTCTAGCATATGCTTTATATGAGGCTTATCAATATTGGGTGCTTGTAGGATATAATGTATATATGCTTGGTAGAATTCCTTCTACAGGTCATATCTAGTAGGGTTATTATGCTACTACATTTGGCACATTTCTCCTATTGGTGGGATCCAAGTAATCTTTGATAAATGGTATTTTATTTGCATATTCTCCTTTCCTCATGTTGAAGATGGGGTCATGTCCCTCTACTACACATCATTTTCTTTCATTCTATGTTCTCATTGGTGGGATTATCATTGATGATTGGTATATGAGTCCTGAAATGTGACCATGACCACAAACTTATACCTTTCTCTCTTGGATCCTAATGATTCCCATGTTTAGAACCTCTTCTAGGAGTTTCTTCTCAGTGTAGTGAATGACTCTATTGTGCATGTCTATGCTTTGTACCATGCTATTGGGATATTATTACATCCCAAATTGAGAGGACACTCTCTTCAACTCAAGGTCTATGTTTCTTTCTATTGAAAAAATAATCAATCGATGTGTCTCCTTTCATAATAAAATCATCAAAATTGTGTGGTTAGAAAACCCTCTTGCATGACTATAAAAGAGGAATATGTAGTTGGCTATAATTGGCATGACAAATAGCTATCCATGGTGCCACCACTACTTCCCTATGTATTCCCATTAACTCCAACTAGACAAAAATCCATAGATTCTCTATGAATAAACAACTTTGGTTGCATTCCCTCAAAATGCACATTTACAACCTCAAATTCTCTTCATATAATTACTTAACTGATATTACTATCAATGCACGAGTCTAACATTACATGCAACTTTTAATCTCTCTCTATTGTGCCAACATGCCAATCCTTCTTTGTGTATAGTCCAAAACCCTTATGCATGGTATACCCTAGGTGAATTATGATAGATATCACTTCTTGGGTGGCCACTATGAATTGCACTAGGATTTGGTGATCAACGACAACACCTTAGAAAACATTCTAGACAATCCTCTTCTTCAATTGAATGACTTACCCTTTAGACTAGACGACAAGAGGACTTACCCTAACACAATTCCTCTAAATAACCTTAATATTCTAGATAACTAATCCTTGTTTCCTAAATCATAGGATCTTTCTCTTAGATGAATAGGCCTTCTTAAACAACACCCTAGTCTTCCTTGATGACTAAACCCATCCCTTATATGAAAAATTTGTATCTCTAGACTATAAGGGTGCTACTTCATATGGCTCTATTACACTTACCAATGGCTAAGTTGCTAAGTATGGCTAGCCCTCTACCTAATATAACCCAAGTAGTATCTAATGACTAGGAAACTCATCCAAATGATCCACTTTCACCATATGATATGCTAATTTTGTAATAAATTGATCAATTCACTAGTTGTAATAACCCAACCTAGCTCATTGGTTCAAAGGTTAATGTTTTTGAATCAAATTTAATTGGTTCACCCAATATTTAATTAGTACGAGGTATAAACAACCAATTTTGGGTTAAGGTCACTACAAATGAACTCCAAGTGGATGAGATTGACCATATCCTATAGATGGTGTCATTTAGTGGTTCCTTCATTCTCACTATCTAACTTGGTATAAGGTTATGGAACCATGGCTTGAGGTTATCCTCTAAGGCCCATAATACTTAGATGGGGATGCTTAATTACCTTACCCTATCTTAGTCTTATCAAGTGGGGTTTATTTAGTGTATATGGTTAGTGCTTAGTCATTTTACATTACTATGAAGCCAACTAAGACCCTGGTTTCACTTGCCAAATTATTAATAACGATAAGTTATCCCATACCAACTATCATGGATTTATCTAGCTTAGTTTTATGCTAGTTTTTATCCTATTCATAAATTGCTCAAGGAACCATCACTGTACTACTCACTCAATATTCTAGAGAGATATCCCATACCACCTCTCCTTACCTACTCATCTTGACCTATCTCATCAGAAATAATCATTCTCGAATCACAGTTGATTACTTTCACGTAATCCAACTAGTATTGGATCATTTAAACTTTTTGATTATTCACCTTCCCGTGATTCAACAGTAATTACATAAGTTCCAATGTCAAAAGGCTTCTAATATCCTCTAGACTTAGGCTCACTTTATTTTATTCCCAACCTAGATTCTTTAATTCTTAGAATTATTTTGATTCTTTTAATGATATTCCCTTGTTCAAAGTCTTAATTAGAGATATCTCAAGTTTTTGTTTATAAAAGTTTATATTTCCATTTAAAAAGAGAAGCAGAAGTAACATATTCTATTCATGTTCTTTTTCAAAAAAAAAAACTTCACATTAGATATAAATAAAAAAAAAATAAAAAAGTTCTTTATCATTTTTTACTATTAACTAAGTTTAATAAATGTAATCCTCTAAAAGGTAAAAAATGAAACATAACCTTATTCAAATTCAATTTTACCTTAAATATAATTAAAAAAAAAATATAAGATTCTTAAACTCTTTCACCAAAGATGGTAAAAGAACATTAATTAATATTATTATCAAAATACTATACTAAAAAGAAAAAGTATTCCTTTTAGTAAATAAGATAATCAGTGGCTCAAAGAACACTTAAGGAGAAATAATTCAGAACACTTAAGGAGAAATAATTCAATAGGTATCGGTAACCAAAAAAAGGTACTTATCCAATCATAATAAAGTGAATAAAGATCTTAATTATTTGATTAACAATCACTATACCATAAATCTTGATTACAATACAAATTTCATCGTTCCTTCTTTACCAATATTTAGAGAAGAATAAAAATGAAATAAACAATAACTGGTTGGATACACCAATAATTTCAATATAAGATAAAAGTTGGCTCCACTGTTATCCAAAGCTGGGTATTCCTCATGTTGACTAGTAGATCAAGGTTATAATTTGAAAGGGATCAGAGTGGCTCACGTATGAATAATGTATTTAATGAAACTATAACTCACTCATTCATCCAATAATAATGAGTAAAAATTCAATGCTAATCTCTATGATTGTAAAGGACTTTAAAAAGAGCAAATAAAATGTTAATAGTGTTTATAAAAACCACTATCATAAAGTCCCTAATTTATAAACATGAGCTAGAATTAAATTCAACTTTGATGGTTCAAATCCCTTAATAAACTGGTAAAACATATTCACAATAGGTTAAACTAGATTTAATATAATTAAACATAAGGTTTAATGACTTAATCAAAGAGAAAATTTAACCATCGCTTTAACCATCGTAAGAAAGTGTAAAATAAGGATAACACTTGGCATTATCTTGGACAAAAATAAATATTTCTAAAAGACAAAGGCAAACACCAAAGACACAACACTATTCACTGGTGAAATTTGATTAATAAAGGAGACATCTTTTTATTTATAATTTAATTTAATTTTGTAGAGCGGTTGTCACAAACATAATTATCAAAAACTCTCATTTTTCATAAAATGTATAAAAAAAACAAGGAGACGACATAGGCGGTAATTCTAGCCTACTCTATTCGTCTTTTCTTGGTAGACATATAGTTTATTTAGAAGATGATTCATACAACACCCAAAGTGGATTGGTTAAACATAGCACATCATACTTTCAGTAGTTTTAACACAATATACCTAAAGGCTAATATATATATTATATTACATACTGTGGGAGATTTAAAAAATACATATCCAATCCATGTAGATTTCCAATATAATTTGAGTGACCTACTCAACATTCCTAGGAAAAATTTGTTCAAGCATAACCGTAGTAAAAGTCACTTATAACATATCCACAACAACAACTTACTTAGCATATCAAAATTCATTCACTCAAAATAAGCTACAACAATTTCATAGCAGGTTATCCACAACGTAGTCTCAACATCTAGGATGGCTATACTTAACTCCATAATAGACAAAATTCATTAGTTAGAAATATTATATAACCAAGAACAACATAAAAACATGAAAAAATCCTATCTTCTAGATGGAGGGATCACTTTCTACCTTCTAGGAATAGTTAATTAGGAGATAAGCTTGTAACAGATTAACAAGCTAACATAGTGTCTCTTCACATGTTTACGCTATACTTCACAAACAACTGATATAAAATATAGAGAGACATACCACACAATTTTTTTGAAATATTAATCCAAAACGAAATAGAAAATAAAAGAACTTAACTATAGCACATATCAATAACAATATATATATATATATATAGGTAGTCAATTTAGATTCAATTATTTCCATATGAACTAACCTATGATTCCTTTGACTTGGATTTACCAAAATTTATTTCTTTATCCTCCTTCGTTAATTGTTATACTCTATCTGTTTCCCCCTTTTGCTTCCAAAATTCCCTCTTAAAAAGAGATTACTGAAGGAAATTTTTAAGCAAGTGTTCAACATGCAAACAACCAGCTCATACCTCTGCACAAGGGGATATAGTCTAACATTGTGAAATGGAAAACCATATTAAGCGGAAGGGGGTTTATTATTATTTCATTCTTATATTTATAAATTATTTTATACTTTATTTTTATTTTATTTATTGTTTATTTATATATATATTATTTTATTTATTTTATTATTATTATTTTATATTTAATGTTAATCAAATAAATGTAAGAATACAAATCTTACTAGAATGCAATTTTAAATCAAACATATATATAGGTATAGATATGCCTCCAATATTTTTTTCCTATACAAACAATCTAATAGTAACAAAAATAGTCATCTACCTATTAGGAATAACTCCCATGCCTTCATGGCATTTTCCTTGTCGTTGGAGGATTTTAGAAAAGCAAACAATCATTCATATACAAACATGCATTCATAATGCAGCTATATGGATCCACATGAGTGTATCCATAAGGGCTTCAATGTACCCTTGAGCCACTGGTGAATGCTTCACTGCCAAGGCTCTTTTCCCCTTTAGTTAATAGAAAACACTTCACCATAGGTGAAAATTTTCACCCACCATCATTTCTGATTTTAACTTCCAAGGACCTGCACTTGCAACACAAAATTCATTAGCACTACCAAGTCCAAAATATCAAAGCATAAGATAAATGATTTGATCATAAAACATTTATAATAGCAATAAAAAATATTTATTTTGGGGAGGGTTGTAACATTCTCCCCCTTTAAAGTAAACACAATCCCTTGTGTTTTCAGTGTAAAATTTTGTAATTTTTAAAATGCATACATATTTATTAAAAAAGAAAAGGGAATTGTTCCTTTATATCATTTGCATTTTCTCAAGTGGCATTTGTTTTAGAGTATTGGTACCATTGGAACGTATATTGCTTTATTTGTTTTTCTTAAAATTTGTATCCTAAAACCCAGTATCTGAACAAAATGAACCTCAATATTTAGGGGATCTATCATATGTAAACTTGAGATATTCTATATATGAGATGGATCAACAATGTATTTTCAGAGGGATACATGGAAAGTATCATAGATTTTTGACAAGTTGGGTGGTAAATCAAGTTTATAGGCAATGCGACTGATTTTGCCTATGATTTAAAATGGATATAAAAATTTGGGGTTTAGTTTGATGGATTAAATAGAGCTCTTGTTAGGTCTCATCCTTAATAAGACTTTATATCCCATAGAGAATTCCCTCGATGTCATCTTTAGGTTTGCATAAATTCTCTCACATTTTTGCCCTACTTGGGTGTGCATAGTAAGAAGTACAATGAACCTCTTTTAGAATATCATACCTTAATCCACTTGCATCTAGAATAACCAATCTATCCCTAAAATACAATAGACCATCATTGATTAAAAAATATTTATCCTTGTCAACTTCAAACTCAACCTATGCCTGACATTTATCATAGTAGTCATCCCTTTGTTGATGCTTTTTAACTTGATTAATAAAGTCATAGTGGCATTGAGACATAGTAGTTATGTACCTTCTTCTACTCAAGGCATTTGCTATGTTATTTTCTAATGAGTGATTATTTTGCATATATTTTTGTAGCAAGTTGTCTCATTTTTATATTTAATTTGTGATTATAATATATTTTAAGTAAGCTATTTCTGCTTATTTCTGTGATTAATTAGTTAAAAGGTTAATGCAGTTAATCTAACAAATGTGTGCGTACATGTAAAATACATCCAAGTTATGAGTGATTATGTAGGAAAGTATTGAAGGATGTTTCGCAGGTGCATGATGTAGCAGTACAAGCTTTGGGATATACCTCGAATAAGAGAAGATGGAAGTAAGGACAAAGGGTTAAGGAAGCCCTAAGTAGGGTGATAGAATAGTGGCTAGAGACTGTTATAGAATATGGTAGCTAAAGTATATTACGAAAGACAATTACTAAAGTATGTTTCAAAAGGTAGCTACTGAAGACTATTATTGAAGAGAAATTTCACCAAGTTACTAAAGAAAGTTGACCAAGTCAGTTGATCGATACTGCATGCCACATGAGTGATAATTGTATAATTTGAATATTGTTAGGATGATTATATTATAATGCAATATTGTTATGTCCTTACCATTATTTAAGAGGCATTTAGTTATGTGTTATATCTTATGAAATGTCTAAGTTAGTATTATGTTGCTATGTTAGCTAATAAAGTGCCACTTGGACCACTTAAGTTGTTTACAGAGTCCAAGTAGAATTAGGAATTGTGTTAGTTTGGATTATTCTCGTTAGTGCATAGTTGTCGCATTATCAAGTCCATAAATACACATGGAAAAATACATGGAAGAATATTACTTAGAATTGTCCAAGTCACAATATATATTACATAGGGAGACCTTTAAAAAGGTGTAATATCTAATAGTCTAATGCTAAATAATCTAAGGAAGAAATATCGAATGTTCAATATTTTTGTACAATTTTTGAAGAATTACGCCAGCATGTACGTTTGAATTTCTAGAAATAAAAGTAGCACTTCATTCTTCACATATAGTAACTATATAATTTATATTTACTAATTGATTTCTTTTATGTAGTTGTAATTGTAATTGTCTTGCATTCATAGAATAGAGTAATGTTAGTAGTAGTTATGCATCTTAGTTACTGAGATAAAGTAGTTTAGGGGAGAAAGACTTACATTATCCTCTAGGAGCCAAGGCCCAATACTATAGTCAGTCCCCAATATCTCACCCCTACAATAGGTTAGAAATAGTTAATTAACCTTAGAATATAAAATAAATTAAATTACATTTTCATAAAATATAAAGTCAAAATAGATAATTAAAACTAACTACATGAGGATCCTCAACAATAGATCAACTCAACAATAGATTAAATCATCAATGGGTAATTATTACATTTACTGCACAAATCATAAATTGCATTTTATATTTATTCTTGCACAATTTAATTTTTGTTTATTATTTTTTTGTAAAACTGAAACTAAAAGAGATCTAAATTAAGCTTAGAATTGATCCCCATGGTACAATATATATTGGATTCCTACTCTTTAAATCTAACCTTGATTACCCTTGGATTGATAAAATTAATTATGTGCTATTACAGCCAATCATTTTGGCATCTTTTTCGGGGAGAGTAGCACTGTAGTGGTTAATCAAAAAAGTTATTTGGCAGTGCAAAAATGTGAGGCTTACTTGTATGTGGAAAGAGGTACGTATGAGTCCTTGGTGTGCATATGAGCCATAGTGGAATGAGATGATCCCAACAAGCCCCTTAGTTCGACGTTTCTAGGTTCATTTCTCTTGAGGAACCAGTTCTACTATTTTCTTAATTAAAATTTTATTTCCTACAAATTTTAATTTTTGCAAATTTTCCAACTTTGGGTGATTATTATTGTTTAGTTTCACTTAGGACCTGTGAGAAAAATAGGAAGTAAATATGGCTGAGTGGTATAGTCATAGTGAAACATCCATGAATATTTAGGACCTGTAAGTAGTAGAAAGTAGGTATGGTTGAGTGACACAACCATAGTGAAACCCTCCTAAATAAACAAACAAACAGTAATAGTTTAACCTTTTATTTCTAGTTAATTTTACTTTTCCAACAATATTTTCTTTTAATGCTAATGTGCTAAGATTGAATGTATAAAGATTTGTAGGAACACAAATCACACCTAATTTAGCAAAACATTAAGATTATTAAATTTTACTTTTTCAACAATATTTCATATTACTCCTAGTATGCTAAGATTGGTTGTATAAAGATTCGTAGGAACATGAGTCACACTCAATTTTAGCAAAACATTAGGATTTTTGTGAAATTTTATTTCAAAATTTTCATGTTGTATTAAGGATAGTTATAAATTCATTTTTTGTGATTTGTATCTAAACTTGACAATAGTAGGATTAAAATAGAAACTCAAAATCAAAACCCAAACCAAAGAGAGAGAAAAGAGAATAAAATATAAGTTACTAGATGGTGGAAAATAGTCTGAATCAGTCTGCACTTATAGACCTTAGAGAACTACTAATAAAACAAGAAGTTAACCTTCTTTTTGAACAAGGAAATAGAATATCTAGTAAGGAGTGGGAGTGTCTGTATGAACGCATTGACATTATCAAAGAAAAATCAGACGAGCCAAAGGAAATTAAAAGAATTGACATAGCAAGAACTCTAGGGCTGAACTACCATTCATCTTATCTATATCTTGGAAAGAGTTGCGAGCGTTGGATTTACGATAGAAGAGCAACAATAAATCCAACAATTTACCCTTGGAATCAATATTTTGAAGACTCCCTCATCATTCACAACTTCCTTGTAGAAATAGAAAAGAGAGAAGTAGCCCTAGAATATAGCAAGAAATATCACAAAATACCTAGAGCTATGCGCTTTAGGGAGTTGTGTCAAGATTTATGCTGTGAGTTACAATTTGGAAATATTTACCCCATTCCAACAGAAGCTTTTCTTGTTTAATTTATTCAATTAGTGATAAACCATTTTAATTTTAAAGAGAAACACTTCATAACACTCGAACAAATTGATCCAATCAACTATATTCATAAACTATTTAAGAAATATTAGACATGTTGCAAAAACAAGAGTTTAGAAAATTCATAAGCAGACCTAGAGACTCTAGGGGAATGTTTATAAAGATTAGTAAATCATAAGGAAATTTCTAGAGAGACTTTAGTAGGTAGCCTGGAATTTATAAGTTAGAAGTATTTGAAACAAAAACATCAACCAATCAAGCTAAAATCATAGAACAAGATCTCAGATCATATTTATTATCGAAACTAGAATTTAAAAATCACATAGATCCTTATATTTTTATTGAATCCATACCTGGTCCAATTTTTGAAATCTTACATTCAGTTATGGCTAACCAACAAAGTGGGCAAGGATAAGTAGAAGAAAACCAAAGGGGGATGGACAAAGACAAAATAGAGACCAAAGAAGAAATGGGTAAACAAAGGTATTTGCCTTCCCAATATTACACACATATGGGAAAGCAAGAGAACCTAAGTCAGTCTCTGTTTCAGTATTTCCCATCTTCCATGGGAAACCACACGAAGATCCAAATGATTTTCTTTTCAAATTTGAAGTGGTGTGCCAAGCTTACTTTTACACCACCGATGAACAAAAGCTAAGTTTGTTTCCCTCTACTCTTAAAGATGCAACTTTAAGATGGTTTATGGGTCTAGAATAAAATATTTGTAATCAATGGGATGTAGAACATGGATTAAAAGAGCTATTCCTTGAACAATATCAAGATTACTATAGAGTTAGGGATAAGAAAGCTGAGCTATTTTGAATGAATAAAAAAGAAGAAGAATATTTGGATGATTATCTTGAGATATTTCTATTTGTTGGATCTAGAGTAAATATAGACCTTGATGAAGAAATCTTAAAAGAACTCTTTTTAAAAGGACTAAAAGAAGATTTCCTTGAGGTTCTGAACCTTATGGTAAAATGATATATCCATCTTATGGTGTTTGAAGAGATTGTAAACCTTTGCATAAACTATTCAAGAAATAAACCTCTAAGAAGTAATAAGTATACATCTACAGGAGTGACGAGAGCAAAAATTGGAAACATGTTGGAAGGTTTAAAAATTGATTTGTTAAGTACCTTGACTACATCTTTGGATTTAATGAATAGAAAACCAAAAGAATAGAACAGTGAAAAAATCTACTATCATAGGTGTAGGAAAAAACACAACTTGAGAGAATGTCCTCTCAACATTACAAATGTTTCCAACATTGCTACTTGTAAAATTTGTGATAAGAATCACAAAACTGAAAAACTGCAAATATATTTTCACTGTTAAAGTTGCCATAAAAGAACCTAAAGTTGAAGAGGTAGAAGAAGTTTATTTTGTAGCTCAAATATGGAATGGTCCATTCAAAGGACCACTAAATTGGTCAAACCCTAGTTATTCCAACTCACAAAGGCCTAATCAATGGTCCAATGCACCAAATTAGACAGATTAGAACTCTTATTCAAACAATCAAGACTGGAAAATAACCCCATGGGCCCACTTTATGGCCAATACCTATGGAAATCCACCTCCATGAAATCAAGGGATGTTAAGTCAAAACAATTGGAATACTAATGGCCAATATAACTAGGGAGGATCTAGTTGGTCTCAAAATTTATCATAGTAACAAAACTTTCAAAACCAATTTAAGGGACAAGCCCCTCAAAATACACCTCAAAATAGACTTCTTCAACCTCCATTTAATAATAATAATACTCCTAAGAAACCTCCTCTTCCAGCTCAACCAGTCCCTAATCCTAACAACAACAAGAATATTCAACAAGCCTATGAAACTAGTGAGACGTGTTCAATATCTATAGCTTGTCAAAAAATTCAATTGATATCAGGAAAGTATTGGAAAAAAATGTAACTCTCACAGAGCTTGATAACCCCATTGAAGAATTTTTTAGAAAGGAGGATAAAAATGAAAAGGAAATAGAAACTTTTCTAGAAAACATTCCAACAAAATAGCAAGAGATCCAATTTCCTCAAAGGAAGGAAGTGGAGGTACTATTTCCTCAAAGATTGACAATACCAAAAGAACCATCTAAGCCAACCTTTAACTTCCTTAAATATTTAGAAAATGTTACTATCAAGATCCCTTTATTATAGGCTATCAAGGATATACACATCTATTCCAAGCTCATTAAAAGCATATGTACAAATTCAGGAAGGAAAAAGAGAAACGAAGCTTAAACCATTCAAGTCATTAAACAATTGCCTGAGATAATAACGGGAGGTAGATCATTACCAAAATACACAGATCCTGGAATACCTATACTCATAGTACACATTAGTGACATAGCCTTGCAAAATGTTTTGGTCGATTTAGGATCCTCTATTAATGTCATGACTAAAGAAACAATAGAATATTTAGGGATACATAATTTACAATCAATTTCTATTGTACTCCAACTCACAGATAGGTCTACTATCAAACCAAAAGAAAAATTAGAAGACGTTATAGTCTCTGCAAGTTCATGGGAATATCCTATAGACTTTATAGTCTTACAACCCAAGAAAAATTTAGGGGAACATCCCTTAATTCTAGAGGGTGCCCATGACTTGCAATAGCTAATGCTTACATTAGCTATAGATCGGGAAATATGACAATTTATGATGGCAAGAATACTAAAGACCTTAGCCTATTCCATGAATAAACAATAGAGGATGAATTTCCAAAGTAATTATGGTATGATTTCCTTCATGATTTTGATGAAATCCAAACCTTATCAATCAATGTTCTGAGCAAACATCTTCAACAAGAGGTTGAGGGACCATTACCATTACTATTAGGAAATCAAAAAGAAGATCAAGGTCAAGACAATGGTTGTTCATATGAATCTACTATGGCTATTAATGAGGCAAGCACAAGTCAGTCTCAATAAATGATACCTATTGAGGTGCGATTTTGTCAAGTCACAAAAGCACTCAACAACTTAGAACTTTAAGTTCTCTCTTTTAAAGAATATATATATATATATATATATATATATATATATATATATATATATATATATATATATATATATATATATCTCCAAGGTTCTTGTATTCAATGTTTTATGCATAAACTCATATAAGTGCTAAGAATAAAACTCTAGGGTCTTGCAAGTGTTGTTAACAAGGGGCCTAGGATCATGTAAATGATTTCGAATCCATCATGTGGAGTATGTCTTTGATATCAATTCAAAAAAATAAATTTCGTTTTATGATCTTAGGTTAAAGTATACCAAATTTTATTTCCTCTCTTCAATTTAATGTCTCAAAATGCTTTAAATGAAATTAGCATAAAAAGAATCTAGCATTTTGTATTAAATTTCAATTTAACTTTAATAAAGATCAAAGTAAATGAAATTTTATAAATTTAATAAACCTTTGGAATATAATAAATTTATAATAAATTCATTTCCCAAATGTTTATTTGATAAAACAATTATTTATTCAAACACCCTTATGAAATTATAAATCAAACCCAGAAGAGGTGAATAAATGAAATAATGTCTTGCCCAATTTATAAGGTTCCAAAACCTTGTCAATGCTAAAATCTTAGGGCTTAATATGAAACTAATCTATAAACTTTGGATTTTATGATAAAATAAAGTTTATAAATTAGATTTGCTTATAATATTTATATTTTGAAATATTTATGAAATTAAATATTCAAAAGAGTAAATGTGATCTTTGATTTGAAATTTGGACTTATGAAACAAATAGAAATATATTATAAATCAAATCCAAATTGAATTTTAGAGATATCAATCCTAGTTCCTCAACCTTATGAAATTAAGATGAGGAATATAATATCCATTTATCCCTTCTTAAATTTATTAATTCAAATATAAATTGATGTAATATTTGAATAATAAATTTAATTTATAACTTAACCATATAATTTCACTTTATAAAAAATTATGCTAGGTTATAATATATAGTTTTCAGAATGAAATAATAAAAATAAATAAAAGAATTTAAACTTTAGAAATTAACTTAATGTCTCGAACAAAATCCATAGATCATATTTCCATCTACAGAATTCTAAAACCAATCCAATGTTCACCAGTATTCACAAAATGAAATCAAATGAATTGGTGCAATCTTCTAAGGTATACAAACTATTAAGAAATTGTAATAAACATTTTATTAATTCCAAATATAGTCCATGCACAAATCTTGATCCAAAATGCTTAAAACAATTTATAAAATATTACAATAATTTCCATTGTTCTGCAAATGGCTTTCTCCATTTTCCTCCAATGAATGTGTAGCTTTTCTCCTTCCAATCATTCCTCTCCTTCTATGTATAAAATGTCCGACCTTTTCCATGAATCTCAATGATTTATTTATAATTTGAAAAGTTTAGTTATTTTGTTTCTTCATCGGGAACAAATTTTATAACTATCTTCTTCAAACCCTTGCCCTTGTATTACCTGTATAATGAAACAATAATCATAATATCAAAACAAAACCAAACTTTACTTTCTCGTAACTTTCCTTTTTTTCAAAAGTATTTCAAAGTTCTCATATTGCTAAACTAACCTGCTATTTTTTGGTGAAACTGACATCTGGAATCTTGCAAGTTTGGTATCATTAGAAAAAAAAATCTATATATTTTTACCAAGTTTTGAATGAGATCAAATAGAGTTTTCTACCTCAAGATATGTCCATTTCAATTTTCCATTAATTTTAGGGTTAACCCTAAAATAAAATTTAATTATTTAAATGAAAATTAATCATTTAAACCTTTGAAAATAATTTTAATCAAATTATTTGATTCGAAATAATGCAATTAATATGCAAATAATAAAAACATTCAATTTTCAAGAATTGCAACTACATTCAAACCTTCAAAATGCAAATATGTCAGCAATTCCAAAGTGAAAGGAAATTTTCCAAGACCTTGATGTGAGCAAAATTGGATAAACAAAAATCCCTCGAGATTACAAAATTTAAGGTGGGTCTCCAATTTTGGGGTTGTTGTGAAGGACGTCACAACATTATGATACCATATGACTATTATTTAAATATTCTTGAACATGAGATAATGGGGATAGATGTAAACATGGAAAAATGCAAGCAAATAGATATCACACCAGAAAGAACCTTGAATATCAGTGATGAGCTCACAAGAATACAAAAATCATAATTAATAGACGTGCTTAAGGAATATCAATCAACATTTGCATGGAACTATGAGGATATGAAAGGTATACATCCAAATGTTTGTACCCATCACATTTTTATCCAAGAAGGATGTTATCTAGTAAGACAAACCCAAAGAAGATTGAATCCAACTATGAAAGACGTGGTTCAGGAGGAAATCATTAAACTATTGAAGGCAAGATTTATATATCCAATTTATGATAGTCAATGGGTGTCACCTCTTGTGATAGTCCCTAAAAAAATAGAAAATGGAGGATTTGTGTGGACTATAGGGAATTAAACAAAATAACAAAGGACTATTTTCCCTTGACATTCATTGATCAAGTTATTGATACCTTGTCTGGGAAGAAATATTTTTACTTTTTGGATGGGTTTAGTGGCTATAATCAAGTTTCCATAGCTGAGGAAGATCAGGAAAATACAACCTTCACATGTCTAGTAGGCACCTATGCTTATAAAGTCTTACCTTTCGGATTATGCAATGCACTTGCCACTTTTCAAAGAGTTGTTTTAGCTATATTTACTAATTTAATAAATGAATGTGTATAAGTCTATATGGATGACTTCATAGTCTATGGTAATACCTTTAAAGAAACCTTGTCAAGCTTACAAAGAGTTTTGGTTAGATGCCAAGAGCAAAATCTCTCTTTGAGTCATGAAAAGTATTTCATGATGATGGGAGGGGGCATTTTTCTAGGACTTTATATATCAGAAGAGGGTGTTAAAGTAGATCCTAAAAAAGTACAAATTATTCAATCCCTTCAACCTCCAAAAACATAAACAAAGGTGAGAATTTTCTTAGGACATGCAGGATACTACTGTAGATTCATTAAAGAATTTAGTAAAATTACTGCTCCCATGGTTAAGCTCTTAACTAAAGAAAGTGAATTCAATTGGATAGAAGCATGTCAAGAAGTATTTGAAGTTATAAAAGATAAATTGATTACTGCTCCAATCCCGAGAGGACCAAATTGGAAATTACCATTCCACACACATTGCGATGCTTTTGATTATGCAATATGGGTAATATTGCAACAAGTTGAGAATAAAATACCTTATGCTATCTATTATGTAAGTAAAAAATTACATGGATCTGAGCTTAATTACACTATTACTGAAAAAGAATTTTTAGCTATAGTCCATGCCATAAATAAATTTAAACATTACATAATAGGGTATGAAGTACGTGTTCACACTGCCTTTGGTAGGAGGAAGGAGGAGGGGCTCTGCAGGTGACTTCCTATGGAAGTCCTGTTCCACTTTCCTGCATCCCTTCCTCGACCCTATCCCAGGTCCTTGATCCTTTTCCAGTTTCCTTGGCACCTCCTTTTCCCATCCTTTTAGGCTGGAAGGTGTTGTAGATGATCTCCTTTTGGGGGGGAGATTATTGTTCCATTATTATGCCTCTTTCCTTGCCCTACGGTGGGAAAACTTGTGTTCCACATTTGCTCCACTGTCCTGCCTTTTCCTCTGGTGTCTGGGTTCTGGGTTGGGGTTAGGATTTTTTTCTTGGGACTCTTCCTGGGTTTTCTCAGGTTGTTTTTGGAAGTCTTCTTGACATCTGCTCATTGAGGATCTTCAGTGGTGAATGGTTGGGTCTGAGGAATTATGGCTTCTTGAGTAGTTTTGCACAACATCCTTTTGGTCATAGGAGGGACCACATGCTTGATACTGTGACTCTACTCTTTGGATTCGAGGTGGTGGGTCTTGTAGGATTTTAGTTTCTTTCATGGCTTTGCAGCCTCTAGTCTTTTTGCTACTGAATCCTTGCAGGTTCTCCTCCTTGTTTCCTTGAAGCTACTTTTGGCAGGTCTGAGGAATTCTGGCTTCATGAGCAGTTTTGCACAACATATTTTTGGGTTTTAAGGGTTTCCCATGTGCTTTCTACTATGACTCTGCTCTTTGGGTTTGAGGTGGTGGTTCCTACAAGATTTTAGTTCCTTTCATGGCTGGTAGGGGCCTCTATTTTTCTTGTCACTAATTCCTTGTGGGACTTCCTCTTTTGTGGCCCTGAAGTTGTTGAAGGTTGTCTAGGATGCATGGCTACTATTTTCTATTTTGTGCTTTAACGCCTACAGTCATGCATCTTTGGGACTCCTTTCTCTTGAATTTATGTGGCACTTTCTCGTCCTTTCCTTCAAAAGTGTTGTTCTGCTACTGTTGCTTCCTTTGTTGGGTAGGTGTTCTCGAAGGCTTTCTTTTCTGCTAAAGGACCTTATGGCCTGGGGTGTTCCTTTGCTGCTGAACCACTACAATTTCAATTTATAGGATTTTATTCCTTCTATGTTTTTGCTAGGGCTCCCCTATGTGGGATGCTTGTTTTCCTTCAGTTCTCTATTTCCCAAGGGTGGTTTCTGGTTTTCCCGCCCTTGGGTTGTTTCAATTTTTAAATTTATGGCTTTGTTTATTTTATCACCTTTGGGAAAGGTTCAAATTGTCATTTAGTGGTTGGGGCGGTCTAGCACTTTCTCCCACCCTTTGTGAGCTTCAAAATCTTGTTTGATGCCTTTTGATTCAAATTTGGTTTCTAGCGGGCCTTCCCTTCCTGCCCATTTTTCCTTTGGCACAATGGAAGATGTTTTCCTCTGGCGCAAAGGAAAGTGCCTTCCTCTGGTGCAAAGGATGGCACCTTCCTTTTTGGTCCTATTGTGTGCTCCTTATTTGTTCCTTTTGGTTGTCCTTGCCTTGATTTAATCTGATGTACTTTGATGCAATATGTTCCATTGTAATCAGGTTTTGGGATCCTTGACAAAAACCCACTTTTAATCTACCAAAAAAAAAAAGTATGTGTTCACACTGATCACTTTGCCATTAAGTAATTAAAAAAAAAAACAATAGTAGGAGGTAGAGTGGTTATATGGCTTCTTTTGCTACAAGAGTTTAATGTCATAATCATAGATTAGGTAGGAAAATATAACATTATTGCATATCACTATCTCGTATGCAAATATTTTATGATGATGAGTTAATTCCTGATAATTTCCTAGACAAACATTTATTTGATCTTTCTATTTTTACTCCTTGGTATGCTGATATTGTAAATTACTTAGTAATAGGAAGAATACCTCAAAACTATACATCACATAAGTGTAGAAAAATAGTATGTCAAAGCACTCCTTATATATGGATTCATGGAGTCTTGTTTAGAAGATGTCTCAACCAAGTAATTAGGATATGTGTGCAAGAAGAGGATGTATATGACATCATTCAAGCAACACATGAAGAACCCTGTGGAGACCACTATGCCATCAAAAGGATAGTTAGTAAGATACTTCAAACTAGTTGCTTTTGGCCAACCATGCATAGAGATGCCCATAAATTTGTTGATATTTGTGATGCTTGTCAAAGAGCTAGCAAGACTACCCCTTCAATGGATATGCATTTGGTTCCGTAAATAATATTTGAACCATTTGAGAAAAATGGGGAATTGAATTTTTTGGACCAATAGACCCTCCAAGTGAAGGTAATAAACACATACTTGTGTGTACATATTATATGTTATTAAGTGGGCTAAAGTTAAAGCTTTACCACGAGCACAAGCTGAACCAGTAGATGATTTCCTTTATGAAAACACTATGCAATGCTTTGGAGCACCTAGAGAATTAGTTTCAGATCATGGAACCCAATTTCTATCCAAAGTAATTGAGCACTTTATTGACATATATCAAATAAAATATAGGAAAACATCACCATAGCACCCTCAAGCCAATGGACAAGTAGAAGTTACAAATAGAGAACTTGAAAAAATCATTACAGAAAGTAACTATTAATAGGGGTGATTGGGTTGAGAGATTGAAAGAAGTTGTATGGGCATACAACACAACTTGGAAAACTACCACAAGATTATCACCTTATGAAATGGTCTACGAAAACTCTTTGCACAATGGTACAAAATTGACATGAATTTGGATAAAGCACATAAAGCTAGATTGGAAAAGTTAAACATTCTAGATGAAAGGAGATTAGAGGTATCACATAGAATTGAAATAACCCAACAAAAATGAAAGAAATGACATGAAAAACACATTGTACCACGTACATTTCAATAAGGAGATTGGGCCTTGTTGTTTGAATCTCATTACCAAGACTTTCAGGGTAAAATGAGGACAAGATGGCTAGGACCCTATGAAATTAAAGAGATATTCATAAATGGTACAGTCAAGCTTAAGCCTATATATGATTCAACAAGGAAACTACTAGTAAATGATCATAGGCTTAAAATTTACAAGAAGTCATTATCTAAGGAAAAATTCATACACCACCTTAATCAGCAAGCCAATTTGTAGTACATAGGTGAACTGCAATCAACCACTATTGAATAATAAATTCTCTCTCACATTAAAAAAAAATATTATGCTTCCTTTGTTTCATCATGAAGTTTCTATATTTGCAGTATTTCTATCTTATTTTCATCAATTTTTAGTCTCAATGTTTCAAAAATAGCCCAAGAGGATATTTCTTTAAAAGAACTTGTAGGAAAATGGCTATCATATGTTGCATAATACCTTGTTTTCTAGATAAAATCTAGGTGTTTTTTAATTACTCAAACAACACTAGTGTTGTGAGAAAATTTTCATTGAAATTCAAAAAATATTTTGATGTTGTAACTTATTCCTAGTCAATCAAACTTTTATTGGACTACACATATTTGAACATATAAAAATATTGTGATATTTGGAGAGATTAACTCATGAGTTACTATTTCCATAAAGTGAACAATTTACCTTGCTTATCCATCTATGCGCATGGTCTAGAGTACTAATGAAAAAGGCAAAAGGACAAGCTCACACTTCATTATTCAAACAAAAATCCCTTGCTCCTCATCTAATTGAGCAAGTATCCCAAAAATATATTCTTACTTCCTCTAAAAATAAGCAAGAATCCCAAAATAAATAACAATCCCTTTCTTCCTCTCAAAATGAGCAAGTATCCCCCCCAAAAAAAAGAGTCAAAATAAGGGTAAAAGAGCTTGAATCCTTGGAATTATTAGTATCTCGAAAACCATGGGGTGATCCTCATTACATCAATGGGTTGAAAGAAATCCGCTTGGAAATAAGGTATCTTTACGCAAGTAGCACTAAGTCTGGACAAGACCTATGGATGCTCACTGATAAGAGAGCTTGTTGGCATAAGTGATCTTTATTTTCTCAATCCTTACTCATAAAGGGAAATTAATACTCACTGCACACATAGTTGGTCCTTTAGAAGTTTGAAAACATTAGGATAATTTTAACACCATATTGATTTGTGAAATAAATAGATAAATTTGTTTAAAGTCACTAGGATGTTTGAAGTCTTTGAGAAATAACTCTAGAATATCATAAGCAGGTAAAAGTCAAAAGCAATTTTTTATGGAAGTACCATAGTTCATTTTATCCTACAAAAATGTGGCTTGTATCTCTTAGCAAAAGCCATCATAAATCAGAGTATCTATTTCATTTTTTAAGTGATTGAAAATATTCTAATCCTTTGATAGAAATCTATTTTTGCATACATTGATGACTGATCTCAAGCTTTATAATCATTATTTTTCTTTCACTTGGATACTCCTTAATGAAATTTAGGAAGCACAATCACAAAAATTATAATAAACCCCCATCAATAACACTCATTATTATACCATTCACCAATATGAATAAAACACCCTTCATATTGTTTTGGCTATATAGCCAAAATTACAGTTTGGGGGGGGGAGGTAAACAGAGGCATACAAAATTCACAATACAGTTTGGGGGGAAGAAACAGGTAAAGTATTTTCTCAACTTTAACAACTAAAGTTTTCGTAGATGTCTTTTGTAGGTATCTTCTGTAGACATATTTCATAGATGTCTTCTGTATAAGTCTTTCGTAGAGGTCTTTTGTAGGTGTCTTCTGTAGATGTATTTCGTAGAGGTCTTCTGTAGATGTCTTATGTAGATATCTTTCGTAAATATTTTTTGTAGATATCTTCTGTAACAATATTTTGTAATTGCCATCCATAGATGTTATCCATAACGCATATCATAAAATATTCTTAAGTGTCAAAACTCAAATTGGCCCTAGGTATAAGAGACACGTGGCAATTCAAAAAATGACAAGACAAGTAATAAAGGCGTGTCAACAAATATTATAAGAAAAATGTGGCAGTAATATTTTAGGAAGAATAAAAGGGAACAAAATAAAAAAAATATATTAATGGAACCCTTTTTAAAGCATGTCCACGAAGGCATAAATGAGAAGCCCTCTTATGATGTGTACACCCAAAATGGTGCCACATACCACTAATTTGTAAACTCCCTCTTGAAAGCGTAGATGTTCTTAGGGACTAAAAATAGAAGTTTCAAAGACAGTGGTCTATTGGAACATGTGCATGCAAAAGCAAAAAAGCTAGGATGTGGACCAATATCATTGGCCATAAAATGTAGGTATCGACTCCATGTGGATAAAACATGAGCAAGAAGACGACGTGGGCTAATGACATGTTGGAGGACAAAAGATATGCCATAGACATGGTAAATGATTAAAATATTATCATTTTAGCCATCGGGGTGATCAAAAGTATTATAAAACCTGACGATAGAAGTCCATCCTCACCATGCAAGATGACAAATAAGTTTTTGCACCAAAGAAATATTGGCCACCCTAGATCTTATATTGATGAATGACAAGTGGACTCTTGTGCCTATTGGGCAAAACATTGGTTAGTTTTTCTATGGTTCAATTAATTGCCTCCATTTAATTGTCAACCTGGGGTAGCTCATAGTCTTGTGAGCATCCATGGAAAATATATGCTTGTAATTTATCCTTTGGAGATGAGTCCCTTGGATTATGGTTTGGGGGGTGTTTAATATTCATTGAAATTTATCTTTAAACCCATAATCCTATGCTAAGTCTAAGAAATAGGACTGAAAACATTAAAACTCTAAATATCTAACTTGCTGGAAATTACAGAAAATAGGGAAAGTTTTGGAAATAAATTAATCTATTAAAATAATTACAGAAAATAGGGAAGAAATCTGTTGTAAGTGGGCCCACACTTCCAGTAGGTTCTGCCCATGGTAAAATTTTCACCGGATGCTTAGGAGATACTTTTTACAAGAACAATGCAGGGATTTTTATTAACAGTTTGCAGCTGAGAAAATTACATAAATAGTCTGGGGGGTCTTCTTCAGGGGTGGTCTAAATATTTATAAAGTATGTGATCAACCCTATTACAATTTCATAACGAATCAACATGTGATTCACTATTACAGCTAGTTGCTTGAATCGGGAAAAATATCATGATTTTTTAGCGTATTCTATTTCCAGAATATGCTGATTTTTGGTTTACCCAACTTACAAAATTAATTTACGTAAAAGTTGCAAAATAGGTGATGAATAACCTTTGAAATTATCTCATGTTTAGTTATGATGCTAGAAATCCTTTCATACTGATTTTCGATGTGTTCAATATGTTCTAACGACCACAAAGCCATGCTGAAGTTTAACGCTAATGGAAATCAGTTGTCACGGTTGTAGAAGTTGAGAAGAAGGTGCCTTTCATTTGTATAATGGGAAGTAGGTACCTTTTGCCATGTAATGGAAAGCAAGTGCCTTCTGTCGTACAATGGGAACCAGGCACCTTCCACCGTACAATAGGAAGCAGGCGCCTAACGAAAATTAGATGCCTAATAGTTTGGTGTCGAACGGAAGTTAGGATCTTCAAAGGACTTGGTGCCTGACTTCGTGCCTCTTTACCGATATTTTGTAGATATTTCTCCTTCATTAATTTATAAGTGCTAGGTCCGAGTTGGACCTTGATGAAAGAATGCCAAAATGCAACGATTTCCACTAAATCTACACAAATTACACTTAAAGACAAATATTAGAGAATATGCAAAATAAACTATCAATTATATATAATTTCTATAAAATATTTATATCTACAAGAATATATGCCACACATTATGGAGAAAAGAGTACAAAAAATAAACAATTATGTGGCTCATAATCTCCTCATGCTTAAGGGGTGGCACATCCTTGTGCCACTTTGAACTGGTAATTACCAGTTCTGTTCACCTATCCCAATAGGCCTGGTTGGTCTGTGTCCTCTTTATCTTAGCGGCATTGGCTTTCTCTTTGTCTTGGGGCTTTCGCCCCTTTGGTGCTGTGAGAGCTATTTTATCATGTCCCTACTGCTTCTGGTGTTTGATGCGCCAAAGTGGTTCACTTGGCCTTGCCATATTTTTGGGTGGTTCTCTGGTCCAGGCCACCTTGCCCTTATCAATATTCATATAAAAACTAGTGAAGTTGGTGGCATCCTTCTGGAAAGTAGGCTCAACCATTTTCTAGTACTCGTGGTGAAGTGGCAACTTCTCACCCAGAGACACTGATTCCTTATCTCCAAATGGGATGCTAGATTCCTTAGCAAACCTGGTTGTGGGTAAATCTCCCCTGTTGGCTCAAGCTCAGGTTTAGCTTTAACCTCTATTTTTGGTACAGGGGGAGTTCTGTTGCTTCATGCCAGATCCTCTTTCTGTACAAGGCTTAGAAATCCCATTTGCTTTAAAAACTCCTACATCCTTTAGGGATTTCCATATTTTGACCCACACAAATGCCAAAACTACTCAGGTTGAGCAACTGGATATTATTTCAAGGTCTTCTAGATTGTTTTTTGGCCTCCATTTCTGCTTCCTTGAGGGCTTTCCTGGAGAAATTCTTCTAGTTCTTCTTATCTGCCTTAATTTCCTCCTTTAGATCCTCAAATTTCTATTTTTGAGTAGCAAACTGATTCTTTGCTGTCTCTCATTCCTCATCAAAATCCAGCTTTGATTCCTTGTCAGATTCAAGGCCCAAGGCCTTCAAATTTACAACTCTTGCTCTATTTCTAGGTCGACGCTGAGATGGCCTTACAAATTTGTGTTTTGATCTCAACTTGATACTCTGTATCCCAGGGTATGTTGGTGCTATTGGTATTTCTTGGTGTAAAGGGGATGCAGGTTGTTGAGCCTCTTGGTCCTTTGCAGCTACTTGTTGCCTTTGCAGCTACTTGTTGCACATAAGGGATTATTTCTTTCTCCTATGTAGCTTCTTGCTGCATATTAGGGACTAATCCTTTTTCCTCTGTAGCTTCTTACTGCACATCAAGGACTACTACTTCTTCTTGCTACTGATCTGCCCCTGTATTAATTAGAGAGTGATCTGCCTCTCCCTCTCTATTTGTAATTTGAGGCTCTTCAACCTCTATCTCCTTTTCTCTATATTCTCTCCCATGTTCAAGATGCTCTATATTTTGAGGTTATTCAACTTCAACCTCATCCTTATGAATTACCTGATCTAAAGAGGGGGATGTAGAGCAAGGCTGCTCTACTTCCATTGCAGCAACGTCTCCCTATTCTAGTTCCTTATCAGTAGGGGGTACTTCTGTTGCCCCATCGATCTACATTGCTACATAAATATTGGTCGGTTGCTCAGCTACTGCTGGTCCACCCTATAACTATAATTGCCTTTGCAAGTGCCGAATTGTTTAATACAATTCGTGCATTTTTAGGGCGGCCTCCTTTCTGGAATCTTCAAACAAAGCTTGTTTCTCTTTGAATTTGGATTCCCAAGTGGAAGCCTACTCTTTCAAAATCTGTAGCTGCTACTGCAGATCCTTCACCTGGTCCTCTGGAAGTACATCTTCCATGGCCACCTCCTGTTGAGGAGTTGGCCCATAGGAAATATCCTATAAAATATGGGCCACCTCCATGTTGAGCTCATCAATGGGTGTCTCTTTGAAACTACCTTAGATGCCCTCATTCATTTGCTTCGCATCCTGGTGGAGATAGGCATGGAATCCTGCATTGCCTCATCCTCAAAGTAAGGTACTAAAGGGGACATAGCCCGCCTTGTTTCCTCCCCAAATTGGGAAAAATCAAGGAATAAGGTTTGTCTAGCTTCTCCTGTATTTCCTGTAGGCTGGGATGTAGGCACCGTCGTTTCTTGTTTCGTCGCCTCTTGGGTTGATTATTCAGTTTGAATGGGAACCTCCTGCTTTGCTTGTGCCCCTATTGTTGCACTAGTACTCACAACTTCCTCAATTGTCACATTTCTATGTGACTCTACATATCTCACCAAGGCAAAAATTAGGCCATGGTGAGCCAGGGCAAAAATGGTGCCTGCCTGGTATCGCTTGGCCTCATCTTTCAAGGTGCATGCAAGGTAGTGGGGGATGTTGATTTTGTCCCCATACAGAATATAATTGAGGGAATAAAAGTGATTGACATTTAGGTGGGAGTACCTACCAGAGCATGTGAAGAAACGGGTGATTTGTTCGAAAACGACCCTCTAGAGCTCGGGAATGTGCTATTTTGGCAAGCCAGCGCGCGTTAGGTACTCTATTGGTTGTTGTGGCTGCTCCATAATGTACCCCAAAATTGGGGACCCACCTTTAAAATTTAAGTTTTTGGGAGTTTAAGTTGATTTTGAGGTAGCATGTTTTTATTTTATTTTGGGTTTGCAGTTATTGTTCATTTCCTGTCAACGATTTTTTATCGTCAATTTGTTGTCGATGACTTTTTCTTGTCGACAATATTTGTTGTCGATGACTTTTTCTTGTCGACAATATTTTCTTGTTGATGATTTTTGTCATCAATTTTTTGTGACAAAATTTTATTGCTGATGATATTTATCGTCAATGTTGTTGTAAGAATTTTCTTTTATTGTTAATGTTTTGATTTCATATTTTTCGATATATGAAATTAATGATAAAATTTTTTAAAAAATAAACCAAAAAAATATATATATAAAAAAAAAATACACATTATTATTATGTATATTATATATATATTAATAATAATAAATAAATAAAAGAAAAAGTATTATATATATAAAAATTATAATAAAGTATAGTATTAAAATAAAAAATAGTATGTGATGGTTTTGTATTAAAATTCCCTATTGTATAGATATGGTTGGGAGAGACTCCTAACCCTGTAGGTCATAAGGGTTTCTTACAATAACCAAATAAAAAAAATTATAAAAAAATAATAGAAAAATAAAATAAAAAAATAAAATATCATTTCCTATAGCCCTCTATTGATATTGCATTGTATTGGTCTGGGTTTATATTTATTATGATTATATGTTTTATATTTATATGCCCATTCCGGTTTATAATATTAGAGCTATGAATGATATCAGGAGTTTATTGATGATTTGGTTTTAATATTTTTGTGGCTAGGTTGCAAAGATGAACAAGGACCCACGACCCACGACGGCTATGACCACAGCAAAGCTCAAATCCACGAGCTTATCAGTGAACACGGTGGTCAAGACATACAATAAAGCCGAATTTCACAGGTTATTGAAGTGTAGCAGATGTCGGATGGATTGAGAGCACAGTGTTCTGATGAACAGTGCAGTGGTTAATCCACGGACCCGAGCAGGCATCGAACCAAAGTGGACAGTCAATTGGACTAAGCATAGTGTCATAAATAAAACAAATGTTGGAGAAGTACAACAAAGACGTGAACCCAAAGGCAGAGACGAAGGCACCATCACCAGACCAGATTACAAAATTTCCCTTGCGTGGCCGAGTTTCATGATAGTAGATTGCAGGGAGTGCCAACAACTTTCTCGGAAGCATGCACCAGCAAAGACATAATCGAATCTTACCAATAGTGTGGTTACTGTCAGAGAACAATGAGGATATTTTTCAAACAGTAATTGTTTTTTTTTTTCAAATGATAGTTACAAAGGAATGTCGTAGTGCCAAAGTGGGTCTACCAATTCATCATGTTGGGCTCGATTATATTGGTCGGATAGGGCATTGTGGCATCGACAAGCGATGAAATGAATAGCATGGATGACAGAAGTAACGGATGTAGATGAGGAGCCCAATGCTTGGTGAAGAGTCTAGTGGCAGGAAAAGCCATGAGTTGCTTCACCATAGACAACTAAATGTGCACAGACATAAGATGTGTTCGACATACAATACAACAAAAGGAATTGGTGGGGAATGAAGAATCACACATATCGCAGAGTTACTTGCTTGGGTGGAGGATATTGCTGTGGAGAGTATAAAATTCATGCAAATTTGACAGTGTAACAGTTCCAACAGTGTGTGTGTGGAAAATTAACATAGGGCAGCCTTTGTGTTTGCACAGTGAAAAACTTATTAATCATTTGAAAAAGACCATGAATAGAGCACGGCAGTAATCAACTTTTGTATGTGCTTTTACACCATCGGGATAAATGGCAGAATCGAAGGGATTCAACAAACCAGTGTTGGAGAGGTTGAATCTAGTAGAGAAGAAGAATGACGCCGACAAGATTAGGTATGAAGAATTGGATTTGTAGTTCGAAGATGCCAATTAACAATGTGGCAAATCCAGATTAATAAAATGGGAAGAAGAGGTAATAAAGTGGAACGAAAAAAAAACATCATAGAATAAGCCACTGTAAATAGACAGCTTAATGATGGGATCAATCTGATGGTCGCAAAGTAATTGCAGTGGCGGATGTTAGTGTCAGGATATGACCATGTTGCATGTGAAACCAATAGTTTGGTTCTGATGGCCATTCAACGATATCAGAGAAGTAGAAAATAGTGTAATGCACAGGCGGGGTCATTGGCATGTCCAAGCATTGTAGTTTATTCAGGCGGCGAGCGGCGTTATCATCGCCATGTCAGAGCGATGTGGTCGTTGATGGCGTACGTTGACAGTGCAGTGGTCTTCGATGTCGGGTCGGTCGATAGCGCACAAGGGCAAATTTTAATATTTCCCAACCAAGTGAAATCGGAGCAGGTAAAACCAACAAAATAGCAATAGCAAATAGGGATGCGAAGATAGCACAGTGACAACGTTGTGGTTTTCAAATGATTTACCAAGGTGCAAGGGATTCATCAAGCGGTAGTTTCGATAGCGAAGACATCGCAGCAACTACGATGAAGCACCATATTATTTAGGAAGTTTTTAAAAATATTTAATTACTCATCTTATAAGGTTTGACCCTGTTTAAATTTGAAGGCCACACAGATGCTAATAAAACATTGTGACAGGGCGTAGCGTTAGAAAAACAACGAACAGGAAATGGCAGAAACTACGACATCAGCGCATCCTTTCAGTAATAGTGATGTGGATATTAGCCTCTAAAGGAGGGCAACAAATGTAGCGAGTTGATCCACGTGGCAGTCTGGTGGACACATTTGGGAGATGCACTATTGGCATCCAGGGAGCACCCACCTTGGGATGATGTGGAAGCTATCAATGATGAGCCAAGTAAATGACAGTTATAGTGCAGGGAGAGCAGTGGATTTTGGTTAGCCCACATGATGAGATGGATTCTTCACACCACACAATGCTGAGATGAATACCGAATACTTGGACAACATCATGGTGGACGCCCAGGAAAGCGGCGACGCGAGGGCAACCTAGCATCGGATGAATGAATGAAAGATTTTAATTACGTCCGCGAGACCCAAATATGGTCTATGGGACCTCAAATATGGAAGTACAATTACTCAAATCATATCATATGATCTTTAATATCTTTGAGAAGCTTGTTCCTTCTCCTGCTGATTTGTGTTAGCAATTCTCCAACTTTTTTTATTTTAATGTCTTCAAATAAATCTGTAATAAACTAGTTCCCAAGTGTTTCTTTGTATTTGTCACGGATATCTGAAAAACTCGGGCATTTATAGATGAAGTGTTCCTCTGTCTCTACTGCCCCCGTGCTGCATAGAGTACATATCCTTTCTTCCCATTGTTCTTTGGGCGTTGTCCATCTCCCTGTTTCACATCTAAGCCTACGAGAGCTAGTCCTTATCTGAGCAATGAGTATTTTTTCCTTCCACTTGACTTCAACGCCTATATACACTTTTTCCTTGTGGTCATACGTTGGGTTAAAATTTGCAATATAATATTGTCTTTTCCTGCTTGCATTTTTCCACATTCCACTTCCAAAATTTTCATTCACATAATTTTTAATGTCTTTGTTGACATTTGGGCATTCATTTATGTTGATTTCCCAACATTGCATCCATTTCTGATTTTGTTTCATCCACGTATTCTTTCGCCTATGCAACTCTTCGTCCCTAACTGCTCTAGGCCATCTATCATTTGTCATGTTTTTTGTTTTTTTCAAGTAACATAACAACTTGGTCATAGCAATTGCTTCTAAAGGGAACATTCCAGTTTCAGCTAGAATAATTTCATAAGGGGTTGTGGCCTTAATTTTGAGAAAGTTTGTGATTAGATATTTTTGAATCCTTTCTATTTGCCTCCATTTTGCATTTGTTGTGCCACTAGCCCACACCTCGCAACCATACAACAGAATCGGTGTAACAAGTAGGCCAAATAAGACCTTGGTGGTCTTCCAATCCCACAACTCGGCATTCCTACACTTGTTTTGAAGTGCATATAGTGCTGTCTAGCCACTTTGAGTTCTTTTCATCCTACATGTATTCCAATTAAGTTTGTCATGAAAGTCTATGCCCAGGTATTTGTATTCTACTACTACATCAAGCGGTTCTCCTGCAAACTAAAATTTGAGTTGTTGCTTCTTCTTTTTTGCTGAAAAAATCATAATTTTTGTTTTGCTCGTGTTCACCTGCATCCCAACTTCTTTACAAAAGAGTTCTAGAGCTTGAAGGTGATCTTCTAGATCTTTGGCTGTTTTGGCCACAAGAATTACATCATCTCGCATATATGAGGAGTTTTACCACATATTTGGCTAAATGCACACCCTCTCCCCCAAATTTGTTTATCCATTCTTCTAACTTGTCAATGTACAGCACAAATAAGGTCGGAGATAGAGGGCAACCTTGTTTGACACCTATGTCACTACCAAAACATTCGGATAACCCTTCCCGTGTTCCGATTCTAGCTTTTACATGCTCATATAGTCCGTGAACTCGCTGCCTCGTAGTGAATTGAAACCTCTAGCTCTTCCATTCTCGCTCCATAATTTTTTCCTAGGCACTCGTGTCAAATGCCTTTTTGAAGTCTACAAAACAACAAAAAGCCTCCTCTTTTTTGTCCCATATTTTTTCCACTATGTGTCTAAGCGTGATACGGTGATCAATAGTTGAGTGCTTGGGCCTAAAACCCGCTTGCCCCTTTGCTCTCTTTCCCTTTTTTTTTGCCCATATGCTGATCCTATGCTCTATCATACTTCCAAACAACTTTGCAAAGAGAGGGTTGATCATGATAGTTCGATAGTTTGAGGGATTATTTACATCTCCACTTTTAAACAAAGGAATGGTCAAGCTAGTTGTCCACTCCGTAGGGAAGCCATTTTGTATGACCTCATTGAAAATTTCTTTGATTTGCGGTGCTAAGATATCTACCCCCCATTTTATATGCTCTGCTTGAAGATTGTCTATGTCACGGGTTTTTCCAGTTGCTAACTTTTTTATCCCTTGAATAATGTCTTCAATTGTGAAAAGTTCTTTCTTGACAATGATAGTAGGGGGTGTCTTCTGTTGGTTACTACGCTGATACAGTTGTTTTGAATACTCCAACCACTGATTAACTGTTATGTTATTTTTAGTTTGCATCCTTTTCACGCTTAGTTCCTTCCAAAATTTCTTTGGTTCATGCTTCCCTAAATAAATCAATTCTTCCCTCCTTGTTTTAGTGTATTCTTATTTTTTTGCCCTTACCAGTTTCTCATATGCTTTTTTGTTTGCTCTTGTTTTACCCATTGGTTCCTTTAGTAATCTTCGCATTTTTTTGCAATCTTCATCGAACCATGGGTTGGTTGGAAAGCTATTCCTTTCTTTCTTTTTAGGTTTAGCTCTCTTGCATTTGTTTAGAGCTTCTTGAATAACTTGCATTAACCATTCACTCTTACTGTAATCTCTACTACTGTGATGTAGTTCTTCCCTCTCCTGTAACTTATTATTTAATACTGCTCTAAAATTTTGCCGATTTTCATCTGTTAAGAGAATGTTTCCCTTGTGAGGATATTTATTTTGATTGCCTTGCAAGTGTTTTTCCCTTGGTTTATCTCCATGCATTTGAAGTTTCATAACAATTGGGTTGTGATCCGACTTAAGTTCCACTGGAGAATCTTCCACTTCTAGCTCCTCTATTTTTGGTATGTAATTCCGTGAGCATATTACATAGTCTATTACACTTTGTCCCTTATATGTTTTGCATGTATACTTTCCTGAATTTTTCCATTTGTTCATCCCATTGCAAATAATCAAATTGTATATGCTTGCAAAGACCTAACAACTCTTCTCCATATTGCGTGATAGCCCCATGCTCATCTTCCAAGTCCTCGGTCCACTCGTTGATTTTCCTCTTCTGGCATCCAAAGAGGATTAATCTCAATATATTCGTTATCTTCTAGAATGTTAGCTTGCTTATTTGCTGTCCTTGCATTGAAATATCCAATTAATATAATATCCCCCAACTTACTGTATATTGAAATGTCTCTTTTTAGGGAGGAGTATGGGTCTTCTCTGTTAAGGTCATGTTTCTTATAGAATTTAGAATTCTTGGGAGCAAAATAACATGCTTGCTATGCTAATAATCGACTTATTTTCTAGGATCTTTATCCAAATGTACTGTTTGTTTTCATCTTGTTTTTCAATTTTAATGACCCTATCCCATTCCTCTTTTATTAAAACCATAATATCCCCATGCCCTTTGCCATTTTCTGCTGCTTTATTCCATATTGCTATTTTTTTGTATCCCACAAATTTTGGAGTCCTACATCCATCGTGTTCATGTGTTTCTGTCAATATGATTATATATTTGTCTCTAGAAATGGGCCCTAACCCGGGTCCTCTTCTCCAAGGGAAACCTCTACAGTTCCAACTTACAATTGTAAGATGTTCTCGGGTGGGCCATACTCCCTATTTATTTTAGATTTGTTTAGATGTGATGTATGCCTTTCCATTCCTTAAATATGCCTATTTCCCTTCATTCCTTGCTGCCCTCACCTTTTCCCATTCCTTATTTCTTTCTTCCTGTTGTAAAAATGTTAGGTCATCATCTAAATAAAATTGTGACCCTCTCAACATGCCTCTGTTTTTAAGTAACCTTATTTTATCCTCGTAGCTCATCAATGTGACCCGAATATGTCTATCTCTGCCTCCTTCTCTCAGCCTGCCAATTTTGCTTACTTTTTTTATTTGACCCTTCCATTGTAATCGATCTAACAAGAAGTTACTGGTTAAACGATTTGTGTCTTCCTTGTCCCCATAATCTTTCAACCCTTTGATGATTATATTTGTTAACTTCTCATGTCTTTCTTTCTCTTATGTTATTTGAATTTTTACTTGCTTCTCTATCAACTCTTTTTGTTGATTGACTGGTTCTTTTACTACTTGAGAACATGTATTTGTCTTTGCTAATTCATTTCGTAGATCATTTTCTCTTGTTTCAATGTTTTGGAGTGTTTTATGTACCTCTTTTATTTGATTTGCATTTGGTTTTTCCACCTCTATTGCATCATTGATTGGGGGATGGATGGCTTGTTTGAAGACATGCCATTCACGTTGACCCATGTTTGCAAGGTTTTGTAGCTTTGACACTTGCTCCTTGAGTTGGTTGTTTTCTTTTTCCAGCCTCCGAATGGTGTTTATAACCTCATCTAATTTAGTTTCTCTTAATTTCTCCCTCCTTTCCATGCTTTCAAGTTTCTCTTTCATCTTCATTAGCTCTTGCACATAAAGTCTTGGTGCCCACATGAGTGGTGTAGTTGTGGGACTGTAAGTTTCTTCCTCATCTGAAAACTCATTTTGGTGATTTGCCTTTGATTGTTCCTTATTCTCCACCTGTTTATGTGGTAGAATATTTTTTATTTTTATTTTTTGATATGCCCTTTTCATTGTTGTTGCCCTTGCTCGAGCTTTTCGACGCCTTAATATCCTCTAATACTGTTTCTCATTGACATATATTGGTTCTTGCAATTGTTGCTTCCCTTCTTCTATTTTCAAACCCTTTATAGTTGAAACCTTTGTACTATTGATCCGTTGAAATAAATGTGTAATAAAACCCTCTTGCTCTGCAAACCCTCTACTGCAAACCCTTGCTGATAATAAAACCTTCTGCCACAAAACCCTATAACGAATGTATTTCTCATACCTACTTAAATTGTTTTATAAATTGAAAGAGGACAAAAAAATATGCTTACCCGATGAAATAGATGTTTAATACAATACTCCGCCGCAAACCCTCCTTGCTCTGCAAAAACCCTTTGCCGCAAACCCTTTAATTTTTTTTGTGCTGATATTTCTTGTCTAGAGTGTACAGTTCAAATATTCTTCGTTCTATCGGCTCTGCTTCAGTATCCCCGTGCTCTGCTTCAGTATCTTGCCGTAAACCTGATGAAATAAATGTTTAATACAATACTCCACCGCAAACCCTCTTTGCTCTGCAAAAACCCTTTGTCGTAAACCCTTTAATTTTTTGTGTTGATATTTCTTGTCTGGTTCAGTGTACAGTTCGAATCTTCTCCGTTCTATCAGCTCTGCTTCAATATCCCCATGCTCTGATTCTCCAATGAAATAGATGTTTAATACAATACTCCACCGCAAACCCTCCTTGCTCTACAAAAACCCTTTTCCGCAAACCCTTTAATTTTTTTGTGCTGATATTTTTTGTCTGGTTCAGTGTATAGTTCAAATATTCTTCGTTCTATTGGCTCTGCTTCAGTATCCCCGTGCTCTGATTTAGTCCTACTTCAGTCCATGCTCTGATAGAAAGAGATTCGATGAGAAGGGTTACAATCTTAAGAATACTAAAAGGGGTATTTCATATGAGAAAATTTATGTATTCTATAATCATTAATTCCCAATCGACATGGTAAGGTCTATACGCATGCAAAGGGGAGGCGTTATGGAAGTAGAAGCCTTCACCATTATTACCACGAGCCATGACAAACTAAGAAAATATAGAATGTGAACGAGAGCGGTTCGAAGCGAAATATTGACAGCAGTATAAAAGATACTCCCAACGGTGGGGATGGTGATAGTGTAGAGGTTGGGAGGTTTTCAAACGTCAAACAGATGGCACTATGATCACCAGGACGGTCTGACACAGTCAGAAGCATCCATAAGCGGTGACCTAGGCAGAAGCAGAATACCCGACATACTGTACACATCGGGAAGCATCACAAATGGTAGCTATAGTGATGACGGGTGGCGGCCAAAAATTTGTGCGTGAAATCCAAAAGGAAGAGCCAAAATAAATTGAAAATTAATTATGTAAGGCCACTGTTATAAACAATAACGAATGAAGTGGGCCATGTTTTAAAAAGGGGATATCATTAGGATATAATCCATTGAGGACAAGCGTTACAAGATAAATGAACAAACAACTAATGAAGTGTTTCAAAGCCAAACCAACGAAAGCACGAAAAAAACGCACTATGGAGAATAAAGACAGAAAAACCAGGGGTCAAAAAATGAAATTGGAGACAGAGAAAAACCAGGGGTCAGAAAATGAAACAAAGGGTCTTGGAAAAATGAAGACGAAGAGGTGTAAGGAAAAACTGTAAATAGCTCATTCAAACACAGGAAAGGGGTTGGATTTTTTGGCAAGGCCAAATGCTACCAGAATGGATGTGAAAAACATAAATTTTTGTTGTGTATTTTGAAACAGGCATTGCAGGATTTCTGCACTTTGGAGCAAAATAAGAGGAGAAAATATTTGAGTGTTCTAGATTTATTGTCTATCTTTCTCTTCTCTGTTTTCTAGATTTTTTTGGCAATTTTTACTGCATTTAAGGGTTCATTGTTGAATGTTCAAGAATAGAGAGTTCACATTTTTCCTTAAGAGTCTTACACCCAATTTATTTTGGGATGTGCAAATGCAGTTCCGGTTAAGTTGAGGTTATGCTCAGAAAAATCTCATGTTTCGGGATTTTGCATGCTAGGGTAGCATAAAAATGCGTTTTTTGGATTTTTTGCATCTTATTTCCGTTTCCAGTTTTATTTTTATTTTTATTTTTCCAACTTTATTTTATAGATTTCTATTTTATTTTTCAGGCATTAAAAAAAAAAATGATAAAAATAATTACATGGGTGCATAGAATGAACATTAATCTTCCATACACAACAGATTCAGACTCATTCCGAGATCATTTCGATTTTATAATTATTTTTAAAAACTGTTGTTTTTAAGGGTTTCTATAATTTCGAAAATTTTACTTTTTTCAATTTTGGAGGCAAAAAAGATTTTTAAAGTTTGCATTTTCATTCATAAACATAAAATGACCTTTCCTTCATGAAAATGTCAATTTCATTGAAGGGGGTTAATTTTATGGCATTTCATAAGTTATCATTTTCGGAGCAATAAATGCACTTCTCTTCATGAAAATTCTAATTTCATTGAAGAGGGGTAATTTATCATTACATCAAAGGTCTTGTTTTAAAACATGAAATTATTTCTTCTTAATGAAAATTAATTTATTAAAGAGGGATAATCCATCATGACATTATGAGGCTATTAATTCAAGGCAATAGATGATTATCTCTCCGTGAAAATTAATTTCACCAAAGAGGGATAGTTTATTAATCACATCAAAAGCTATCTTTATCTTCATGATAAGAAGCTACATTTAATGAGCCTATTCATCATTTCGGATTCACATTCATAGATAGATTTTAATCTTTACTTTCATGTTTAAAGTAGGATTTAATGCAAGGTAAAGCTTGATTAAAATTCACTTAATAAGGGAAGATACAATCTACCTTAAAATCCTCAAGATAAAAGGAACTAAGACACTACATCGTGGTCATATGAGGGCCAATTCACATTTACTTTTATGTGGGTTTCATGAAAAATCATTAACATAGCATGGTAAAATGAACCAGCACATGCCCCTTATTTACAGTTACTTGCAATCATTAAGGTATTCCTAGCATTGAATTGATATATTTTATTTATATTATTAACACACATATGCAAATGCTAATATAGCGGAGACCTTGGAGAAGTTGTTTTGTTTAACTTCTTTGCAAGAGGGGATTTTGGAAATAAATCCTAAGGGAGAGTGTCATTTTACAATTGGGTAAAATTACCACTCAACATTGGTGCTCCAAAAAATCTCTACGCATAGAGGGTAAGGTTATCTTCCTTGTACGTGTGCTACCTTGTAAGAGGGAGGTCCCTGTAACTTTAGCGATGTAGTCCTCCATGACTAGGGTCTCTAGCCCCTGCATGCGTACAACCCCCTCGCTCATCGATGCCGCAAATTCATTTGCTACTTTCGCATCCTGGCCCTGACTGACCAGTCAACAATTGTCCATCCATTTTATAGCATCCAACTATGTTTGGAAATCTGTAGAAATGCCCGAGCAATCAATCAACTCACTCTTCTTCAGGTCATGATTTCTCGACTTCCCCCCCATGTTTTACCTCTAATTCAAAATTCACTCAACAATATTACTATCTCCCCTTTGAATTACCACTATGCCTCACTTGTTCTATGTTTTTCTTGCTGAAGTTGGCTGCATAGTAGCTAGTAAACAACTTTTAAAAACAACTACATTTATACATGCAGGCAGTTAATTACCATAATCAATAGTGATTATGGTTATTCACAGTAAATTTCCTTTGAGCATGTGCCTGATTGTGTGAAGATGATAACCATAAAATATCAACCAATCAGAGGTGTGTCACGCAACATTATGCCAGGTGGATTTGTTCAAGTGGTTAAGGTAATAATGGGGGTTGTGCCAATACATTTCCATAAACACACATGTTCATGAAAATAATAGAAAAGAAAAAAATTTTAAACATGCACCTAAATTTGTTTCATGGGTGCAAATGTGTAAATGTCCATGGTGCATGGCTATTTGCTGACATTTGATGATGGGGTAAACTACAACAGAAAACGATGACCATGGTTCCCATGCAATAAATTTCCTTGGACGTGATTGGTTCTTGGTAGCTGCACTGTGGGTTATTCAAGAAATCCTGCAAAAATTAAAAATAAAAATTAGAAAAACATAGCACCTTGGGACGACAAACGTCCCCTCCATGGAAATTAGTGGATGTCAACTGTTAACTTTTTTTGTGGTGGAGTTGACTTTACACGTGTAGGGGGAGCTGACGTGGATCGGGCCACATATCAAGGCTGCCATGTTATTTTGTCGAGGCAAAAAATAGCCAAAATAAATGGAAATCAGGTATCTTTTTTGTATGGAAATCATGCACCTTCTTTTCAAGTGATGACGTGCAGGTACCTTGTAAACTGGAAATAGACACCGTAAGAATTAGACACTTTGCTTACATGGGAAGTAGGAGCCTTAGTAGTCAGGCACTCTACTTAACATGAGAAGTAGGCATCTTAGCAATTAGGTGCTTATGTATATCATGGAAAGCAGACACCTTTTTGCTAACTGTTGGGTGTTGTACATATAAAACAAACTTTTTTTTCATGTATGCTAAGAATATTTGGTGTTAGTTTCCTAAAAATCAGAAATCGATTGTTCTCCTAAAAAATCGAGAGTCAGACATTGAATTATCAACAAACATGATGCATACACCATATTTGTAACATACTGGGAATCAGGCACCATGAAGCGTACAATGGGAAGTAGACACCTTCCACTATACAATGGGAAGTAGACACCTTCCACTATACAATGGGAAGCAGACACCTTTCATTGTACAACAGGAAGTAGGCACCTTCCATCGTTCAATGGGAAGCAAATGCCTTTTATGATAATTGGAAGCATACACCTCCCCATTAAATACAGATACATGGCACTTTTATTTAATTCAATAGGTGTTGATTTGTCCTTGTATATGCACTGTCAGGTTGATCAGGCATTTTCAGTGCTTCTAATTGAAAAATAGGTACAATATAGACATCTGCCCCTGAACCAGTAGTTCAGTGTTTTATTGTCCAAAAAGACCGATCTAAAAACTCTTGTGTAGGTTCAAGTTTAGTATTCCCATTTCTAAATGAGGACTAACTAATCTTACTACAAGAAAATTCTCCTAGAAAGCTTGGAAAGCGTAGGTTCATGGATTATGTGCTTGCTAGGCCTAGGTCTCCTAGGCTACCTAACAGTTGCACGAAGGGCATTGTTCCTATAAAAAAAAAGACAACTAAAAAAAAAGAAATTTTTTAAAGGAATAATTGTCTTTGGGACTATGTGGACTAGGTCCACATTTCACTAACTCAAGATAAAATCAGAATCAACTGGGGTCTTCCCCATGCCTAATCTAGACTCAATCATGTATGCTTCAGACACATAGTATGGACGCAAGCGGTGGCCATTGACTGTTAATGTGATGTTGCTGCCATCTATTGTTCTAACTCGTACAAACCCATTATTGATGATTTCAATTACTTCATATGGCCCCATCCAATGTTGCATGAGCTTACCCTTCCTTTCTTGGAATCGAGAATCATAAAGTAATGCCCATTCTCCCACTTTAAGCTACTTTGGCCTGGTGTGGTGATCATGCCACTTGGCCCTTTATTTCTTAATGATATCTATTTTCTATAGAGCCTCAAGGTGGTATTCATTTAGCTTATTAAGCTTCTAAATTCTATCTTTTTGTGCATCATCCAGATTGATATTCAATTCTACAGTAGTCCTAAGTGTTTTAAATTCAAACTCTATAGGCATCATGGCTATTTTCCCATAGACTAACTAAAATGGTGTGAAACCAGTAGTAGTCTTCCAAGTGGTCCTGTAGGCCCACACTGCTTTTGGTAATCTAGTAGCCCAATCCTTCTTGTGTTGTTGCACTGTATTTGTCATAATATTATCCAGTTATTTATTGGTCACCTCAACTTGTCCATTTGCGTATGGATGGTAGGGAGTGGTTTTTTTATGCCTAATTTTGTATTGTTGCATGAGTTCTTGGATCATCCTTGAAGTAAAATGAGGTCCTTGATCTGTTGTGATCTCCCTTGGGACCCCAAATCTTGTGAAAATTATTGAATACAAGAAATATACTATAGTTTTATCCTTTGAATCACGTAAAGCTTGTACTTCAACCCATTTTGTCACATAGTCAGTACAAACTGGGATAAACCTCTTACCTCTTGACTACGAATTTATAGGTCCTACAAATCCATCCCCCATTTATCAAATGGTTTAATGTGAACATGTGGTTGGAGTGGCATCTCATATTTGAGAGTAGGTCTGCCCATCCTATGACATTGATCACACTGACTCACATGCTTGGTTGCATCCTTTAATAATGAAGGTCAGTAATAACTAGCCTACAACACTTTATAAGTAGTCCCTTTTCCTACAAAATGACTGCCACAAGGTTCATCATGGCAAGCTTTTAGTATTTCAATTATTTCTTCTTCAAAAACACATCTCCTCATGATTTGATTAGGTCTTGTTTTAAATAGGAACCCATCAATCCATGATAAATCTACACTTTTCTCAATTAAAGTCTATTTTTCATGAGGTAAAAGTGCAGGGGATACTCTACCAGTGGCTAAATAATTAGCCATATTTGCGTACCAAGGTATCTGATCATTTAGAGCAAACAAATGCTCATCTAGAAATTGGTCTTCTATAGCTGCATAGTCTGGAGGTGTCAATCTGAACAGGAAATCATCTACCACATTGTCCTTTTCTGGCTTGTCTACTATTGTCACATCAAATTCCTGCAAGAGCAACAACCATTTGATAATTTTAGCACTAATCCTAGGTTTGTTTGTCAAGTATCTGATTGTTGAGTGGTCAGTGTGTACAAATACCTGATAATCTGTAATATAATGATGAAATTTGTTAATAGCTTATATTATTACAAGAAAATCCTTTTCTGTGATAGTATAATTCAGTTCAAAACCTATAAGGTTTTTACTAACATAATAGATGGCATAAAAATCATCACCATATTTCTATCCTAGTATTGAGCCTATTGCATTGTTAGATGCATTAGCATATATGTGAAAAGGTATGGTCCAATTTGGACCTCTCAGCACTGGAGTAGTAATCAGATTTTCCTTCAAGGTGTTGAATACTTGTTCACATTCTTTAGTCCAGATAAACTCTGCATATTTTGTTAACAATGTGGTAAGAGGTTTAGCAGTTTTGCTAAAGTCTGATATAAACCTCCTATAATAATCGACTAATCCTAGGAAACTATGAATATCCTTTTGTATTTTGGGAGTAGACAAAGTTTGGATGACTTCAATTTTATTTCTGTCTACTTTGATCCCATCTATAGAAAGGTGATGTCCTAAAACTATCCCTTCCTGCATCAAAATATAGCATTTATCATTGCTTAAGGACATGATAGTTTCCTCATAATGTTTAAGTGTCTTTTCTAGATTTTTTATGGTAGTTTCAAAAGTCTCACCATATACAGTGAAATCATCCATGTATACTTCCACAATCTCTCCAATCATATCTAAAAAAATGCTAAGAACTGCCCTCTAAAAGGTGGTAGGTGCATTGCATAGGCTAAATGGTAAGACTCTATCCCCCATGGACAAGTGAAGGTGGTTTTGTATTGATTTTCCTCCCTTATTTGGATATGATTGTATCCACTGAATCTATCCAGAAAAGAAAAGTAATTCTTACTTGCTAAGGTGTCAAGAACATGATCTATAAATGGTAAGGGGAAGTGGTCCTTTTTGGTTGCTTTGTTCAAAAACCTATAATCAACACAAATTATTCACTTTCCATTCTTCTTGGGCACCACCACTAATGGTGATACCCATTCACTATCTGAGATGGGGTAGATGAATCCAACTGTGAGGAGTTTTTGTAACTTTGTTTTAACAATTTCTTTCATGGCAGGGTTCATTCTCCTTTGTGGTTGTCTTACTGGTCTGACCTGGTATTCAAGATATATTCTTTGTGCATAGGTATAAGGAGCTATTCCTCTCATGTCAGAATACTCCCAAGCAAAGGTATCTTGATATTTTTCCAATGTTTGTTTTAGTTTGGTCTATTGTTCAGTTGTCAACTTGTTATCTACATTCAACATTCTACCAGGTGCAACTTCTATTTGCTGAATATGGTGGTATTTTACTCCTACTAATGGTAACTCAGGAGGAGGACATGAAGGTTATCCCTAAAAAAAGTGGGAGATCATCCTATCTTCATCATTTTCATCTTCCAATTCTTCAAGTGTCATCACCGGTTGGAGCATTGATAGACCATCAACATTTTTATTTTCATCCTCAGGTTCTCCCAACAAATTTGCAGACTATGAAGGTGGATGTATGATCAACTTATTTATATTCTAACCATCTAAAATGGTCATTTTCCCATATCTAAAAATTATGTAGGCATCAGCTGTTGCCAACCAAGGTCTACCTAAGATTAATGGGTATCCACCTAGTCCAAACTTAGATTGCAATACTAAAAAATCTGTTGGATACTCCCATGCATCTACTACAATAGTGATATCTTCCAGTATTCCATCAGGAAGTACTATAGACCTATCTGCCAACTACAACACAATTTTAGTGGGATTCAAGTTGGTCAATTTTAGTTTTTGCATGGTTTCCTATGGCATGACATTGATGGCAACCCCCAAATCTACTAGTGTGTTGAGTAAAATACAACCCTCTATTTTTATAGTCAACATAGGGCTTCCTGGATCTGAATACTTCTGGCTATATGTATTTCCTAGCATAAGGTCAGCTAAATAACCTACCAAATTGACTGATTTATTTGGTTTCCTCCCTGGTTTCTTGAGGCACAACTCTCTTATGGACTTCCTATAGATATGTATGTCTCTTATGGCTTGAAAAAGAGGAATTGTGACTGTTAAGTTCTTTAAACTGAAGAGGATGTCAAAACCTGTTTGTATTAGTTTCTTGGGTTCCTGCAAACTTTGTGGAAAATGTGGAACTTCATATTTCTTATTTATAGGTGTTGATTCTTCTTATACCTCTTCTATAAGGGGTTATTACCCTTTATCTATTTCTACGGGTTCCTCTTCTTATACAAGAGGAGTAACTTCTACACCTACTTGCTTTCTTGACCTTAACTGGATAGGATCACAATCTACCTTGATATTATACATAGGGTACATCTCTTTTCCATATGATAGACTGGTTGCTTGTTGTTTGGGTTTGTTGTTGGTTGTGTTGGTAACTGAGGAGTCCTTGGAGTAGGTAAAGTTGGCATGCTTGGCTGTAGTGGAGCTGGAGCAATATACTGTGGATACTGATTCCAAGCATTCTATTTTCTCCACTACTGCCTAGGATACTGATATTGATTCCAAGGATAAGGGTTGTAAGGATTTTCTCCTTGGAGGAATGGATTCCAAGGTTGTTGACCATACCAACCCATGTTGGATGGCTAGTTTTGACCTTGATTCTAGTAATTACTGCCACCATAGGATGCCATTATTGATTGCATATTGTTACCCATAGGAGACTATTGCCAGTTCCTCATATTACCCATGAAGTATACCTCAACTACTTCAGGTTCCTCTTTAGATTTTATTAATTATGGACATATCTTTGTTTTATGATCCTTCTTGCAAACATCACATACACAAACTTTGTTTTCTGAGCACTAATTTCTAGGGTGTTTGCCTCTGCATTTAGGATAGAAGTAGGCCAATGCTACCTCATTATCCTACTTCTTTCTCTGAAGTATAAGAGTATCCATTTGAAGAGCCAGATATGATAACATCTTGCTCTTAAGATCTTCTAACATGTTACCTATTTCTGTTTTAGTGATAGTGGCTGACTACTTAACACTTCTAGAGGTTAATTGACCTTTTCTTCTTGAGAAATTTTGACATAACTACCAAATATTATCCATTTGGTTTTGGTAAATGTCTCCCCCAGATATCATGTTTAAAGCTTCCAAGGATTCATTTGTTAGTCCTTTCTAGAAAAATACTTCTTAGGGACCTATCTCCTAGTTTTGAATGGGGTGATATTTGCAGATTGAAGCTAAACCTACCCAAATATTCTTCCATGGATTCCCCTTCCTTTTGGGTCATATCTAGGACTTTCTGTCTTGCATCTATTGCTCTACCAAAATTATTTTTTTGATCCAGGAAAAGTTTCTTCAATTGTTCCCATGTAGTTATCTGTTTATCCCCCAAACTGATGAACCAATGCAAAGCTGAATCATCTAGAGTGGAAGGGAATAATTTTAGTTTCTAAGGATCTGTGGTGTAATCCATAGATCTACATAAAAAATCAAATTTAAACAAAAAAAAATATAGATCTTCTATTGGTAGTCCTATAAAATTTGGAAGGTGGGTAGGAGAGATGTGTTTCATCTTGTGATCTCCTCCTGCCTCTCCTATTGGAAAACTAAAACTAGTAGATGTTTCCTCTAGATTTTTTGCCATTCTGCCTACTACTGGTGTTTCTACCCCTACTTCATTCAAAGCAGCTATCAATGCTTATAATTCATTTATTTTATCCTTTAGAAGGAGGTATAAGTCAGTGTTTGATACAGTTTCATATAACACTACTTGCAAAAATTTAGCATTCAGTAGATAATCCTCAGATTGAACTCTACTTATCTCTGATCATGCTCTAGGATTCTGCTGAATTGTTTCAGAGGGATCCTGTGAAAATAGTGGGTGTTTCTGCCAATGCATAGGTGGAGATTGAGATGGTGATAGTTTAGTATCAGGTTGAGGTTCTACTAAAGTATAAGGATTTTGAGAAACAACTTCTTTGTTTTTGACAAAACGATCGTTTGGTCCCCTATTCTTAGGTGGACTCATACAAAGTTTCAGATGAAGGTTTCTAAAGAAAACACTCTAGACTACTGTAACTATGCTTTCTTTAGAATAAAAAATTACAATGGCTACTCCCTAAAAACGGTGCCAAAATGTTGGGCAAAACATTGGTTAGTTTTTCTATGGTTTAATTAATTACCTCCATTTAATTGTCAACCCAGGGTAGCTCATAGTATTGTGAGCAACCATGCAAAATCTATGCTTGTAATTTCTCCTTCGAAGATGAGTCCCTTGGATTATGGTTTGGGGGGTGTTTAATGTTTGTTGAAGTTTATGTTTAAACCCATAATCCTATGTTGTCTAAGAAATATGACTGAAAACATTAAAACTCTAAATAACTAACTTGTTGGAAATTATAGAAAATAGGGAAAGTGCTGGAAATAAATCAATATATTAAAATAATTACGAAAAATAGGGAAAATAGGGAATAACTCTGCTGTAAGTGGACCCACGCTTCCAACAGGTTCTGCCCATGGTAAAATGTTCACCAGACGCTTAGGAGATACTTTTTACAAGAACAATGCAGGGATTTTTATTAACAATTTGCAGTTGAGAAAATTACATAAATAGTCTACAGGGTCTTCTTTAGGGGTGGCCTTCATATTTATAAAGTATGTGGCCAACCCTATTATAATTTCATAATGAATAAACATGTGATTCACTGTTACAAATGGTTTCTTGAATCAGGCAAAATATCATGAGTTTTTAACATATTATATTTCTAGAATACGCTAATTTTTTATTTGCCCGACTTACAAAATTAATTTAGGTAAAAAATGCAAAATAGGTGATGAATCACCTTTGACATTATGCCATGTTCGGTTATGATTCTAGAAATCGTTTCATAATGATTGCTGATGTGTTCGCTCTGTTCTACTGACCATAGAGTCGTGTTGAAGTTTGACGCTAATGGGAATAAGGCACTGCGGTTGGAGCAATTGGGAAGTAGGCACCTTTCCTTTGCATAAGGGGAAGGAGGTGCCTCCCACACATATAACAGAAAGTAGGTGCCTTTCATCATACAATAGGAGGCATGCACCTTCTGTTGTACAATGGGAAGTAGACGCCTAACATAAATTAGGTGCCTAATAGTTTGGTGCCGAACGGAAGTCAGGTGCTTCAAAGGATTTGGAACCTGACTTCGTGCCTCTATACCGATATTCTACAGATGTTTCTTCTTCATTAATTTATAAGTGCCAGGTCTGAGTTGGACCTTGATGAAAATATGCCAAAATGCAACGATTTCCACTAAATCTATACAAATTATACTTAAAGAGAAATATTAGAGAAAATGCAAAATAAAATATCATTTATATATATATTTTCCATAAAATATTTATATCTACAAGAATATATGCCGCACATTATGGGGAAAAGAGTACAAAAAATGAGCAATTTTGTGGCTCATCAGTGCCAATCACAGGAGATGTCACAGATGGACAACATTAGATATCAATCAAATCATGAATGGAAGGTTGCGATGGAAGGAAAGAAACACATGATGAGTATAGAAACTTTTCCATGATAGTGATGGATGTATATGATCATTGATGCGTGTTTTTATCGACCAATCATGCAACTGTGATACAAATCTAAACCCTGGACCATCAAATTAAAATTGATGAACGTGATTCATTGATCTGCGATATTTCTTCACCATCAATTACGATCAAGCAGTCACTACCATCGATGGGGGTTAAGTATCATCCAATGCCATTAGATAAGGTAATCGAATGGTTTAGAACCTTTGCATGGCTAAAAATCCATGCAAAGGAAAATAAAATCCTAAAAATTATTTTCCTTCTGTAGAAGGCCATGTAAAATCACCAAAAATCCTTTGCAAATTGAAAAAAAGTTAAAATGCTATGGATTTTACCAGTGAAGCAATATTGAGACTCAAAATTGTAAGAGGAAACATGGACGAGAAATAAATTTCAAATAATAATGACGTAGGGTGACAAAAGTTTAGCAAGGTGAACAACGAAAGCGATAGGTAACTTTGTTTTACTATTTCAATTTTGTTTTTTAGTTGTAGACCAAATATTTTAATACCTTAATCATTCTGCTACATATGTAATTAACGAATATTTTTTAGAAATTACGGAGAAGGTTAGGTTAGAATTAAAATTATTTAGGCTGATAAAAGGAACCTATCAATCTCTTATGGAAACTTACGTTTTTGCATAATCCTTTATGGAATTAATACATTATTCTACTCTGCAAAAATTTTAAGATGAGTTTTTTTCCGTGTGTGATTGAAATACTTTTTGTAGGTCTCTCAGCTACTAAAAATAAAATTTTGAAATTTCTTACCAAATTCCTATCTACCCCTTACCCTAAAGCCATGCCCCGTTCCATGTTTTAGAAATGAAGTGAGCCCCCATCTGTTAAAACATAGAATCCTAGTGATTCTATAACTAAATTATTCCAAAGAGCTAGGTGGTGGAATGCCCTCACGAAATTCAAAGGGCATGACCATGGGTTGCCAAAAAATTCATTTTAAACTATAACCCTACAAGGATGGCCACCCGAGTCAAAGATATCCAGTTTTACCTAAGCTTGAGTGTTATTTCTAAGGTACTAGGTTTATCGAAAGTAGGGCTACCATATTATAAAAATACATCTAAAAGCGTCACCTAACTAGTAGCAAAATTTAGTGAAAAATGTATCATTATTCAAGATAAAGAGGGATGGATTAAGGGTGTCACTACTTCCTCACTTCCTCTTATGTGGTAGGAAGCCACCATCCTAATTATTAAGTTTTTTATCCTGGAAGGTCTAATGTCTACCTGTGCAGCCTATCATCTTCGAATGTTGTTAAATTTGAAATGATAAAAAAATAATGATTGTCATCAACCTACCATATTTTCTATTTCAGTATCTAAAATCCACTATTGTTTGTGTTCAACCTTAAAAATCTCAAGAAAAACCTAAAATGCATTTAATTGCACACCATGGCCTTATTAAATTAATAGTCTTGAAAAAAGCATATGAAGTAAAAGTAGCCTAGAACATAATAGTCGAGGAGTTTAACCTACCAGAATACTATGAGTCTACTAAAAATGAGCTTGAATAAGAAAGTCTATTTGAGGAATATCATGAGTCAGATAGTTAGGAGGATGAACTTGAGTCCCCAAAACATAAACACTGACCCACCAAAAATGCTAAACCAACCCAGCCTACATGGAAAAACTAGCGTCAGAAACACACTCTTGAAAATCATGAGAAAGGAGATATATCAGGGCATGAATCTAACTTACCCACACCTAAACCAATTGCTGAAACTCTATCTCACCTTTGGGCACAAAACACTATTTTACAAATAAAAATTGATAAACTAAGGGAGGATTTTGTAGAGCATTCAAAAGTGGTCCAACGAGCCCTTGCCCTCCAGATAGACATGATTAAGTAACTCTCAATGGATAAGGTGATGAAACCTATTTATTTCATTAATCGATTGCCACCTATCGATGCTTTTCCCAATAAAAGCTCCACCATCAGTAGAAAGTAGAAAAATTCTGTTAATTTTAGTAAAGAAACCTACACTACCAAGCCCTTTGACTTTTCCAAGATTTTTGAGGAAGAAAGCTCCCAAATGTTTGGTAGTCTAACATAGCATAATCAACCAAAAATATTGGATCCTTCCACCAAGATAGGAACTGCATCCAAGAATCTTATATTAAATGTTGGGATACCTCCAGAGATTAATGTAGTAATAGACAACATAGTGACATCGGTTGAGAAACCTCCAACTTCTCAAATGTAAGATATAGTGTAGGGAGAGGATTCCCTCGAGGTTGAACATATCAAAACAATCATGGTCAAAACACTAGTTGGTGAGAAAAAGGCCAAAGAGAAGGTACAACAGGTGAAAAATAAAAGGAAATTACCACCAGCAAGACCTCCATCATCAAGAATATCCACTCGACGATCACAAGTTGGATAAACTGATAAACTACTAAAATATTTTCAAAATCTTCAGAACTTAATATTTATACATTATTATTATTTGCAAAATATTTAATGATTTATATCTGTAGATATTATTGTGACATATATATCTCTAAAATAATACTGTAAATAGTATTTTATATTTGAAATTGTTCGTATATACAGTGCTTAATGTTCTACGAATACTGCTGAAAATAGTTCATTTCACTGTAATTATTTTAATGATTAGAAACTGCTGAAATTATTATATTGTTACAGGTATTTTTTCATAAAAAAACTATAGATATCAGTACTTTCAAATCTATTTGATAGATTTTGTAACATTTATGTTGTCATGAAAATAATATTTAAAAATTTGAAACATTGTATTTTCAGCTGCAGATATCTGATTAGAATTGTGTGTTGTATTATGTTGGCTTATATTTAAATCATCTTTGAAAATGTTTGTTTCTTAGTGTTATTACCAATGATTTTTGGAAGATAATATCTGATAACCTATTTGCTTATTTTTAAAAAATAATTGTCATGTCCTATTTCATGCACTTGCAAATGACTTTTTGAAGAAAAATCTTGATTGATTTTAATATTTTATATATTTGCAAAGATCAGGATGATAACGATATATGTGTAATATTATGTTTATCTCATTTTCTCCACATGCATGAGGACATGCATATCTCTCAGTCTAGGGAAAATTATGAGTGATTATTTGGCATATATTTTTGTAGCAAGTTGTCTTATTTTTATATTTAATTTATTATTATAATATATTTCAAGTAATCTATTTCTGCTTATTTATGTGATTTATCAGTTAAAAGCTGAATGCAGTTAATCTAAAAAATATGTGCATTTCATGTAAAATACATCCAAGTTGTGAGTGATTATGTAGGAAAGTATTGAAGGATGTTTCGTGGGTGCATGATGTAGTAGCACAAGCTTCGAGATATACCTCAAACGAGAGAAGATGAATGTAAGGACAAATGATTAAGGAAGCCCTAGACACGGTGATAGAAAAGTGGCTAAAGATTGTTACAAAATATGGCATCTAAAGTATGTTACAAAAGATAGTTACCGAAGTATGTTGCAGAAGTTAGCTACTGAAGACTGTTACCAAAGAGAACTTTCACTAGCAATTATCGAAGAAAGTTGACCAAGTCAATTGACTAATGCTGCATGCCACATCAGTGACAACATGGTTCTCTTACATGGAAATAAAGGATTACAATAAACTTAGTTAGTTGACTTGTCACATATTCTTCACAAGGATATTGTGATTAATAAAGTTGTAACTTTATTTCGTAAAGTTGTATAATTGGAATATTGTTAGGATGATTAGATTCTAATGCAAGATTGTTATGTCCTTTCCATTATTTAAGGGGTATATAGTTATGTGTTATATCTTGAAAAATATTAAATTTAGTATTATGTTGTTATGTCAGCTCATAAAATGCCACTTGGACCACTTGATTTGTTTATTGAGTCCAAGCAAAATTAGGAATTGTGTTAGTTTGGATTATTCTAGTTAGTGCATAGTTGTCGCATTATCAAGTCCACAACTCCATATGGAAAATTACGTGGAATAATATTATTTAGAATTGTTCAAGTCACAATATATATTACACAGGGAGACCTTTGAAAAGGTCTAATGTCCAACAGTCTAATGCTAAATAATCTAAGGAAGAAATATCGAATGTTCAATGTGTCTATACAATTTTTGAAGAATTGCGCCAACATGTACGTTTGAATTTCCAGCAATAAAAGTAGCACTTCATTATTATTTTTTTATTTGTGGAAAAAATCCCAAAAGGGATGCCACTTTTGGGTAAGGCCCAAGGAGGCAGGGGTATCCATTCCACAAAAAATGCGTAGGACTCGGACTTGGCCTACCATATTTGACATACTTAAGGAGCAAAAAAACACACAAAACCAATTTAAAAATAAGGAAATAAATAAGTAAATAACAACAAAAATAATAAAAAACATACTCCTTGAGTGTGTCAAAAACAAAAGCACAACCAAACACGCATAATAAGATAAAAGAAACCACAACACGAACCACATAGAAAAACACAAGAACCACATAACAAAACACAAACAAGATAAAAACAACATAACACTACAAAGACATAACCCAAAAAAAACATGAAAAATAAACACAACCAAACCTAAAAAAATAAAAAACAACCAACAACAGAGACAATAAACAAAAACAAAAAACATAGAAAACACTCACACATAAAAACACAAATTAACACAAACAAAGAGAAACCCAAGAACAAGAACGAAAAAAACACAAGAACAATAACAAAAAACATTAAAAAAAAAACACAAAACAACAAAAACACAAGAACAACAAAAAACAACATAAAGAACACAAAAAAAAAACAAAATAACCCACCCACCTTAAAAAACTAAACAAAAAAACAAAAAGAAAAAAAAAAAAGAAAAAAAAAATGAACATAACAATGACCTATCTAGACCAGAAGACTATTAAGGCAATAATCAACATAGGAAACTAAAGAAATAATAGAATGAGCTAAGGAAATAAAAAAAAATTAATGAACCAAAGAGAAGCAAAAAAAAAAGCAAGAAGAAACTAGGTACCTTCAGAACTGGAGCCATCCAAAGAAATGATAGAAAGAAGAACTTCCCTAATTTGAGAAGCCCACCATCTAGAAGGGTGGCCATAACAAGTAAGATCACCTTTTTCCAAAGCCCAATTAGCTAAAGCATCAACACTCTTGTTTTGATCTCTGACCACATGATTGTAATCAACTTTCAAAAATATCATCTGGATTAACTGAATCTTCTCAATAATTATTTTTATTCTCCAATCCACCTTATGATTCTTAGGAGTCTTCAAGAGATTAATCATAAGTTGAGATTCAGACTCAAATAACACCTTTTCCAATCCAATATTAGTAGCCTCATGAAGGCCTTTGAGGATACCATACCCCTCAACAAGGTTATTGGAAAAAATACCCAACTTCTCAGAAAAAGTAAAAACCAGGGAGTAGGTTGCCTCTAGAGGCTCCATCAACATTGAATTTTCCAAAATCCTTAGGAGGAGGTTGCCAATTTCTTGTCTTATCCATCTTACTAATACTGACATTCCCTTTAAGTTGGTTGCCCTTAGAAGATTTAATCTTCAATATTTACATCACTTGATCCCATCTTTGGTGGGATTTTTGGGGGTGATTAAGGAGTTGATGGACTGATTTAACTAAGTTGGCTATGGTCTTTTGCCAAATATAGTGAATATCCTTCCTATCTTGATTTAAAATTTGGCTGTTCCTTTCATTCCAAATATTCCAAAGAAGAATTGTAGAACCCATCCAAACTAACTGCCTAATAAAATGATCAACACCCTCTTGATTAGGCCAATCCCTCCAAATTTGTTCAGAAGTTAAAAAATTGGACCACTGTAAGCCAAGTAAAGTGGCCATTCTCCTCCATAGCTCAAAGGCTAAAGTACACTCAATAAAAATATGGTTGAGATTTTCTACATTCTTTTCACACATTTCACATCTAAAAGGGCCATGAAAACCACACTTCATAAGTTTCTCACTAGTAAGCACCCTATGATGCAATAAAATCCAATTAAAGAACCTCAAATTAGGCTAGATATTTTGAGCCCACAATTGAGAAAATATGTTAGAAGAATGGTTGGGATTATTATGGCATAAGGTCAAATAACCTTGAGCAACTGAATACTCACCCTTAGTAGTGTTGTTCCATCCAAAAAAATATTTTTCATGGGACCAAGAGAGGGATCTCATATGAAGGATGCCTTGGATATCTTGTCTTTGCCTTTTTGGGATTTGAATAGGCCAGTACTCAATAGGGATCCAATATCTACCAACCTTCACATATGGTAACTATGTCATATATATTTACTGCTTGATTTCTTTTATGTAGTTGTAATTGTAATTGTCCTGCATTCATAGAATAGAATAATGTTAGTAGTTATGCATCTTAGTTACTGAGATAAAGTAGTTTAGGGGAGAAATACTTACACTTTCCTCTAGGAGGTAGGGCCCACTCCTACAATCAGTCCCTAATCTCTCACCCCTATCATAGGTTAGAAATAATTAATTAACATTAGAATATAAAATAAATTAAATTGCATTTTCATAAAATATAAAATCAAAATAGATAATTAACTAACTGCACGAATATCCTTAAAAATAGATCAACTCAACAATAGATGAAATTATCAATAGGTAATTATCATATTTACTGCACAAATCATAAATTGTATTTTATTTTCATTCTTACAAAATTTAATTTTGTTTATTATTTTTATGCAAAACCTGAAACTAAAAGAGATCTGAATTAAGCTTAGAATTGATCCCCACGGTACAATCTATACTGGATTCCTACTCTTTAAATATAACCTTGATTACCCTCAAATTGATAAAATTAAATGTAAGCTATTACAACCGATCATTTTCCTTGCACTCAATGTATTCAATGCAAAAATCACATTCTACCTAGAATTTCATCCATCGGTGTTACTTGCTTTCAGTAAAAATTGCATAAATATGTATCTCAGACTTTGGTTATATATATTTAGTTCAAAGGGCTTTCCCAAAAAATGATGCATCCAAATTTTGAGTGCATGTACAACAATTGCTAATTCCAAGTCATAATTCATCTTGTGCTTTTTAAGATTTTGTGATTCATAGGTGATGATTGCCTCATCTAGAGTTAGGACTCAACGTAAATCTTCAATAGAAGCATCAATAAAAACCATAAATTTTATTAAAGGTCAAGTGTCTTGAGTATTGGAGTAGTTTTTAGTCTTTCTTTTAAGATGCTAAAAGCTTCTTCACCCTATTTTGTCCATTTGAACATTTTTCGTTTCCTTTGTAAGTTTGTTATTGGATTGGAAATCCTTGAAAAAAATTCTTATAAAATATTTATAGTAATCTTCCATTCCTATAAAATTATGCACTTTGGATACGTTGGTAGGTACAGGCCAATTAGTCATTGTTTCAATCTTCCTAAGATCAACAACAATCCTATTAACAAAGATAACATGTCCTAGGTACTATACTTGCAGAATATAAAACTCACACTTTGATCACTTCTATTATAGCTGATTCTTTCTAAGAACCTCCACCACTATTCTCATGTGCCAATCATGCTACTCCTTAGTTTGAAAATATAAAAAATACAATCTAAGTTTTCTCAGATTACATGATTCATGAGATTCATGATGACAACTAGGGCATTTGTTAACCTAAAATGTAGGACTATGAATTCATAGTGTCATTTTATGAGTGTCCTATCGAATGACTATCAATTTTTATATGGTAGTCAATATACAAAATCAAGAACCATCCTTATCCTCCATGAACATGACTAGAGCATCCCATGATAATATACTCAGTTTAATCAACCCTTTCTCTAGTAAGATCTGGAGTTATGTTTTAAGATCTTGTAACTCAACTAGAATCATTCAATAAGGTTCTCTTGCAATTGGTTTAACTCCAGATAGAATTTTAATAAGGAATTTTAAAGTCACATCAAGGTGTAAGGCTTGGTAGATATTTAAAAAATACATCCCTTAATTCATTTAGCACAAGATAACTTCCTAAACAATTTTGAATCTGTTCAATTTCTTCCTTCTTATTTATATTGACTATACAAACCTATTGCTTTATTAATGAGGGCAAAAAATGTGGTTGAAAGGGTCCCTAATCACACAAAACATTTACTCTTTATTTAGAATCCTTGATATATTCCATCCATCTCTCTTGAAAATTAATGAGGGCTTTGTGAGCTTTCAGCCGATTTATCCCAAGTATGATATCAAAAATGTATAAGGCGGCTACATATAGGTGCTAATTGGTCTCATTCTTAGATAGGGTTATGTGGGGGTCAGATAGGTTTGTCCTAATCCATATTCTTCTTTCCACCCATTTACCAAAAATCTAGGTATTTTCAGTATATCCCTAATTATGCTAGCAAAAATAAAACTATTTGTTGCACTATTGTCATTCAAAATATTTATATTAAAACTTTACCTCTCAAATTTGAGGAGTGGCTTACCCTTCTCGACTCGAAGATCCAAACATTGCACATGTTTCATGGGGTTGTTCTCTAGGTGCTTCCTTTTGATCGATTCTTTGAGGGTATTTGTTAGCAAAATGTGGCCCTCCACAAATATAGCAACCCATATTTGGTGCTCATAATTTTTCTTTCTTATCTTCATCAGTGTTCACAGGTTCTAAATCACTCTTTTGTATACAGTTCTTCTTATCTTAAATCTTTGGTTTTATATCCTACTTGAATTTTGGTCTCTTTCCTTATTTCTTTTACCTCTAAATTTTTTCTTAATAAGAAGTTTATCATCCTTTATTGCAATCCCATCCTTTCTACTAATAACTTAATCATGGATGTAAATTGTTCCAACTACCCTTGAAATAATTTGACTATAGATGCAAGGTCCTCCATTTCTCTCTAACCATAAGAAGAGCTATGTTAGACTTTTATGGTTTAGATTTTGAGTTTTTCTAAGAAGTCTTGAATTTATATGACCTAGGCTCTGATACCAACTGTAAAAACCTGATCAACTCACTAGTTGTAACAACCCAGTCTAGCTCACTAGTTTGGAGGCTATTTTTTAGAATGAGATTTAATTGGTTCACCCAATATTTAATTAATACGATGTATAAATAATCACTTTTGGGTTAAGGTCGTTGTAGACAACCCTCAAGTGGATGAGATTTTATAGATCCCATAGGTGATTTCATTGAGTGGTTCCTCCATTCTCACCCTCTAACTTGGTATGAGGTCATAGAACCATGACTTGGGGTTATCCTCTAAGGCCCATAATACTTAGAGGGGGATGCTTAATTCCCCTAACTTATCTTGGTTTTACCAAGTGGGATTTATTTAGCGTATATACCTATTTCTTAGTCATTGTCCATTACTCTGGAGCCAACTAAGGCCTTGGTATCACTTGCCAAGTTATGAATAATGATAAGTTATCCCATACCAACTATCATGGATTTATCTAGTCTAGTTTCATGCTAGTTTTTCTTCTATTCATAATTTTCTCAAGGAACCATAATTGTACTACTCGCTCAATGGCCTAGATAGACATCCCATACCACTACTTCTTACCTACTCATATTGAACTATCTCATAAAAAATGATCATTCTCGAATCATAGTTGATTACTTTCACATAACCCAACTAGTATTGGGTCATTTAAAATTTTTTGTTGTTCACATTCTCGTGATTCAACCATAATTAGATAAGTTCCAAGGTCAAAAGTCTACTAATATCATCTAGACTTAGGCTCTCTTTATTTTATTCCCAACCCAAATTCTTTAATTCTTAGAATTATATTGATTCTTTTAATGATATTTCCTTGTTAAAAGTTTTAATTAGGGATATCTCAAGATTTTTATTCATAAAAGTTCATATTTCCATTTAAAAAGAGAAGCAAAGTAACATATTCTATTCATGTTCTTTTTCTGAAAAGAAATTTCACATTAGATATAAATAAAAACAAAATAAAAAAGTTCTTAATCATTTTTACTATTAACTAAATTTAATAAATGTAATCCTCTAAAAGGTAAAAATGAAACATAACCTTATTCAAATTCAATTTTACCTTAGGTATAATCAAATGCAAAATATAAGATTCTTAAACTCTTTCACTAAAGATGGTAAAATAACATTATCTAAGTTTATTATCAAAATACTATACTAAAAATAAAAAGTATTCCTTTTAGTAAACAAGATAATTTGTGGTTAAAAGAACACTTAAGGAGACATAATTCAACAGGTCTCGATAGCCAAAAAAAAGGTATTTACCCAATAATAATAAAGTGAATAAATTTATTCATTCTTTGATTAATAATCAGTATACCATAACTCTTGATTACAATACAAATTTTATCGTTCCTTATTTACCAATATTTAGAGAAGAATAAAAACAAAATAAATAATAACTGGCTGGATACATCAATAATTTCAATATAAGAGAAATGCTGACTCCACTATTATCCGAAGCTGGGTAATCCTTATGTTGACCAACATATCAAGGATTTAATTTAAAAAGGATCAGAGTGGATCACTTATGAATAATGCATTTAATGCAACTATAACTCACCCATTCATCCAATCATAATGAGTAAAAATTCAATGCTAATCTTTACAATTATAAAGGACTTCTAAAAAGAGCAAATAAAATGTCAATAGTTGTTGGAAATTTTGAGTAATTATGTTGTCATTGATGTCAAGTTTTTGGTGCAAGGTAAAGTTCATTTTGATACAAGAAAATTGGTAAAAATAAATGGTTATAATATTTTATATTATAAGCCAAAGTGGTTGGTTAAAAGGTTGAAGACAAAATTTTATGCCCATTTTTTAAAATAAAATAGAAAATATTATAATATTATAATAACTAAGCCAAAAGGTCTTATTAAAAGGAAAATGAAAAAGTTGACTAAGGATCCCATGTAAAAGTATTGTTTAGTACTAAAGTTACATAATATAATATTTAACACAAATTTAAATATTATATTAAATATTAAATTAAATTTGAAATTGTCAAAGGCACCAAATTTCAAATTTAAATGGAAGAAATAAAGGTTTTCACTGACATCATAGTAAGGCTTCGAATGCATATAAAAGGGGGGAGCTAAATCATTTTCTAAAGTTACCAAGGCATGTGCGCAAATATTAATCGATCGAGGAGTGTAGAGCAAAGTGTTTGAAACACCATTTGTTGAGCAAGTGGCATCATATAAGGACAAGGAGGTGCACATTGAGTTTCAACGAGGGCTGGTAGTCCAAGTGGTAGGTGGGTCCTGTGTAAGGTGTTGGTAGAGAACAGGTCACGGTTCGATTCTCATGAGAACCGATTTTTAAAGTGTTTTGTCTTTTTTGATGAACACAATAGGAAATAAAGGTTGGAGGCTACATGTTAGGTCTCAACCGCTTGGATAGCGTAAACGGTCGAGTACTTCACTTAGAAGGTTGAGGTCAGAAGGTCGATTCCCATTTGTGCCAGCAAGGAATTAATTTTTATAAGGTATGCTCCAAGTTGATTAAATGTTGGCTATATTTGGTGTTTGGTGGATGTGATTTGGTGTATAGTTTGGCATATAGGAGGTATAAGGAGAAATAAATTTTTGCATAATATTTTAAGGGTATTGCTGCTATTTATTTTATATGCAAAGGTTGGAGTGATAATTTTGTAAATGGTTTATTTAGAATTGTAATTCTTTGTTCTTGGAAATTAAAGTGGATTGGAAATTGTTTTGAGAGAGTGGGAGATAAAATGTGTAAAAGGTATTTTTATTGTTTGTAATTATTGCTTTATAAAAAGGAAATTGTTGAGAGAATTTTGTTGAGTTTTAGTGCATTGTCCTTTAAAACAAAAACATTATTTATAGAATTCATTGAGCACCTTATTGAAGGAAAATTCATGTGGATATTTTTGAAATAGAATCTTGTTATCTAACCCTTGAAGTGGCACAAGGAGAATTGGTGTTGGTGAGACAAGTTTTGAAGACATATCTCCATAAAAGTAAATTAAGAGGTATGGGCACATCATTCCTTGTTTAAAGTGTTTTGTTGAAGTGAATATTTTGGAACATAAGGTGGAGAGAAAATGATTGTTTGATAAGTATTGTTGGAAATATTTGAGTATTGGTTTGAGTGCTTTTGAATATGAATGAGCAAGTATTTTGAGAAGGCTTGAGGACAGATTTGAGCAAGTCTTTTGAGAAGGCTTGAGGATAGATTTGAGCAAGTCTTTGAGAAGAATTCAGAGTAGTTTCATGAGCAGAGTTAGAGCAGATTTAAAATAGAGTTCTATACAGATTTATGAGCAGAGTTAGAGCAAATTTGTGCTAGACTTGGGATAAAGTGTGTGCAGATTTGAGATAGAATTGAGAACATGATTTGGAGGTTATAGATCAGAGAGTATAGTAGTCTCCAGTGGATAGAGATCCATCAACTATTGCAGTGGGGACATATATCTCCTATGGAGAGAGATCCACAAGCCATAGCAGTGGGGGTAAAAGTCTTCTAGAAGATCACTAGCCAGAGTAGAGGGGATAGAGTTCTCTTGTAGAGAGAGATCCATAAACTAAAGAAGTGGGGATAGAGGTCTCTTGTGGAGAGAGATCCACAAACCAGAGAATAGGGGATTGATGTCTCCTTTGGACAAAGGTCCATAAAAATTGTAATAGGGATTTTATTCCCAAAGATTCATTGAGAAAAAATTATAAGGAATATTTTCTCTATGGAGTAGCCCACATTGGGTGAACCATGTTAAATCATGTATCTCATGTGTGTGATGATGTATGCATTATTTACTGCTTTGATATTATCATTGTTATCATTTGGATTGAGAAGTAAATTTTTTTATCTTATACTATTCACCCCCCTCTCAGTATGAGCTCATGTTCTTCAATAGTGTTGATGAAAACCACTATCATAAAATCCTTTTTTTTAAAACTAGGAGCTAGAGTTAAATTCAACTTTGGTGGTTTGAATCCCTTAATAAACTAATAAAACATATTCACAATAGGTTAAACCAGATTTAATATAATTAAAACATAATGTTAATGGCTTAATCAAAGAGAAAATATAACCATCTCTTTAACCATCATAGGCAATTGCAAAATAAGAATAACACTTGGCATTATCTTGGGTGAAAACAAATATTTCTAAAAGATAAAGGTAAACACCAAAGACACAACATAATTCATAGGTGGATTTTGATTAATAAGGGAGACATATTTTTTTATTTATAATTTAATTTAATTTTTTAGAGTAGTTGTCACAAACATAATTATAAAAAACTCTCATTTTTGATTAGATGTACAAAAAAACCAAGGAGATACCATAGGTGGTAATTCTAGCCTACTATATTCATATTTTCCTGGAAGACATATAGTTTATTTAGAAATTGATTCTTATAGTGCCCAAAGTGGATTGGTTAAATACAACACAACATCATACTTTCAATAGTTTTAACATAATATACCTAAAGGCTAATATATATATTATATTCTATGTGGGATATAAAAAAAGCATATCCAATTGAGGTAGATTTTCAATATATATATTTTGATTGATAGAAAAAAAGGATTTTGAAAGGGGTCCCAAATATTTTATAATAGAAACATAAAAAGGGAGGAAGTCATCGAAGGGATGACCTCAAAAAGATGAAACTTAAGAGAAATGACCAAAGGGAACACAATGAAGACGAGATATCACCTCTTCGAAACAAAAAAATAAAGCACATAAGCCAACACAAAGACCCAGAGACAAGGGACAAAAAACCCAGACTGTCTAGCAAAAACAAGGTGGCCAAAGAAACCCTAGCTACTTGAAAGCCTTGGAAGGATCCTTCTCATAATTTTTTTGTACTTTGTTCAACATCCAAGACTTGGGCAGGAACATCCTTCTACTTCTTGAGATTGTTGATCACCTTAACGACTTGCTAGAGAAGGGTCAAAACCAACTTTAGTAAGTCATCCAAATTTATCAAGGGATCATCAGGATTAGCTCTCTACATAATGCAAGTTGAAGGTCTACAAGAGGATTCACCATCCATGGGAGAGAGCAGTCAAGCAGGATCATCCTGGAGTTTAAACTTTTTATGTTTTGCAAGTGACTCTCTAGGGGTCTCCTTGTCAAGATAAATAATAATAATAATTTTTTGCTTCTCCCCAAAAACCTTACCTTTGGTCTAATGGTGGTAGGATGAAGGTGAAGTTTTAGCAAAAGAGCTAAAGATTAACTTTTTACTAGCTTTAACTGAACCGGTAGTGCCTTTATCTACCTTGCCATCACTTGGAGTCCCTTGACTAGGAGCTGAAGGAGCAAGGAAATAACATACCAATAGAAAAGAAAAGAACTTAACTATACACATACCAATAAAATTACATATATAAAAGCAACCAATTTGGATTTGGTTTTCCATATGAACTAACTTGTGATTCCTTTGACTTGTATTTACGAACTACCCTTTCTTTATCCTCCATAAATTGTTCTACTCTCTCTATTCCCCCCTCTTTGCTTTCAAAATTTCCTCTTAAAAGAGATTACTGAAGGAAATTTTTAAGCAAGTGTTCAACATGCAAATGACTAGCTCATATCTCTGGCCAAGTGGAGATATTATAACATTTTGAAATGGAATATCATCTTAAGCAGAAGGGGTTTTATTATTATTTCATTCTTATATTTATTAATTAATTAATATTTTATTTATTGTTTATTTATTATTTATTTATATATGTATATTATTTTATTTATTATTATTATTATTTTTACATTTAATGTTAATAAAATAAATGTAAGAATACAAATCTTACTAGAATGCAATTTTAAGTCAAACATATATATATATATATATATATACCTCCAACATTTTTTCCTATACATAAAATATTATGGCAACGAAAGTATTCATATACCTGTTAGGAATAAATCCCATTTTTCATGGCACTTTCCTTTCTGTTGGAGCATTTTAGAAGAAAGCAAACAATAATTTATATGCAAACATGCATTCATAATGCAACTACATGAATCTACATGAGTGTATCCATAAAGGCTTCCATGTACCCTTGAACCACTAGTGAATGCTTCACTACCAAGGGTCTTTTGCCCTTTACCTAATCGTGAACACTTCATTGTAGGTTAAAGTTTTCAACCACCATCGTTTACCATTTTAACTTCTGAGGACCTACACTTGTAACACAAGATTCATCAGCAGTACTAGGCCTAAAATATCAAATAATAAGATAATAATTTTATCATAAAATATTTATAATAGAAATAAAAAATATTTATTTTGGGGAGGGTCATGATAACTTTTATAAAATGACCATCTTCTATTCTTAGATGACAGGGCCTCCTTTTTGGATGATCTTCTTGTCCTTGTCAACAACTACCCTCTATGTGATGACTTTCTATTGTAATACAATCTACATATGCTTCTAGATGACCTTCTATGTCATATCCCAAAATTCCCATCCTATTCGAGAGCATTTTTTTTTAAACAATATGAATAAACATATGTACTTGTTAGGGATTGGTCCACTCTTTCTTAAAAAGGAACTACCCTAAGCTTCTGCTAAATTTCTTAATGTCCCCTAACTAAGTTTCTCGTCTATCACAATGTAGAATTTGTTAATCCCTTTTAGATCCATCATAGGGTACACCCATTCCTACAACTTACATAAGTCTATCTATGTATGTGTATTAGACATAATGCAAAATCAGGCTATCAATCTCATTTTTCTAATGAGCTAGCTTATCCATTTATTTTAGTCGAAGGGAGGCATGTAAAACACTACACCATACATAAATTCATCTATGTTGGTGCATTATGCGTATATGATTTAGACTATCCATCTCATCTCTACGATGAGCTAGCATTGCAGTCATTAGGTATCTTCTAGATCTTAACCCATGAATATAACTAATCAATTTTTTCCTTCCTCTTTACACTATTGAGGACCATATGAGAAAGACTTTAAAATAACAAAGATAACTAATCCTCCACAGATGGAAGGATTTTCTTGGATACATCACCAATTCCTAATTCAAAGATCAAACATCCTTGAAGACTTCCTATCAATATTTCATCAAGAAATACTTGTTGTATAACCCTAAAGTTTTACATATCCAAAATTACTTTAGGAATTTGTATTCCAAATACTATCTTATAATAGAAAGCTAGGTTTCACCTTATCACAAAACTTGTCCTTTTTAAAGGTAACATAAAATTATTTACCACCTTTATAGTATATCAATACTATATATCTTTAATTAATTTCAAAGCACATGTTATATATAACCAACAAAGGTCCTTTATGATGCTCTAAAAAATTATTCTAACATCTTGCTTAACAAGAATATTTCAATAATTATTCATCTTAACTACTGAAATCCAATCACCTCATCAAAGTATAATATTTCTCATTTAAACAAATGAAACATCTACACACACACACACACACACACACACACACACACACACACACACACACACACACACACACACACACACACATATATATATATATATATAATCAAATAAATATCATCTCTTTCCTTTTATATTTCCAAAAATGAAAATAATAATAATCCTTTTACAACAATATGAATAGATCATGAAACATAGCTTGTTGGTTCAATTCTATTAAACCATATTTGCCACTCTTATCATAGAGCTCAAAAATTACATAGTCTTCAAAGGGTTTCTCTCCTCTCAAGAGGATTCTAGCAATACTATTTATTACATAAATGCACCAAGTATCTCATAATGAAATATATAGGCTAAGCTTTACAAATACCATTCCATTATGGACTAAAAGAATGGTAACTGAAATCTCTTTTCATTGTTCTTTACTCATGTACATATTCATTCCAGCCTTCTTTGAGTTATTATTTTAACCACTAAGAAGGATATGTATTTACTTTTAAGGGATCAAAAAAACTAATAAAAATTATAGTGCAATATTAATGCATGTATTCATTTCATTGCATACAAATATTCCATACTGACATAGTCTATCTTTTATTTCTATTAAAATACTACCGATAAAAGTATACTCACTCTTTTTGAAAAACCTTAACAACAATCCTCATATTAAAATTCAAATAATTTTTACAAGCATTCGATGCTTACTGTCATACCAAAGGAACCCTCAGTTTTTCTTTGCACGAAATGATTTTTATTAATCTTATGATTATAAATAGAATTACACTATCTTACCTCTTGAAGACAACCATAATTCAAATAAACATCTAATGAAAGGTTATCCAAATTATTTAGCATTGGATTTCATAAAGTCTTTTCCCTTCATATTTATAAAATAAATCATTCAAATCACAAGTGCAACATATGTAATAACATGAATCATACAATAAATAATAGATAATAACATTATCTTCACAAATCAATAATGAGTCTTTTTTTTAAATAAGAGAAAACGATGGCTCTTTCTTGGTTTCCACCTAGAGTTTTCAGCACATACTAGCACACTCTAGAATAATCAACTAGTCAAGCTTATAAAAGAAATCCAAGATCATTTCCTTGTCATTCCAACCCAAACGAAACTCAATAGAATGGTTCTAGAACATTATTATAGTCATATTATAGATTATAAGGAGTGTAGAAGTTACTATCATCCATACAAGCATCTATGCAAGCTCTTTTTCTCACGTTACACGATAATCAAATAATGTTATAAATAACCACTTACTATCTTTCGATTATTATTGAGCCTATTTAAAAAAAAGGAATATAACACCGATCATCTAGTACTTGTGGTTTTAATAATATAGGTTTGAAACTAGTTCTCTAAACACATATTCCAAACTTATAAACGAAAATCAAGCTTATGACAACCACGGTAAGAAAAGAACAATACTCGATCTTTTCATCAAGTAGCACTAACAAGGCCTTAGCATAATACAAATCAAACAAATTTTCCATAAATAAGATATAAATAAAAATAACAGTCTTAGCATAGTTAAATAAATCATTCTTGATGTGACTATGTTATAAGCTTAAGAAAACTTTACCCAAAAAACTCTCGAAGAGTTCCAGACTTAAGGTTTAAATCCATATTCAATTCTCTTTCCTAGAATTTTCATTACCCTAACATATCCAATTTAGAAATAAAAGGTAATGGCATCCACTACCAGTTTCAATTATAATAAGGGAGATATGTACTCCAACCAATACAGAGTACCTAAATACGTACAAGAGGATGATAGATAAAAATATAAGATATTTTCACTATTATTTTAGTGGAGGAAGGTTATCTTTCCAGTAAAGCTCACCAATTATGTTTTGTGTTTTAGAAAAAAATTAAATATTTTTAACAAAACAACATTCAAACTTTCAGGTCAAAATATTGAGCTTTCGAAGTTTACCTAAATAATGTAGTGAAATTCAACAACGTAAGCAAGTAATTCTTCAAATACTAGCTCCTATTTTCTCCCTTCTATTCATGTATTTTATTTTTTCCATCCGTTCCTCTATACTTTTTTGGTGTGAGAGAAGTACCACTTCCCTATTCCAACATCCACTTCCACCGGGATGTTATAGTGGTGGTGTGTTATCTCTACCTCCACTACGTACGTCTCACTCCTTATATGAAGCATGGTGAAAACAATTCCATCTAGCTATAGATATAAATTATATATATATAAACCAAATTTTCTATCAAGGTAAAAGCAGAAGTTCTAATTAATCTTATTTTATTTGATTACTTAATTAGCAACGAACTAATCTTGAAGCAAAATAATTTCCAAGCAACCAAACACATGGTCATCAAGTTCTCCCTTAGTGAGTCTTTCCTTCAAAAAGTCACTTTTATTTTCCATGGTGGACAAAACAAGTATTATTCATAAAATAATAATGAGAATCCTTAATCATTATTGAATTCATGGGAGCATATTAATATTTCCTTATCAATGCTAAAACAACATTATCAATCAAAAGATAAATCATTTATATCTTTATTATGTTCTAAAATAAGAAAGAATTAGATTAAAACTTTACTTTTCTTTGCAATGAATCCTTTTTTTCAAGTAAAGTTTCACCTTAAAAAGGGTTATCAAACAACAAACAAGTGTTAATTTTAACTTGATATATTTTTGCCATGTAAATTCATGATATGCAACCACATGAAAAGAGCATTCATCATTGTTGCCCTTGAGTTGTTTTATGAATGAATAATCACATAATTTACCTTTTCTTAAGGTATTATTGGTGGTTAAGTATTCCTTCCACCCATGAGAAAGCCAATTCTTGCAAAAGTGCAGGATCCATTAGCAACATCATATTCTTCCATAAAATATATGTTTTGCAGAAACTAAACATGAAATAGTCAATCATTCCATCAACAAGGTACATCATACTCTTCCATAAAATATATTTTGTAGAAACTAAACATGAAATAATCAATCATTCCATCAAAATATAACATATCAGTTCATGAATTCATCATATGCATAATTTTACTAAGGGAGGGTCATGAAATTATACTCCCTTAGGCTAAACACAGTCCTTTGTGTTCTATCAAAGTTCAAATATTTTAAATAATAGTTTCATTTCATTTTCAAACAGAAATGGAAAGTGTCTCTACATGTCTATCACTTTCTCCCAAGTGGTATTTATTTTGAAATAGCAATCCCACTAGACCTTACATTGCTCTAGAGTCCCCTTCCTTATTGCTTTGGTGTGGAACTCAAGGATCTTCACTAGACGTACCTCAATGACATATAGGTCCACTAGTTGCAAATTAGAAAAATCACATACATGATTAGGATTAGCAATGTATTTCCTAAGTAGGGATACATAAAAGGTATTATGGATCTTCGATAAATTGGGTGGCAAGGTGAGTCTATACGCCACAAGACTAATATTTTTTGTGATTTCAAAAGGTCCAACAAAATGAGGATCTAGTTTTGTGGACTTTATGGCACTCTTATTTGGTCTCACCCTCATGAATTCTTTTTTGCTCATAGATAACTCTCTTGGTAACCTCTTTAAATCGACATAACTTCTATGATAATCTATGACTTCCTTAAGCCTCTCTCTTATCATATTTAACTTTTTCTCCCTTTATTTAACCATGTTTGGACCAAGCACAACCTGGTCCTCTAGATTGTCCCATGAAAAAGGTGTCCTAAACCTCCTACCATACAAATATTTGAATGGAGCCATACCTAAAGTCGAATGGTGGCTATTGTTGTAAGCAAATTCTACTAGGTGTAGATAGTCTTCCCATCGAGACTTCTGATCTATACAATACATGTGAAGCATATCTTCAAAAACTTGGTTTACCATTTCAATTTACCCATTGGTTTTTGGATTATATGTAGAGCTAATGTTTAGTCTAGTACCTATGGCATGATATAAAGCTTGCCAAAAATTATATGTAAACTTAGAATCCCTATTTGAAATAATCACCTCAGGATAACCATGAAGCCTAAATATTTCTTTGGCAAATCTATTAGCCATAATAATGACATCATCCTTGGTACTTCAAGGTATAAAATATATAATCTTAGTCAATCTATCGAATACAAGGATTGTGTCATGTTAGAACCTAGTTTTAGGTAAACCTACAATGAAATCCATTGAAATAACCTACCATTTCTGCATGGGTATGTCATGTGGATACAATAGTTCTGTAGGGTATCCATGTTCAATATTTACTTTCTAAAATTCAAGGCACTGAGCAATGAATTTAGTGATATCTTTCTTCATTCCTGGCCAATAGAAGTTTTTCTTCAAATTATCTCTCATATTTTCTCCCATTGAGTGAGCAAAGTAAGGATGTTGATGTGCTTCATTCATGCTAAATTTCCTTAGATCACCTACCTCAAGAATTATTACTCGATCCTTGAAGCATAAAAAACCATCCTTGAAGCCAAAATCCTTGGTTTCCTTAGGTTTTCTCTCAATTTTTGCTTGAGTTTGGTTGTAATATACATCTCGGTACTCCATTATTTTGATTTGATCCATCAAATATACATGGTCGTGGGTCAAAGAAGCAATTTTTTCTAAGTTTTAACTCAATAGTGAAATAAAATTCATGCTTTGGAGCGAGTCCAAGTAAAGTCTTCTAGAAACATATGCCTAAATTATTGAAGTTTTAGGTGTTTCCCAAACACTTCTTCCCTCTTTTCCTCTTCAATTTCATTAAGCTTAACTACATAAATTGTTCCTCCCTTTCTAATGTATTTCTTAAGTTGCATTGTAGAGAGGATCTGGGGTTGAAAATTTCCTTGCCATATTCTAACTAATCAATCCACTTTTCCTAGAAATTAAATGGATTTGTAGCCAATCCATCCCTAAGACTACATAAAAAGCATGTAGCAACACTACATAAAGGCATCCAATGGTTGTACCACTAGGAAAGGTAATTTTTGTCACAAGATAAAATTGATCCATAAAGTAGGTTTATCTAGAACCATACTCGACCTTCCACTCATGTGCCAAGATTCTAGGCCTTTTTGGTATATCCTTGATCAAACTAGTTGAAACAAAGTTGTCAGTAGCTCTACTATCTATTAAAATTTTACATCTTTACCAAATATCTTACCCTTTATAACAAAGGAGTGGCTTGCCCTTCTAAATTTTGACTTCCTATTGCTCCTTCATAATTAAAGTATGGCTTAAGATGAGTCTCCACTTTTCTAGCCAAATTGTAGGTATTTTGTAGGGTTTTAGGCTCACACATATTCACCTCATGCCCAATCTTGGGATCTGCCCCAAGATGAATTTGTGTATCTTCATCTTCTCATCGTACGTGAGCACATACTTTAATAAATTGAAAAATTTCTAATAGTAGGTCTCTACTATCTTATTTTCTTATCAAAAATTGGTGAAATCCTCAAATTTCTTGGCATAAATTTTTTTCATGAGGAACCTATCCTTAAAGGCTACAACAAAATCTTCCCATTTTAGATCAGCTGCTTCAATTTTTTGTTCTCCACTAAAAGTTTCCCACCAATCCAATCCAACACCCTGTAAATATAAAGTGGCATAAGATTTTTGGGTCCCAATGAAGTAATTCTACATAGTGAAGAAACTTTCCAATTCCTTTATCCAAGATTCAACTGCATCTCCTCCTTATTCGTTAAACTTGGAGTATCATACATACTTCAAATATTTATCTATTTCCACCTCCAACCAAATTCTGACCTATTGTGCCTCTGTAGGAGGATCATTAGCCTATCTAATCCCAAATCTCCCAGCCTATGAATCCTAATTCACTATAGTTTCTAATAGTTGTCTTTGTTGTTCCATCTATTCCCAAATTAAAGCAATTGTTATAGTGAGGTCCTCTATTTCATTAGTAGGATTTTTTATACCTAAACTTGGGATCTTATCCTCAACATTATTCCATCATGTCTGCCTCTTCGATGGAACAACACTTCCTCTCCTTGTTCTTGGTGCATTATCCCTGGTCACACATAAGAAAGAGAGTTTGGATTAGGTCACAATTCCTTCTCCAAATTGCACCACTTATTATAAATAAACAAGTCATTAACTTGACTAAACAATAGAGTTGATCACCCTACAACCAAATGTCATATCCCCATGTAAGGTATAATCCTTATTAATGATTTTATTACTTCAAAATACCTTCTTCACTTAGTCTAGCTATGCCTAAGACCATGACCTCTAATACCAAATATCATATCCTAAAATTTCCATCCTATTCAAGAGCATTTTTTTAAACAATATGAATAAACATATGTACTTGTTAGGGATTGGTCCATTCTTTCTTAACAAGGAACTACCCTAAGCTTCTGCTAAAGATCTTAAGGTTCCCTAACTAAGTTTCTCATCTATCACAATGTAACATCTGTTAATATCTCTTAGACTCATCATGAGGTACACCCATCCCTACAACTTACATAAATCTATCTATGTAATTGTACTACACATAATGCAAAATCAATCTCATTTTACCAATGAGCTAGATTATCTCTTTCTTTCAGTCAAAGGGAGACACATAAAATACCATACCATACATAAGTTCATCTATGTTGGTGCATTAAGTGTATAGGATTTAGACTATCCATATCACCTCTACGATGAGCTAGCCTTGCAGTCATTAGGTCTCTTCTAGACCTTAACTTGTGAATATAAATAATCAAATCTTCCCTCCCTCTTTACACTATTGAGGACCATCTAAGAAAAAATTTAAAATAACAAATATAACTAATCCTCCATGGATGGAAGGAGTTTCTTGGATACATCACCAATTCCTAATTCAAATATCAAACATCCTTGAAGAATTCCTATCAATATTTCATCAAGAAATACTTGTTGTATAACCCTAAAGTTTTACATATCCAAAATTACTTTAGGAATTTGTATTCCAAAGACTATCTTATAATAGAAAGCTAGGTTTTACCTTATCACAAAAATTATCCTTTTTAATGGTAACAAAATATGATTTACCACCTTTCTAGTATATCAATACCATATTTCTTTAATTAATTTTAAGGAACATGTTAGATATAACCATCAAGGTCCTTTATGATGCTCTAAAGAATTATTCTGACATCCTGCTTAACAAGAAAATTTCATAATTATTCATCTTAACTATTGAAATCCAATCACCTCATCAAAGTATAATATTTCTCATTTAAACATATGAAACACCTACACACATATATATATATATATATAATCTCTTTCCTTTTATATTTACAGAAATGAAAATAATAATAATCTTTTTATAACAATACAAATAGATCATGAAACATAACTTGTTGGTTTAATTCTATTAAACCATCTTTGCCACTCTTATCATAGAGTTCAATAATTACATAGTCTTCAAAGGGTTTCTCTCCTCTCAAAAGGATTCTAACAATAATATTTATTACATAAATGTACCAAGTATCTCATAATGAAATATATAAGCTAAGATTTACAAATACCATTCTGGTATGGACAAAATAATGGTAATTAAAATCTCTTTTCACCGTTCTTTACTCATGTACATATTCATTCTAACCTTCTTCGAGTTCTTATTTTAACCATCGAGAAGGTTATATATTTTCTTTTAAGGGATAAAAAAACCCAATAAAAATGAGAGTGCAATTCTAATGCATGCATTCATTTCATTGCATACAAATATTCCATATTGACATAGTCTATAATTTATTTATGTTAAAACACTATAGATAAAAGTATGCTCACTCTTCTTGAAAAGCCTTAACAACAATACAAAATACATCCATATTTTTCTTTGCACAAAATGGGCTCCTCATCCCAAAATTCAAATATTTTTTACAAGCATCCAGTGCTTGCTGCCATACCAAAGGAACCCTGAGTTTTCCTTTGCACAAAATAGTTTTTCTCAATGTTATGATTATAAATAGAATTACACTATCTTACCTCCCAAATACAAGCATATTTTAAATAAATCTCTAATGAAAGGTTATCCAAATTATTTAGAATTAGATTTCATAAAGTATTTCCCCTTCATATTTATAAAATATATTATTCAAATCACAAGTGCAACACATGTAATAACATGAATCATACAATATCTAATAGATAATAACATTATCTTCACAAATCAATAATGGTTTTTTATTTTTGAAAGAAAAGAAAACGATGACTCTTTCTTGGTTTCCACCCAATTTTTTCAGCACATACTAGGGTACTATAGAATAATCAACTAGTCAAGCTTATAAAAGGAATCTGAGATCATTCCCTTGCCATTCCAACCCAAAAGGAACTTAATAGAATGGTTCCAAAATATATTTATAGTCATATTATAGATTAAAAGAAGTGTATAAGATGCTATCACCCATACGAGCATCTATGCAAGCCCTTTTTTCTCATGTTACATGATAATCAAATAATGTTATAAATAACCACTTTCTATATTTCAATTATCATTGAGCTTGATTTTTTTAAAATTGAAAATAATACTAGGTCATTTGATACCTATGGTTTTAATAATATATATTTGAAATCAGTTCTCTATACACATATTCCAAACTTATAAACGAAAATCAAGCTTATGGAACCATGGTAAGAAAGGAATATTAATTGATATTTTCATCAGGTAACACTAGTAGGACCTTAACATAATACAAACCAAATCAAATTTCCATAAATAAGATATAAAAAAATAACAGTCTTAGCATACTTAACTTAAACAAATTAGTCTTGATGTGACTATGCTATAAGCTTCAGAAAACTTTATCCAAAAAACTCTTGAAGAGATTTGAACTCAAGGTTTAAATCCATATTCGATTTCCTTTTTGAGAATTTTCATTACCCTAACATCTCCAATTTAGCAACAAAATGTAATGATATCCACTACCCGTTTCAATTCTAATAAGAGATATACGTACTCCACCCAACATAGAGGAACTAAATACATACAGGATGATGATAGATAAAAATATAATACATTTTCACTATTCTTTTAGTGAAGGAGGAAGGTTCTATTCTAGAAAATATTACCGGTTATGTTTTGTGTTTCAAAAATAAATTAAATATTTTTAACAAAAAAACACTCAAGATTTCAAACCAAAATATTGATCTTTCGAAGTTTACCTAAATAATGAAGTGAAATTCAGCAAGGTAAGCAAGTAATTCTTCAAAGTCTATCTCTTGTTTCTACTTTCTATCCTTGTATTTTATTTTTTTCCATCTATTCCTCTATACTTTTCTACTTCCATCGAGATGTTACATTGGTGGTGCATTATCTCTACCTCCACTACTGTAATGACCCTCCCTTGGCCAATTTTTGGTTTTGTGGTTTGCTAATGCTTTCATGATTTGCTAGTGCTTATTTAGATAAGATGATGGACTATATATTTATTTATCATGAAAAATATTTATTGTTGATGGAATTATATGGTGATTTGATTGATCATATTCTCATGTTGAAGTTCCTATAAATTTAATTTTATGAAAGAATAAGATGTTGCTAATGGAACACCACTTTTGCAGGAAAGAGTTGCTAATGGTGCCAGAAAGAATTGGTCACCGAGAAAGGGAATGTACTCGATAAATGATGTGATGGGTTATTCGACAAAGTATTCAAAACTAATATGAATGAGTGCTTATTTCATGGAGAATGCATAACATGACTTGCATAAAAGAAATTAATCATGTTGACCTTTAGCTAAAGAAATGCTTATCATAAAATAGTTGTTTTGATTGAAATTGATAAGTGGCTATTAAAATTATTGTTTAGTGTTGATCTTTCTAGGGAAAGGAAGCATGTGTTTTAAAAAAAAATATTTCTAGATTAGAATCTAGAAAAATGAAAGATTTTGTTTTAATGGGTAAATATGATAGTGTTGATTGTGATTTCCTTGTTTTCATTATAGAGGAGCTTGTTCCTCATAATATTATTATTTGAATTGCTTTTGCTTCACGACCGTTATGATGTTTTTATGTTTCTAAAAATTTATTTCCATTTGAAGCTATATTTTGGATGGTTGTTGAGTGTGCAATCATTGTTGGGAACTGAATTGACATCAAGTTTTACTTGATACTGCAATTGCTTATCTTTCAATTTTCTATCTAGGATTTCACCTGATAGTCACATCTCAACACTCAATATTGGATGGACCAAAGATTGCTTCAGCCCAACCTCTAGAGTAGGTTGGTTCCTTGTCAACTTAGTAAGGTGTTGACACAATTAAATCTCAATAAGGGTTTGAAGAATAGGGTTAGAAAAGATTTAGGGTTAGAGAAATTATACAAAATATTGGTCGGATAGGCTAACAACATAGGCATCTACAATGGAAACCTCCAACAAACAATTTATAGTGTCCCATCACTAAGGATTAATAGCATCCAAAACCATAAAATCTTCATATAACAAAGTATAACACAAATATATGTTCTAAGAAGCAATTCCAATATCCAGAATATTGACAATCCAATTTAGTAGAATAGATCAACAATCAAATTTTGTAGAAATAAACTTCTTACTAACACAAATCTAACTATGAACAAATTTCAACTACCTTCACAACTATTAATCCAATGAAAGTGGAATGAACTAACCATTACAGTATCGACAGAAATACAATTCACAGCTTCAAACCTCTTAATCGAAATATATAAAAAATAACATGTCTTGAGTTAGAAATTAGAGTAATGCTCCTTCCATTAGTTTAAAAAAATATTTACACATTAGGGCAAGCAAACGCACTATAGCCAATCTTGAAAACTAAGGGCTCGAACTCTATTTATAGTTTACAAATGAAATAATTTAAGGATATATTACAAAGATTAAAGTTTTGACAACTCAGTAGAGAGCTTTGCTGGTATTATCTCATTCGCTCATGGAGTCTAAGAAATCTGCTGGAAGAAATATACCATGGCATCTTAGATCTGCAACCTGTTGGTCTAGTAATGGTAGTTGGGCCTCAGGCCATTAGAAACTAAATATAGACTACTCATCATTATTGGAAACTTCATTCTCCTATAGATATTCAATCACTCTGGTTCTTGGTTCTTGAAAAATCTCGGATGCTTTGCCTTCCCACTTTAAACTGACTATTCTTGAATCCAGAAAGATTCTACCTTTGTATGCTTCGTAAAATATTAGAAAATTTTATGCTATTGATGTTCTTAGTGAACGACTATGATTAAATCTCAATAATGCTCTGCAAACTAGTGGGGGAGAAAAAAACTACCAATCCACTCAAAATTAACGCTGATGTCAGCTTGGGTAGCTTTGGCCAGTAGAATCAACTTTTGATGAACAATGTACTGAGATGTAAGAGGAATAGAGTCTATCATCAATCTATTCACTTAGCCTTCAAAAAATCTAACTTCTTTCTCACATCCATAACATAAAGCAAAAGTTGCAATCCGCTCAAAAAATATGCTTACGTCATCTCTGACTCGGTTTGACTACAAAATCACAAGTTCACTCTGTAAGAAATGAAAATGACCCTTGTGCTATTTTGCTACCTTTACTTTCAAATGATTTCAAAATTTTTGTCACCATTTCAATCCACATTAGTATTGGATCTCAATGGAATGTAGTTCCCAACACTTAGTCATTGGACGTGTGAAAAAAAGAGAAATTATCATTTCAAACTTTACAACATGCTGATGTCATCAAGACTCAAAAGATTTACGAATTGGGAAACTCGCAGGAATATGCTGCTAAATACACTAGATATCGAGTAGAATAAAGCACTTAGCTTGTTTTTGCAAAATAGCACAAGTATTGAGCGGATTAGAGCACTCTTACATGGATCCATACCAAAATACTTTGTAACCTCAATGGATTGGAGATTTTCCTACCTTAGAATAAATTTTCAAAATTTTCTAAGGATGTGGCCATTTTGGACCTACAATCATGAGAATAAGAGTTGTTTTGTTCTTCACCACCATTGCTCTTAATAAAAATTTGATTGAAGTCCTTGATGATGAATGAAAGTGAGAAAACATGCTGAGCAAGGAGAATGGTATCCTTGGTAGTGGGAAGCTTGAAAAATATTTGGTTAGCGAAGAGTAAAGACTAATGTTGTTTTTGGGAAAATGGATCTTTGGGTGGAGTTTAGAAAAAATAAGGAATATGGGAGAAAATAGTCTATCTGATGGTGAAGGAAGGTAAAGGTGCAAAATAGAAAGTGTAAAATATCGATGATGAACAATAGGTAGAACTATTTTAAGGAAATCAAACTAGTTTATTATGTGATATTAAACAATTTTATTTTAGGTGAGTTCTTTTATGGGTCAATAAATGGTCTCTTATGGAAAGAATTCCTGTTGCAATCGCTATAAATGATTATGGATATAGTTATTTTTATTTTTGATGCTATAGAAAACTTGTGCTTGACCACATTTTGAGTAACATCGTGACTAAAACTAATACTTGCTCTACATATCATGGATGTCTTACTGCATTGCATTTCTTTCTGAAGTCATGAATACTGGATTTTTAGAAAGTTATTCTTGAGCAAAGGTTTACTTTTAAGAATAGATCAGGTTGAGAGTTGACGATTCTTACCATTCGAGAATGTTGCACCACTATGAAACCTAGTTCTTATTGATTGAAAGCTTTATGAAAACTTTGTTGCTGTGTTCTAAAATGCATTGTTTATTGAGTTTGACAAAACCGAGTTCTTAAAACCTTGAGCTAATGTTAAGTAGAGAGGGGCTATGTTTTGATTTGGTAGTGTAAGCTAGTTGTTGGTACAACTTGAGGTATGTTTTTAATGGAATAAAGACAAGACTTTAGATAGAAATATAGATTAGGCTTGTGTTACTCTTGATTGCTATTGTGTATGTGAAATTTACCTTTGAAGTGCTTGCTGGTAAATATTGCAATTTGAGAAAAGAATAGAAAATATGTGTGCAAAATCTGTGTTGTCTGTTAAAGAGAAACAATGAATGTAGGTTCTGTTATGGAGAAAATTATTTATAAAATTGGCTTGATCTATGTTTACGAGATTATTGAGATAAAATATTTTTCATGTGTTGTTACATTTTTTTGAATTCTTAGACAAAATGAAGTAATGCATGGTTGCAATTGTGTTTGATTCATGCAAATTTTCACTTTCATTTGAGAATATTTAGTAAACTTTAAGTTTCTATGGGAGCCATATCTGATCCCAAGGAATGGACAATCCCATTTCTATGATCGAAGGTTTTTCTACTCTAGCATGATAAATCCAGTCTTGCTACAGTGACTAGTAGTAGAGGATAGTGTATTATCAGTGTTGAGAGAACCCTTCACTGGTGTAAAATGAAAGCTTTATCCCTCTATGTACTGGTAGCACCAGTAAACTCCTTGGTTGAGTGGTAGTTTTATTGGAAGATTATATCATTGAGATGTGGGATTGTAAAAGCCTGTAATTAATCATTATGTGGAATCATATTATATATTCTCTAAGACAGAGGTTGTTTTAGAACCTCACTGAATGTAATGCATATATTTATGTTGATTATGGTAAAGTTGGTTAATGATGAAAGTGATATTTATGTTCTATATTTAATTTTCTTCTTGGTGGATAATTGAACTAGGAATGATATAATGATTGTGTTGCTTTAGTCCATGAGTTTTACCTTCTATATAATTGAGAATGCACATGATTTTTCTTTAATGGAAGACTAATGAATACCGTAACTTCATCTAAGTTATAAAATGGTGTTTTGAATTCATGATTTTTTATGAACGATTGAATGTATGAGGTCAAACATTTAGACTTCTCTTGATCTTATCTCTTGTTACCTCGAAGATCAATGTTAAGAGTATAACATGGTCAAGTTTTTTTGTAGTGCAACTTAACTCAGGATAGTGCTTGTTAAAATGGGAGACCACTAAGATTTTTTTAGAAAGCTTGATATACCTCATAAGCTAAGTGTTCAATTGGGCTACGTAGAGCTTTAATGATTAAGTCGAGTCAATTCAAGTGTTATTTTTAAAGCTAGTTTGTAGTTCTATCTTTGGTATATCCACTCTTAAGAGCCATGAGGTCGTCTCAATGAGGAAAGTAATCTTAAGTAATTAATGAACTAGGACCCATGAAAAAACCAAGTGGTAATGAGTATAGTTCTATTTATGCTATGTTAAGTAAATATGAATGCTTCTAGGTAAGCCAAGCCCTTGATAAATGAAGGGATAATCAACCATTGCATACATAGTGCAACTCATTTAATGGCCTATAAAGTTTGTAGAGATTTGCACAAACATTTTTTGTGGATAGAAAAGGGGACTTGTACATTGAGAGACTTAGGTAGTGTGATGTGCCAAATGATTCCTTTCAAAAGAAAAAAAAAGGAAAAATTCTACACTAAATAATATTTGTAGATAACTGGTCTTACTAGGGGTACCCTTACAAAGGAATGAAAGGGGAGGGTGGCAATTCGTAATTAATTAAAAAAAAAGCAATTTAAAACTTGCTAAAGATCTAACCACTTGTATGTAGGCTAAATGCAATTGTGAGATGGTGGTTAATGTGAGAATGGTGTTGGACCTAAGAGGGTTAATGACTCTAAGCTATTTGAAAAATAATTAAGTGTGGAATTTAGGGTTGTTAAATTTGGTATCAAAGCATGGTTTAAAAGGGGAATTGGATCATTATGTAAACTTATTTGGGAATGTTTAGTAGTAGGCTTACCTTGTTTGTTTATTTTTATAGGAAAGGGTAAATTCAACTGTTTAACTTAGAAGTTAGTCTATAGGAGAAACTACCAAAGAAGAATTGAAAATTGACTCCTACTACATATTTTGTGTGTGGTTAGGGGAAAATACCACAAAAAATAAGAAGAGGGAGTGCTACCCCATCAATGAGGGTAACTCGAGGAACCAACGCAAAGAATAGAGCACCTGATGTTGGAATAGAAAACCTTGATGGAAGAGAGAATCTTACTAAAATAATGGCTCTACTTTGTGAGTATGTGGAGACCCAAAAATAGCTTTTGGAGGCCATGATAAGTAGAGAAACACAATATGATAACCCGAGAAGGGACCATGAATCTCTTACAGAGGTAAAATTGGTAAGAGTTTGACTAGAGGTTGAGCTGGGCAAGGAAATAAAATATATAAAGTCTTCCAAGTTTAATGGAGAGGAATATGGAGATAAGGCTAAGGATTGGTTGAGGGAGAGAGACATACTGCATCATGAAGAACTTTTTTTTGGACACTCAAATGTCTTATGCTAGACTACATTTGTAAGGAGATGGTTTAGCTTAGTGGGAAACTGTAGCACCCTAAAATTGGCGTAGTTAAACCCTTAGTAAAAAGATAAAAAATTGAATTTTAACCTCGAAACCACCCGTTAACCGCTCACCCCATTTTTTCATTCCATTTTTAGGAGTTTTTTTGACCGTTGGACGATATCGTCGCCGATCAGATGAAATTGTCCCAGATCGGACGAATTCGTCTAGAACAGAACATCTAGACGATTTCATCCCAAAACCAAATTTTCATAATTAGCTTCTATTTCAACAGCCTCTCCAGCTTGGGCAGAAGTGTGTCTGCACATTTGGGGATTCCTCCATTGGAGATCTCCCAGATTGGGATGATCCCCAACCTCCTAACCTCCCCCTAATCCTATATAAACTAGGATTTTCTCAGTTTATCCCCCTGAACCCCTTGAATCTTTGGATCCCCTGCCTGGATTTCCTCCTAACCCTTTATCTGATTGGTTTTCCCTACCATGTAAGATTTGTAGTCGTAGTTTTAAGTTTTCATTGTAGGTTTTCACTGTGCTTTAGCCCAAGGAAGCTCGGATCGTCGCAGGTGATTCCAAACGATTTTGGATGATCCTATCACAGATCGAAGATGATCTCTTACGATTGGAGGTGATATCGACTATAGTTTAGATTGGGGGCAATCAGAGCCCTGAGTTTGCATTTCTCATCTTTCTTCCTTATTTTATTATGCATTAGCTTGATTATTTTTATTCTACATCCTGGAGTTCACCTCATTTTAAAATAACTGCATGATAAAGTTAAAATAAGTTATTAAAATAATGCATTTCCTTTAATTTGCTATCCAGACTTATCAGTTAGGCATTTATACTGTCATTTCTATCATTTTGCATTATTCTTGCAGTTGCATTTTGGTGTTTGCTTTTGTGATTATAGGTTTTTGATGAATTCATCAAATCAACGATGATCTTATCTGATATCAAATGATCGACTAGGATGATTCTATATGATTACAGATGATCCTATCATTTTTGGGACGATCTGGACTCCTACAAGCTTTAGAATCTTCATCAGACATCTGAAATCAGGTGCATTATTTCTTATTTAAGTATATTCCTGGTATTTAGGATTCATTCATGCTTTCTGTATTCATATAAATTGGCATTTCATATAGAATATCTTAGATTCATTCTAGCCAACCTAGGATTATGAATGATCGAGTATAAAATGAACACATCAAAACCATTCTCAACCTAGGCGTGGAAACTGCCACTCAAAGTTTCCTGGTGAACCCACCATCCGTCGAAAATTCACCCTTATACCCATCCCCCTGAGAGGCATAACCTTCAAAGGGCCTCTCAGTCTGAGGTATTGTTCCATCCTTCTTGCATCCCCCTTCCAGGCACAGATCCTTTAGCCTGAAGGTAAGGGCATGAAAAATTTGAATTTTAACCTCGAAACCGCCCGTTAACCACTCACCCCATTTTTTGTGCCATTTTTAGGAGTTGTTTTGACCGTTGGACGATATCGTCATCGATCAGACGAAATCATCCCAGATCGGACGAATTCGTCTAGAACAGAACGTCCAGACGATTTCGTCCCAAAATTGAATTTTCATAATTAGCTTCTGTTTCAATAGCCTCTCCAACTTGGGTAGAAGTGTGTCTGCGCAGTTGGAGATTCATTCATTGGAGATCTCCTAGATTGGGATGATCCCCAACCTCCTAACCTCCCCATAATCCTATATAAACTGGGATTTTCTTAGTTTATGCCCTGAAACCCCCTGAATCTTTGGATCCCCTGCCTGGCTTTCCTCCTAACCCTTTCTGATTGGTTTTCCCTACCATGTAAGCTTTATACTCGTAGTTTTAAGTTTTCATTGTAGGTTTTCACTGTGCTTCAGTCGGAGGAAGCTCGGATCATCGCAGGTGATTCCAGATGATTTCGGATGATCCTGTTGTAGATCGGCGATGATCTTGTACAATTGGAGGTGATCTCGACTGTAGTTCAGAGTGGGGGCAATAAGATCCCTGAGTTTACATTTCTCATATTTATTCATTATTTTATTATGTATTAGCTTGATTATTTTTATTTTGCATCCTGGAGTTCACCTCATTTTAAAATAACTGCATGATAAAGTTAAAATAAGTTATTAAAACAATGCATTTCATTTAATTTGCTATCCAGATTTATCAAATTTGTCAAATTTGTCTAACGAATTTGTCAGATCGACAATGATATTGTATGATCTTAGATGATCGACTGTAATCTGGGATAATTCTATATGATTGCAGATGATCCTGTCATTTTTAGGACGATATGGACTCCTACAAGCTTCAGAATCTTCATCAGACATCCAGAATCAGGTGCATTCTTTCTTATTTAAGTATATTCCTAGTATTTAGGATTCATTCATGCTTTTTGTATTCATATAAATTGGCATTTCATATAGAATAGCTTAGATTCATTTTGGCCAACCTAGGATTATGAATGATCGAGTATAAAATGAACACATCAAAACCATTCTCAACCTAGGCATGGAAACTGCCACTCAAAGTTTCCTGGTGAACCCACCATCCATCAAAAATTCACCCTTATACCCCTCCCCCCGAGAGGCATGACCTTCAAAGGGCCTCTTAGTCCGAGGTATTGTTCCATCCTTCTCGCATCCCCCTTCTAGGCATGGATCCTTTAGCCTGAAGGTAAGGGCGCAAAAAATTTGGGTCGATACAGAAACCCTTAGTGAAGAACATAATCTAGCAATTGTAGTTGATTTGAAATGGGAAGATTTTGTTAAAGCCTTCAAAGAAATATTTATTACAAAATATTTCTATTCCTAGAAGTATGAAAAATTCACTAAACTTCATCAAGGAATTAGAACAGTGGAAAAATATTATGAAAAGTTTGTTAAGTTGGTGAAATATGTACCCACATATACTAAGAAAATGAAGATCCACAAGTTTATAATTGGAGTAGTTACTAGGATAGGACAAGAAGTGGACATGTGAGAAGATGGAACATTGCAAAAGGTCTATGAGTTGGTAAGGAAAGCTGAGGCATACCTTAAACCCTACTTTTATTATGAGGGGTTATATGAGCAAGGTAAAGAAGCGTTAAGGAAGAGAAATAGTGCAGGGTTCATGAAGTGGGAATGTGAGCAAGATAGAAAAAACATTCCTAAGTAGGATGGAAAAGAATATAGTAAGCAAGGAAAGTTCAAAAGAATGTTTAGAGGAAGGAAATGCAGATACAATAATCGTACCAATAGTGGCAATAGATCACCACAGAGATAAACTAACCTGCCCAAGGAAGAATGAACAACAAGAGAGCTAAAATTAAAAGAATATCTAGGAACAAAAGAGGGATGTTTTATTTGTAAGGGAGCTCATTATACAACTAATTATCCACAAAGAGCAGGGATGAGTTCAAAAGGAAAGGAACTAATGAATAGAGACACTACACCTAAGGAACTAGTGCACATGATATATGCAACTATAGGAAATCACAATTTGGATGGACAGGCCACTCCTTTGGTAATAAAAGGTAAAATTTATGGTAGAAGTGTTAGAATTTTATTTGATAGTGGTGATATTGACAACTTTATTTCCACTAGTTTAATTAAACATATATCTGTAAGACCAAAAATGTTAACACTTGGGTGGAAGGTTGAGTATGGTTCAAGAGAAACCTATTTCATAAATTAGTGCTATCCTAGGAAGAAATTCACTTTGCCTAGAGAAATGAACATAGGATGCTTATATGTTACTCCATTGCATGCCTTTGAAACAGTGATAGAAATGGATTGGTTATAAGAACATAAAGCAGTTATTAATTTTCAAGACCGTTGGATTGATTATATAGATGTTGACAGGTTGGTTTGAAGAGTGAATAGCCTACAAGGGGCTTTCCAACCCCAAATTATCTTGGCTTTGCAACTTAAGAAAGCCATCAAAAAAATGAGGAATGGTATATATAGTTAAGATAAATGAGTTAGAGGAAGAAAAGAAAGAAGAGGTGTTTGGAAGACACCCTATTCTGCGAGAGTTTAAAGATGTATTTTCAAAATATTTACCTAGATTACCTCCTAAAAGAGAATTTAACTTTTCTATTGAACTTAAACCCAAAACAAAGCCTATTCATAGGGCTCCTTATAGAATGAATCCTATTGAAATGAAATAATTGAAGGTTCAACTTCAAGGATTGTTGGAGAAAGGACTAATAAGACCAAACATGTCACCTTAGGGTGCACCAATTTTGTTTGTGAAAAATAAGGATGGTTCCTTAAGACTATGCATTGATTACCAGATGTTGAATAAAACAACCGTAAAAAAAAAAAAAATCCTTGTAGACACCAAATTACAGCCACTAAACCTCCATCCTAACCATTCCACCATCCACTTATCGTCCATTCCACCTTCCCACCAATTATTTGGCCCAAATCCACCTTTCTTGCCATTTCCTAGCCTAATTAGGGTTATTTTAACATTATTTTATAATATTTTATATTTTATATAATATTTTATTTATATTTAATATATTTATTATAAAATATATATAAATAAACTCAATTAACCTCAGTCGTCCGATCAGATTCAATCTACACCCTCCATTTTCATTAATCCATGTCACATGCAAAAAGTAATCTCAACCTTAGGATCTAATTTAATCTTAGCCACATGATCAAAAGTGTAAGGCTAAAACCCTAAGAAAACCCTAAGGTTGGATTATAAGTAGGGGCATTTGCAAATGCCCAAACCCTGGAACTAGAACCCTCTAAACTTGGACATTAGACTTTGCATTTTGAAGAGATTATTGGTGAAGCCCTAGCATAGAATCTTGAAGATCTGAAGCCCTAGTCCACCAATAATACTTCTTCTATTCCAGATGCCATCCATCCATCCTCCCTCACTACCACAACCATCCTCCATATGCCACCTCCATCGCCATCCCCCTTGATCTATTTTTGTAGATTTACCCTACCCTGTAGGCACTATTCTGAGCTTGCAAAGCTCACTACAGAGCCTACCAAGCACTCTCCAGAGCCTGCCCTATCTGCAGGTGCATGCCAAAGCCTTCCAAGCTCATTGTAGAGCTTTCTAGGCACTCTCTAGAGCCTACCATAGTCCTAGGTGTGAACCAGAGCCTGTGAAGCTCACGTTCGAGCCTGCCATCATCAACGAACTGCATTTTGAAGCTGCTGCATCAATAGATCTAAAACACCATCTGCAATAATTTATCAATAGCAAGTTTTTTTTTTTTTTTTTTTTTTTTTTTTTTTTTTTTTTTTTTTTTTTTTTTTTTTAAGGTTTTTTTTTTTTTGGGGCCCCGGCCCGTATTACTACTCTCTTTGTTTTTTTTTGTGTGTGTAGATCTGCAAGTTCTACATTTTATTTGATGGTTGTTGAAGCTGGAGTGGCCCAATCTTGGATATTCGAAGCCCACTCAACTTGTTGGGATCAAGAGCACACCCGAATCTGAAGACACTTCCATTGCTACTAGCTAGGGTTTCAGAGAACCCCAGCGTCATTGTAATCTATTGTATCAAATAGTTGTACTGAACAAGGATTGTAATAAAGGAGTTTATCGGCTCCCCCCACCTTATTGAATATACATTCTTTTGTGCAATATTTGTGTCTCACTACATTATTTGATTTCTGCTATTTTATTTTAAGTGTCGTGTTCTTGCATCTACAAATGGCGATCATGGTGGGACCCCACAAGGGTTTCATTATTTGATAGATCTACCTTGCTAATTTACTATTATTGTTGTTTGTTGTAGGATTTTCAGAAAACGTAAAAGTCGTCGCATTCATCGCTAGGGTTTTTGAAGCATTCTGCAGTAGTTCCAAAGATCACACAAGCACTCTTCCACATTACGTAGGCATCCTTACACATTATGCAGGTGCTCTCCTATGCCTGTGTAGGTGCCCGGCTGCACCTGACATTAATTTGAAGCAGAGTTGAGGCTTCCAAGTAAGTTTTGTAACCCTAGGTTGCCATTTAGCAATTTACGTATCCTGTTTCCTGCTGTTGTTTTTCACTATTTTTGTGTTCACATTAAGGAATATGGGAAAGAATTTGTAGCAAGTTACATCTAGGGTTTGTGTGTGATTTATGATACAAAATATACTTCTTGTTCTGAAATTGCAAGTCTAGGTGATTTGTCTGCATTTTTGAGTGCATATAAAATAGAAAAGCATCTTAGAGTTGCATTTTAGGGTTAAAAATTATTTCAAACTTGCATATCTAAATAGGAACAACATTTAGAAGCATAAAGTAATCTTGCCCTAGGCTGGCCCCTTTGGCAGAGAGGTGGATGAACCCTCCGGTGCTCATGTGATTTTTATCATTTGTAGGCAGGGATTTTAAGGGTGTACTCTGTGCTCTATCGATGAAATTTGCGTCTTTGTGTTGGATTCTAATTTAGATTAGTGAGGTTGGTAATTTTTAATATTGCTTGCGCACTATAGAAAACAAGAATATTCAATAAAAATCAATCACACACTTGCACGTTGCACTTTTTAATAGTAATAGTTGGATTTCATCACCAACTATTGCTTGAGGTTTGGTGACGGTGGCATTCATCTCCATCCATCAAATCTCTGCCCCTAGACACCATAGGACCACCCCCGAGCAAACTTGTTGGAGGTCATTACCAACAAGAATCTCGTTGCCTTGGCCAACCATAGTTTTTGCCTTTGTTTTTCATTAAACAAGATTAGGCTACATCAAAACACACAAAACCAACAATTTTAAAAAGGAACTTCACATTAAAGGAAGAAAATAATTAATGAACCTGAGGTAAGCCACACAAGGTGAAACCTAGGATTGGTTGTTTTCTTTGCTTTAAATTTTTAGGAAAAGTTGTTAATTTGTGTGATTTAGATAAGCTTTGAATCTTTGGTTTTATTACTTTATGGTGCTAACACGACAACAAAAGAAAATGATAAACCAAAGTAGTTTAATGGAAAACAATTCTCATGAGCCCGCTACTTCAGTAGCCCCATCCAATATGGTTCAGACTACTTTGTCTGGATCAGCCCATCCATCCCACTCTCAAGAGGAGTCCCATTCACTTGATGTGGAGACAACCACCACCTACATAGACATGGATAGAGTTTAGACCATTTACAAGGCCTCTAACTATGTCTTAGAGCCCCTTAGCCAAGATGGTTTTGAAGAAGCTGAATTGGCTACCACCTACATTGCCCAAGGATATCCTAATTCGAGATATGAATATGGTATGCCTTCCTCCACAAGCCAACCACCCCAAAGCCCAAGTGTTCAAAACACTTATTTCACATCCACCTATACCAACCCCTTGTATGAGGAGCATGTCAATGCTGCCTCGCAAGTCCCTAATATTCAAGTTGCAACATCAAATACAACTTGCACCATACCCATGTCCTCTCATCCATCATCATCCACACCTCCATCATCTCACTTAGCCAATATCACCATGTCATCCATTCCTCCATCATCTCACTTAGCCAATATCACCATGTCATCCATTCCTCCATCATCTCACTTAGCCAATATCACCATGTCATCCATTCCTCCATCATCTCACTTAGCCAACATGACCATGTCTAATCATCCATCATCATCAACCCAACCATCATCTCATCCAACCTCAACCCCATCATTTGACACATGGTCAAATCAAGAACTCATGGATACATTAGGGCTCATCAATAGATTGCTTTCACAACAAACAAAAGGAAAGCAACCGGTTAACACAAACCCTATGACTCAAGGAGTTCCAAATCAACCTCCACTCATCAATCAAAATTCGGCATGGGTCCCTCAATCTTCCATAGTGACCATCCCTAATCCACCACCACTCCACACATCCACCATACCAATCAACATTGCCACCAATCAATAATCCAATCCATTCCTCCATCATCATCATCAATCATCCCCATCCTTCAACCATCCATATTCTCTGCATACCCAACCCAATTCATTCCACAACACCATGTTGGTCACACCCCAACATCCATCATCCAGCCCATCAACCAACCACCACCTAATATAGGGTCCTCACATTCTAGTAGAAGACCTTAGACTTCAGGCAATGCAAAATCAAATCGATCAGTTGATGCAAAATTCATCAAGAACAATGAGCCAAAAACTCACATTAAGCCAACTGATCCATCAACTAATCCATCCATCAGTACCATCACCGCCATATCCGATAGATTTTATGATACCAAAATTTGACAAGTTCAGGGGAACTGAGGATCCCAAGGAACATGTGAGCTCATTTTTCCATGTATGTTTTTGGATTAGTTATGATAATGCTCTTATGCTCCGAATGTTTCCTCAAACATTAGGGGGAGATGCCATTGAATGGTACAATCAATTGCCCACACATAGTATATACACTTTTGATCAATTGATAGATCTATTCTTGGAACGCTTCACCCTAAATATTAAAAAGAAGGTGTCCTTATCAGATATCTATTATTTGAAACAATGGGATGAGGAACCTATTTATGAATTTGGAAACCATTGGAGGGCGGTCATAACTAAATTGCCATTCTCCCTACCAATGGAAGAAATTATAAAACTTTTTACCAAGAGTTGCTTAAAACCCATCTCTTGGATGCTACAACTAAACACTTATAGAACATTCAAAGAAGCTTTAGCATAGGCTAGTGTCATTGAGGAGATCAAAATCCAAGAGGGTGTCATTAAGCCTAAAAAGAAAGAATGGAAAAACAAGGGCCAATACCGAAATAATCAATCTAGCCAAAACAAATCTACACAAGCCTCAACGGCTAACACAACAAACCAAGTCAATCAAGTGGTGATGAGCTAGCCCGTAGTGGCTCAAAAATTGGTGCAACAACAAATTTCCTATCATGCGGTCCCATCAGTAACCCAAGCACCAACGGTACAAAACACAACGCCAACTGTGGAACAACCTACCCGCCACCAATTCAATCACCCACAAAGACAATACACTCCGTTAAACGAGTCGTATTCATCCATGTTTAGAAGGTTGTATGAAACCAAAAAATTAGCCTTGCTAGACATTAGGCCCGATGATCCCACCAAAAGGCCTAAGGGTTATAGAGAGCACTTGTTTTGCCCATACCATCGACAAAATGGGCATGATATCAATTCCTGCCATATGTTCAAAAACATAGTGCAAGACCTTATAGACTTAGGGGCCATTAACGTGGATAACCCCTTAGCTCCACAAAATCAAAATTTGGGCATATATCAGACACCTCTACCTAACCATGGGGAGGTTCAATACAATGTAGGGGGTAACAATCAACAAGCACCCCCTAATCAAGTAAATCATGTCCAACAATACCAAAAATTTGTGGGAACGGTCCATGTGGTCACTAGAGGGCAAAGGAAAAATCAAAAAAATGTTCAACAACCTTCAAACCCACCTCCCATTCAAACATCGCCAAATCCATCTCCACCAGTAAATCTATCCAACCCATCCAATCCACCCATCCTTCATCCAATAAGGCCAATGGTAACCTTAACCAGCCGGTTAACCACTAGTTTGAAAATGGCATCGACCAAAATTTCTATATATGAGCTCATTCAACAATCCCCTAGGCATAGAGAAGCTTTAATGGAAATACTCAAGTCAATTGAGTTAGAATCCCAAGACTCTAATGCCTTTAACAATTTTGTAGGGAGTGTTAGAACGTGCATGGAACCATCAATCACCTTCTATGACTTTGAGATAAAATCAATGAGTTCAGAATCGGTGGACCCTCCATTGCACATAATGGCCTTAATAGATAGAAAGCCATTCAAAAGAGTATTAATCGATACCGGCTCATCAATCAATATCATTACTACCACTGCTCTTATCCACCTCAACTTACCTCCATCCCACATTTCCAAATCATCACTCACCCTCAAAGCATTTAACGATGCTTTGTGTACCACAATTGGCACTATTGTTTTACCTATAGAAGTAGGGGCCAGAACATTGCACACCATGTTTCACATCTTGGAAGGTGCCATGGCGTATAATATACTCCTTGGTAGACCTTGGATGAGGGAAATGAAATGTGTTCCATCAATTCTCCACCAATGCTTGAAATACGTTCATGATGGACAAGTCCATTGCATCCCCACGGATGTTGAACCTTTTAAGTATTGTAATTTCATTTCAAATCCTTATGAATCCATGTTACCTTCCACCCATTTATTCTTGGCACCATCATTGAATCCATCCACGTCATCCCTCAATCCATCTTCTTCTTCTAATCCACCTCCATCTTCTTCTAAGGCTCCCATCATAGAGGAGCTACCCATCACATCACCTTCTCAAACATCTAGTTCTTCTTGTACATGTAATTACGGATAAGCTTCCATTAACACATCGTACATCACAAAAACTCCTTCCACTACAACCACTTCTTCTATTCCATCACATCATCCCACACTACCATCTCATCACGCCACGCCGCCATCCAATCCAACTCCATCAGCCGATGTGTCACAAGTCAAACTTTTTGATTGTGACATATTTAACTCCTCGCCATCCACAACCAATCCAGAGCCATCCGAGCCTTCACCATCCACCTCATCAACCCAAGTCAAATTCCACATCACCAATCCTAGTATAGGTGAATATGTGGTCCAAGACGTCACCATCACCCCCTTAGCCATTCCAAAAACCAAGGATTTTGGATGTCCCAAAGACCGTTCTCTATCCATAGGTGTTGTCTACGACATGAGTGCCGCTCCAAATAGCATTAAATTTATTTATGGAGGATTGGATTGCTCAATTGGGGAAAACCCACCCGAAGAACCGAAAGAGCCTAGGCATGCCAATATACCTAATGTAGAAGAGTTTCCAGCCAGATACTTTAACATGTTCCATTGGAAAGGTCAAGGTCTAGGTTCCCATGAACAAGGAATGCATGATATCCTAGATGTCCCATATAGAGATGCCCATGATTGTTCTGGATTAGGCTATACCCCATTGTCCTCCATCGCTTCTCTTGAGGAAACCTTCAAAAAGCTTAGCCTCAATAATGATGAGCCCTCCATACATCCATTGCCATCAAAATCCTCTCTTGAACAAGCCCTTCAAGAACTTCGCATTGATGAAGTAAATGAGGATGATCCCATCAATTTCTCTTATCCTATATTTGATTTCGATGATGAAATTTATGAAGAATTTGAGGTCATGTCAAATGCTTCTGACGATTCTAAAGAGGAATCACACCCCATTGTCCCCATCAGCCAACAATAAGAGTTTTACCTTCGAATTTTCCCCATACATCATCCCATTTTCTACTTGCTTCTTCCACAAGAGCAAGATGATCCACCTGGCAATCTACCTTGATCCCCACATAAGCCAATAATTGTAACATATGTACATACAAAAAAAAAAGAGAAAAAAATGTTGCTCTGATGTTTCACGTTCACTATTACAAGGATATCATGCCTCGACATTGGTTTTGATTCAATTTTTCCATCTACGCATCCATCCAAGCCACCTTCCATTCCCCTAAGTCAATATGAATCCTATTGACTTATTCACCCCACTCCATAATCCATACGATTTGGCAAAACCAATTCCCATTGACGTCAGCCTTATTAATTTGGACCGGATTTCCTCCTCACCCTCCTCTTCGAAGTTTTCCCTATCCGAGGAATTATTAAAGGCTTCAGCCAACTACATTCCTCCTTCCTAGCCACCTTCGCCTCAATCAGCTTCCACCAAAAGTCCTGAGGTTTTTTAGGGAGAGTTAGGCAATGATAAGAAAGAAAAATTAGATGATAGGCTAGACTATCTCGACTGGATCTCAGGCCTAGGACCCATTCATAAGCTTAATGGAGCGACACACATTTGTATTGATTTTCGACATCGGTCTTAGCTCTTCCTTGTCTGGGGGTACTTGGCTAGGCATTTCATTGTTAATAGTGACTATATATGTATATATACATGGCTAAAAAAAAAAAATTGCATGCTTTTACATAGGCATTATTCACATTGCATACATTTCATTTGCATTTAGGCATTTAACTTGCATTGTAATTCTAATCCATACATACATATTCTACCTTCCATTTGCATATTAACCTTCATTGCACTAATATTCAAGTTGCAACATCAAATACAACTTGAACCATACCCATGTCCTCTCATCCATCATCATCCACACCTCCATCATCTCACTTAGCCAATATCACCATGTCATCCATTCCTCAATCATCTCACTTAGCCAATATCACCATGTCATCCATTCCTCCATCATCTCACTTTGCCAATATCACCATGTCATCCATTCCTCCATCATCTCACTTAGCCAACATGACCATGTCTAATCATCCATCATCATCAACCCAACCATCATCTCATCCAACCTCAACCCCATCATTCGACACATGGTCAAATTGAGAAATCATGGATACATTAGGGCTCATCAATAGATTGCTTTCACAAAAAAAGGAAAGAAACCGGTTAACACAAACTTTATGAATCAAGGAGTTCCAAATCAACCTCCACTCATCAATCAAAATTCGACATGGGTCCCTCAATCTTCCATAGTGACCATCCCTAATCCACCACCACTCCACACATCCACCATACCAATCAACATTGCCACCAATCAATAATTCAATCCATTCCTCCATCATCATCATCAATCATCCCCATCCTTCAACCATCCATATTCTCTGCATACCCAACCCAATTCATTCCACAAAACCATGTTGGTCACACCCCAACATCCATCATCCAGCCCATAAACCAACCACCACCTAATATAAGGTCCTCACATTCTAGTAGAAGACCTTATACTTAAGGCAATGCAAAAGCAAATCGATCAAAATCCATCAAGAACAACGAGCCAAAAACTCACATTAAGCCAACTGATCCATCAACTAATCCATCCATAGGTACCATCATCGCCATATCTGATAGATTTTACGGTACCAAAATTTGACAAGTTCAAGGAACTGAGGATCCCAAGGAACATGTGAGCTCATTTTTCCATGTATGTTTTTGGATTAGTGATAATAATGCTCTTATGCTCCGAAAATTTCCTCAAATATTAGGGGGATATGCCATTGAATGGTACAATCAATTGCCCACACATAGTATATACACTTTTGATCAATTGATAGATCTATTCTTGGAATGCTTCACCCTAAATATTAAAAAGAAGGTGTCCTTATCAGATATCTATTATTTGAAACAATGGGATGAGGAACCTATCTATGACTTTGGAAACTGTTGGAGGGCAGTCATAACCAAATTGCCATTCTCCCTACCAATGGAAGAAATTATAAAACTTTTTACTAAGAGTTGCTTAAAATCCATCTCTTAGATGCTACAACTAAACACTTATAGAACATTTGAAGAAGCTTTAGCACAGGCTAGTGTCATTGAGGAGATCAAAATACAAGAGGGTGTCATTATGTAGCACCCTAAAATTGGCGCAGTAAAATTGGAATAATTACATTCACCTTAGTAAATAAATTTAAATTCAAATTTAACCTCCCAAACCGCCCTTTAACCATCGAGAAACCCGTTTCCTCCTTTTTCGTGCCATTTTTAGCAGTTGTTTTGACCATTTGACGATATCGTCTCCGATAAGACGATATTGCCCCATATCTGACGATTTCGTATGGACTAGAACGTCCAAATGATTTCGTCGCAAAACTGAATTTGCATAGTTGGAATCCGTTCCAATGGGTCTTCAATCCGGGCAGAAGCATGTCTGCGCCATTGGGACCCTTCCCCCGTTGGAGATCTCCCAAATTGGGATGATCTCCAACCTCCCAACAACTATTCTATGCCTATTTAACTCTAAGACTTTTCCCTCCCCAACCCCTGGCTGAATTTTTATGCAAATTGAACCCTTATGCTCTAAAACATCGTAATTCATATTTTGCATTAGTCCTATAGTCATTTCATTACAGGTACACCACTAGTTTTCAGCTGGAGCCAGTACCTATCGCAGCCGACAAACCTGTCAAGATCGGAGGCGATCTCGTCAAATTCGGGACGATCTCGTACTGATGCGAGACGATTTCGACTGCAGCGCACATCAAGGCAATCAGTGCCCGGAGTTTGTTCTTCTATCTCTTTTCTCTCGTCATTTTATGTTGTAAATTAGATTGTTTATTCAGTTTTTATATTATATTACATTTGGAGTTCACCCATTTTGTCTAAGTTTACAGATTAAGATCATATTCTGCTATCTAAACACAGTTATTTGCATTTACTTCTATTCTTGTATATTATTCAACACTCATATTACTATTTTATATAGTTTTCCCCTGTTTGCAAAATAGAATTTCTCGTATTTCGCATCTGTTTGTCGTTTTGCAGGTCTCTGATGAATTCGTCTGACGAATTCGTCAGATTTCAGACGATCTTGTCAGTTCAGACGATTTTATCAAATTGAAGGCGATTCTGTTGAATTGCAGACGATCCAGACTGCTTCAAGCTTCAAAAACTCCATCAGACTTCCGGATCAGGTAATCTTCATTGGCCTCCTACAAATTCTCTGTTTCTGTTTTCCTTTCTGTTTGTTGTATGCATTTAAATTGCATTTTCATGTAGTTTAAGTTAGAATCATTCGGCCAAACCTAGGATGAATGTTTAAAAATAAAACGAACTCATCAAAACTCATTCCCAAAACCTAGGCGTGGAAACTGCCATCAAATGTTTCCTGGTGAACCCACCATTCGTCGAAAAATCACCAAAATGCACCTCCCTTGAGAGGCGGGACCTTCGCAAAGTCCTCTCGTCCAAGGTACCGCACCATCCTTTTCCCATCCTCCTTCCGGGTGCGGATCCAATAGCCTGAAGGTAGGGGTGCAAAAAATTTGGAGCGATACATTTTGGTGAACCCGATGTGAATGCATCATAACCTTTTGAAAACAAAAACAAAAAAAACAAAAAAATATATATATACAAGAAAAACAATAACAAAATCATCATTTCAAGTTTGTATGTTTTTAAATTCAATTCTAAATAGTCGATGCTAAATATTACTTTTAGAAGTACTAAAGAAACCATGACTTTTTACTCAAATCAATATGAGCCCATTAGTAATGTTGGAAGAATTCATCCAAATACATTTGTTGATTATGACCAACCTCATCCCTATTCAACACCACCTCTATCACACTCTTCTTATTTTTCATCCATAACCCAACAAAACAATCCCTTTGCCAATCCTCTTCATAATGATATTATCTATTCTCCCATATATCCATATTATGTCTATCAACCCACATATAATCCTCCACCACCTTTTCAATACTCTTCTTTCAATACAACACATCCATTTCAACAAGAAAATACTTATTCTTCCAATTCTACCATTCACTCACCTCCTACATCGCAATCTTCCTATCATAATTCTACCCAAAATGAAGAAAGTAGAGGTGAGAAACCATTAGGTCCTTTTATGATGAAATTCCTAAGGCATTTATCAAAAACCTCTCAAAAACCTTCATCACGTAAATTTACTAGGCTTAATCAACCAATGGATATAATTCTCAAGTATTTACTTGACACAAATATTATTGAACTTCCTTCCATAAGACAACCTGATACCACATCAGATTGGTTTAAACCTGAGCTACATTGTGAATATCATAGAGTAGATGGACATATGACACAAAATTGTAAAGATTTAAGATGTGCAATTCAAGATTTGATTGATAAGGATCTTTTTAATATAAAGGAATTACTATCTACAACTGATTATAAATCTCCAAGTAAACTATCAAACTCCTACACAACAAATACCAATAATCAATCAAGACATGGGGATCTCCCAAGAACCCCTACTCAATTATCAACAACAGGAAACCAATCAAATATTTCATGTTAATGTGTCCCATCATGATGATATTATTAATATTGTAACAAAAACTACAAATAAGCAACCTCAAATTCAATCAACCCAATCTGATATTCAAGATATGGATTCCTCATTTGACCAACATTCAAAACTATATTTGACTCTAGAGAGTGATCCAAAATGGAATGTAAGCATAGAAAGCTCATCTTTAGAATCAAAATCTCAATCTGAAATCCACTTTGATAACCAACGACAAGTGATTAATCCTCAAGCAAAGATATCCTTTTTAGAAGTATTACAAATTTCTCATAAGGAAATTTTGTTCAAAATACCTAGCCAACAATTTTTTCCTCATCATATTTTCTCTAAGAACATAATTAATGGTGTAAACCCTCTTGAGGTTAACCATATTTCACTCTATGATGAGGATATTCCTTCCTCTACTCCACAAGAAGACTCCTATCTTTACATTATCGGATCTCGTAAAGAAACACTTGTTAGAACTATCATGGAAGATAATGGCTTCTCTCTTAATTTATGCACTTATCAATTATTTCAAAAACACAAATTAAAGGAAGAAGATAGTAATGAATCAAATGTTATTATAAAATATTTCAACAATGAAATTCAAGAACCTCAAGGTACTATAATTATTCCCCTTAATATTGGATCCAAGATCCTGGATACTTTATTCTATGTAGGATATTGTCCTTCACCTTACAAACTACTTCTCCAGAGTCCTTGGATTCATACGATGAGGGTTGTCCCTTCCACTCTTCATCAATGTTTGAAGTTTGAAATTGCAAATAAAATTGTTACCATACATGGTGACCCAACACCATTTGAAGAATATTTAACGGTTGAAACATCAAGTTCTATACATTCTCTATTATCACAATTATCTTCTATCCATCACTTTTCTTCATCCATATATGATCATCCTTGTTTATCAAATAACATCCATGCATGTCTTTCACATATACTTTCTCTATCTTATCAAAACTTGGAATATAATAATAAGAATGAAGAACTTTCTTATATTTATGACATTTTATTTTGTAATATGATCAATTTTACACATAAAAGTCAAATCTTTTGCTACATTATTTTACATTATAACAAAGCTTTTGTTATCACTATCTTTTACTCATCACCTTTTGTTCTTACCTTCAACACAACCATATTATCCTTCAAAACCTCCTTTGATTTTGAAGCAACCTTAGACATGCTATACTCAAATAACCTTGTATAGTGTATATAGATCATCTTGTATATACCATCAATTTCAATTCATAAATTAAAATCAAAATACAAAAAAAAATCAAAATCCTCAAAATCTTCAAAAAAATACAAATGCAACTAAGGAACTTAAAGGTAAATTTGAGCCCAACTGGCTCGGACCATACATCATTACTGCAAAATTTGAATCAGGAGCATATAAATTATCTACCTTAGATGGTAAAGAACTTAAAGAACCCATGAATATTTTACATCTCAAACGTTACTATGCATAAATTTGGTCATTTCATCCATGTATATATTTGTTCAAAATCATTATCTTGTATTTCTTTCAATTTATTCAAAAACCTCAAAAACATTCATAAATCTCCAAAAATCTTCAAAAACTATCTATTGCATTTATTTAAAGCACTTGTCAAATTGTTTGCTCAAAAACTAAAATCAAAACATAAAAATCCAAAAATAGCTATATGCTTGACTCTTTCGAAACCAAAACAATATACAGAATAAAGAGAGAGTCAAAATTCTCAAAACTTTCTCAAAATCATTATTGTCTTACAATTATTGCAATTATATGTTTTCAACTTATTTTGGATAAAACTAGCATTTATTTGGCATCCCTCACTTGCACACTCACAAAAATAAATATCTTGATTTTATCTGGCATGATTACTAATCTCTCTTATATCAAAGTTCACAAATTTCAATTAAATAAAGTTTGAGCATAGAGAATTGATCTTGTTATTTACTTAAACCAAGCACATCTTTTCACAATAAAATGATGATATTTGTAATTTCCATGTTTTGCTACATAGTAGAACTGATTTCTTGAGTGAAAAGTTTCCCCTGCTATCCTATCATGCACATGGTCTAGAATCTTTGAGAATTGGCAAAAGGACAAGCTCACCCCTACCCAGAATAAAAATCCCTTGCTCTAAAGCTAATCCGAGCAAGTATCCCTAGAAAAAGAAAAAGAAAAAGAAAAGAAAAGTTCAAGAAAGAAGAGAAAAGAAAAATGTTATGACAACAATGTTACAAGCATTATCAAGCAAAAGAAAAATAAGCAAAGTTCAAAAGAAAGCAAAAGCAATAAAATCCCTTTCCCTACCCTTTGAAAAGAAAAGAAGGGTTGATGAGCTTGAATCCCTGGAATTCTCAATTATTCGAAAACTGTGCGGTAAGCCCCATAACAGGTGGTTTGTGCCCAACCTGCTTGGCCTTGGGTAACTCCTAGCGTGGCGATATGTCTGTCACATTAGCGACCTTCTTTTGTACAGACCTATGTCTGCTTAGGAATTATTCACAAATTTTCTCACACTTAGGAATTTATGCCTAGCAAAAATCATTTTATAATATTTCATGCATAATATTTTTTTCATGAAAATCTGAAAACAAACCAATCATCATCATCATCATCATTTGCATCATCACACCAAAGTCTTAAGACAGTCTCTTAAGCACTCTTTTACTTTTTGCAATATTTCTATACTGGGATTAGCTTGACGACCGAGTGAGCGGCGACTCCATGAAATGGTCTATAATAGCGACAATGTCCTTTGAAATTATTGTTAAAAGTCCCCTTTTATTTTTATCAAATTATTGCATCACATACAATCACTTTGTTACATCAGATTATTTCATTTAAAATTTTATAGCATGACATTCAAATTATAATATTTCCAACAACATAATTTCATGAATCATCAATCCAATTATCAAATCAATCAATCAAACATAAAAGCATCATAAACATACACATAACACAAGTCATATGATCAAAAACATATCATATATCAAACATAATTTCATTCAAAAATAATTCAAATTAATTTTGCTTTTCCACGTTTTTACCTCAAACGTTCGATTTGGGTAAAAACACGGAGGGGGCACCATAGTAAGCTGTCATACGATTCGACCAAGAATCGTCGCCTAAAAATGAGAATAATTTTTTGCTTTCTCGTAGATCGAGAAGAACTCATCTTTAACGCATTTTCTTCAAAAAATTCGCTAAAGAGGGGGCAAAATGTAGCACCCTAAAATTGGCGCAGTAAAATTGGAATAATTACATTCACCTTAGTAAATAAATTTAAATTCAAATTTAACCTCCCAAACCGCCCTTTAACCACCGAGAAACCCGTTTCCTCCTTTTTCGTGCCATTTTTAGCAGTTGTTTTGACCATTTGACGATATCGTCTCCGATCAGACGATATCACCCCATATCTGACGATTTCGTCTGGACTAGAACGTCCAGACGATTTCGTCGCAAAATTGAATTTGCATAGTTGGAATCCGTTCCAACGGGTCTCCAATCCGGGCAGAAGCGTGTCTACGCCATTGGGACCCTTCCCCCGTTGGAGATCTCCCAAATTGGGATGATCTCCAACCTCCCAACAACTATCCTATGCCTATTTAACTCTAAGACTTTTCCCTCCCCAACCCCTGGCTGAATTTTTATGCAAATTGAACCCTTATGCTCTAAAACATCGTAATTCATATTTTGCATTAGTCCTATAGTCATTTCATTGCAGGTACACCACTGGTTTTCAGTCGGAGCCAGTACCTATCGCAGCCGACGAACCTGTCAAGATCGGAGGCGATCTCGTCAAATTCGAGACGATCTCGTACTGATGCGAGACGATTTCGACTGCAGCGCACATCGAGGCAATCAGTGCCTGGAGTTTGTTCTTCTGTCTCTTTTCTCTGTCATTTTATGTTGTAAATTAGATTGTTTATTCAGTTTTTATATTATATTGCATTTGGAGTTCACCCATTTTGTCTAAGTTTACAGATTAAGATCATATTCTGCTATCTAAACACAGTTATTTGCATTTACTTCTGTTCTTGTATATTGTTCAACACTCATATTACTGTTTTATATAGTTTGCCCCTATTTGCAAAATAGAATTTCTCGTATTTCGCATCTTTTTGCTGTTTTGCAGGTCTCTGATGAATTCGTCTGACGAATTCGTCAGATTTTAGACGATCTTGTCAGTTCAGACGATTTTATCAAATTGAAGGCGATTCTGTTGAATTGCGGATGATCCAGACTGCTTCAAGCTTTAGAAACTCCATCAGACTTCTGGATCAGGTAATCTTCATTGGCCTCCTAAAAATTCTCTGTTTCTGTTTTCCTTTCTGTTTGCTGTATGCATTTAAATTGCATTTTCATGTAGTTTAAGTTAGAATCATTCAGCCAAACCTAGGATGAATGTTTAAAAATAAAATGAACTCATCAAAACTCATTCCCAAAACCTAGGCGTGGAAAATGCTGTCAAATGTTTCCTGGTGAACCCACCATTCGTCGAAAAATCACCAAAATGCACCTCCCTTGAGAGGCGGGACCTTCGCAAAGTCCTCTCGTCCGAGGTACCGCACCATCATTTTCCCATCCTCCTTCCGGGCGTGGATCCAATAGCCTGAAGGTAGGGGTGCAAAAAATTTGGAGCGATACACATTAATCCTAAAAAGAAAGAATGGCAAAACAAGGGCCAATACCGAAATAATCAATCTGGCCAAAAAAAATCTACACAAGCCTCAACGACTAACACAACAAACCAAGTCAATCAAGTGGTGATGAGCTAGCCCGTAGTGGCTCAAAAACTGGTGCAACAATAAATTTCCTATCATGTAGTCCCATCAGTAACCCAAGCACCAACTGTACGAAACATAGTGCCAACTATGGAACAACCTACTCACCGCCAATTCAATTGCCCATAAAGACAATACACTCCGTTAAACGAGTCGTATTCATCCATGTTTAGAAGGTTATATGAAACCAAAAAATTAATCTTACTAGACATTAGGCCTGATGATACCACCAAAAGGCCTAAGGGTTATAGAGAGCACTTATTTTGCCCATACCATCAACAAAATAGGTATGATATCAATTCCTATCATATGTTCAAAAACATAGTGCAAGACCTTATATACTTAGGGGCCATTAATATGGATAACCCCTTAGCTCCATAAAATCAAAATTTGGGCATATATCAAACACCTCTACCTAACCATGGGGAGTTTCAATACAATGTAGGGGGTAACAATCAACAAGCACTCCCTAATCAAGTAAATCATGTCCAAAAATACCAAAAATTTGTGGGAACGGTCCATGTGGTCACTAGAGGGCAAAGACAAAATCAAAAAAATGTTCAACAACCTTCAAAACCACCTCCCATTAAAACATCGCCAAATCCATATCCACCAATCAATCTATCCAATCCATCCAATCCACCCATCCTTCATCCAATAAGGCCAATGGTAACCTTAACCAGCCGGTTAACCACTAGTTTAAAAATGGCATCGACCAAAATTTCTATATATGAGCTCATTAAACAATATCCTAGGCATAGAGAAGCTTTAATGGAAATACTCAAGTCAATTGAGTTAAAATCCCAAGAATCTAATGCCTTTAACAATTTTTTAGGGAGTGTTAGAACATGCATGGAACCATCAATCACCTTCTATGACTTTGAGATAAAATCAATGAGTTCACAATCGGTGGACCCTCCATTGCACATAATGGCCTTAATAGAAAGAAAGCCATTCAAAAGAGTATTAATTGATACTGGATCGTCAATCAATATCATTACTACCACTACTCTTATCCACCTCAAATTACCTCCATCCCACATTTCCAACTCATCACTCACCCTCAAAGTATTTAACGATGCTTTGTGTACCACAATTGGCACTATTATTTTACCTATATAAGTAGGGGCCATAACATTGCACACCATGTTTCACATCTTGGAAGGTGCCATGGCATATAATATACTCCTTGGTAGACCTTGGATGAGGGAAATGAAATGTGTTCCATCAATTGTCCACCAATGCTTGAAATACGTTCATGATGGATAAGTCCATTGCATCCCCGCAAATGTTGAACCTTTTAAGTATTGTAATTTCATTTCAAATCCTTAGGAATCCATGTTACCTTCCACACATTTATTCTTGGCACCATCATCGAATCCATCCATGTCATCCCTCAATCCATCTTCTTCTTCTAATCCACCTCCATCTTCTTCTAAGGCTCCCATCATAGAGGAGATGCCCATCACATCACCTTCTCAAACATCCAGTTATTCTTGTACATGTAATTACGAATAAGATTCCATTAACACATCGTACATCACAAAAACTCCTTCCACTACAACCACTTGTATTCTATCACATAATCCCACACTACCATCTCATCACGCCATCGCCATCCAATCCAACTCCATCAACCGATGTGTCACAAGTCAAACTTTTCGATTGTGACATATTTAACTCCTTGCCATCCACAAGAAATTTAGAGCTATCCGAGCCTTCACCATCCAACTCATCAATCCAAGTCAAAGTCCACATCACCAATCCTAGTATAGGTGAATATGTGGTCCAAGACGTCACCATCACCCCCTTAGCCATTCCAACAACCAAGGATTTTAGATGTCCCAAAGACCGTTCTCTATCCATAGGTCCTGTCTACAACATGAGTGCTGCTCCAAATAGCATTAAATTTTTTTATGGAGGATTGGATTGCTCAATTGTGGAAAACCCACCTGAAGAACCGAAAGAGCCTAGGCGTGCCAATATACCTAACGTAGAAGAGTTTCCAGCCATATACTTTAATATGTTCCATTGGAAAGGTCAAGGTCTAGGTTCCCATGAATAAGGAATGCATGATATCTTAGATGTACCATATAGAGACGCCCATGATTGTTCTAGATTAGGCTATACCCCATTGTCCTCCATCGCTTCTCTTGAGGAAGCCTTCAAAAAGCTTAGCCTCAATAATGATGAGCCCTCCATACATCCATTGCCATCAAAATCCTCTCTTGAACAAGCCCTTCAAGAACTTCGCATTGATGAAGTAAACGAGGATGATCACATCAATTTCTCATATCCTATATTTGATTTTTATGATGAAAGTTATGAAGAATTTGAGGTCATGTCAAATGCTTCTGACGATTCTAAAGAGGAATCACACCCCATTGTCCCCATCAGCCAACAATAAGAGTTTTACCTTTGAATTTTTCCCATACATCATCCCATTTTCCACTTGCTTCTTCCACAAGAGCAAGATGATCCACCTGGAAATCTACCTTGAGCCCCACATAAGCCAATAATTGTAACATATGTACATACAAAAAAAAAATAGAAAAAAATGTTGCTCTGATGTTTCACGTTCACTATTACAAGGATACCACGCCTCGACATCGGTTTTGATTCAATTTTTCCATCCACGCATCCATCCAAGCCACCTTACATTCCCCTAAGTCAATATGAATCCTATTGACTTATTCACCCCACTCCTTAATCCATACGATTTGGCAAAGCCAATTCCCATTGACGTCAACCTTATTAATTTGGACCGGATTTCCTCCTCACCATCCTCTTTGGAGTTTGCCCTATTCGAGGAATTGTTAAAGGCTTCAACCAACTACATTCCTCATTCCTAGCCACCTTCGCCTCAATCAGCTTCCACCAATGGTCCCAAGGTTTTTTAGGCAGAGTTAGGCAATGATAAGCAAGAAGAATTAGATGATAGCCTAGACTATCTCGATTGGATCTCAGGCCTAGGACCCATTCATAAGCTTAATGGAGCGACACACATTTGTATTGATTTTCGACATCGGTCTTAGCTCTTCCTTGTCTGGGGGTACTTGGCTAGGCATTTCATTGTTAATAATGACTATATATGTATATATACATGGCTAAAAAAAAATTGCATGCTTTTACATAGGCATTTTTCACATTGCATACATTTCATTTCCATGTAGGCATTTAACTTGCATTGTAATTCTAATCCAAACATACATATTCCACCTTCCATTTGCATATTAACCTTCATTACACTAGGCATATACATTTGCGTTCATCCCATCCCATGTTCAATGATCTGGCATAGTAATGATGATATGGCCAAAAATACAAAGTCAAGTTATAAAAATTGGGGGTACCTAGTTTGAAGAAATCATGCAACCATCGTAAAAGCCATATGTCAAACCACATCCTGTGTCAAAAATTATAAAGCCTAGATTTTCAATCACTTAGCCATTACTAGTGTAGCAAGCAACCTCCAAATGAATGTCTGATTTTCTTTGTTACCAAAAATACACTTTACACATTAATAAGGTCTTGATTATTACCAATTGATTCTAAATACAATCTTGAGCCAATCACATTCCATCACATCTTAAAAAAATTATGAGTCAAGGAGGGTTAGTTCCATACTTGGATAGTACCTTGAAGTGAAAAGAAATAATCCTCGCTTGTCCCATCATGCAACATAGTCCAAAGAAAAAATAGTTGTTTTCACCACTACCTCAATTACTCTTCAAACATAAGCATAAAAACATAGAGTAGTAAGTATATGGTCAAAATTATCATCGCACTTCGGTTGAGAATCTGATTGCCCAAAGATCTATACAAAATTAACAAATAAAATCCCAAATACCCTTGATACCTCAAGTCGTAAGGATTTGTACTTCACGTCCCTAGCACAGATGGGTAGTGTTGGTCACAAATTTGCCACAGGAAAGGATTTTGTACATGTACGTGCCCTAGACTTGGCCAACATTGAAAGGTCGAGAGAAAGAGAAGTCTCCCGGGCCAATCTCCAGAGAGGGCTGGCTCCCACACTAAGCTAAACTGGTTCAAGATAAAGATGTAGGAAAGAAATGGGAAAATGCAAAAAGAAATGGAAAATAATTGTGAAAAGAAATGGGAAATATGACCGAAGATGATAGTTAATGGGGAACAACCTCAGATAGCAAATATTCTTAAACCAGATCCTGAAGCTTAAGCAGCAACATATTCTTAGGCATATACAGAAATCAGATCAAAACTAGCCGTAGATTTACCTTCAATTATACTTCAAACTTTCAGATGAAAAATACAGCTAAATTCAGGAAAGCAGAATTCAACTTATATTAACACTGGATGAGATAGAAGTAAAACACATAGAAAACAAAATGTGAACAATAGTTTGGATCACCGACTCAAAAGATGCTAAGAATAGAGCGAGACTGCATCTAGGATTTCTGCTTCAATATTTCTGCAAAAGGTTCTCCTCCCTTGCTTGAGATTTTACATTGGTATTTATAGATGTACCTACCTCTTTCTTTCGTATTACAACATTTAATACATGAAACAGATTTTGAAGAAATGATCCCCCTTAATCTATCTCGGAGAAATGACAGTCCCTGTTTTTAATGAATTACAACTAAAAATAAACAAAAACAAGGGACCATATTTCTTCATTTAATGATCGTTATCAGGGCAAGATGAAAGTTGTTAAGAAACCATGAACAAGAGCTTTGAATATTGGAGGCATTTTTAATTCTAGTGGCATCAAAAACTACCTCATGTTCTTCCATCTTGCGCACATCGATAATCAGCAACATTTAATCTTGACGCTTCTTTGACCACGATCTCAAAAACTGGCGACATAGGTGGGTTTTTCAATTTGGAATAAAAACAGTCCCACCAATTTTGTCAGTTGGAGAGCCTTTATTTGATCCTTATATTCTCCGCATGTTCTCCTATGCAATTCTAAAAGAAAATGCAAACTGAACTGTATTGGGCCTTTGTTGTTGCTTCGATCGCAAAAATGTGACATGTCACGATATCGTGACATTTTTACCTTACTGCCTTCTCTTCTTGTCACTAGTCGTGAAAATGCGACATGTTATGAAATCGTGACATTCTCCTCCTCTTGACTTTGTTTGCTGCTCCAAATCATGAAAATGAAACATGTGAAATCGTGACATCTTTCTCTTGCGCTGTCTTTTCGCCTTCTTACCCGCGAAAACGTGATAAGTCATGAAAATGTGACATGTCATGATATCACGACGTTTTCTCCTCTTTGTCTTTGCATCTTCAACATGTCACGAAATCATGACATTTTTTGTCTTCTTGCACTTTGCACTTTTTACCCTACGAAATCATGACATGTTGCGAAATCGCGACAGTTTCTTGCGCTTTACCTTCCTGTCCAATATGTCATGAAAACATGACAATTTTTTGCCTTCTTCATCATTGCCGCTTCATGTCACGATATCACGACAAGTTTCTCTTACTTGGCCTCATCCTAAAAAATATCGTGATATCGCAACATCTTTCTCTGCCTTGTGTTTATCTTCAACCCTACCGAGATAATGCGACATGTTGCGATATCACGCCATTTTGTACCATTTGCCCCTTGCTCACTTTTTTGTCATGATATCGCTACAAGTTTCTCTGGCGCTCTTCCTTGCTACTTTATGTCGTGATATCGTGACGTTTTCCCATCGTGTTTCTTTTTTGCCTTTGCAAGTCACGAAAATGCGACATGTCACGATATCACGACAATTTTCATTTTAGTGCTGCCTTTGACTGTGTTGACTGCAAAACTCCAACATGTCACGATATCGTGACAGTTTTACCCCCTTGCTGTCATTGATTGTTTTGACTGTGAAAACGCGACATGTCACGAAAACGTGATAGGTCACGAAAATGCGACATGTCGCGATATCGTGACATTTTTTGTACCTAGCTCCAACACAAAAACTTGCAGATATTTTGCACAAACAGAGGAATTAGTATCTCCACAATTTATGCATTCTTTTACATGAATAGTAACAACAAAAACAATGTGGCAAAAATGCCAATATTCTTGGCGGCTCGTGGGGTATACAGTTCTACTGTATGCATGAATCTCAGGCCTTAATCCATTGGGCAACAGAGTCAAGAAGATGGAGAACAGAAAAAGTTAGTGCTGGTTGATGCTGGACGGTTCTGCGGACTACTACAACAATCTCTTGTTGGTACTCGGCACTCAAAATAGGACCTTCAACGGAAATTTGTAGAATAGCAGAACTTCCTTTATTTCTTTAGAACTACTGCACTTTGCCTAGCTCGGTTGAGCTGGGTAATCACCAGGTGCTATGAAAAGATCTCCATGGCAGTAGTGAAAAGCACCTGAATTGCAAAAACAAAAATGAATGGAGTGATGGAATGGTGGAAAATGAAGGAGAAGAAGTGGTAGATACAACAATAGGATGCTACTGTGCTGCTGGGTTTTGTTGAAAATAGAGACTGGAATGGACATGGATGGAATGAAGAAGGTGGTATGAACTGTGGAGAAATGCTCAAAAGATAAAGAATTAGAAGAAAGGGAAGTGAAGAACAGGGAACATCAGAGAAGGGAGTAGAAACAACAGTAGTGGCTTGAATATTTGCAGAAGAAGAAGGAGTAGGAGAGGAAGGGAATGAAGTAAGGAAGTGGAAGAAGGAAGTAGAAGGGAAGCCACTAACTATTGGGAAGGAAAAGAAAAAAAAAGAAATGAACATACCTGCGGGCTCGCATGCAAAAGGAGCCAAAGTTAACGATTTTTTTTTTTTTTCTATGTACAAGGTAACCCCCGAATTTAGCTGTGAACTCTTAGGAGAGGCACGTACCCAAACATGACTCTATGATCTATCGGATCCCAGACCTTGGACAGACACTCAGTGGTCTCCTGATTAATAATCAGCTCGGAGTCACCAAAGATTTGCAACTGTCATGCTCCAAGTGTCTCAACCTTTGTGAAACCTAGGCATAAAGCCTCATCTTCTGCTGTATTCTTTTTGTAACAGCTCTAGGTTAACTAGTATGAATAGGATCGTTGAATTCTAGAAGGTAACATTAGAACAGTCCCAGTGCCAGCGCCATTTCTGCATTGTGCTCCATCAAAATAAAGTTGATCTTGACTTCCATCATTCTATTCTTGAGCCTTTTCAGTATTGAGAATAGAATAACACCCCAAATAGGTTTCTATCATGGCATTAAAATTGAGCATCAAAAACTCATCCTCCAAGCAAAGATCATCCAGGACTTCATCCATTAAATCAGGATCTTCCAATTCTTCAGTTATCATGTTGACAAAATGTTTGGATCTTTCTTCTTCTTCCATATTCTCTACATGAAAAGTAGAAGTCTTCTGATTGTCAATACAAACTCTTCTTCCTTTGAAAGGAATCTCCAAGTGAGAATAATAAAGAGAAAGGTAGCCTCCCAGCTTAGCAGTGAATTCTCTCGATAAACACATACTGAAATACGGTTCCAAATCAATCACAACTATCTCCTGAATTACTGTAATCTAAGGCATACTATGTAGAGCAATAGGAACATCCTTGATCACACCCATTGTTTTTATGAGAGTCCCATCCAACTGCAAGACACTAGGGCTACTTTTTGTATACTCCATACCCATGACTTCACAAACTACCTTTGGCATGACAGTTGCCACAGCACCAGAATCAATCATACAGTTGTGCACAATCCAACCCTCCATTCTGAGTGACAAATAAAATGGGGGTGGTCTATTTTTTCCCGTGGCTAAAGTGGTCAGAGTTTGAGATAGAACTACCTAGGTTGGAGCCTTCCCCTTACTTTGTATAATTTTCAGGGATTCCTGTAAGAGATTTACCTGTCCAGGCAGCTGCAAGGTGTCATACAGACTTACCTTAGCTGGTATCCTTTTGAGTTCTTCAACTATATTATACTCCATCAAGATCTGTTCTTTCCCTCCACTGGTAGATTCAAATTTAATTTTATATTACTGGGTGGCCTCCACTCATTGCCATTTAGTCAATGACGGATACCGCAATGTCACTCTAGCTTGTTCCTATGTTTCTGCTTGCGACTGAGAGACATAAACTTTTCCTTTGTCTTTTGCTTGTTGTGGACACGAATCCTTTGGCAAAATAGGTGGTTGCTATAGAGTTGGAGAATCATGAGTCTTTGCAGGTATTTGCTGCTTTTCTACTTGCGCAGGAGGCACTTTCAATGGCTCCATATTAGTCGGATCCACCAACATTGGTTTCTTACCACTGCGTGTCAAGACTGCTATGTGTTCCTCAGGAGACTTCACAGAATTAAGATCCACCTCTTGAATCATGTTTACGTGGCTTCCCGCAAGAACTTGCAAATAATTTTGGTGAACCATGCAAGTGGACTTATCATGTGGGACGTTGCATGAAGAACACCAATAAGAAGGCTCATGTGAAACTTCAGAAGGGCCAGCCTCTTCACTTACCAGGATCGCTAAGTTCCTCTCAGGTACTTTCTCCATAGTCTTGCTAGGAGCAAGTTGCTCTCTAGTTACTACCAGAACAAATCTTCGTGGCTGATAGTTCCTTTTCGCCTCTCTCCGCTCCAAAGATGTCACCTTGTTAGTGAGAGCTCTCATGGCCGACTGAATTTCTTGCAAAACAACCAATTGAGAATCTGGGCTTGTGGACACGGGTAGTGCAGGTAGAGGTAATGGAACTAGTGGAGAAGGTAATGCAGGAGTTGGAAGTCGAGAGGTTATCTATGGAATGGGAATCATAGGAACCGAAGGTATAGGAGGATTCCATGAAGATAAAGGGTACATGGGTGGAGCAGTGTAAGATGTATGGGCTGCACTTGTATTATGGTATTGTGGAAGCTCGAGAAAAATAGGCATAGTCATTTTCGGAGGCAACTTCCCAACTGCAATCAGATCAACCTCAGCATTCTGTGCCTGGGCATACAGTGTAGGAAAAGTTTGAACACCAGACATCCTAATATGCATACCAATATCTGAATGGAAAGCCCTAAGAAAGTACAATGCTGCTTGTTCATGAGTAGGGCGAAAAGACCTTCAGGAACTCTCTACCAAGTTCGGGCAAACCTAACATTGAAATCCACTATCTCCTCTTGAGGATGCCTCTTGATATTATTAAATTGATGCACTAAAGAAAATGGGTCCGCTTGCTCATTGAACCCTTGGATTAGCATCTCTGCTAATTGATCCCATGAAGTTATGGAGTTAGGAGGCAAGGATCTATACCAGCACAATAACTTACCTCAGAGTGACAGGATGATCAATTTGATCATGACATCTTCGCCTGTGATATTGTGAATTGAAGCCAAGGTTGCCACATCTGACACATGCTCGTACATGGTCTTTCCAGTTCCATCATATGTAGGCAAGGATTTTATTGATGCAGCAGGAACTAAATTCTGAAAAGGCAGGTCCAACACTCCCGAATAGTTCTAGGCAGGAACTCGTCGTGGTGGAGGTTGTTGACTAGCCATTTGGACTGCAAGATTTGGATCTACTAGCAAGCTTGAAGCAGTACTGGGAGGAGTCAGGGATGGCACAAACTGACCCACTACATGCGAAGAAACAACAAATGTCGGGTTCACAGGTTTTACCAATCTTGAGCACTCCCTCCAGTTCTGAACATCAATCTCGAAGAATTTGACTGGATCTTCCAATTCTTTGGCACTTGATCTCGTGATCATGAAGCAAAGATACAAAAATTTTCACCAGCTTTAGGATTAGAAATTTCTAGGTACTATACAGTCACCTTCAGCAGAGTCACTAGATGAACTTACAATTGCCGCTTTGAGGTCAAGACAGTTCATCAAAAATCTTGATTCCTTCGGGTGTCGAAAATGGAACTTGTGAGTCCCATCGATTATGGATCTTTCAGAGACAGAAACAGTCTATCCCACTGGGCGTGCCAAAAATTGCTGGTCACAAATCTGCCATAGGAAAGGATTTTGTATGTGTACGTGCCCTAGATTTAGCCTACATTGAAAGGCCGAGAGAAATAGAAGTCTCCCAGGCCAATCTCCAGAGAGGGCTGGCTCCCACACTAAGCTAAACTGGTTCAAGATAAAGATGTAGGAAAGAAATGGGAAAATACGAAAAGAAATGGAAAATATTTGTGGAAAGAAATGGGAAATATGGCCGAAGTCGATAGTTAATGGGGAAAAACCTCAGATAGCAAATATTCTTAAACCAGATCCTGAAGCTTAAGCAACAACAGATTCTTATGCATATACAGAAATCAGATCAAAACTAGCCATAGATTTGCCTTCAATTATACTTCAAACTTTCAGATGAAAAATATAGCTAAATTCAGGAAAGCAGAATTCAACTTATATTAACATTAGATGAGACAGAAGTAAAACACACAGAGAACAAAATGTGAACAATAGTTTGGATCACCGACTCAAAAGATGCTAAGAATAGAGCGAGACTGCATCTAGGATTTCTGCTTCAATATTTCTGCAAAAGGTTCTCCTCCCTTGCTTGAGATTTTACATTGGTATTTATAGAGGTACCTGCCTCTTTCTTTCGTATTACAACATTTAATACATGAAACAGATTTTGAAGAAATGATCCCCCTTAATCTATCTCGGAGAAATGACAGTCCCTGTTTTTAACGAAGTACAATTGAAAATAAACGAAAACAAGGGACCATATTTCTTCATTTAATGACTATTATCAGGGCAAGCCGAAAGTTGTTAAGAAACCATGAATAGGAGCTTTGAATATTGGAGGCATCTTTAATTCTTGCGGCATCAAAAACTACCTCAGGTTCTTCCATCTTGCGCACATCGATAATCAGCAACATTTAATCTTGACGCTTCTTTGACCACGATATCAAAAAATGGCGACACAGGTGGGTTTGTCAATTTGGAATAAAAATTGTCCCATCGATTTTGTCAATTTGATAGCCTTTATTTGATCCCTATATTCTTTGCACGTTCTCCTATGCAATTCTGAAAGAAAATGCAAACTAAACTGTATCGGGCCTTTGTTGTTGCTTCGGTCACAAAAATGTGACATGTCGTGATATTGCGACATTTTTACCTTACTGCCTTCTCTTCTTGCCACTAGTCACGAAAATGCGACATGTCACAAAATCACGACATTCTCCTCCTCCTGATTTTGTTCGTTGCTCCAAATCGCGAAAATGAAACATGTTGCGAAATCGCAACATATTTCTCTTGCGTTGACTTTCCGTCTTCTTACCCGTGAAAACGCGATAGGTCATGAAAATGTGACATGTCGCGATATCACGATGTTTTCTCCTCTTTGTATTTGCATCTTCGACATGTCGTGAAATCGTGACATTTTTTGTCTTCTTGCACTTTGCACTTTTTACCCCATGAAATCATGACATGTCGTGAAATCGTGATAGTTTCTTGCACTTTACATTCCTGTCCAATATGTCATGAAATCGTGACAATTTCTTGCCTTATTCATCATTTTCGCTTCATGTCGCGATATCACAAGTTTCTCTTACTTGGCCTCGTCCTCAAAAATGTCGCGATATCGCGACATCTTTCATCGCCTTGTGTTTATCTTCAACCCTGTCGCGATAACGTGACATGTCGCGATATCGCGCCATTTTGAACCATTTACCCCTAGCTCACTTTTTTGTCATGATATCACTACAAGTTTCTCTGGCGCTCTTCCTTGCTGCTTTATGTCATGATATCATGACGTTTTCCCATCGTGTTGCTTTGTTGCCTTTGCAAGTCGCAAAAACACAACATGTCATGATATTGCGACAATTTTCATTTTAGTGCTGCCTTTGACTACATTGACCGCGAAACTCCAACATGTCGCGATATCACAACAGTTTTACCCCCTTGCTGCCGTTGACTATTTTGATCGTGAAAACGTGACATGTCGCGAAAACGCGACAGGTCGCGAAAATGCGACATGTCGCAATATCGCGACATTTTCTATACTTAGCTCTAACACAAAAACTTGCAGAGATTTTGCACAAACAGAGGAATTAGTATCTCCACAATTTATGCATTCTTTTACATGAATAGTAACAACAAAAACAATGTGGCAAAAATGCCAATATTCTTGGCGGCTCGCAAGGTATACAGTTCTACTGTATGCATGAATCTCAGGCCTTAATCCATTGGGCAACAGAGTCAAGAAGCTGGAGAACAGAAAAAGTTAGTGCTGGTTGATGCTGGACGGTTCTGCAGACTGCTGCAACAATCTCTTGTTGGTACTCGACACTCAAAATAGGACCTTCAACAAAAATTTGTAGAATAGCAGAACTTCCTTTATTTCTTTAGAACTACTGCACTTTGCCTAGCTCGATTGAGCTGGGTAATCACTAGGTGCTGTGAAAAGATATCCATGGCAGTAGTGAAAAGCACCTGAATTGCAAAAATGGAAATGAATGGAGTGATGGAATGGTGGAAAATGAAGGAGAAGAAGCGGTAGATACAACAATAGGATGCTACTGTGCTGTTGGGTTTTGATGAAAATAGAGACTGGAATGGACATGGACGGAATGAAGAAGGTGGTAGGAACTGTGGAGAAATGCTCAAAATATAAAGAATTAGAAGAAAGGGAAGTGAAGAAAATGGAACATCAGAGAAGGGAATAGAAACAATAGTAGTGGCTTGAATATTTGCAGAAGAAGGAGTAGGAGAGGAAGGGAATGAAGTAAGGAAGTGGAAGAAGTAGAAGGGAAATCACTAACTGCTGGGAAGGAAAAGAAAAAAAAAGAAATGAACATACCTGCAGGCTTGCATGCAAAAGGAGCCAAAGTTAACGAATTTTTTTTTTTCTATGTACAAGGTAACCCCCGAATTTAGCTATGAACTCTCGGGAGAGGCTCGCACCCAAACATGACTCTATGATTTCCTGGATCCTAGACCTTGGACAGACACTCAGTGGTCTCTTGATTAATAATCAGCTCAGTCACCAAAGATTTGCAACTGTCACACTCCAAGTGTCTCAGCATTCGTGAAACCTAGGCATAAAGCCTCATCTTCTATTGTATTCTTTGTGCAGCTCCAGGTTAACTGGTATGAATACGATCGTTGAATTCCAAAAGGTAACATTAGAACAGTCCAATGCCAACACCATTTCTGCATTGTGCTCCATCGAAATAAAGCTGATCTTGACTTCCATCATTCTGTTCTTGAGCCTTTTTAGTATTGAGAATAGAATAACACCCCAAGTTAGTTTCTATCATGGCGTTAAAATTGAGCATCGAAAACTCATCCTCCAAGCAAAGATCATCCAGGACTTCATCCATTAAATCATGATCTTCCAATTCTTCAGTTATCATGTTGACAGAATGTTTAGATCTTTCTTCTTCTTCCATCTTCTCTACATGAAAATTAGAAGGCTTCTGATTTTCAATACAGACTCTTCTTCCTTTGAAAGGAATCTCCAAGTGAGAATAATCCAGAGAAATGTAGCCTCCCAGCTTAGCAATGAATTCTATCGATAAACACATACTGAAATACGGTTCCAAATCAACCACAACTATCTCTTGAATTACTATAATCTGAGGCATACTATGTAGAGCAATAGGAACATCCTTGATCACACCCACTATTTTTATGAGAGTCTCGTCCAACTGCAAGACACCAGGGCTAATTTTTGTATACTCCATACCCATGACTTCACAAACTGCCTTTGGCATGACAGTTGCTGCAGCACCAGAATCAATCATATAGTTGTGCATAATCCAACCCTCCATTTTGAGTGACAAATAAAATGGGGGTGGTCTATTTTTTCCCGTGGCTAAAGTGGTCAGAGTTTGAGACAGAACTACTTGGGTTGGAGCCTTCCCCTTTGTATAAATTTTAGGGATTCTTGTAGGAGATTTACCTATCCAGGCAGCTGCAAGGTGTCATACAGACTTACCTTAGCTGGTATCCTTTTGAGTTCTTCAACTATATTATACTCCATCAAGATCTGTTCTTTCCATCCACTGGAAGATTCAAATTTGCTTTTATATTACTGGGTGGCCTCCACTCGTTGCCGTTTAGTTAATGATGAATACCACAATGTCACTCTAGCTTGTTCCTGTGTTTCCACTTGCGGCTGAGAGACAAACTTTTCCTGTCTTTTTCTTGTGGTGGACACAGATCCTTCAAAAAAATAGGTGGTTGTTGTAGAGCTAGAGAATCATGAGTCTTTGTAGGTATTTGCTGCTTTGTTGCTTGTGCAGAAGGCACTTTCAATGGCTCCATCTTAGCCGGATCTACCAACATTGGTTTCTTGCCGCTGCATGTCAAGACTGCTATGTGTTCCTCAAGAGACTTCATAGAATTAAGATCCACCTCTTGAATCATGTTTACGTGGCTTCTCGCAAGAACTTGCAAATATTTTTGGTGAACCATGCAAGTGGACTCATCATGTGGGACATTGCATGAAGAATACCAGTAAGAAGGCTCATGTGAAAATTTAGAAGAGCCAGCCTCTTCACTTACCAGGATTGCTGAGTTCCTCTCAGGTACTTTCTCCATAGCCTTGCTAGGAGCAAGTTGCTCTCTAGTTACTGTTAGAACAAATATTCATGGATGATAGTTACTTTCTTCCTCTCTCCGATCCAGAGATGTCACCTTGTTAGTGAGAGCTCTCATGGCCGACTGAATTTCTTGCAAAACAGCCAATTGAGAATCTGGGCTTGTGGACAAAGGTAGTGTAGGTAGAGGTAATGGAACTAGTGGAGAAGGTAATGTAGGAGTTGGAAGTCGAGAGGTTATTTATGGGAATCATAGGAACCGAAGGTATAGGAGGATTCCATGAAGATAAAGGGTACATGGGTGGAGCAGTGTAAGATGTATGGGCTGCACTTGTATTATGGTATTGTGGAAGCTCGAGAAAAATAGGCATAGTCATTTTCGGAGGCAACTTCCCAATTGCAATTAGATCAGCCTCAGCCTTCTGTGCCTGGGCATACAGTGCAGGAAAAGTTTGAACACCAGACATCCTAATATGCATACCAATATCTGAATGGAAAGCCCTAAGAAAGTACAATGCTGCTTGTTCATGAGTAGGGCGAAAAGACCTTCAAGAACTCTCTGCCAAGTTCGGGAAAACCTAACATTGAAATCCACTATCTCCTCTTGAGGATGCCTCTTGATATTATTAAATTGATGCACTAAAGAAAATGGGTCTACTTGCTCATTGAACCCTTGGATTAGCATCTCTGCTAATTGATCCCATGAAGTTATGGAGTTAGGAGGCAAGGATATATACCAACACAACAACTTACCTCGGAGTGACATGACGAGCAATTTGATCATGACATCTTCGTCTGTGATATTGTGAATTGAAGCCAAGGTTGCCACATCTGACACATGCTCGTACATGGTCTTTCCAGTTCCATCATATGTAGGCAAGGCTTTTATTTCTGCAACAGGAACTGGATTCTAAAAAGGCAGGTCCAACGCTCCCGAATAGTTCCAAGAAGGAAATCACCGTGGTGGAGGTTGTTGACCAGCCATTTGGACTGTAGGATTTGGATCTACTAGCAAGCTTGTAGAAGTACTGGGAGGAGTCAGGGATGGCACAAAATGACCCGCTGCCTATGAAGAAAAAAAAAATATCAGGTTCACAGGACTTACCAATATTGAGCGCTCCCTCCAGTTCTGAACATCAATCTCGAAGAATTCGACTGGATCTTTCGATTCTTTGGCACTTGATCTCGTGATCATGAAGCAAAGATGCAAATTTTTTTACCAACTTTATGATTAGAAATTTCTAGGTACTATATAGTCACCTTCAAAAGAGTCACCAGATGAACTTACAATCACCGCTTTGAGGTCAAGACAGTTCATCAAAAATATTGATTCCTCCGGGTGTCAAAAATGGAACTTGTGAGTCTCATCGATTATGGATATTTCAGAGACAGAAATAGTCTGTCCCACCGGGCGTGCCAAAATTTGTTGGTCACAAATCTGCCATAGGAAAGGATTTTGTACATGTATGCACCCTAGACTTGGCCAACATTGAAATGCCGAGAGAAAGAGAAGTCTCTCGGGCCAATCTCCAGAGAGGGCTGGCTCCCACACTAAGCTAAACTAGTTCAAGATAAAGATGCAGGAAAGAAATGGGAAAATGCGGAAAGAAATGGAAAATAATTGCGAAAAGAAATGGGAAATATGGTCAAAGCTGATAGTTAATGGGGAAAAACCTCAGATAGCAAATATTCTTAAACCAGATCTTGAAGCTTAAGAAGCAACAGATTCTTAGGCATATACAAAAATCAGATCAAAACTAGCCGTAGATTTGCCTTCAATTATACTTCAAACTTTCAGATGAAAAATATAGCTAAATTTAGGAATGCAGAATTCAAATTATATTGACACTGGATGAGACAGAAGTAAAACACATAGAAAACAAAACATGAACAATAGTTTGGATCACCGACTCAAAAGACGCTAAGAATAGAGCGAGACTGCATCTAGGATTTTTGCTTCAATATTTTTGCAAAAGGTTCTCCTCCTTTGCTTGAGATTTTACATTGATATTTATAGAGGTGCCTACCTCTTTATTTCGTATTACAACATTTAATACATGAAACAGATTTTGAATAAATGATCCCCCTTAATCCGTCTCAGAGAAATGACAGTCCCTATTTTTAATGAAGTACAAATGAAAATAAACGAAAACAAGGGACCATATTTCTTCATTTAATGACCGTTATCGGGGCAAGCCAGAAGTTGTTAAGAAACCATGAACAAGATATTTGAATATTGGAGATGTATTTAATTTTGGCAGCATCGAAAATTGCCTCAGGTTCTTCCATCTTACGCACATCAGTAATCAACAACATTTAATCTTGATGCTTCTTTGACCACAATCTCAAAAACTGGCGACACAGGTGGGTTTGTCAATTTGGAATAAAAACTATCACATTGATTTTGCCAGTTGGAGAGCCTTTATTTGACCCTTATCTTCTCCGCATGTTCTCCTATGCAATTCTGAAAGAAAATGCAAACTGAATTGTATTGGGCCTTTGTTGTTGCTTCGGTCGCAAAAATGTGACATGTCGTGATATTGTGACATTTTTACCTTACTGCCTTCTCTTCTTGCCACCAGTCACGAAAATGTGACATGTCTCGAAATCACGATATTCTCCTCCTCCTGACTTTGTTTGTTGCTCCAAATCGTGAAAATGAAACATGTTGCAAAATCACGATATCTTTCTCTTGCGCTGTCTTTCAGCCTTCTTACCCGCAAAAATGCGATAGGTCACAAAAATGTGACATGTCACGATATCGAGACATTTTCTCCTCTTTGTTTTTGCATCTTCAACATGTCACGAAATTGCGACATTTTTTGTCTTCTTGCATTTTGCACTTTTTACCTTGCGAAATCATGACATGTCACGAAATCATGACAGTTTCTTGCGCTTTACCTTCCTGTCCAATATGTCGTGAAATTGTGACAATTTCTTGCCTTCTTCATCATTGTCGCTTCATATCGTGATATCGCGACAAGTTTCTCTTACTTGACCTCGTCCTCAAAAATGTCGTGATATCGCGACATCTTTCTCTGCCTTGTGTTTATCTTCAACCCTGCCACGATAACGCGACATGTCGCGATATCATGCCATTTTGTACCATTTTCCCCTTGCTCACTGTTTTGTCATGATATCGCTACAAGTTTCTTTGGTGCTCTTCCTTGCTGCTTTGATATCGCGATGTTTTCCCATTGTGTAGCTTTGTTGCCTTTGCAAGTCACGAAAACGTGACATGTCATGATATCGCGACAATTTTCATTTTAGTGCTGCCTTTGACTACGTTGACCGCAAAACTCCAACATGTCGTGATATCATGACAGTTTTACCCCTTGCTTTTGTTGACTTTTTTGACCGTGAAAACATGACATGTCGCAAAAACGCGACAGGTCACGAAAATGCGATATGTCGCGATATCGCGACATTTTTTGTACTTAGCTCCAACACAAAAACTTGTAGAGATTTTGCACAAACAGAGGAATTAGTATCTCCACAATTTATGCATTCTTCTACATGAATAGTAATAACAAAAACATTGTGGCAAAAATGCCAACAGGTAATCATCCCCAAGGCCTAAAATATCAAATCCCATTGGACTATGGAGTGAATCTTCATCGAGGCTATAGATGCCTAACTGGCAGTGGAGTAAGCTCATGCAGGGCGACATGTCTCCTTGGCAAACAAGAAGACCTCTAACTGCACATAAGGGTAAGCTAGCTTTAGGTCATCTCCATAACAGGTCATGCCCAATTTACTCATAGTGGGTTAGTAAAATTCACATGCACACACTGGTTCTTTATTGGATAGGGTCATTGTCACGCTCAAGATTTGGTAATTAAACCTCACTTGCACACACATTGGTCCTAAAGAAAGTTAGATAACCCAAGTGAGTTTGGTTGATAACACTAGTATGTTTGAGTCTTTGAAAATTTTGTAGTACTCATTCCATATCAACATCCATATCTTCTTCCATATCAAATTCCATATTTTCTTCCATATCAACATCCATATCTTCTATCATGTCCACATCCATGTCTTCATAGTAAGTCAAGTTGCAAAACACCACCAAATTTGGTACTACCAATTGTCAAACAATGGACAACAAAAATGGCCAATAACATTTCTAAACTATAATAGATCATATGAACAACATGCATTCCTATCATGTAAGTTTACATTCATTAATAAACCATAGAGGCATTTTCCATTGCATTCATTTAGCATTAGCTTGCATTAATCATCCATAACACATCATCATAAGATTGCATATAGTTTACATTCTTCATACATTTACTTGCATTAATAAATCATACTCATTAATAACACATCATTAGCTTGCATACATCATCATAAAAATTAAATAAAGCATTGCATAACACATAAAAACATCCACACAAAAAGACAACACACATATATGAAAAAGCCATGTATATATATATATATATATATATATATATATATATATATATATATATATATAAAGTGTCCAATATACAATCAAGTGCCACGAAGGCTACGAAAGGGAGCACCAAGGCTCACATGTACAAAAGAGTGCATCTAAGAACTACATCAACTATCCATGAGAAGACACCTGAGACCCAGAAGGAGCCCTCGGCCTAGTGCTCTGCCTCGACTCCATGTGCCTCGATGGCTCGGCCATAAATGAAGAAGGAGGATCTGGAAATGTGATGTGATGCTGCATACACACATCCTCCAAGGAATGTGCGTATGCCTCATTAGATTGAAGTTATTGTAAGTCCTTCTGATGTCGTTGCTCCTTCACCAAAATATTTGCCTGGAGCCTCGTCACTGTCTCCTGATCCCTAGCTACAACCACTACCCACTCCACATCTAGCCAAGCTATAGTCACCTTGGCCTCCCTCTAAGACTCTAGCATAGTCTCTCACTCCTCTTGTAGCTGCTCTAGCTCAGCCCATAGCCTAACCACCTAAGAGATCTCACCCATCTCCTCATTATCCTCCCTCTCCTCCTCTACCAAATCCACCTTTGGAGCTTTTTGGGCTACTCCCCTTGACTGCCTCTGACCCGTCGATCATTGAGTCCTCATCCTCTTCGAAGTTGATCTTGACCCCATAGCTACCACATCCACACCTACAACCTTTGGTACCCATACTAGCTAGGCACCAAACCACTCCACATAATTTAGAATCACCCCAACGTCATCCACGTCAACCACCTCTAGCTGCTCATCATGCTCCAGTGGCACACACCATAGTTCTGGACAGGGTAGTGTCACCTCATCTCTCCGACATCGATACATCATCAGCTCATCAGGAACTCCCTAAGGTAAACCAAACTACCTCAACACCCATGAGTGCTGGAAGTACTCCACCTCCTCATCCCCCTTCCCAACTATCCATTGAGCTTGCCACTCCTAATGTAGCTACCTCCTATCTCCATCCCATCTAGCTCCTCACCATGGCCTCCATCGCGCGTCTACCTGAGTCAAGCCTAACCACATGTCCCAGTACCATTGCCCAATGTGTACATCTCGACTAGGCTAAAGCTTCTCAACCATCGCCCATCACCTCACGTAAGGCTCATCCATATACCATGACTCACATGGCAACCCCTTAGGTTGAGCTACCATAAAATACTCCTAAGCCCAACACTGTAAGAGAAAGCTACACCTAATTCCATTTCTCTCCCTATGCACCACCTCATACAACTCTTGGTATAGCTGCACTAATAAAGCAGATGCCCATGCATACTCTCGAGGATCCATCAATAGATCACTCACCAAACCCAATAGGTTCCAAGGGAACCTACACCCAATGCTATTCGGTAGCACTATGTTCACTAGCATGAACATGATCAAGGTGAGGAGTGCATCTAACTCCTTCACCTTGTACATGCTTAGGTACAATATCCCTCCATCCCCTATCCGGGCCTCCCACCATCGATCCCCAAACACACTCTCCATCTCTACCTTCTTATCCCTCCTAACCACCATCTTCTCTCCCTCTACTGGCACCTTGAGAATGTGGCAGACATCCTTAAGAGTGACAGTAACCTCTCCAACTGGTAGTTTGAAAGTCCCTCTGTCTGGGTCCCACCTCTCTATCAAAGTCGAGAGGTACCCCTCATTAGCCCTCACCACATCCAATCTGGCCACACCCTCTAAACCCACCTTACCCAAAAACCCCCAATCCTCCTCTGAAATATTCTTTTGCATCCCTAGAACGAGAGGAGAGAAGTGATGTCGAGGCTCAATATCCCTCAGCTGCAACAAACAAAAACACTTTGTTAGTTTTAAAAATTCAAAAAAACCAAAGCAACAAAATAAAAATATTTTTTTGCACAAAGGAAACAAATGGTATTATCGGGACAAATGTCACCTCCACTCCACCAACAACACCAAGGCCCTCCACCGCCATCACCTCCACACACACCCAATAGCCTCACTTAGCTCACAAACCACTCCACTCCTCAGACGTAGCTTCTCAAAGTCAACAATGCACGAATGAGCCTCAAAGTTTACTCAGAAAGCTTTTTATAGCTTTCACTAGCGCATTCAGGTGCAGACCTGTGCCTGAACATTGCGAGCATTGATTCGTGCCTGTAGGTGCATGTAGGCACACACGGGTGCCTACAAAACATGCCAGGTATAACATCTACACTGGACAAATACCCCTCTCAACCATTGGGGCAAAAGTGGTATCGCATTTTACATCATTCATATCGTCTACAATCACATGGTATTATACACCAACCCCCTTCCCACCGTTGGGGTAAAAACGGTATCTCATTTTACATCATTCATATCGTCCACAATCATTTGCATTTCACATATTTCATTCATCAATTGCACAAATTCACTACATCATTCATTTTTCAATTGGCTTGTGAGTTACATTCATAACTCATTCGCCAATTGAGGGGGTAAGCTATGCAAAATTCTGAAAATTCTTTATTCTTTTGTCTTCAACATCAGTGCTCAAATCCAACGATAGAGAGAAGCTGCTTTTGTGCCCATAGCCCAAGCAGGTGTCTCATATTTTTGCACCATATTATGTTTCACACAACATGGTACAAAAAGGGGCATCTGTAGACACCAAATTATAGTCACTAAACCTCCATCCTAACCATTCCACCATCCATTTGTCTTCCATTCCACCTTCCTGCCATTTCCTAGCCTAATTGGGGTTATTTTAACATTATTTTATAATATTTTATATTTTATATAATATTTTATTATATTTTAATATATTTATTATAAAATATATAAATAAACTCAATTAACCTCAGTCGTCCGATCAGATTCAATCTACACCCTCCATTTTCATTAATCCATGTCACATGCAAAAAGTAATCTCAACCTTAGGATCTAATTTAATCTTAGCCACATGATCAAAAGTGTAAGGCTAAAACCCTAAGGTTGGATTATAAGTAGGGGCATTTGCAAATGCCCAAACCCTAGAACTAGAACCCTCTAAACTTGGACATTAGACTTTGCATTCTAAAGAGATTATTGGTGAAGCCCTAGCATAGAATCCTAAAGATATGAAGCCCTAGTCCACCAATAATACTTTTGTTGTTCCAGCCACCATCCATCCATCCTCCCTCACTGCCACATCCATCCTTCATCTGCCACCTCTGTCGCCATCCCCCCTGATCTATTTCTATAGATTTACCCTACCCTGTAGGTGCTATTTTAAGCTTACAAAGCTCGTTGCAGAGCCTGCCAAGTGCTCTCCAGAGCTTGCCCTGTCTGTAGGTGCATGCCAGAGCCTACCAAGATCACTGCAGAGCTTGCCAGGTTCTCTCTAGATCCTGCCACAGTCCCAGGTGTGAAAAAGATTCTGCAAATCTCACATCCAAGCCTTCCATCATCAACAAACTACATTATGAAGCTGTTGCATCAACATATCTGAAACACCATCTGCAATAACTAGTCAATAGAAATATCTGCAAGTTTTACATTTTATTTGATGATTGTTGAAGCTGGAGTGGCCCAATCTTGGATATTCGAAGCCCACTCAACTTTTTGGGATCAAGAGTACACCCGAATTTGAAGATACTTCCATTGCTACTAGCTAGGATTTCGAAGAACCCCAGCATCATTGTAATCTATTGTATAAAATAGTTGTACTGAACAAGGATTGTAATAAAGGAGTTTATTGACTCCCCCCACCTTATTGAATATACATTATTTTATGCAATATTTGTGTCTCACTACATTAATTTATTTCTACTATTTTATTTTAAGTGTCATGTTATTGCATCTACAATCCTTTACCCAGAATTGAAGATCTCTTTGATCAACTCAAGGATGCCATAATTTTTTCAAAGGTTGATTTGAAATCTAGATACCATCAATTAAGGATCTGTGATGTGGATACTCACAAGATACATTTTAAGACCTAATATGGGCATTATGAATTTACTATATTTCCATTTGGTTTAATAAATGCATCGATAGCATTCATAAATTTGATGAATAACATCTTTAGGAAGTAGTTGAACAAGTTTGTTTTGGTTTTATTGGATGACATATTGATATATTCCTGGAATAAGGTAGAACATGATAGACATCTCAAAACTGTGTTGGAACTGTTAAGAGAAAATCAATTGTATGGGAATTTGTCCAAATGTGAGTTCTATGTGACAAGAGTGCAATATTTAGGTCATATTGTGTTAGTAAATAGGATCGTAGTAGATCCTAATAAAATTAAGTTTATTTTGAATTGGCCACCACCGACCAATGTCACATAAGTATGAAGTTTCATGGGTTTATATGGATACTACAGGTAGTATGTAAAGGATTATGCCAAAATTACTACACCTATAACTAACCTACAAAGGAAAGGAAGGGAGTTCAACTGGTCTGATAAGTGTAAAGTAGCTTTTGAACTGCTTAAAAAAAATCTCACTACACCCCCTATATTAAAGATACTTGATCCCTAGGGAAGCTTTTTGGTATGCACAGATGCATCAATGGAGGGCTTGGGAGGAGTGCTCTCTCAGGATGGAGTAGTGGTTACCTATGAATCCAAGAAGTTGAAAAGACATGAGGTTAATTATGCAACTTATGATTTGGATCTTGCAGTTGTAGTGTTTGCTTTCAAAATTTGGTGATACTATCTAGTAGGTAGACCTTTTGAGCTAAGGACTGACCATTAGAGTCTACAATATATCTTCACTCAACCTTTACTCAATGCTAGGCAGAGGAGATGGATGGAATTTCTCATAGAATATGATTTGGTACTGATTACATAAAGGAAAAAGAAAATAGTTTTGTAGACACTTTGAGTAGGAGAAAGCACATTGTTGTTTTATCTCATTTCCACTTTGACTTGATGGAACAATTCAAAGAGAATCATAATCAGGAGACTTATTACAAGAAAATTTGGAAGATAATGGAAGAGAAATCAGATGTAAACAAAGATTTCAGCTTCAAGGACAAATTCTTATGCTTTAAGGATAGAGTGGTAATAAATAAAGTTGGAAATTTGAGAAAAAATATTATGAGTGAAGCTCATAGACCCCCATATTCTACTCACCCTACTGGAGCAAAAATGAGGAAGAACATGAAGAAAAATTTCTACTGGACTGGGATGAAGAGGGACATAAATGAATATATCACTCAATGTCTTCAATGTTAGAAAGTTAAGGCTGAGCATAGGCATACAAAAGGATTGTTGAATCCGCATGTCGTATGAGCAAAAGTAGCAAGTAATTTCATTAGAATTTGTTGTAGGGTTGCCTAAAAATATGTTTCAACATGATGCAATCATAGTAGTGGTTGATAGACTAAACAAGATTGCAAATTTTATACCTAGAAATACTAAGGATGATGTTATTGTAGTGGCTAATAGATTTTCCAAAGAGATATTTTGATTTCGAAAAGTAATTATATTGGATAGAGACTCAAGATTTACCTCTAAGTTTTGGCAAGCTTTACATCGTTCCATTAGAAATAAACTAAATATTAGTTTTTATTACCACCCAAAAATAGATGGAAAAATAGAAAGAGTAAACCAGGTGCTAGAAGACATGCTTTGCATGTACTGTATGGATCAAAAAACCCAATCTACATTTGGTGGAATTTGCTTACAATAATAGATACCATTCAACCCTAGTAATGGCATCTTTTGAGGCATTGTATGGAAGAAAATGTAGAACACCATTATCGTGGAACAATACCAAGGACCAAATTGTGTTGGGACTCGATATGGTTAGAGAAATGGAGTAGCAGTTAAGAACAATTAGAGAAAAATTAAAAGAAGCTGCAGATCGACAAAAGAGTTACATCTATCTTAAGAGATCCCCAAGAGAGTATGCAGTGGGTGATAGGGTATTTTTAAGGGTAAAGCCAAGAAAGAGTGCAATCAAGTCCATAAAACTTGATACTCACTACGTTGGATCCTTTGATGTTACAAAGAAGATTAGTCTTGTGGCTTATCGACTTGACTTACCACATAATCTATCTAAGATTCACAACACCTTTCACATTTCCTTACATAGAAAATAAATTGCTAATCCTCAACATGTGTGGAATTTATCTAATTTGTATATGATGAACCTTGTGGTTATAGAGGTTCAACCAGTAAGGGTCCTTGAAATCTGAACCAAGTCGATGAGAAAGAAATGTTGGAGTAGTGTAAAGTTTAGTGGGATCGATATTCTAAGAGGAATGTTATTTTGGAGAAAGTGGTAGACATGCAGAATAATTTTCCATTTCTATTTGAAAAATATTTGTAAATATTTTATTTTCTTTTAAAAACCTTGGAAGACACAGAGGACTATGTTAAGCCTAAGGGGGGAGTATGTCATGACCATCCCTTGGCTAATTTTTGATTTTGTGGTTTTCTAATGCTTTCATGATTTTCTAGTGCTTCTTTAGATAAGATGATGGACTATCTATTTGATTATCATGAAAAATATTTATTGTTGATGAAATTATGTGGTGATTTTATTGATCATCTTCTCATGTTAAATTTTTTGTAAATTTATTTTTATGAAAGAATAAGATGCTACTAATGGAACATCATTTTTGCAGGAAAGAGTTTTTAATGGTGGTAGAAAGAATTGGTCACCGAGAAAGAGAATGTCCATGCAAAATGATGTGATGGGTTATTCAACAAAGTATTTAGAAGCAACATGAATGAGTGCTTATTTTATAGAGAATGCATAACATGACTTGCATAAAAGAAATTAATCATGTTGACCTTTAGCTAAGAAATGCTTATCATAAAATAACTATTTTGATTGAAATTGATAAGTGGCTATGGAAATTATTGTTTGTTGTTGATATTTCTAGGGAAAGGAAGCATGTGTTTTAAAAATATATATATTTCTAGAGTAGAATCTAGAAAAAAGAAATATTTTGTTTTAATGGGTAAAGATGATAGTGTTGATTGTGATTTCCTTATTTTCATTATAGAGGAGATTTTTCCTCATAGAATTGTTATTTGAATTGCTTTTGCTTTGTGGTTGTTATGACATCTTTATGTTTGTGAAAATTTAGTTCCATTTGAAGCTATATTTTGTATGGTTGTTGAGTGTGCAATCATGAGAGTGAGAGTTTTTTTGTTCTCCATAACCATTGATCTTAATGAAAATTTGGTTGAAGTCCTTGGCGGTGGATGAAAGAGAGGAAATGTGTCGAGCAAAGAGAATGATATCCTTGGTAGGAGGAAGTTCAAAAAATGTGGAGCGATTTGGTAAGCAAAGAGTAAAGACTAATGTTGTTTTTGGGAAAAATAGATCTTTGGGTGGAGTTTAGAAAAAATAAGGAATTCAGGATAAAAGAGTCTATCTAATGGTGAAGGAAGGTAGAGGTGCAAAGTAGGAAGCGTAAAAGACCAACGAAAAACAATAGGTATTTTTTTTTTAAGGAAAGCAAATTGGTTTATTGTGTGACGTTAAATTTTTTTGTTTGAGGTGAGTTCTTTTATGGGTCAATCAATGGTATCTTGTGGAAAGAAATCCTGTTGCAACTGTTGTTAAATGATTATGGATATAGTTGTTTTAGTTTTTGTTTCTATAGAAAATCTTGTGCTTGACCACATTTTGAGTAATGTTGTAACTGAAACTAATGCTTTCTCTACATATCATGGATGTCTTACTGCATTGTATTTCTTTTTGACACTGTGAATACAATTTTTTTTAGGAAGTTATTCTTGAGCAATGGTTTTCTTATAAGAATAGAGCTGGTTGAGAGTTGATGGTTCTTACCATTTAAGCATGTTGCACCAGTGTGAAACTTATTTCTTATTTATTAAAATATTTATGAAAAATTTGTTACTGTGTTATGAAATAATTTGTTTATTGAGTTTGACAAAACCAAGTTCTTAAAACCTTGAGCTAATGTTATGTAGAGAGGAGCTATGTTATGCTTTGGTAGTGTAAGCTGGTTGTTGGTAGAACTTGAGTTATATTTTTAATGGAATGAAGCCAAGACTCTGGATATAAACATAGATTAGATTTTTGTTCCTCTTGATTGTTGTCGTGTATGTGAAATTTACCTTTGAAGTGCTTGCTGGTAAATATTGGAATTTGAGGAAAGAATGGAAAATATGTGTGCAAACTCTGTGTTGTCTATTAAAGAGAAAAAGTGAACGTAGGCTTTATTATGGAGAAAACTATTTATGAAATTGGTGGTTGAAGTCCCTAGTGGTGGACTAAAGAGAGGAAGCATGTCGAGCAAGGAGAATGATGTCCTTGGTAGGAGGAAGTTCAAAAAATGTGGAGTGATTTGGTAAGTGAAGAGTAAAGACTAATGTTGTTTTTGGAAAAAATATATCTTTGGGTGGATTTTGGAAAAAATAAGGAACACAAGAGAAAATAATCTATCTGATGGTGAAGGAAGGTAGAGGTGCAGAGTAGTGTTGTGGCTGCTCCACAACGTACCCCAAAATTGGAGACCCACATTTTTTGCATGTTTTCCAAGAAGATCGAAGTGGCCCATATGCTAAAGATCAAAGAAAAAGCAAAACACCAAAAGGAAGAAAAAGTGTCGCGATATCACGACATGTTGCATCATCATGGCCAAAGGAGAAAAAAGTGTCGCGATATCGCGACATGTTATATTTTTGCGACGAAGGGCCACAAAATGAAACGTACAGTCAGGGAAGGTGAAACGAACAACCATTGGAAAATGAAACAGACAGTCAGGGAAGGTGAAATGAACAACCATTGGAAAATGAAACGAACAATCATGGAAGGACAAACAACGCTTTTTTAGAAGATTAAATACGCCATTCAAAGAGGCCAGAAGGGGTTGGAAACTGTTGCGAGTAGTGTCGCAGATTTGAAGGCAAGAGTGCCATTCTGGACCTATTTGGGCTGTTTTTATTCCATGGACTGGTTTGGAAAAACAAAAAATTTCTGTTATTGTAAAATGACAAATTTTTAATACAAAAAGTTTTAGAAAGTTGCATCTTATGGACAAGAAAGGAGTCATTTTTTGCATGCAAGATTAAATGTCTATTTTTCCCCTTTTCAGATTTTAGGCTTGTAAATGGAGTTTATGCAAGTTTCTTGGTTGCTTCATGCGAATGTCTAAATCTGAAAACCTCATTTAAAACCCTAGGAGCCAGCACTTAGCTTATCAGGATCATGCTTGTTTTGCAGGTCCAATAGGTTAGGTTGCATGCATGGAAACCTCACATCTTCAGTTTTGTCGAAATAGGATAGCATCATACTGAATGCATTTTATTTTCATTCTTCATTTTATTTTCCATAAATTTTAACTTTTTTTTTAGTCTTCAGGCATTAAAATAAACATTTAAAAAATTTTAAAATCCAAAAATATTTTCACCATTGCGTAGGTTATACTTCAGACGTCCCATACACACTTTGAAATTTTATTTTCGGAGTTGTTTAGTATTTTTAAAAATTCATCGAAGTTGCTGTTATGTTACAGATTTTAAAAAAATCCGAAAATAGAAAATTTCCATTTTTGGGCCAAATTTCATTTTTTTTAGTTTCATGTTTCATTCATGAGCCTATGATGACATTCCCTTCATGAAAATTCCAATTTCATTGAAGGAGTTATGTTTTATGGCATTTCACAAATTTCCATTTTTTGAGCCTAAAATTACCCTCTTCATAAAAATTCTAATTTTATGAAAGAGGGGTAATTTGAGAACTACTTCGTGGTCATATGAGGGCCAACTCACATTTGCTCTATTTTGGTTCAATGAACAATCACTAAAGTTTCACGGTAAAATAAAGCAACACTGCCCCTTGTTTACAGTTACTTGCAATCACTAAGGCGTTCCAAGTATTTAAAATTGAATATCTTTATTTGAGATTACTAATACATATGCAAATGCTAATATAGCGGAGACCTTGGAGAAGTTATTAACTTCTTTGCAAGAGGGGATTTGGAACCCAAATCCTAAAGGAGAGTGTAATTTCACAACTATGTGAAAATACCACTCTAACATTTTGGCGCTAGAAGGAGGGCCTGAACCGGTTTATTTAAGTGTGATTTAAATGCTACAGAGATTTAAATTTTGAATATTTCATGCCCTATTGATTATTATCTTTAGCCCTCTTTTAAAAATACAATTTTGTAGTGTTAAAAGGAGGACGTGAATTGCTATGCATTGTTCTAATGCTTTTGATTGTTCATACAGGAATAATGTGTTTCGATTTGATTTTGAAAAAAATTTGGTCTTGAATAACGAGGTTGTCTCCATGCAATTACTTTTATTTGATTTTAATGGATACATTTCTTAGTTGATGCTAACATGATTATTCATACATTACATATTTGCTAGTCATTTCATGCTTATTTTTAAGGAATTATTTTGTCTAAAATGTAGTTGTTGTCGGTATTATGCTCTTCACTTGCGTGTAATGCGATCTTGTGAATCAGAAAGCCTACAACACTAGGAGTATGCTCTTCACTTGCGCGTATGCGATCTGGTGAATCAGAAACTAATTTACATTTTTAGAATATTGTTTTGTCATGGTTCCTTCTTTTATTCATGACTAACAAAGTGGTTTTGAAGTTATTCTTTGAGTTTCATTAATGGCTACAATTGCAGGAACGTGGTATGGGATACATGCTAGTTCTTTGAACATTAGTGGAGATTATCATGATTTACCCAAGAACATAGAAAAACATTTGCCCAAATTTAAGCACAATGGTCCAACATTGACCGAGGAACATATTCAAGCCTATGTGGATATCCTAGTTAGATGGAATTTCGAACATGAGGATGTGGCATGTAGAATGTTTCCTGGAACCCTAGATGAGGTGGCATATGATTGGTACATTAATTTCCCCACTGGTTCTATTACATCCTGGAATCAATTGAAATATGAGTTTATCAATCAATTTAGGTTTCTCGTTGATCCTCTCACGATATATCAACAATTTACTTCTTGCAAAAGAGAACCTAATGAGCCAGTGAGAAGTTTCAACTTGAGTTTTCGAAAGCTTTATGCGAGATTAATTTCTCCCTATACTATTGAGGAAAGTGGTGCTCTTCAAATATACTTTCGAGCATTGGATCCATTGTTTGCCATATTTGTTAGGATGAATCCCTTGGTTACTGATCTTGCATCAGCCTACACAGAAGCTATGTTTGTAGATCAACAACTAAGGCCACAAGGTTATGGAATGGAGCAATCAACTATGGTAGGACAACTAGGGGCTTGCAATCAAACCTCGATGGTAAATCAAGCGTGGGCACAACAAAATTTGATATCAAATGTTTTTTCCTACAATCAAATTTATCCTACCATACCAACTTATGCTCCCACATGTGCTTATACAAGTACTTCCATCCATCCAACTATGCCTCAATTAGAGAATCATGTCATCACCCATGGAACCATTGCAACAAATGTTCAAGCTTTGTCTGTGGGTATCAATCCAACTAATCCTACTACTTCTACCACTCAACCCAAAGAGTTCGTATCGAAAGTAAAAGAGCAAAAGAAAGTGGTTAAGAAGGTATGTAGGCATGTTCCACTACAAAAACGAGCACATCAATGTATGCATCCAAATCATCCTAGGAAGAAAATTCATAATGCCGATCTTAATGATATTTCATGTTATGCTTCTTCAAGTGATACAAGATATTTTGAGGTGACTCATGTTGAAGTAAATACGCATTCAAAATGTCTTGAAGAGCATGAAGATTTTGGAGAAGAAATTCTATGGATGGGTAACAAGAAGTTGGAATCAAATGATCACCATCTTGTTTTGGAAAAGAAATATCCAGAATCATTACCCAAAAAGGAGGATTTGGACGAACAAACTTATGTGGACATGATTTGGTCAGAGGTACTTGCAAAGGATTGGAGCAACTATATGACACGGAATTCAAAAATTGATCCCATTATAGAAGCTCCTAAGCCATCACAAGTGGTTGAAAATGAATTGGAAAGAAAATCAACAAGTGAAGTTAAAGACATAATCGAATTTCACCACTTGTTCTCGAAAGACACTTTGGATGATGTTCTCGAAAGTGATGACCAAGAGGATCCACACCTTCCAAATTGTGATAAAATTGAATCATGGGTTACAAATTTGGATTATGATAGCTTTCCCAATTTGAATTCAAGAGACAACCCACTTTTGGAAATAACTGAACCATCTAAGGAAGGTGAAGATGAATTGGATGAGAAAAATGTTGATGAATCAGAAGATGAAGAAGAAGTATTTGAGGGTCACAACTTGAACTTGGAAGATGATTAATATGATTCGTGGAAGAAATGTGAAGAGTATTATCAATCTGAATCTTCTAACAAACTGGTTGTGTCAATTAATATGCAGGATAACTCAATTGCTTCCTCACATGAAGATACTATAAATCCTGTACAATTTGAGAAATTTTTGGAAGAGGAATTCGAATCTCATAAAATTTTGGAACATGATAAGGATGCTACAACCATGAACCAAGAAAGAGAGTCTTTCGCTTTAGATTCCTTTGAAGGAAAAGAAATTGAAAATCTTGATCCACTTACTTGTGCTACAACGATTATGCCATTTCAAAATGAGAAAATTACAAAACCTGAATCATTTGGGTTTGATATCATTGATGATCCAATTGAAAATCTCACGTTACCCAAAACAACCCAACTGATTGATCATGGAAATATGTTAGTTAACCCACCCCTAGATAGACAAGACTTATGGTTTGAAAGGGATGGACATGTTTTCAATTGGGTACCTAATTTTGGTGCCTTTGATAAACAAATCATGGAGAAAGAACAAGTGCTATATGATGAAATACCATTGAAGGTGAATGAAGAACAAGAATTAATTTCTAACCACACCTTTGATAACATTACTTTAATGAATGAAAAGGAGCTTGATGCATTTAAATTGCTAAATCAAATTCATCAACAATTAATTCTTGAACCTAGGATAAAAACTCCTAATGATCCCAATTTAGTAAATATCCTAGAGGCTTGTAAATTGTTGCACAATTTTAATTGGCCTAAGAACATGGAAAATGAATTAGCCTTGAAATATTTAGAAATAGGCTCTTGCTTACAAAATTTCATGTTGAATAAAAAAATCCTAGTTCTAAATCATGAATGGAATGATGAAATTGACACCTTAAAGAATAGACAAGAAAGAATTGAAAATCAACCATTGTCTAATCAATTTGGTAATTTGAATCTCACCTATGAGAATACTAATGGAACTAAATCTAATTGGTGGGGTGAGATGGGAAAGTTGAAGTTGGTTGCATTGTTTGTTTGAGTCTTGTTCTTGTTTGATTCCTTCCAAACTTGGTATGCGTATCATGTCATATGTCTTTTAAAGAATTCTAATCAGGTTTGGGATCCAGGAAAATGACAATCCAAACTTTGCACCATCTTGTATTATATTGTACATTTGTATATACTGTTGGTTTTTGTGTTTTGGTTTTGGATTGGATCTCATTTTGGTTTTAAGTTTTGTATGTTGGTCCTTTGGACACTTTTGGTTTTTTTTTAGAAAAAAAAAAAAAAGGCAAGATGTCAACTTATGTCCTTATGAATGTTGACTAAGACTAGGAGAATATGAAACATTGGAATTGTATTGTAGAAAGCTCCACAAGTAATGCAAACACATTAAATAATATCGTTTGAAACTTGTGATGCATGAAGTTGTCAGTTTTACAAATTATGGCAAAGTAGGTGATATACTCCATCCGCATTTCAAAAAGAGCAATGCATTCATCCATATCTCATGTTACATTCCACATTGCATATACATTTCATCTCAGTTGCATCTACATTTCAAATACAATCATTGAAAAGGTGTCGAATCCTCTTAGGGTTATTACATAATAGATATTAAAAGGATCCTAAGGTTGGGAAATGATGCCCAAACTATCTTGAACCAAGAACGTTTTACGCATATTAAAGAGAATCTTGAGCAAAATGGTCAAAACCATACTTGGAAGAAAATGTGAGGTGAAAGGTGTATTTCGTGTCTGTCCTATCATGCAACATAATCCTTAAAACAGTGGTTTTTACCACTCCCATAGTGCTTAAAGCCTAAAATCAGAGTAGTAAGGATAACGTTAAATCCTCATCGAACTTAGGTTGAGGATCCAATTCCCCAAAGCTCTGATTTGACCTTCATGGAGTAGTAAGGATAGGTTCTAATTCTCATCTCGCTTAGGTTGAGAATCCGATTCCCCAAAGCTTCTATTTTGCCCAATCAAGAACTTGAAATTCCAAAGCGAATATGTTTCATTCTACTTTTTTTTTGCATCTTTGATATTGGATTGGAAGGATCGTACTACATGTCCCTTGCAAGGATGGGTAGTCATCCCCAAGGTTCAAGAAATCAAAAGTGAAGTCAAATCCTAGATTATGGGGTTGATCTCCACCGGGGCTATAGATGCTTGATTGGCAGTGGAGTATGCTCATGCGTGGCAACATTTCTTGTCTAAAAGCAAGACCACTGACTGCTCAAACGGACAGGCTAGCTTGACAATTTCATCCATAACAGGTTAAATCATTTTGTTCAAGATGAGGTAATGAACTCCAGATCAGAGTAGCAAGGATAGGGTTAAATTCCCATCTCGCTTAGGTTGGGAATCCGATTCCCCAAAGCTCTGATTTCACTTACACTTGCACATGGGTTCAAGATGGTAGTGACACATAACCAACTTTGGGATCTAGTAAATTAATTCAGTATACACATATTTGATCCTAAGAGGATTTGACAGTTTTAATATGCTTGTTCATGATACTAGAAAGTTTGAGCCTTTGCAAAGCTTGTTATATCTCTAGCATATTTGTCATACATTAAATCCTGCACAAATCATTCATAACCTTGCATATGCATTCAGGTAAAACTGACAATGGAAAGTTGAATGAGTTTCAAATGATAGGGAATGAAGCACACTGCACACACCGAGCTGATGCTTAACGATTCTGATGCTTCATGTATTTCTGATCTATTTGCATTCTTTGGATATTTGCTGATGCTTGTATTTGAGTTCATGTATTTTTAGGTTGAGTTCTCACCGAAATGCTCAGGAGCATTTTCCAGCAGAGTCACCATTTGTTGTGGCTACTCCACAACGTACCCCAAAATTGGGGACCCATATTTTTTTCATGTTTTGCAAGAAGACTGAAGTGGACCATATGCTAAAGATCAAAGAAAAAGTAAAACACCAAAAGGAAGAAAAAGTGTCATGATATCGTGACATGTTGCATCATCGCGGCCAAAGGAGAAAAAAGTGTCGCGATATCGCGACATGTTATATTTTTGCAGCGAAGGGCCATAAAATGAAACATACAGTAAGGGAAGGTGAAACGAACAGCCATTGGAAAATGAAACGAACAATCAGGGAAGGTGAAATGAACAACCATTGGAAAATGAAATGAACAGTCATGGAAGGACAAACAACATTTTTTTAGAAGATTAAATATGCCATTCAAAGAGGCCAGAAGGGGTTGGAAACTGCTATGAGCAGTGTCATAGATTTGAAGGCAAGAGGGCCATTCTGGACCTTTTTGGGCTGTTTTTCTTCCATGGACTGGTTTGGGAAAACCAGAAATTTCTGTTATTGTAAAATGACAAATTTTTAATATAGAAAGTTTCAAAAAGTTGCATCTTATGGACAAGAAAGGAGTCATTTTATGCATGCAAGATTAAATGTCTATTTTTTCCCTTTTCAGATTTTAGGCTTGTAAATGGAGTTTATGCAAGTTTCTTCGTTGCTTCATGCGAATGTCTAAATTTGAAAACCTCATTTAAAACCCTAGGAGCCAACACTTAGCTTATCAGGATCGTGCTTGTTTTGCAGGTCCAATAGGTTAGGTTGCATGCATGGAAACCTCACATATTACGTTTTGTTGAAATAGGATAGCATCATACTGAATGCATTTTATTTTCATTCTTCTTCATTTTATTTTCCAGAAATTTTAACTTTTTTTTAGTCTTCAGGCATTAAAATAAACATTTAAAAAACTTCAAAATCCAAAATTTTTTTCACCATTGCGTAGGTTATACTTCAGACGTCCCATACACACTTTGAAATTTTATTTTTGGAGTTGTTTAGTATTTTTAAAAATTCATCGAAGTTGCTGTTATGTTACAGATTTTAAAAAAATTTGAAAATAGAAAATTTCCATTTTTGGGCCGAATTTTTTTTTTTTAGTTTCATGTTTCATTCATGAGCCTATGATGACATTCCCTTCATGAAAATTCCAATTTCATTGAAGGAGTTATGTTTTATGGCATTTCACAAATTTCCATTTTTTGAGCCTAAAATTACCCTCTCTTCATAAAAATTTTAATTTTAGGAAAGAGGGGTAATTTGAGCACTACTTTGTGGTCATATGAGGGCCAACTCACATTTGCTCTATTTTGGTTCAATGAACAATCACTAAAGTTTCATGGTAAAATAAACCAACATTACCCCTTGTTTATAGTTACTTGCAATCACTAAGGCGTTCCAAGTATTTAAAATTGAATATCTTTATTTGAGATTACTAATACACATATGCAAATGCTAATATAGCGGAGACCTTGGAGAAGTTGTTTATTTAACTTCTTTGCAAGAGGGGATTTGGAACCCAAATCCTAAAGGAGAGTGTAATTTCACAACTGTGTGAAAATACCACTCAACAAGTAGGAAGCGTAAAAGACTAGCGACGAACAACAGGTAGAAATATTTTAAGGAAAACAAATTGGTTTATTGTGTGATGTTAAACTATTTGGTTTGAGGTGAGTTCTTTTATGGGTCAATCAATGGTCTCTCATGGAAAGGATTCCTGTTGCAACCATTGTTAAATGATTATGGATATAATTGTTTTAGTTTTTAATGCTATAGAAAATCTTGTGCTTGACTGCATTTTTGGTAACATCGTGACTGAAAATAATACTTGCTCTACATATCATGGATGGCTGACTGCATTTCATTTCTTTCTAAAGCTATAAATACAAGTTTTTTTAGGAAGTTATTCTTTAGCAAATGTTTTCTTTTAAGAATGGAGCTAGTTGAGAGTTGACAATTCTTACCACTTGAGCATATTGCACCAATGTGAAACTTAGTTCTTATTGATTAAAAGCTTTATGAAAACTTTGCTACTATGTTATGAAACACTTTGTTTATTGAGTTTGACAAAACCAAGTTCTTAAAACCTTGAGCTAATGTTAAGTAGAGAGGAGCTATATTCTACTTTGGTAGCATAAGCTAGTTGTTGGTAGAACTTGAGGTATATTTTTAATGGAATAAAGCCAAGAATTTGGATATAAACTTAGATTAGGCTTTCGTTCCTCTTGATTACTACTATGTATGTGAAATTTACCTTTGAATCACTTTCTGGTAAATATTGGAATTTGAGGAAAGAATGGGAAATATGTGTGCAAAATATGTGTTGTCTATTAAAGAGAAAAAGTGAGCGTAGACTCTATTATGGAGAAAATTATTTATGAAATTGGTTTGATCTATGTTTGCAAGATGATTGAGGTAAAATATTTCTCATGTGTTGTTAATTTTTTTTGAATGCTTCGATAGAATGAAGTAATGCATGGTTGTTGTTGTGTTCGATTCATGCAAAGTTTCACTTTCATTTGAGAATATGTAGTAAAATTAAAGTATCTATGGGATCCATATCCGATCCCAACGAATGGATAATCCCTTTACAGTTTTTGAAGGTTTTATTTTTTGGAATGATAAATCTAGTCATATTGCAGTGACTAGCAGTAGAGGACATTGTATTATCGATGTTGAATATTTGACTAAGTTGCGAAAGAGAACCCTTCGTTGGTGTAAAAAGAAAGATTTATCTCTCTATGTACTGGTAGCACCAATTAACTCCTTGGTTGAGTGGTAGTTTTATTGGAATATTATATCATTGAGATGTGGGATACAAGCCTATAATTAATCATTATATGGAATCATCTTATGTATTCTCCAAGACAAAGGTTATTTTAGAACCTCATTGAATGTAATGCATACATTTATGTTGATTATGGTAAAGCTGGTTTATGATGAAAGTGATCTTTATGTTCTATATTTGCTTTGCTTCTTGATGGATAATTGAACGGGGAATGGTCTAATGATTGTGTTGCTTTAGTCTATGAATTTTACCTTCCATAGAATCAATATCGTGCATGAGTTTTCTTTAAAGGGAGACTTTAATGAATGCCATAACTTGGTCCAAGTTATAAAATGGTGTTTTATATTCATGCTTGTTTATGAACGATTGAATGTATGAGGTCAAACATTTAGACTTCTCTTGAGCTTATCCCTTGTTGCCTTGAAGGTCAGATTTAAGACTATAAAGTGGTCAAGTGTTTTGGTATTGTAACTTAACTCAGGATAGTACTTGTTAAAATGGGAGACCACTCAAATTTTTTGAGAAAGCTTGAGATAACCTGTAAGCTAAGTGTTCACTTGGGCTATGTAGAGCTTCAATGATTAATTTGAGTCAATTTAGGTGTTATTTTTAAATCTAGTTTATAGTTCTCTCTTTGGTATATCCACTCTTAAGATCCATGAGGTCATATCAATAAGGAAAGTAAGCTTAAGTCATTAATGAACTAGGACCCATGAAGAAACCAAGTGTTAATCAGTAAATTTCTATTTTTGTTGTGTTAAGTAAAGATGGATACTACCAGGTAAGTCAATCCCTTGATAGATGAGGTAATAATCAGTCATTGTGTGCATAGTGTAACTCATTGAATGGCCTATGAATTTTATAGAGATTTGCATAAACCTTTTTGATGGATAGAAAAGGGGACTTCTACACTAAGAGACTTTTGTAGTACGATGTGTCAAATGACTCCTTTAAAAATATAGAAAAAGAAATTTTTTTACATTAAATGGTTCATGACATTCTACAGTCAAATTTATTTTTAAATAGTCAACAATTTACCTATTTGCCCTTAGACGACTGTACAAACAACCTTAAACTCAAAAATTCTCTTCAATACGATAATCCAAACAATAACCATCCTAGTGACTCACTATTATAGCTCCATAACCATATGAATGGATTTCTTCTTTCCTTCCATGGCCACACATATTTATTCTCTTGATACTTCTACTATTGCTACATCCTAATATTGAAATATTCATCAGGTGTCACATATTTACTTGGAATATTTGAGGGTTTTCTTCTATTTTTTTTTTTGGTAAGTTAGTATTTTTATTAAAAGGGGAATTTGAAAGGCACCTCACCGCCTTGTACAATAGTATAATAGAAAGGAAAAACCTTAGAGGAAATAAAAGGAGGAACAAAAACTAAGAGGCATTCAATGAGAAAATCCAAAAAGGACTAAATCCTCGAAAAGGAAGGAACAAAAAGTGACAGGCATTCAACCAGCAAAACCAAAGAGGAAAAAATCCTCCAAGAGAAAGGAACAAAAGAAGAGGAAGAAATATAAGAGTGAGCCTTCCATAGGAGGACCATCAGGTAAGCTCAGAAGGGTACGTCAGTCTGCATTGGTGATGCAACAACAACCTCCAGCTTGGCATCCTTCACATCGTCCTTTGGTGCATCCTTTGGGTTTTCCTTTGGGGCTTCGATGCAGGCTTCCTTCATGATCCCCACAAAATCCTCATACTTAAAATTAAAATTGACATTAGAAGGTACCTCTGTAATAGAAATATCTGGAATATCCTCAAAAGCATCACATAAAAATAGAAGGCTGAGCGCTTGACGTTGTTCCTTGAGCTTCGAAATTGCCTTCCCAATAGCCATATGGGCAGATTCCAAATGGTCAATGGTAACAGAAGTGGCATGGAAACTAGCTTATGGAGGTATTTTTCAACAATATCAAGGGATTTGGAGAGATCCTTCATGGGCTTCTCAGAAGTGGAAGGAGGGGTTTCAGCAACTTCCTTGAATTTGAGTCTTTGGGAACAACGAACAGGCATTTTTTCAACCTTAACCTTTTTCTTGATATTGGAACCAGAATGAGGTCTGTCACTCTTGTCCTTTCTCTTTGGTTTTCTTTTATTCTTAGTGACTCTATAAAACCCTACTTTCCTATATAATTCCATGCCCTAAATCTTTCTTCTCCATAGTGAAATTACCTTTGGAAATACATGTACATATTATTCCTCCTTCAAACTAGTTGGTTTTGATCTAAAAAACCTTAGAACATGCCCTCCAACACTTTTCATTCTCACTTTCATGTTATGAATTCTTTTGATGATAATAAAGTTTTTCATAATAGCTAAGATTTTATGGTCAATAAATGTTTATAATATTAGGCTATATTGGGTTTATGGCTACTCTACGATGGTTCCTACTTGGTCATATGGCTTAGCCTAATGGCCACATGATTTATGGATAATATAGGATGTAGATGATCCTTCTAGGGCATGGTTGGCCCTCTAATGGCCAACTGACCCTTGTAGACAACCTATATGGTATCCAAAATGGTTAGTTGTCCACCCTAGACAACGAGATGACTAGAACTATTTGGTTAGATAGACATATTTGTGTATTGTCCATTATTTATCAAAATGAATTTGTTAGACTATTCAAAGGTCACTTTATTATTTTCTAGGGTTATATTGCTTTGATTGTCAAACCATTTGAACACTTAGTCAATTCTATAATTCTACCTTAAGCATATGAAGCTCATTCCATCCTCTATTGGCTTGGGTTCCACCTCAACAAAACTCTCTCTCCCTTCATTGCACTTATCCACCTTGCTCCCTATGCAAATCTTGCTTGCTCACTTCATCCTGATAGATTTTCACTTTCATCAACTTGGACCCTTTGCTGGATGGCTTGCTTGGAAAACCATATGGGTTGCTTGATGAACTTGTTAGGCAAATATATTTGTACCAAAGGACTTGACATTTGGGGTAGATTCCCATGGCCATGGACTAGATGATCTTGTCCTTAATGGCTTGTCATTAGATGATCAATTTGTGTTGTCACTTCCTCCTAGTTTGATGTGCCATATGATGGCAATAGTTAGTCCACTTTATTGTGTTGTATGTGCATGTCTCATTCCTCCATTGGGAAACACAACTATGTTGGCATATACCAAGAGTTTTATCTATGGAACACCACATTAGTAGTCTCAAATATGAAGTAATGATCTTGAGTAGTTATGGTAACTGATTAGGTAATTATGTGAATCCCTCTCACATACATGTATTCTTAACCTAAATTTTATTTGCTACTACTACATTCTTCCTCATCCTTGCTTGATTTGGTTAAATTAATGTTGTTACTATCCAAATTGCATTTTGCACTATCACACATGCTACTGTTCAAATTACCAATCATATTGCTTTATATATTACCACCTCTAGAATTGCTCGTGGAGTTGCATGCCATATTCCCTTCTAAATGCTCAACATTCATTGAATAGCTAATAGAATTTTAAAATACAACTTCCTTATTCCTCTATCGAGCATATATTTTGGACTTGTCCTTGTGTTCAGACTTATGCGTATGATCATGGATTTATGTAGTTATTGCAACCTTTGTAGATGTTGTATGTGTAGGCCTAAAATACATATGTTTAATTGTTCACTTCCCCTTTTTAGTTGCTCTATCTACTTTCATATTTTTAGTCATGCATGATTAATGGCTGATAGGATTCCATCACCATTCCCTTCATGATTTTTTTCCATTGCATGCCTTCGAATATGCACTTCTGAAATCATATTTTTCTCAATATTATTCATTTCTAGATGTCTACTTCCACTATGGTAGTGCAATGTGGACAATGCTCAACCATATCTACATCCACTTATTGGAACCTATATGAATATGTACCCTTAGGTCAAGGTATTTTAGATCCAATTCCAACTACTCAATCATTAATCCCTATTGTTGTGTGCTTTCTATTTCCCTTATGACCATCTCTTTGTTGTATAATCATGTCAAACACTATGTTGTAAACCCTTCACTATCATCAAAGATTTCTTTGTGTTGTTCACCATTCAAGTAACTACATTCATTTATCTCTTGGATGGTGATGTTTTCAAGGACCCTAAGGACTATGGATGTATAGGTAGTCCATCCAAACTAGATTATTTTAATGGCTCATGATTTATAAGGTTCATTTGTTGCACAAACCTTATAGGGTTTTCAAATTAGATCCATTTAGTATGTTAGGTCACTAAATCCCACCCAACCTCTCTAGATGGATAGTGATTTTCTACAAGACCACCTAAAATGATCCAAACCATAAGATATTCAAATTTTTTGGCTTGGTCTCCCATTTATTGTTAAACCTTAAAATAGGTCTCCATATTTAAGCTTCATTTATCAAAGGTGATTATAATGCTAGTACTTCGATAATATTTGTGTTACATTCTACCATCACTCACTTACAATTCATATTCATCAATACCACTAGCCACTCCTCAAATATATCTTAATTCCAAAGATGATTTTGCATCACTTCCCTTAGACTCAATATCAAGAACTCCATTGCAACATCCTACCCATATGTGATCTTAAATGTACTATGATTTATTGTAGAATTATAAATCATCATATATGCCCACATGACTATGGGAATTCATATTCATAGTTGGAACTTTCCACACCATAGGTTTTGTACATAATAGAAACCATAATTTTGTTTGTCACTTTTGCCTACCCGTTGGCCCTTGGGTAGCATAAGCCTGACAATGAATGGAACACCTTTATCTCTATCAAATTTTGAATGATTTCATTCATAAAGTGGCCTTCACAATAATTCACCATTTATAATGTCAACTAAATAAAGTGAGGATATAGTTGTATATAAATTATGCTCTACTTTTTGTGAAGTTATCAGATAACACCCTTACCTCAACCCACATAGTCAAGTATTCTATTGCCACCACCATGTACCTATAATTCCTCCGTTGGCTAGATTTTAGGGGTCAAAAAAAAATCTAACCATCTCTTGAATAGCTTATATGACTATGATGGGTGTAGTGGCATGAAGTCCCCATGCAATGGATTCCCTATCTCTAGGAAGTATTGCATGTAATCACAATTTATTTTTTCATCACAATAGAGGATGGGCCACCACAACCCGACCAAAATAACCTTCCTTGTAGTTACATTTGGCCCCATATGTATTCTTTCTAGACCCTCATGTTCTATCTTCAATGCATTGTGCACTTCTTCCATGACATATTATCACAATATTATATTAGGTCCTATATTTTAGAACAATCCACTGATCAACTAGAATGGTCTCAACTTTAATACTCTCTTTATTCTATTATTGACATCTCTCTTTGTAAATATCTTGTATACAAGTACATCCTAATACACTCATATCAAGATGATAATATGGTAATTGCAACAAATGAGCATTGCAAAACTTGCCCAACACTCATTCCCTATAGATTCCACTAAATAAATTTGTAAAAGATAGTACTATCATATGCTTCTTCCTAGGCCTAAATACCACCTAGAACACAAACTCCTAGAAAATAACAAGCCATATTCAAACTCATTTATGGATATTCATTTTTTTATAAAGTATAGAAGGGCTTGGTTATTAAGTAGGATTGCAAATGGATATTCAAATAAGTAATGATAAAATTTTTGCACCGTGTACACCACTCTTAATGCTTCATATTCTATTGTACTAGAATTTTTCTCTACATGAGATAGTTGACTTGCAAAATAAATGGATTGGTCTAGCCCATGTTGTGACTAGAAGAAATGATAATATGATCATTCCAAGCTGTAAGGAAAGGAATTATAATAATATCATTCCAAGTTGCAAGCATCTCAAGTGTTAACAGAACACCACATTCAACCAAAACAAGATTCTAAAAGAAAATTGATAGCATAAGCTTACAAATGGATATGCAAAATAATGAGAAACAATATCATATATTATACCTGAATAATGAACTTCTCAACAAGTACAATGAAGGTGCCTTGCTTATAAAGGCAAGGATGATCAACCATAGTTGTAGGATCAAGCTAAGGATAAATATCCACCATATAAAAGGAATATGTGATATGGTCCATAGATCTGTAACCGCTATGGGATAAAGAATCTCAACCCTCCAAATATACCTAAAACTATCTCCATAACACCTAGGAATAGTCAAATCTAAAAATATCTCCATAATATCTAAGAAATAAATATGTAACATCCCAAATATCTAAATAAGATACATGAAATATCCATACATAAGTGGGTGGTGAAAATACATGGAATAACTAAATAAAAAGAAAATAAATTACCTAGGTGAACATGAGCTAAGTTAAACAACCTACTCTAAAAGTGACTTTAATGAAAACCTATACCCAATCACAAAGTTAGATGAATTGATGTGGATATGAAATTCCTCCTCCCAATCTAGAAGCACTAGGATGGCCATGTTGATCAGCTTGGAATTTAACTAATCAAAGGATTGTTGGTTCTTCTCTATCCACCTAAAGGGAACACCCTTGCACATAAGCACATCCAATAAATATGTAATCTAGGTAAAATTATTGTTGAATATTTTATGGTATCCCACATGCCACAAGAAGGATTTCAATGTGCTAACTTGAATGACTCTTCCATGCACACTAGGGCACAAATCTTATTAGGATCCATATTTCACATGGCCTAACAAACAATGTGGTCCAATAGTTTATTTTAGGAGACCAACAACACACATTTATTTAGATTCAAATAAATACAAACATTCATACATAATACCATGCACTCCAATTACTTCAGGTGCCCTTCTTTTTGTAGAGCAACTAGTCATCCAAAAACACCTTAAAATTGCCTATCAATATTGTCTTGAATATGTACATGATGATCCTCTAAAATTTAGTAGGTGCATTACATTAATTGAATGGAATTTAGTCATATGCATAAATTCCATTATCCACATTGAAGGTTGTTTTCAACTTGTCTTCCTCAATGATATTGATTTGGTTGTAGCTCGAGAATCCATCAAAGAAAAAAATTATTTTGTGCCCAACTATCTCTTCCAAGATTGAATATATGAATTGGATTAGGGATAGGTCCTTTATTGTGACTACATTCAAACTCTTGAAGTCAACAAAAAATATGAATATAAATGCTCTTATTTAGACCAATTACAATTGATGACACCCATTCACTCATAATCACTTCAAATATAATACCACATCCAACATTTTTTATCAATTTATTAACTAATAATGCATATTTTGGATTCATGGAGTACAACCTCCTCATTAGTTATGCACCTAAAACCAAGTGTATATTATGTATGGACAATTATGGGTGAATCGTTTGGATGTCCTTATATATCCAAATGAAGACATATTTGTACTACAAGGAGAAAGCTATTGCCTTCAAATCTATATCCCATTCATTCCCATAACTTATCATCTCCTCATCCTTCTCATCAAGGTTCACCTACACCATTGATGGCCCTTAGTATTTGATGGTGTTAGGTTATTTATTTACCTTCATTGTATCAAATGAATGTGCTGACTTCTCATCAATTTATACATATTTGACACTATACTCTATAAAATTTGAGGAAATGACACCCCTTCAGCATATGCATTTATCATCTCTTTATCATTTGCATGACTTGATTAACCTACCTCATAGGTGTCAATTGAAGTTACTAATTCCTATTTTACTACAACCTGATTCTCCTCTACACTAAGGTAGAAATATATTGGTTAGAAGACCTCATAGTCCATCTTCCAGTGAGGTGTACCATTATATAATTTTTATTCATCCTTCATGCACTCTTCCAATTCTATCACTTTATCATCATTAGGTTCCACGCCAGTTGTCTTCTCTTCTATATCAAATAAAGAAATTTCTAACTCATTGGAGGATATCAAATCCTCATTGATTAACTAGTTCCTCAATTTTGCTATATATTTATGCTAGCCTTTCTTAGAACTAATGTGATTCTTTTCCTAAGTTTCATCCAACTTCATCATGCATAGTTATTCGTGTCCCAACAACATATCATAGGTAACCTTTTGCAAAGTTATAATCATAAAATATAGTATGAATATTTTCTTAGTAGATTTAACCCTTTGCCTAGTGAGGATCCCCTCATATTAATTTTATACTAATCTATAGCAAGCACTTTGAATTTAGGTCACCACAAGGTTGGTACCCAAATATCTCTATATTTTATTAGGTTGTACATTTATGCTATAGTCACTATTTATTAGTGAATCTCCTCAATGTATGACCAAGAGGTTCCATGTGAATCAAGCACATGCCTATTTATAATATCAATCATCAACATTTCTAAATGCATGAATTGATTGCTAGTCATTTGTTTTGGTGAATATTCATTGTTGATATCATCCTTCCTTGCTCTATGTATCAACTCTCTAATAGTTTCATAAAGACATGGTATTATGTGAATCAAGTTCACCACCTTTTATGGGATAATTATTTCCAAATGGAAAATCAAGTTCCTTGCTGATGGATCATCTTCTTACCTTATGGTGAGCTCCTTTACCTTGTTGCTCTATTCCTTTGCTATTTTTTCCTCTATTTATGAACAATATTCTTGTCTCCTTTTCTTCTCTTTAGTATATTTGGGTTATTTCATAATTTTTTTCTTTGCTTATGCTTGCATGAGGGAAAGGGTATGTTTATTTAGGGTTACTTCCTCAATATCAAGAAGGATTACGTTCTAGTTGCTCCTGGCCTTCTTTAGATAGTTCTCCTCTACATGGTTGCTTGGACCACACTAATGACATATCAGGGCTTGTTGCAACTAGATGCATTTGTGTAATTCATTACAAAATATCCTTTCCCTTGTTACTTCCTACATTGTATAGTTGGTATTTGATTTGAATTACATTGCAATCTATTCTCATGACCAATTTATTACCAAATTCATTATGCATATTATTTCTTTACCCTCAATAATATTATAGTAATCCTCACTTATTGCATTAGCTCTACTTTTTGGGGTGATTATATTCTATTTTGCCTCTTCCTTTTGAATGATGAGTTTGGTGTATTTTGCTCTTCAAATGTAATGAAAATTTTTCAATAGAGTGCTCATGTACTTCACAAATGTGGAAATATGAGTGCTTAGGGCAATTTAAATTTATATGGTCCTTTGTTTGACAATCCAAACACTAGATTTTGTTTCTATCCTTAACTTTCACATCCTCAATTTCATGTGTTTATGTTTTAAATTCTTCCTAAGTTCTTGGATTATTATTCCCATGTCATCATCATCATCGTTGTCAAAACCATTCTCCTTGGTCAAAATTTTACCAATATTATCTTCACCTTACTTTCTAAGTTTAGTGCTTTGTTGAATGCCTCTTCATACATTGTTGGTGTTATAACTTTCATCTTATTTCTAAATCATGAAAGAAGGCCATCCATGAACTAACACTTCTAGAGTCCATTGATAGGTTTGTTCTCCATCTTGTTAATTAACTCTATAGACAACAATTGTATGACTTCACATTTGTTAGAAAAATAGATATGATAGGGGTTATACTATTGTATGGTTTGTAACAAATTTTTAGGGATAATTTTTTAGATTTGTAAGGATAAATTCTTGAGATTTTTAGAGATAAGTTATTAGGATTTGTAAGGATAACTTGTTAGGATTTCCAGGATTTGTTTTTTTAATTTCCTTTGATTACCAAATTGTAAATTATTATATATTGAAGATAAAAAATACAAATAGAGCATCCTATGTTTTATGGTACCAGGGCTGCAAAAAGGAAAAAGAAGGATTTTGGATCACACCATTTGTTTCAACCAAGTTAAATTTTTACCTTAGGTAATCATTTTCACTACAAATTGTTACTCTATAGTCATATTTGGTGTTGCTACATTGTCAATGGAGCTTTTATTCAATGTGTTTAGATTTGTTTTATTTGACATATGATGTTTGATGTTTTGATATTTGGCATTTAATGGATTTATTCTCATGTGATAAAGTTGTTGCTTGCAAAATTTGGAGTTTGACTAGACTATTGTAAAGTACAAGTTAGAGTTTACCCATATTTTCAGCTTGGGCAAAGCACTTTTTAGAGGTTTCTCAATATTTCTAGCTTGGGCAAAGTGTAGCTTGAAGTTTGCCCAAGTTTTGAGCTTGGGTGGAGTAGATTGCAGTGTTTACAATTTGTTGCTCTGAGTATGGTGTTCAAGGTATATTTAACATTTGATATTTTTTGTTTGGGATCATTATTAGTGGAAGAATGGAAAATATTTAGACTTTGATTATTCTAGATTTACAATTAATTGATGGGAAGAAATTATAATGTGTGAAGCCATAGGATACTTATAGTTTGTGAGTATTGAGATTTGGTAAATATAGTTCTCAAGAAAGAAACTTAGACCAAAATATGATGTTGATGAATTTAATAATTAACATAGAGAAGCTTTGATGCTTATCAATTTTTTTGTTGCAAATGATTTAATTCTTGAATTTACTAATGAATATAATACTACAAAACTATGGGTAAAGTTTCAAAATAAATATCAAATATCTAAAGGAAGATGTGCTTTGTTTTTAAAGAATATTCTCTATTCTTTCTGGTTGGAGGAAGGAGGGTTTGTTTCTAAGTATCTTATGCATATGAAGGATCTAAGAGATCAATTGAATACTATTTAAAAGAAAATTAATGATGAAGACATGGTTGAAATTGTTTTGCAAGGTTTGCTCCATATTATAAGTCTTTGCATTCACTTGATGAAACTCAAACTCTTAATTTTGAAAATATATCTTTAATTTTATAAAAAGAGAGGAGATAATCGTAGATGGAATTATTCACCTAATTGAGCATAGAGAGTGCATTTATTACTAAATACGAACACAAAGGCAATTAGAATGACAAACCCTCATCATCTAATCACAAGTAAGGTAAAAATTCTAATATAAAGCAATACCAAGTCATTTATTTTTACTATAAGAAACCTAATCATTTCAAATAAAGTTGTAGTAACTTGAAGAATAAATAAAATATCAAGGGAAGAAACAAGTAAATGTTGCTGAGATGGAAGATATGGAAGAGAAGTTTGCATTTGTAAAAAATCAAAGTTCATTTAGTCAATCTATTGAGTGGTACTTGGATGTTAAAAATTCCATATCCTAACACTATTTATTTATTAAATATTATTCATTTAATTAATTATTATCTAAATTCATAATGTGAATAGTCACATCCTTACAAACGTAGCTCTAGGGTAGATATAAATATTAGGTTTTGATATTTTCATAAGGCATCCAAGAAGAAAGATAAATTAGTATTTAATATTTTGAGGGATCTTCCTATAAGTGGAAAAGCTATTACAAGGGAGATCCATTTGAGTGGCCTGAAATTCCATTTTATAGTAATTTATTTATTAAATTTATACAAGAACATCAGGCTTATTTCATTTGGTATCATAGCGTCAATTTTGGACATCACCTTTCTCTTTCTAATTACTGCGCAATTCGGTGGCTTCCAGTTTGAAAGTGTAAATTGATAAATTTAAAGCAATATGTTCAGTGGTGTCTGCAAATTAAAGTTAGAATTTAATGCCATAGTTATGAGGTGCTAAAATCATCAAATATTTGAAAACCCTAATCATGACATCCCATTCAACGATTACTATTTAGAATCCATGCTATGTTCTCTAATGCAACGTCTTATTAGGATGACTTGCACCATTGGATTGTGAAGAAGGAACCCCTTCATAGTCCTACAATAGAAGCATATATTTCCTAATCTTGGGCACTGGATCAATTATTTACCGAATCTGAGTAATGTGGATTACTATCTTGGATGTAGCTTCGCTTTGACGGGAGAGAAAAAATCATTGTCATCCTAGCCTTTAGAGTCTAAATACGACAACTGTGTAATTTGCACAATATTTTTTAGCAACTACCAAAGTTGAGCACTGTTTGTGAGAATTATTTTTAATTAACAATTTTTTGATATTGGTAATCAAGCGTGACAAAGGATTTATGCTTCACCATTTCAACTGTGAGGAATAGGGTAATCGACTTCTTCTATGAATGCTAATTTGTTGCAGTAGATGTTGTGTAGCTATCAGGAGATACAAGTGCTATGCATATGATTAAAAAACAAAATTTAAAACCTAAAAATTTTCTAACTCCTACGATAGATGACAAAGAAATATAGAGATAATATCCATTTCTCACCACTGATTAAGGGCCATATGACATTAGCACATTCCAAAAAAATTGATCAATTGGCCATCATGATATACCCGATGAGACAAATAAAATATTTAAAATGACTATCATAAAGTTAATATTTAACTTTAATCCTAACTTGTTTTTCCAATCGTAGTGTGATATTATGTATCATCTGCATTCCTTTGCTGGCATTAAAATAGCTGCTCGATGAAAACACATGTAGTATTTCATTATTTTATTCTTCCTAAAATTCACATGGCTAAGTGGAAAGTGGAGCATATTATAAATCTTCTTTCATTCATTATTATAAGGATTTATCCTTCAACCAACGTATCAAAGAAAATGCTGCAGCAGGATCACGTGAGATAAATTAAATTATTTTTTTCCCATTCTAAGGAACCTAGCTTAGCCCTAAAAAATTGAACATGACATATATGTGCTTCCATTAAGCGAAAGTGATGTTGTTTTAGGGGCTCAATGGTTGTGAACACTCGGGGTAATACTCTAGGATTTTGCAACCTTATGGATGCAATTCACAGTTGGTGACCAAACATACACTCTAAAAGAACTACCTATAGATTCCTCACAAATAGTGAGTTCTCATCGCATGAAAACACCTATTTGAAAATAAGGAAAAAAAGTGAATGCACACTTATTTTCCATTCAATCTCCAAGGGAACAACAAGAAGATGTGGTAGAGTTACCATCACTTTTGACACATCACTCTGGAGTATTTAAAGAACCCCAAGGATTGCCTCCACACCATCGTCATGATCCTACTATTCTTCCTAGAAATCCACCACTAAAGCTTCAACCTTCAAGATATCCCTGCCTATAGAAAAGTGACATTAAACTTGTGCAAGAACTTGAGAAAATGCTACTTGGGAAGTGCTTCATCAATTTCAACAATAATTTCCTTAGTTCTAGCTTTGAGGACAAATATTTTTCTAGGAAGGGTGGCATGTTAGGATCCTCCATCCTAACATTAATACTTAATACTATTAATCACTTTATTATTATATTATTAATTAATAGTGTGAATAGTCATGTCTCTTCATCAACGTAGCCTTAGGTTAGATATAAATATTAGGGAGAGGCATAGAACTTAGTATCCAAGAAGAAGAATAAATTAGTATTTAATATTTTAAGGAGGGATCCCCCTATAAGTGGTAAAGCGATTACAAGGGAGCCCCCTATAAGTGGCAAAGTGATTACAAGGGAGCCCCCTTTAAGTGGCTTACGATTTAATTTTATATTAAATTATTTATTAAATTTACATAAGAACATCAAGGTGCTTGCATCCAAACATTATACATGTCAGAAATAATGGCATGTTAATTTTATTAAATATCTAATTAAGAATTATTCTATTTCATTTGGTTATGTTAGATCATGCTTTATTGAAGGGTGTGGTGATTTTCATGTGATATTGAACAATAATATCACATACACCTTCAAGAATATTTGTTATATTCCTAATATGAAAAAATCTTCTGCCATTAGTGAATTGATCAAGAATTATCAACTTGTGCATTTTCATAAAACTAGATGTAAGGTGATGCATATGGGTAAAGAAAAGCTCATTGCTCTTAGTATAGGTGAGAAGGGGTTACACAAGTTAGTTGATGCCAAGTCTACCAACTTTGGCAGTTGAAGATAATAGTTTTATTCTTTGGCATGAGAAGTTTTGTCACCTCAATCATAAGTATTTATCAATTCTTACTAATATGGTTCATGAATTGCCATCCATTCAAGAGCAGCAACAATCATGTGTGATATATCAACTTGGAAAATATAGTTACCTACTATTTGATACAGGTATGTCTTGATATGCACAAGGCGTTCTGGATTTAGTGCATATTAATTTATTTTCCAATGAATACACCTTCAGTTTGTGGTGCAAAATATTTTTTGTTGATGATTGTTGATTATTTAAGGAATATGTGGTTATACTTAATCAAATATAAGTATTAATATTTTCATACTTTTAAACTTTTAAGGCCCTTGTAGAGAACCAAGTAGGAAATAAAATAAGGGTTATAAGGTCAGATAATGGAGGAGAGTTTACCTCAAAATAATTTTAATATTTCTACAAGCATGAGGGAGTCTACAACTCATGCTTCGAAACAAAATGAGACAGTAGAGAGGAGGAACATGACAACCATGGAGATATCAATATACATGGTGCATAGCCAAAAGGTATCATATTATTACTAGGTAGAAGGAGTAAATACTACAATATTTATTCTCAATAGATGTTAATGTAAATATTTTGAAAATGTTACTCTAGAAGAAGCTTGGTAAGAAAGAAAATCTTTTATTAGTCATTTCTATATTTTTGGTTGTTGCTTTTGATTTCTAAGGAGACAAGAACTAACCTAGATGTAAAAAATAAGAAGTTCATAATGAAAAATCCAAGGCATACATATTGCTTGATGTCTCTACTAAGAATATTGTAATTGATAGATATATCATTCTACATGATAAAACTCCTTTCTTCTCAAATTATGGTAAAACTATTGAAAGTTTTGTATGTTTTAAAACTACTATGGTACTACAATAGGTAGTGAAGTTCACTTAGATTTAGATACATTAGAGATTTATGATGAAAAGAAATATGTGAAGAATCAACCACATTGGTATGTTTGAAATCCACTTTAGGATGACCTTGGAGAACAAAGCATGAGAGAGGTACATCCAAGTGAAGTTCACCAACAACAAGAGCCATGTCAATGACCAAAATGGTATACACAGATAATGAAAAATGTCAAGGAGGATGATAAAGTGATAGTTGCATGATCTAGGTGATCTATAAAAGAGCCTAGACAAATGAATGAAGAGACAAATCTTGCTTCAATTTCATAGTTTTTGAACATAATAGATATGAAGAGGCCAAAGGTAAACCAATTTGGGAATTCTGTATGGAGGAAAAATTTGACTCATTGATGAAGAATAAAAATAGGAATTATGTACATTATCCCATATAAAGAAATCCATTGGTTGTAAATGGATTTATAAGGTAAATTGTAAATTAGATGGTGGTTCAATTGACAAATTCAAAGCTTGTACTATTACTAAAGTGTATACACAATAGGAAGGTATTGACTATGGATATACATTTGATCCTCTTGGTTTGAAATATGCCTAATGGATGGAAGTGTACCCTCATTTAACCACAGGGACAAGAGTGAATAGCTCAATATTTCTCCTTAGCCAACATTCAAAGAAGGTTGGTTCCTTATTATAAAACAAAAATTAAAATATGGATAATATTAGAGTAATAAATGAAGGGTTAGAGATGGAAATTGTGGATTAGAAGTGGATGAAATTTGGCTAATAGCATTTCCATATACCATGTAACACACACTACAACTAAACTACATACAAGGCTTAACAACTAGTTACTAGGCAATATATCATTGAATATGAATTGATCCTGATATCATGCCCTTAATTATTCCAATAGATCTTAGCACTCTAAGAAACTTTTATAGAAGAAATTAGAACCACACAATCAAACACTAAACATCCCTAATATTCCAATAACATGGGCCTAACAAACAATCTATTATACCTCCCAAAGAGCTTCTATAGAAATATTTAAGGCCTATAGAGAATCCACATATGTGAGAATTCAACAACACAATGCTAGCAAAGGTCAAATAACAAGTTGATTCATTAAAATTGTAGAGAAAAATTACATAAATTACAATAGGTAAACACTTAAATTATTGACCCTTGTATTAAGGTAAATGTTGTTATATATAGATTACTATACTATCCTAGCTAATGATTACAAGGAAGGCCTACCATAGGCCTAAAAATATAGGTATAACTTGGCCTAATTTGGATCTCGTGGTTGATCAACATGCTAGGAAGAAGTGGATGTCTCTTTCTACTCTAATTTTACTAGCTATTTTTGATCAACATCATCTACCATATGTAGCCATCACATGTCTTTGATAGATCTATGCCATATAAGCTCAACTTCATGCCTTACTGTTGTGCTAGCTATTAGATATACAAGGATTTTGGCTTATGAATAGTGGTGCATTATGGTATTGTAGATTTTAAGAGACTAACTATCACTTTCCTATAACTACTTTACCTTGGATGGCTGAGAAGTGTCTAGGTTCCCCTTGTCTCTAACGTGCATGACTTCTCCTAAAAGGGACCTACCTAAAAGCCTTATTCTTTGTTAGTCTTCCATAAGCCTCTACTGGTCATCAAGAGTTTTGGGAGCTATCTAGAGCTATCATAAGAGTTCAAAAACCTTGGTCATTAGAAAACATTTGACCACCCTTCAACCGACCACTCATAACTTCAATAAAGACTGATTAAGGCCACTGTACACTTTGATAGACCATGTCTTCAAATTTATTCAACCACCTTTTAGAGTGGCTAGTCCCTTTTACCTTAGTTTAATTTATGCCTATTATATTTTCCTTGAGATTTTGACCATTTTTTTAAATGGCAATTATCAAAATTTCCTTGTATCAATATTGATTGTCTAGTAGAATGCTAGGAACTATCTATGTGGGTATTCTCATGAGCCCACAAATCCAATTATAAAGATGGTGGTTTTTCAATTAGTTCTCTCCATTGCAACATAATTTTATTGGTAGGTATATCAAATGGATGTTAAGAGTGCCTTATTGAATGGAGCTTTGGAAGACAAGGTCTATGTGGTGTAGCCACAAGGGTTTCAAGTACCAAGAAAAGAACATATAGTTTGTATATTGATAAAGTCCCTATACAAACTTAAGTAGGCTTCCTAATATTGGTATTTCAAAATTGATCAATAATACAAGTAATGACATTGTCATTCTCATTGTGTACAATTATGATGGGGAGCCAATTTTAACCAATTAAAATCATAAAGAAAAAGACGCAATTTTATTTCGAAGCATGGAAAGCTTACAATTCGGAACTATGAAATTTACACAGTACAGAAAAAAATGATAGTAGAAGCCACAGCCTTCTTCTTCCCAGCCTCTTGAATCCTTCCAAAAAATCCCTATTTATAATTAAATATTCTTGCCGTAACCGCCTTCGCAACCACCCCTGTAACCGCCACAACGGTTTTCTGGAACTGCCTTAACGGTTTCCTGGAACTGCCTTAACGGCTTTTGGAACTGCCTTCTCTTTCTAGCCAGGTCGCGAAAACATGACATGTCACGATTTCACGACACTTTTCTACCTCTGGTTCACTTCCGCCAATGTGTCGCGATATCGCGACGTTTTTCTGCTTCTGGTTCACTTTCGCCAATGTGTCGCGATATCGTGACATTTTTCTGCTTTTGGTTCTCTTTCTCCAATGTGTCGCGATATCGCGACGTTTTTTTGCTTTTGGTTCTCATTCTCCAATGTGTCGCGATATCGTGACACTTCTTCGACTTTTGGATTTGCTTGCCCAAGTGTCGCGATATCGCGACACTTCTTCGACTTTTGGCTTTGCTTGTCAAAGTGTCGTGATATCGCGACACTTCTTTGTCTTTTGGCTTTGTCTGCCAAAGTGTCGCGATATCGTGACACTTTTGTGGCTTTTGACTTCGGCTGCCAAAGTGTTGCGATATCGCGACACTTCTGTGGCTTTTGACTTCGACTGCCAAAGTGTCGCGATATCATGACAATTTTGTGGCTTTTGACTTCGGCTGCCAAAGTGTCGCGATATCGAGACACTTTTGTGGCTTTTGACTTCGGTTGCCAAAGTGTCACGATATCGCAACACTTTTGTGGCTTTTGACTTTGGCTGCCAAAGTGTCGCGATATCACGAAACTTTTGTGGCTTTTGACTTCGACTGCCAAAGTGTCACGATATCACGACAACTTTGATGTCGTGATATTGTGACCATTATTTGCACTTGCCACGGTTCTAAAATACGGTGTGATATCACGATGACATTTGTGTCGCGATATCGTGACCATTTTTATACTTAGAAAAATTTGCAAACTTTGAACTTTTTTTGTTTTTCTTTTTGGTGATGCAAGATTGTTGTGCTGCCCTGGATGCTCCTGCATCAGACACCCAGGGTAGATTTTTAGAAGTGATCCTCACTTCTGAGCTGTCAGAGGAAAACCCAAATGATCAACCTCTGATTTGGACAACCATGTGGCATCTTCGACAGGTCGGTTCTTCCATTTGACCAAATACTCTGAATATTGCCTGTTTTGGGTACTTCTGCCTTCACAAGTGTCGAGTATGTCTTTAATTTCTTCTTTGTCTAGAGTGGATGCAGGAATGTTCCACAGATCCAAACTGGGTGGTTCACTACAACTTCCTGCATGATATTCAACCAAGTCTAAAATATTGAAGATAGGTGAAATATTCAGTTCACTTGGTAGATCAACTTCATAGGCATTGCCTGAATCTCGTTTAGCTATGATCCGACATGGTCCAAACTTCTTCATCTTCAACTTATTGTATGTTTTTCGAGGAAAACTTTCCTTATGCAAATGAACCATGACTTCATCCCCTACCTGGAATTCTTTGAAACGCTACGTCTGATCTGCTCTGGATTTGTATGAAGCATTAATTTGACTGATATACTGCTATACCTCTTCATGTAAAGTCTTCATGTGTGCTGCAAAGTCTTCAGCTTTAGCACTGCACTTGTCTGCTTTATCCATCGGTCTTAACTCGAAGCGTTTCTTGGGCTGTACCCATGCACAATACTGGAATGGTGATTTACCGATCTTGCGATTGACATAATTGTTGTAAGCAAACTCTCCCTGTGGTAAAATCAGATCCCATCCCTTAGGTTTATCTCCTACCAGACATCGTAGAAGATTACCCAGACTTCTGTTGACTACTTCGGTCTGTCCATCAGTCTACGGATGGTATGCAGAACTGAATTTCAAGTCTGTTTTCAGCTTCTTCCATAAGGTTCTCCAGAAATACCCCACAAATTTGGTATCTCTGTCTGAGAAAATGCTTTGGGGTAGACCATGAAGTCGGACTACCTCCTTGAAGAACAAGCCGACAATGTGAACCGCATCACTTGTCTTCTGACATGGAATAAAATGGGCCATTTTCGAAAACCTATCAACAACAACAAAAATGGCATCATTTCCACATTGTGTTCTTGGCAGACCAAGAACAAAATCCATGCTGATGTCCTCCCACGGTCTCTCTGGTATAGGCAATGGCTGGTACATTCTTGTATTTTGGTTGACACCTTTTGCCATCTGGCACACTCTACAACCCTGCACAAATCTGGTCACATCTTGCTGCAACTGTGGCCAATGGTAATTCTCACTAATAAGAGCAATGGTCTTATCATGACCAAAATGCCCTGCTAGTCCTCCGCTATGTTTCTCTTTGATCAAATTTTCCCTCATGGAACTTTGTGGAATGCACAACTGATTCTGTCAAAACAACATCCCATCTTGGATCATGAAATCCAACCACTTAGTGCGATCCACAGTAGTAGGAGACACACATGTTGTCCATGCCTCTAAAAAATCTGGATCTGCTGGGTATAAACTCTTGAGTTCATCAAACCCAACAACCTGCACTCTCATTTCTATCAAAAAATTATGCCTTCTACTCAAGGCATCTACAAATCTATTAGATTTTCCACTTCTATACTTTAGTACAAAGGTATAACTCTGCAGGAATTCAACCCACTTCAAATGCCGTTGGTTAAGTTTACCTTGACTATTAATATACTGCAAAGCTTGATGGTCAGTATATAAAACAAACTCTTTGGTTAGAAAATAATGTCTCCATTTCTTAAGAGCCTGAATTATAGCATAGAATTCTTGATCATAAACCGAGTATTTCTTTCTAGCATCATTCAATTTTTCACTAAAGTATGCAACGAGGTTTACCTTCTTGACTCAACACGGCTCAATGGCACTTGCCACTGGCATCACGATCAACTCGAAACACTTTATTAAAATTTGGAAGTGCCAGAATGGGCTATTCTGTCACTTTCTTCTTCAATATGCTCATGCTGGTATCTGCCTTGGCAGTCCACTTAAATTCTCTCTTATCCCCTCTCATAGTTTTTGTTAGGGGTGCAAAAATACTGCTAAAGTCTCTAATAAAATTTCTATAGAAACTTGCAAGACCGTGAAATGATATTACCTCTGTTACATTCCTTGGGGCAGGCCATTCAAGGATAGCCTTCACTTTCTCAGGATCCATTTTCAGACCCTCCTCTGAGATGACAAATCCCAGGTATATCAACTCTTTCTATACAAAACTACACTTCTGTATATTTATCAATAACTGCTCCTCACGCAGTTTTTCAAAAACTGTCCGAACATGCAACAAATGTTCATCCAAAGTTTTACTAAAAATCAGAATATCATCCAGATAAACTATCACAAAATTTTCCAGGAAGTCACACAATACCTCATTCATCAGCCTCATAAATGTACTGGGTGCATTAGTCAATCCAAATGGCATAACTAACCACTCATACAAACCCTCTTTGGTTTTAAAGGCTGTCTTCCATTCATCACCCTCTCTAACACGTATCTGATGATATCCGCTCTTCAAATCAATCTTAGTGAAGTATTTAGCTCCACTCAAGCAATCCATTATATCATCCATTCTGGGTAATGGAAAGCGATATTTAATGGTAATTTTATTAATGGCTTAGGAATCAGTGCACATTCGTCATTCACCATTCTTCTTTGGTGCAAGTACTGCTGGCACTGCACAAGGGCTCAAACTTGCTCGAATCAAACCCTTCCTCAACAATTATTGAACTTGTCGGTTTAACTCCTCATTCTCAACAGGAGAAATTCTATGGGCTGCCTTATTGGGTAAGCTAGATCTTGGCATTAAGTCAATCTGATGACTAATCTTCCTCATTGGCGGCAAACCCTCAGGCACATTGTCTGATATAATATCAGGAAATTCTGCTAACAGATGTTCAACTTCTGCTGGAATGTCAGTAGTATCTTCTCTTTTTACGGTAGGAATTAATGCATAACACATTGAATCCCTCTTTAAACCATCCAAATTTTTTTTGCCATCTACTAAACAAATTCTAGCATTATTGCATACCATTTCCTCAACCTCCTTCAATGGCTTCAGTTTGTGGCGTACTCCATCTTTTGTCAGGGAATAGGTATTTGCATGTCCATCATGCGCTGCACGTCTATCAAATTGCCATGGTCTTCCAAGCAACAAATGGCAAGCATCCATCGACAAAATATCACATAGGACCTCATCCTGGTATCTTCCAATTTTGAACTTGACCAAGCATTGTTCACTGACCAATGCTCTATGATCCTCTGCAACCATGCAATCCGGTATGGATGCGGGTGCTGTCTTCTTTCTAACTTTAACTTAGCTACCATTTCCTTAGAAACCAAATTATCTATACTACCATTATCAATAATAATATTACAGATTTTACCTGAACATTTGCACCTCATGTGGAATAGGCTTTTCTGTTGATCTGGTTCCTTCTCTTCATTCAACAAAGTTCTCCTTGTGATCATCACTTCTCCGTGCTCTGCTTCTTTAGAGTGCTCGGATTCAACACCATCCTCAACAACTATAGCTCTGGCATTACCTTCAGGCCTTCTGTTCGATGTTTCTTGGTGTTTGGGACACTCATATGATCGATGCCCTTCTTCTCTGCAATTAAAATAGGTTCCACAAAATCTTCCTCTGCCATATCTGCGTCCACCTCTACCTCGTCCCCTTTGATAATCATTATTCTGATTATGGGGTCGATAAGCATTCTCCTCCTTCTATTCCTGGTGATTGCTAGTTTCACCAGTCTATTTTTGATCATCATATTTAATTCCACTGGTTCTTCCACCAGTTCTTCCACCACGACCTCTTTCGCTTTGCTTGCTGTCAAATCTACGGTTCAGTTTCTCTTCCACTTTAGAGCAAACTGGTAAGCATCTTCAATGCTGTTCATTCGAACCAGACTCAATTCTTCTTGCACGCTGGTTCTTAACCCATTAATGTAACGGGCCACTCTCTCTTTATTCACTTTCGTATGACCGGTTCTAATAGAAATCTTAAAAAATTCCTCCGTATATTCTTTAACGGACTTGCTGGACTGGCGCAAACTCTGCATTTTTCTCAGCAGATCTAATTCGTAATCTGTCGGAATAAACTGCCATTTCAATTTTTCCACCATTTGATCCCACTTGGTGATCTTTTCTTTGCCTCTCTGGTTTCTTTCCAGTTGCACTCCTTTCCACCATATGCCAGCATGGCCTTTCAATTTTGTTTTGGCAAATTTAATTCGATTTGGATCTTCAACGTCCTCATATTCGAAATATTCATCAATGTCATTAATCCAGTCGATTAATTATTTTGGATTTAAATTTCCAAAATATGTGGAGATGTCAATATTTGGTCTTTTCCCAATTTGCAAAATGGCTTTAATCATTCACAATTTTGCGACACTCATTTCTTCTTCTTCTTCTTCAGACGGGTCTTCAACTCTGTCATCATCGCTTTGATCTTCTCCTCTCGACTCTACTCCTCTGCGCAATTCTTCCTGCAAGGCCAACACTTGCCTCTGTAATGCTCGAAAGTCTCCTTCAGGAACCACATTCCTTCCAACACCATGATTTCTTTGCGACGACATTCTACTTCACAGTTTCTCTGAACTCATAACCCCAGATCCTAGTGCGAGCTGCCTCACGTTCGGCGCTCTGCTCACACACTCAGAATATTGCTGCTCTGATACCACTTGATGGGGAGCCAATTTTAACCAATTAAAATCATAAAGAAAAAGACAATTTTATTTCGAAGCATGGAAAGCTTACAATTCGAAACAATGAAATTTACACAGTACAGAAAAAAAATGACAGTAGAAGCTACAGCCTTCTTCTTCCCAGCCTCTCGAATCCTTCCAAAAAATCCCTATTTATAATTAAAGATTCTTGCCGTAACCGCCTTCACAACCACCCCTGTAACCGTCACAACGGTTTTCTAGAACTGCCTTAACGGTTTCCTAGAACTGCCTTAACGGCTTTTGGAACTGCCTTCTCTTTCTAGCCAGGTCACGAAAATGTGACATGTCGTGATTTCGTGACACTTTTCTGCCTCTGGTTCACTTCTGCCAATGTGTCTTGTTATCACGACGTTTATCTGCTTCTGGTTCACTTCCGCCAATGTGTCGCGATATCACGACATTTTTTTGCTTTTGGTTCTCTTTCTCCAATGTGTCAAGATATCACGACATTTTTCTGCTTTTGGTTCTCATTCTCCAATGTGTCGCGATATCGCGACACTTCTTCGACTTTTGGCTTTGCTTGCCCAAGTGTCGTGATATCGTGACACTTCTTCAAATTTTGGCTTTGGTTGTCAAAGTGTCATGATATCGCGACACTTCTTTGTCTTTTGGATTTGTCTGCCAAAGTGTCGCGATATCGCGACACTTTTGTGGCTTTTGACTTCGGTTGCCAAAGTGTCGCGATATCGCGACAACTTTGATGTCGCGATATCGCGACCATTATTTGCACTTGCCACGGTTCTAAAATACGTCGCGATATCGCGATGACATTTGTGTCGCGATATCGCGACCATTTTTATACTTAGAAAAATGTGCAAACTTCGAACTTTTTTTGTTTTTCTTTTCGGTGATGCAAGATTGTTGTGCTGCCCTGGATGCTCCTGCATCAAATTATGAAGTTGTTATCACTAGTAGTGGAGTCCATCCAAATCAATAAGTAAAATATGATTTGTGTTTAATTTTTGATATGATAGATTTAGGGATCTTTCATTATTACCTAGGTGTAGAATTTTGGCAACTTGATCATATTGTATTTATATCACAAAGCAAGTATGCTAAAACACTTTTGGAAATATTTTAGATGATAGATTGTAATCCAATATCTACACCTATAGAAGTTTGGCTGAAATTGTTAACCTATGCTATTTCATCTTTGGTCAATGAGTTAGTATATCATTAGTTGGTGGGAAAATTGATATAAATTATAACCACTTGACCAATTTTATGTTTTGCTATGAGTTATTTGTCTCATTTTATTTCAAATCCTTAAAGAGAGCATTGGAAATATGTAATAGATATATCAAAGGTATAGTACCAAAAATCAATATTTTTTTAATAAACTTGTTGAGTCTAGGTTTGAGTTGGCCTCACCGAGTTTCTTAAGCTAAAATCGATAGGTTTTTAGAAATTTGTTGAGTACTCAGGACTCATGAGTAAAAAATGATCATTGAGTCCCAAGAAAAAACTTGGCCGATGTCGCACGTGCAAGAAAATACATATATTTTTTTTTTTCGTTTGGCCTCATTTTTGCTATTCCAAATTGTAGAGAGAGTAGAGACTAGATATACCAGATCAAATAATACACAATTAAATCCTAAAACCATATTTTTTGTAGTTTTAAAGAATATAACAACCACCCAACTTTAATCTAAGGTATACAAACTCTTTTCAACTATCACTTTTTATCTTTTTAAGTTTCAAATTTATTTATTTAAGACTCAGACTAATTTCAGAAACCACCCAACTATTGCATTTAAGCTAGAAAAACTCTTTTAAGTTGCCATTTTTTCTCTCTTTTTATATTTCAAGCATTTATTTCTTTTTTTAAGACTCAAAATAATTGCAATAGCCATCCAATTGTTGCATTTGAGACAAAAAAATATTTTTAGCTATTAATATTTAAACTAGGGTTTAAGCACTAGGGTATTTAAAAAAAGGTTTCTAATTGTTTGTTGTTTCATGTGTACCCACATCAAAATGATAAGGAAAAGAGAGGCAACATGGAAGTATGCAAGGGAAGGGGAAAAGAAAGGGGAGATTTATTAAAATTTTTATGGGAATTTTTTTTTGGAGGCATAAACCACCTCAAATACCACTTGGAAAGGCAACAAGGCCCTGATGTCAGATAATGCTCAAAGGTATTGAATGAAGTTGAGAGAGAATGCAATGCGATCTTAGACTAAACCAAGTGAAAACTCAAACAAAGAATAAGCGATACCATGACAACCCCCCTTCTCGACCTTGTACATATGGCACTAGCGACACCTATAGTTGATTTTACAACTAGAGTGGCTCTAGTTCATTAGTTGCAAACCCAAGGAGTGGGATGGTAGAGTCTTATTTTGCATAAAATTCTACACCAGGGTCAAAAACCAAGTTTAAGGGTATGACCACATTGAACAAGGAGAGGCATAGGGCCACAAGGAAGGCTATTTTAAGTTTATGGTATTTTTAACCTTCCCTTCAATGTGACAAGGTCTCCATATTGGAGGAGAATTATAGATTCCCTAATAATTTATGGCACAAGATCTAAGACACCAATTTATGACAATATTTGGGTCCCTCTCCTTTGTGAATCCATGGATGATTATAGGTTTTGCTTGATGAGCAACGTAGGGTATGGAGAAAGAGGGGTTACACTATCATGTATGATGGGTGAAACAATGGGATAAATCAAATATTAATTAATTTTTTGGTTGCTTTTATAGGAGGAATTATATTCCTCAAGTTAGTGGATGCATCAACACAAAAATTTATCTACAACCATACATGGGTCCTCTATCTAATGAGGTAATTTATTGGTGGGAGGGAGCTAGTGTAGGATTGTCATGACACTTCCTTGTTAAAATTTTCATTTGGATGGACTTATGTTTTGCTATGTTGCTTTATTGTTGGAATGATTGGCTATTTCAAAATTAGTTATGACAACACATATACTTTATGGGAAATGTGATATATGTATTTGATTAGTGGAATGTTGGATTATTTCATGTCTAGTTTCTCCAAGAACATGCTTTATGTGGAAAAATATGATACTACTAAAGGATTTGCTTGCATGTTAGGAATAGGTTTTCTCGTGGGTGAAGGGAAGGCTTATCCACTGAGAGCAAAAAACTTTAAGGGAGAAAAGTGTTGTGATGTTCTAGTCATTAAATGGCTTTGGCAACTTGGATAAATGTTTCTTCCAAATAGTTGCTTATTATGACTTGCATGAGGGAAAAATATGGCAGATGTAAGATAGAACTTAATTGTCGTTTTAAATCTTCTTCTAAATTAGATGGCATTAAAAGAATAGGTGATATAGTATGAAGAAAAATAGATGCATGAATCTATTGTTTCTATATTACTTTTAGAAAATATGTTAAGGATCTCATCTTTTAATTTAGTTTTTTTTGGATAGATATTAAAAATAAATAAGGTATTCTTTTTAGAAACTCTAATAATAGATTTTACTTTGCCATTGTGAAGAAGGTAAGTATTATGTGGACCCATTGTTAATGTATTTGTTGCCTTTTCAAGTGAAATTGGAATTGTCACTTAAGTTTAAATGGAAGCTTGTCGTCAAGGTAGCATGAAAACAACAATAGAACAAACTTAGACTTTTTTGTTTTGATAAGAAGGAGAGTTTTGGTAAATATCTAAGAGATGTGAACGTGCTCATGATGATTATTTGGGGATAAGTTAGTTTTTGATCCAACATTATTGGTAGTGGAGCATAGAATAAGGCTCATTCGCAAGAAAATTGCATGAAGGAGAGGGAACAAAGAAAAGAAAAGAAGTGATTAGCACTTGGTAGAAGGAAAAAGTAGGGAAGAAAAAGGAGCATTATGGAAGTTGCAGAGCCTTTGCTGGAAGTAACACTATGAAATATCAAGTATTTTTTGAGAAAATGATTGGGTTTTGCAAATTGAAACTAAAAGGTAAACTTTGATATAATTATTTTCTTGTTAGAAGTTATTCATAGTTTATGTTAATTGTTGGATGGAAAGCTTTTCCTCGTTTTGGAAGTCTTTATATTAGCATTATAACTTGTTGCACATAGCTAGAATTTTTGGACTACATGGTGAGAGTTTTTCCAAGTTTATTGATGAATAAACCCATATGGATTTAAGTTATCTCTCGGTTGATATATAGGAGTTGTAAAAACAAGATTTGTCTACCTTGGTAAATAGTCTACAAGATAGAATTATTCGAGCTTGGGGTGGAAACCATTGATGAAGCCTGTGCGTGATGTAAGTTAAATTCAACTAGACTTTGTCTTCCCTAAGTTTTGCTTTTATAAACAAAGATAATTTACCTTTAGACTGTTGAGTGATTTTTTTTTTTCAATTGTAAAATAACCATCACACTTAGGATTTTGATCACAAAACCCTCTCTTGCAAAGAAATATGAAATTTCTCCAAGGTTCCTTTTACTTATGTGTGCTTGTAATCTTGTGAAGATATATCAAGTGAGTCCTAGGAATACCTTAGTTATTTGCAAGTAACTATTAACAAGGGGTCTTTGTTCATTTATTTTATTGTGCTATGCTATTAATTGTTCATGAAAATTAAATAAATTAAAATATTATTGGCCCTCATAAGGCCACGATGTAAAGCCTTAGTTATTTTTATCTTGGAGGGTTTTAGGTAGATTTTATCTTCTCTTGTTAAGAAGATTTTAAATAAGTTTTTATCTTCCTTAAACCTTGCTTTGAACTATGAAAATAGAAGATTAAAATATCTCTAAAGGTAAATCTGAAATGAAATTTGGATTCATTTAATTATTGCTTGGTGAATGAAAAGAAAATAAATATGCAAAACTAATTATAAAATGTAGAAGCCTTTGAAAAGTCAAATAAATAACCCTCTTCTATGAAATTGATTTTCATAAAGATAAGTTGATTTATTGCTTTGAAAATAATGGCCTATTGAATGCCATATAAATTACCCCCTTTAATGAAATTGATTTTCATAAAGGGAAGTCAATTTATTACTTGAAAAATAAAATATAAAGCTTGAAAAATGAAATTATGTCAAATCTGAAATTATAAAATGCCTGAAAAACAACTTTAAATAATTTTTATAAATTCATATTGGCTTCAAAATGACTTTGAAATTGCATAAGATGAAATATTGAAGCTCATTCTAGGGCTCCATGCATTTATTTTTTAAGTTTTAATTTTTTTTAGTTGCCAAAGTTAAAAAAAAAATCTGCAGAAAAGAAGGATTAGAAAAAAAATAAAAAAATGAAATAAAACAAATAAAACAAAGTGTTGCAACCGAAAATTCCTCCACAGACCCTTCAAGCATCAGTACTCTATACAAAACCAACATTAGTGTGACCCAAATTCACATAATCTATAGCTAATGCAGTGCAATCTTCTAAGGAAATGGTGCAATATATCAAGCCAAATAACAACAAGCCAATCACAAATGTGCATAAAACTTGATGTATTTCCAGTATATTGCAACAAGAATATTTTCAATAGCAAACATGAATGCAGAATACAGTGCCCAAAATTGGCATCATGTGGTGAACTCAGTTCAGCGGTATGAATTTCCTCCCAAAAGATCCAGTCCCATTTCTGTCATGGGTTGTCATATTTAAAATTATAGGAAATTTTTCATTTCCTCTCCTTGGTTTTCTTTTCTACCATTTGGCCTTAGTTTCTCTATTTTACTGGGTGTACCAATGTTTTCTCTTCCCCATTTCCTATATTATTTGTGTTCCCACACATTTATCCATTTGGAAGCTACCAAAGTCTTGGAAACATGACTGGTCCATTCATTTCTTTTCATTTCAACATTCAATGCTTTAGGTAATGCTTCTTTTAGAAACGTAAAAAAATTGTGTCAACAATAAATTATACGCCTTCAATCTATATTTTTTGAATGTATTAGTTTACTTATTGAACTAAGGCTAAACCTATTTTATCTTTTATTTCATATGTATAATGCTTTGCTTTGCACCGTGTCCTTGGATCATGGCCTCCATACAAACAGAGGCTACACCTCATGTAAATGCTACCACTTGAAGATGTTCTTTTTGTCTTTATTACACATCCATAGATGCTAGTTTTCTAAGTCCATGATTTTATCATTGAACACAACTGCTCTTTCACATCTTGTCTTCAGCTCTCTATCTAAAGCAATAACATATATGCTCTCCATCATGAATTTAACCACCCCTTGGACACTGTAATTGTTGTCACATTAATGCCTTATCGCTGTGAAGAGCTAGATGTTATATCGATGTTCCAACCATTTCTGAAGTCATCCATCACTGCATGCACTTTGACAAGATATTTTTCCTTCATCTGCATGTGTACACTGTTCATTATTAGACCAAGATGGGTCATTCTTCATCAGTATAATTTCCACCACCACCACCTAAATAACCATTGTCTACTTAAGTTCATCCAAAACTCTTTCTGCCTTGAGATTCGATGTATCAAATATGGTCTGTGGTGCTTATGATCAACCATAATATGAGCTTACTACTCATTGCACTCAACACAATGGTGAGGAATTTGGCTTAACACTATTCATTCAATGTCCTTTGACAAACTTTCACTATTATCCATAGTATCATGTCTCCATTTCTAATATCATCATGAAATTAGTATTAATTTTATCACCAATGATGGGCCCTAACCAATTAGCAAATGCACACATGAAAACATCTGTGTGTGCAAGTTGGCTGATTTTCCAATTGAAACCCCTGATTTTCGAATGCACCTTAATGAAATTTAATATAATCAATTTTAATTGGGACCAAGAACTCGTTAACATCTTCCACTGCTCTGTGTTTGATAGCGCCTCCCAATCTCTGCTATCTGTCGCTCTGTTGACATACCCTAGGAGATTCCTCTGTGCTATTTTACTTTAATCCAATATACATCTACAATTTTCATCGATGTTCATTCATCGTTGGTTGTCGTCGAGACATCCATATTTCACATCTGAATATTTGCTACATTTTTATGGGCTTCTCATTTGTATTATTGACTAGAGAATGATACATTCACAGTATTTTTGATTTCTCCCTAACAAAGTATACCACCTTCTCATAATTTGACTGTATCATCGGGTCAGACTTGAGGTCGATTCAAGTCATTGCATGTATTCTACCCACGTTGGTGGTATACACTATGCTGAATACTATCATGCACATTCACCTCAACTTGAACTCTGCATTCAAAATCATAAACATAACTCTGGCAACCCTGCCTATCTTTAAAATTCTCAATATTGGCACCCGCTTCATCTATGCCTAGTTGTTGCTTGCATGGGCCTACTCGTATGATTATCCATCGGTCCCAATAATCACTGCAGCTATCATGAAATGTCCACAAATCTATTGTGCGATGCTCTGTAGTATTGTTGTCGAATCATGCCAACTCTGCCCAAGATATCCATTACTGGTGCCATCTTCATTCACGAACTTCATGTCCTAGTACCATTTGTTTCATACTATGCAAATCCCAATCGATGTTGGGTGTCCACATGTGTCTTCACATCCTCGAAGGATATATGATGCATTCAGGTTGGGCCACATTGGGAAATTGAGGTTCCAGTCTACGTAGCAGCGTAGGCCACGTAGCTCACCAACTTTGGGTGGTGCCCACATTAGCAGTGGCATCCTCATCAGGCAAGCCCTTACATCATCATTCAACTTAACAAGTCTAGACATTTCATTCGATATTATATCCTACATCCCAAGTGTGCATCATCACCACATCATCGAAAATCATGCTCTGCCTCATCATCAATCACCTTCTATGCTCGACTAGGGCTTGCACGGAGCATTGTTCTGTGTGGTCTGTAGTCACACATTAACATTAGCATATAAATATAACATTAAAGGAGAAACATTAGTCGAAAGGGATGGTTACACAAAACAACATAAGGCCCAAACAAATATTTAGATTAAAACATTAATATGGAAGAAAAATTTCCTATGGCCTTTGCTTTATTCAAATTAGTTTTTATTTATTTTTATTGTTATTTTTATTTTATAATATATATATATATATATATATATATATATATATAGTTAATGTTTATTTTTATTTTTATATTTTATTATTATATACATACATATATAAAATATATGTATATATATATATTTTATTTTATTATATTATATATATAATATTTTTTTAATTTTTATTTTATTTTTTATTCTAGAACTTTTCTTTCTTATTTTTTATTTATATTATTTAATCTCTATATACATATATGGACATATATATACATATATAGATTTTATTTTATTTTTATTTTTATTATTTGAATACATCTACTTTGGGCGCTTGGATTATCATGATCCGAAGGCAAAAATAGGAAAACACATAAAATCAATATTTAAACCCAAACGATGATTCTGGTTGAAAAATTATAACAAACCTTAGAAGAGCAATTCAAATACGAATCTTAATCCAAGAAACCAAATGAGAGGAAAGTAATCAAAACTCACTACCTTACCAATTCAAACCTTGGAGGCAACGAAAAAAGATACTCAAAGCAAATCAAAACTCCAAAAACCAAAATTTTAAGGTGGGTCCCCAATCTTTGGGGTTAGTTGTGCGATAGTCACAACATAGACCAAACTAAAATTGGAAGTTTTGTTAGAGCCATGTGGAGGAAAATTTATGAAAGGTTTTCCCATTGAAGGGAGAGTTTGAGTGAGCCATTCGTAAGCATATGACGAACCATTTTAATGAGATAGTCTTGAGATCAACACATTAAATTGCAGTATACATCATCTTGGTGGTACTTTAAAAACCTATAAATAGAGGCCATATGGTAGTTGAAGTATTTCCTAGAACAATGTAGGTCTATTTAATAAACTATGGAATTTTTATGCATTCCTTGTGTAGCACCATAGTATTTATTTTTGGCCTCAAAAGGTCTGTAGTGAGCTATGTGGAGATAAATTTAAAATTTAATTCAATTTGGAAGACAAAATAAAGGTTGGGAATTATATTTTATGACTATAATTTTAGGTTGAATTAACAGGCCCAAATGATATCATATAACTGCATGGTGGAAGAGCAAACAATCACAATACAGTTTACTATAGAATACATCAAGAGTATGCATTGTAAAACGTGTGCATGTTTACCGAGCCACACCAGTGACTTTATAATGTGGACAATTAGTTATTTATTATATGGAACAAGGTGATTATAAGAGATAGACTTTATAAAAATGATTAAGGCTCACTTGTTTGTATGTCGCTCCAACAATTATAGATGGGCTTATATGGAAAACGCAGATAAGGAATTGGATATATTGAAATCGGATAAAGATTTAGAATGTTATTCATTGGATTTATTTCCAAATAGAACATCCTTAACATATAGCATAGTGGTTTACATGTGTTGGCATTTCAAGAGATGTGCATGTAAACAACATTGCTTAGCCAAAGGATATTTTGAACCATTTTTTATAGAAAATAAAGAAGAGCATAGATGCTCACTAAGAACATTAGTTTGAAAGACTATATATTGTGTAGAATTCTGGAAATTTCTCAAACAATAGAAAAGAGAGAAAATAGAAATATTATTTAGTTGAGGGCACTTGTAATTAAAATATGATTTTATTTACAAATGAGTACATACTAGTGTAATCGAATAAGTCTGTATGTGCGGATGTTATAATTTGCTGGTCTTATCTATTTGAAAACAACTTGGGAAAGAATTGTAATTACCTCATATATTTAAATGGGATATGATTTCCTACGAAAGTTTATAGTGAGCCTTCTTAAGAAGATTGTAATTCTTATAAAGGTAATGAAGGAAATAGAGAATACCTTCAATTCAATATTTGAAACTAATATGTATTTATGAACCAAAGGATGTATTCATAATAGAATTTTATAAGAGTTATGAAACTCTTGAATAGGAGTAAAGGCTTTGTGTAATACATTATACTCAATGTATGAAAACAACTTTAAAATAAATAAAGTAAGGAATGATTTAAAGTTGGGTTTTTTCCTTAGGGGTTTTCCCAGGATAAATGAATTGTTATGTGAGATTTTGTGTGATACTTTCTTTATGATGGTACTTTGCATAAATGCTATGGAAATTGTTATGACTCTTCAATTAGTTAATTTATGCTTTATATAATTAATATTTAATTAGTTTTACTTTAAAATTTAGACATGATATCTATGTGTTGATTCTAAGTGATGCATGTTAATATTGCTAACATATGAGGATTAGTTTCATATTGAATTCAAAAAAGAAAATAAACTGGAAATGATAATGGAACTAATTACACTCCTTAAATATGTGAATAATTCTTCAAATAATCCTAGTTTTTGGGTAATCAATAATTGTTTATCATTATCTTCATGGAATAGTTTATGTCATGCATGGTAACTTGCAACTTAGCATTGAATTGTAAAGTGTAAGTTTACTTTACAAATACATAAAAAATGATCTTGATAGGTGTAGCTAATGAATAACTCAAATGATTGAGAGGAGAGTAAGTACTTGTAGTGTAGTAAACATACTGGTCAAAATAAAGAATTAGGTTATCCACAATATTGAAAACCATGAAATGAGAGTTGTACAAGACTTATTAAAGGAATGACTAGCTCATCATGAGATGATAAGGATAGTTGATTTCTATGCACTTATAGAGCCTACATAGATGGAACCATGTAGTGTATGATGGATAGTACACCTCTTTTGATAGAATGGAAGAGGGAAATATAGCTCATTTAGGGATTAATGATAAAGATAGCTTGTGTACTAGATATTTACACCTAGTACACTCATGTAGCCAAACATATGTGAGATGTAGGGATGGGTGTGCCTCAAAAAGGATCTAAGTGGATGAATAATATAGAAGGAGCATGCATTGTAATTAGGAACTCCAAAAGTTTGTTGTTAAAACCTAGAATTGTCTTTCGATAAAAGATTAAGATCAACCCTTAACTAAAAAAAATATGATGAAATTTTGGGATATGATATTTGGTATCAAAGCTCTAGGTTGTGAGGGATTAGATGCTTCCTTGAATAAGCTCAAATATTCTCTAGGATTTATACTAGGAGAGATAGCTTACATCAAGATTATGCCTTTTGTAGAGCAAGTTTGATCATCATCGTGAAAAGGATTTTAATGAGTAATCTTACCTAGGAATAGGATCTTATATGGAGCAAGAAAAATTATAGCCATTATTGAATGAATGATAATGAAATAAGTTAGTTCAAAAGGGCAAAGGGACAAAATATGAGTTATTAGATTCAACCCCTAGGGTAAAAAAGGAGAATAACACCTTTTGGTGAGGCAAGCATGACCTATATCGTCACTAGGAGGTAATAAAGGGTTGCAACCAAGAAGGCACATTGGAGGGATGCAAGGTGGTAATGATACTTAATGATGTAAGTTAACTCCTAGGAAGGTATAACTACCTATTGGATCCTCAAAATCCAACTTGATTTTGTCACCCTTTTATAAAATAAAAATAAAAATTTACTATTTTTGGGCAATTTGTTATTTTGGCCACCCTATTTTTAGTAAGTCCTAAAAAATCCTGGATAGCCTCTAAATTAAAAAAATTATTGCATTTCTCATATTAGACCTCTTAGAAAATCTCAACACCTATCCATGTCTAAAAAGTCATTAAATTCCATTTTTCTTTCTTTTGATTTTTCTAAAAAACACTAAATCCTTTTTTCGGGATGCTAGATGAAGGAATTAGGGCTTAATAACACACTATAAAATCTTCAAGGCTTGTAGATAATCCTTGCCATGACATTTTTCTCCTCTTTATATAGCTCCACAAAAACTTTCAAATCGATCCAACGATCAGATCAAAAGTTATGCCCTTCGAAAGATAGACTATTATGGGCCATTTTCGAGATCCAATTAAGAGATAGTGAGAGGCCATCATTCAAATCTGGTAATTATAGTTATAAAATATTATTATTATCAAGATTTATGTAATAGGTATTTTTGACCAACTGATACCACTATCACACTACAAATAAGAACCACTACAAGCACAATTAATAATATGGGTCATCATGAAGATAGTTGTAGTTATGGGCCATCATCGAAGTAGTTGTAGTTTTTATAATTATGGAACATCATAGAAATTTGAATGAGAACCAATTTTTAGGCTATATGAGAGAGTTTTTGCAATAGAAAAAATCATCAAGTTTTTACACAATAATTTTGCAAGAGGTATATCAGTGTGTCCATCCTTGTCAGTTGTAATTTCCTTTGTGTGTCTTGTCTAGTCACCCTTGTTTCTTACCCATTATTGTGTAGGTTTTACTGAGAAGGTACCCAATTTACTGAGATCATTTCTAGTGGAATATAGGAGGCTCTTTGTTACATAATTTTAACAAAGAGTTGCAGTTATCTATTGCATCATTTGAATGAAGAGTTTGTTTGTATTGGTCAGTGAGATCTGGTTATTCTGATAAGACTTCCATTGTAATAATTTATTGTTTAATGCAATCCTATTTTCTCCTTTATAAATTCTATGTGCAATTTTGTGTGTTCTTCCATTTACATTTTACATCATGTGAATGTGTAGAAGTCTTATTATGCTAGCATGTTGAATAATTTCTATTACATTATTTGAATGGATATTATTGGATCCGTTCTATCTTCTTCCCCTTCTATATTCATCATATTTTAAGTTTGGCTACAATTTTTCAATGGATAAAACATTGGTCTATAGCTTGAAGCATAGAAAGGAGTTACTTTTGAACTTGGTCAAATTTTATATTACAATTTGATTTCATTTTTTAAAATCTAGATGAGCATGAGCATATAAGAAATATTGTAGGCTCACCTCCGAGGTTTCCTTACCCTACTTGCTTTGTCTAGAGTCTTAGGATAATATTTTCCCGAGTTAAAGAGGTGGATCCACCAGAGTCTACAATGATGATTGGATCAAGGAAGTCTTGTAGCATGACAAATCTATTAAAGGTGCAGGAATTTTCTCCAATAGTTTTTGGTACCGTTATCGGGGAAGACTCAGTATAATTTAGAGTTTGTTTTTCTCAGTCTTTCTTGGAGTCAAATTTGTGAGAATTGAGTGAATATCAAGTTGAGAAATCTTGGCCCAAGTATTGTTTAAGATCTTGCTCTTTATTTGCACATCTATATTGGCAACTCTGAATGAACTCAAAAATTTAAAATAAAATGAGGACCTAGATCTGGCATCTACAAGAAGAAGTGGTAAATAAGTGCGTGTTGGAGTGCCAAATATTGAGGTATTATTAAAGTCTCGCAAAAAATATCTTATTACAATTTTTGTTTCAAACTCAAATCTTGGTTTGAATAAGTCTTCTCTTGTTGTAAACCAAGTATCTATAGTGAATCAACTTGTAGTGATTATGGCAATTCCTAATGCAAATAAAAATATCAATGTAAATCAAAATGTCAATAAAAATTCCAATGCTAATGTTAATCAGTGGAGGACTAATAGATATAGAGCTTTTGTGTTACTTGCAAATCTAAATCCTCTCCGTGGTAAAGCTCATAAGTACTTTCCTAAATTCCAAGGAAACAATGTTGTGACTAGTGAAGATCATATTAGGGATTTTCTATATGCCATGGATAGTCTTGAGGTAGATGATAAAGATGTTATCATTATATTTTTATTTCAAAATTTAGAGAAGGATGCTCGAGAATGGTTCAACAACCTTGGAGCTGGTACTATAATTAATTTTCAAGATCTAGATCACACTTTCCTTAGGAAATATGGAGAGATTAAGAACGAACAATCCTTGCTGATAAAATTAGCTACCATGAAAAAAAAAAAATGAATCAGTGGAATATTTTAATCAGATATTATTTAAGACAATAAATAATATTCTAGTAGCATTCAGGCCAAAAGATGATCAGTCCATTTGTTTCTACAAAAATGCTTTCCTTGGAGATTTTAGTTATGAGCTGAGATAGCAAGTAGCAACCACCATTGATAATGTATGGAAAGGGATATTGAAATAGAGAGACATATGAGTTATAGTGGTAATATGAAAGCATACTCTTTAGAACCAAATCAACCTGAAAGGAAGCCCAAGAAGGTTGAGTTCTCTATCCCTAAGAAAACAAATCAGGATCCTATGAAAAAATAGCTAATCAGTTGAGTGAGATGTTTATTACTTTGAATAATGGGTTGGTTAGACTTGAAAAAGGTAAGGATAACATTGTAGAAAATTCATAGGGTAATAATAAACAACAGGAAGATAACAAACCTATTTTTACGAGGATGTTTAATAAAAATTGGAATAATAATGGAAATGAAGAGTGAAACAAGAATCAAAATGGAAATTGGAAAATAAATAAGTAGAGAGAGATATAGATTCTATTCCAAATCCCATACCATCAAATAATATAGCATCAGATCATCTATTTTATTTCTTTTATTATGATTCACCACATAACCCTATTGATTGTGGTGTTTATCTAAGTATGCATTCTAATGTTGCTTTAAATGTTGAATCTAAATATGAAGATATTAGAATTAATGTATGCTAGAATCAAGAGGATGAAACCAAATAACATGAATTTGAAAGGTATATGGACATATGTGTCAATAATATTGAGAAAAGAGCATTTGTATTTAAAGAGACATCAACCTCAAGTGAGCCTGCTAATACTAGATTTGATATAATAAAGTAAGGAAAGCTTGTACCTACAACATAAGAGGTTGAGTATTTAGAAAGAATACATGCTATCAACATTAGGAATAGAATAGTGGAGGAAAAATTTGATGAAGGGCCTATACAAAAGGAGAAAGCTACATGAGTTAATTCACAAAAAAAGGCAAATCAGATGAAGCTGCAAATGATTCCTGAAGAGCCTGATGTAGAGGATATTATCTAAAAGCAATAAAATGACTTGGCTAATTAGAAAAATAGAAAGAAAATTGATGATAACAAAGATCAGTTTGATCTGGGTTTAGAGGTTGCCAAACAGGTCATCATCACTTTTGGAGAATTAATAACTATTCCAAAGTATCGATATTAGGTATGTAGAGCCTTCAAATTAATTGATCAATCAGGAGGACAACCTCAAAATCCTATAGGCCTTATGAATAATGCAGTCAAAGCCTCATATTCAATTAAGCCATTTTACATCTCACTAAGGTATACATCAGGCTATGGGAACAATATGTTATTCATAACTACATGCTTGATAGTGGTGCTTCCATAAATGTAATATCAAAATAGTTAGCTGATCAGTTAGGCTTGATTTTTTAGAAAGAGCAACTCCATATTTTTTTCATGGATAACAGGAGAGTACCTTGTGTAGGCATTATCACTAGAATTCTTTTCCATCTTGAACAATATTCTAAGAAAGGAGTGGTGATGGATGTTGCAGTTGTAGATGTGGACCCTTTCTTTTCTATATTACTTTCTAGGCATCTAGTAGAGCAGCTAGGTGGTACTATTTAGTTGGATTGGTCAAATGCCACTATTCCACTGTAGGGTAAGGAGAAAGTGATATTGAAGAGAGAACCCTTCAATAGGTATTCAGTTGAATTTAGATATCCTAATGATAATATGGTTAATGTGATCAATTCTATTGAGGAAAAATACATGGGGGTTTACTCTATCTGGCATTCTCATTTCTTGTTGGAAGTACCTGATGCTAAGAATATGAATCCAAAAATAAAGGTGTAAGCAGATGCTATCTTAGCATACCATATAGGTTAGAATTTTCTTGTACAAATAATGTTACAGAGTATGAAGCTTTATTGCTAGGGCTAAGAAAAGCCAAATAATTGGGTATTAATTACCTCAAGGTTAGTGGGGATGCTAAGTTGATAATTCAATAAATCAAAGAGAAATATCAAACAAAACACCCTAGATTAAATCAATATAAGCAAGCAGTGTTAGATGAAATAAATATATTCTTGGATTTTGATCTACAATTTATTTCTAGAGCACATAATCATAATGCTAATATTTTGGCCATTAATGCTTCTAGAGTAGAAAACCTTGAGATAGACACCTATTTTATGGAAAGGTTCCCAACCATATATGTTTACAATCCATATATCCCTGATAATGTGGTATTTACAAGTTTTTCATGATGATATACACATTAATGATTTCATGACTATGCAAAATGAAAATTTTAATGTTATTGAAATTAATGAGTAAAATCGCAAGATGTTATTGGAGAACCCACAAATGTCATACAACTGAAGAACAATAGGATACCTAGGGAGTTGGTATCTTTAGAGAGCCTATTTGATGAATTTGATAGAGCAAATAAACCTTTACTTTAGGAATCTGAGATAGATGAAGTTAATATTGAAACAGAGGAAGAGCCCAAGATTGTTAGGATCAATAAAGCTTTGTCAGGAAAAGAGAAGCAACAATATATAAAGTTCTTAAAAAATAACATGGATGCTTTTTTTTGGAGTTATGAATATCTAAAGACCTTAAATACAAACGTAATGACTCACATAATACCCCTTAAAAAGGATACCAAGCCTTTTAGGTATAAACAAAGAAATTTTAATTCCACTTTGCATCTGATTATGCAAAAAGAAGTGCAGAAGTTACTGGATACTGAGATAATCAGGAAGGTGAGATTTTATTCTTGGTTGGAAAATATTGTTCCAATAAGAAAGAAGAATGGTGAGATCAAGCTTTGTGTAGATTTTAGGAATTTAAATAAAATCTCTCTTAAAGATAACTACCCACTTATGAATGTGTGTTTGGGGCCACACAAGGTAAACTACTTGGGCATATTGTTTCAAAATATGGGATTAGCATTGATCCAAAAAGAGTAGAAGCCATTGCTAAAATTTCCCCTCCTAAGAATCTCAAGGGAGTTAGATCATTCTTTGGAAATATTAACTTTATTAGGAGGTTTGTCCCTGATTTTGCTCAGATTGTCAAACTAATAAATGACATGATCAAGAAAAATGGAGATGGACAGAGGAAAATACTGTAGCTTTTTAGAATATCAAAGATGCAATCACTCAAGCTCTGGTTTTGAATTTTTCTGATTACTATAGAGATTTCAAGATCTACTCATTTTTCTCATAACACACTATTGCTTCAGTTGTAGCTCAAAAGGATGAAGAGAAAAATAAAAGGCCTATAGTATTTATGAGTACAGGGTTGAAGGGTGCTAAACTAAAATACTCTATGCTAGAAAAATAAGCTTATGCATTAATCAGAGCATTAGATCTTTTTTAATGTATCTTTGAATCCAACAAGGTAATAGCTTGTATTCCCTACATTGTTGTTAAAGATATTTTCCCTCAGGATGAACCTTTAAGTAGTCCTATAAGATGGATGGCTAAGTTATTACAGTATGATGTAGAATTCAAAGTAGTGTATATTGTTAGAGGATATGAATTGACAAATTATTTGGCTAAAGGGGAGGCTATGAATAATACTATTATAGTGGATGAGTAGCAAGAATCTAGAGCAGTTGATCATTCTAATTGCCAGTGGTATGATGGTATTATTTTTTACCTTAAGAACCTATCATTTCTAGAAGACATGTCCAAAAATAAAAGGATATCTATCAAGCAATTGGCCCAAAGGTATTATATTCAAGAAGGTGGAATGTATTGGAGGTATCCAGATGGTGTGTTACTTCTTTATTTATTTGAGAAAGAGGTCCCTCAAGTGCTAAAAGAATATCATTCTAGATTTTATGGGGGTCACTTTTATCCAAAGGCTACTTATCACAAGATCATGAGAGTTGGTTATTATTGGTCCTCCTTTAAATATGTTTACCATTTTGTTAGAATTTTTCATAACTATCATATTTTTGTAGGAAATAAGAATTTTCCAGCCATGCCCCTAAAGCCAATGATTGTGGAATATCCTTTTAATAAATGGGAAATATATCTCATAGGTGATATTAATCCCAATTCTTCTAGAGGTCATAAGTGGATCATTACAACAAAAAACTATTTTACCAAGTGGGTAGAAGTAGCACCTCTCAAGAAATCCACTATAGAAGTGGTCATCAAGTTTTTAGTAGAGCACATATTGATGAGATTTAGGGTTCCCTAGAAGATAGTCATAGATAATGGTAACTACTTCACTTATTTTGAGATGATTGAATTTTGTGCTAGGTGCAACATAGAGCTTTCTCATTTTCAAATTACTATCCTCAAGGAAATGGTTTAGAAGAATCCTCAAATAAGAATTTAATCATAAGAATCATAAGAGCATTAGGCAAAAACAAAAGAAGTTGGGATAGTGAGTTGAAGTATGCTTTATGGGTTGATAAGATATCTATTAAAAGAAGAACAAAAAAGTCTCCTTATGAACTAGTATATGGTGAGAGTGCTCTACTACCCCCTAAAGTGGAAAGGCATGCTCTATCTTTACTTTTTTAGGATCATGAAAATCCAAATGTCTTATAGATAAGACTTGATAAAATTGCAAAGTTGCAGAAGACAAAAAGGATGCATTAATGAAGATGATTGAGCAAGCTCATAAAAAAGTGTAGTTGGTCAATAAGAAATCCAAAGATAAACCTTTTTAGGGAGGAGATATAGTGTTGTACTGGGACCCAAAAAATAACAAACATGATGGAAAAGGGGAATGGGAGACTAAATGGCTTGACCCTTATCAAATCCTCCAGAATGTAGGCTAGCATACTTACAAAGTCTAAACTCTAGATGGTGCAAAATTTTTAATTCCTATCAATGGCCAACATTTAAAATTATATCATTTAGCATTGAGGGCTTGAGAAGTCACAAAAAAAAGGTATTTCAATCTTGTCATTTCTAGGTGATTAAGGTTTCATTTTTTAGGTTATTAAGAAGTACTTTTTATGTGATTAGGTAAGTTTTTGAGGTTTTATGGTCTACTAGAGATTATGGAATTCTCAGATGATTTTTTGTCAAAAGCCATGACATTTTCCTCCTCTTTATCTAGCTCCATGAAAAATTTCAAGCCGATCCAACGATCGGATCAAAAGTTATGCCCTCTAAAAGATAGGCTATTATGGGCCATTTTCGAGATCCAATTAAGAGATAGTGAGAGGCCATCATTCAGCTTTGGTAATTGTAGTTATAAAATATTATTATTATCAAGATTTATGTAACAGGTATTTTTGACCAACTGAGACCACTATCACACTACAAATAAGAACCACTACAAGCACAATTAATAATATGGGTCATCATGAAGACAATTGTAGTTATGGGCCATCATCGAAATAGTTGCAGTTTTCATAATTATGGACCATCATCGAGCTTTGAATGAGAACCAATTTGCAAGCTATATGAGAGAGTTACTGCAATAAAAAAATCATCAAGTTTTTACATAGTAATTTTGCAAGAGGTATACCAGTGTGTCCATCCTTGTCAGTTGTAATTTTCTTTGTGTGTCTTGTCTAGTCACCCCTGTTTCTTCCCCATTATTGTGCAGGTTTTGCTAAGGAGGTGCCCAATTTATTGAGATCATTTCTAGTGGCTGAGGTTGGAATCTAGGAGGCTCTTTGTTACATCATTTGAACAAAGAGTTGCAGTTCTCTATTGCATCATTTGAATGGAGAATTTGTTTGTATTGGTTCAGTGAGATTTGGTTATTCTGATCAAACTCCCATTGTAATGATTTTTTGTTTAATGCAATCCTGTTTCCTCCTTTAGCAGTTCTATGTGCAATTTTGTGTGTTCTCCCATTTACATTTTACATCATTTGAATGTGTAGATGGCATCTTCTTTCGCTGGCATGTTGAATCATTTCTATTATATTATTTGAATGGATGTGATTGGCTTAGTTTTATCTTCTTCCCCTTCTATATTCATCATATTTTAAGTCTAGCTACAATTTCCCAATGGATAAGGCACCGATCTATAGCTTGAAGCACTAGCTAGGAGTTACTTTTGAACTTGGTCAAATTTTATATTGTAGTTTTATTTCATTTTTGCAAATCTGGATGAGCATGAGCATATAAGAAATATTGTAGGCTCACCTCTGGGGTTTCCTTACCCTACTCGGTCTATCTAGAGTCTTAGGATAATATTTTCTCGAGTTAAAGAGGTGGATCCACCAGAGTCCACAGTGCTGATTGGATCAAGGAAGTCTTGCAACGTGACAAATCTATTAAGGGTGCAGGAATTTCCCCAATAGTTTTTGGCATTGTTGCCAGGGAAGACTCAATACAATTTTGAGTTTGTTTTTCTCAGTATTTCCTTGAATGAAATTTGTGAGATTTGAGTGAATATCAGGTTGAGCAATCTTGGCCCAAGTATTGTTGAAGATCTTGTTCCTTCTTTGCACATCTGTGTTGGCGACTCCGAATGAACTCAAAAATTTAAAAATAAAAAGGAGTTGGATCTGGCATCTACAAGAAGAAGTGGTAAATAAGTGCTTGTTGGAGTGCCAAATCTTGAGGTATTCTTCAAGTCTCATAGAAAATCTTCAATTCCAATTCATACTATTTCTATTTCTAGCCCAAATCTTGGTTTCAATCAGTCTTCTCCTACTATAAACCAAGTACCTATAGTGAATCAACCTGTAGTGAGTATGACAGCTCCTAATGCAAATCAAAATGTCAATCAAAATGCCAATGCTAATGTTAATCAATGGAGGACCAATAGATATAGAGCTTTTGTTTTACCTACAAATCTAAATCCTCTCCCTGGTAAAGCTCATAAGTACTTGCCTAAATTTCAAGGGAATAATGTTGTCATCGGTGAAGATCATGTTAGGGATTTTATGTATGCCATGGATAGTCTTGAGGTGGATGATGAAGATGTTGTCCTTAGATTGTTCTTTCAAAATTTAGAGAAGGATGCTTGAGAATGGTTCAATAGCCTTGGAGCTAGTACTATCAATAATTTTCAAGAGCTAGAGCACACTTTCCTTAGGAAATATGGAGAGAGGAAGAATGAATAATCTTTGTTGATAGAATTGGCTACCATGAAAAAGAAAGAAAATGAATCAATGGAATATTTCAATAGAAGATTATTTAAGACTAGAAATAATATTCTAGTAGCATTAAGGCCAAATGATGATCAGTCCATTTGTTTCTACAAAAATGCTTTCCTTAGAGATTTTAGTTATGAGCTGAGATAACAAGCAACAACTACCATTGATATATGTATGGAAAGGGCTATTGAAATAGAGAGACATATGATTGATAGTGGTAATATGAAAGCATACTCTTTAGAGCCCAATCAACTTGAAAGGAAGCCCAAGAAGGTTGAGTTCTCTGTCCCTAAGAAAATAGATCAGGATCCTATGAATAAAATAGCTAATCAGTTGAGTGAGATGTTTACTACTTTGAATAACAGGTTGGCTAGACTTGAAAAAGGTAAGGACAATATTGCAGAAACTTCATAGGGTAATAATAGATAGTAGGAAGATAATAGGCCTCCTTTTAGGAGGAATTTTAATAGAAACTAGAATAACAATGGAAATGAAGAGGGAAACAAGAATTGAAATGGGAATTAGAAAAATAAAGAAGTAGAGAGAGATCTAGATTCTATTCCAAATCCCATACCATAAAATAATATAGCATCAGATCATCCCTTTTATTTCTCTACCTATGATGCACCACATAACCCTGTTGATTGTGGTATTTATCTAAGTATACATTCTAATGTTGATTTAAATGTTGAATCTAAAGATGAAGATATTAGAATTAATGTATGCTGGACTCAAGAGGATGAAACTAGAGAATAAGAATTTGAAAGGGACATGGACATATGTGCCAATAATATTGAGCAAAGAGCATTGGTCTTTGGAGAGGCATCAACCTCAAGTGAGCCTGCTAATACTAGATTTGATAGAATGAAGTAAGGAAAGCTTGTACCTACAACATAAGAGGTTGAGTCTTTAGAAAGAATACATGCTATCAATCTTAGGAACAGAATAGTGGAGGATAAAATTTGATGAAGGGCTTGCACAAAAGGAGAAAGCTATAGGAGTGATTTCACAAAAAAAGGTAAATCATATGAAGCTGCAAATGATTCTTGAAGAGCCTGATGTAGAGGAGATTATCCAAAAGCAACAAAATGACTTGGCTAATCAGAAAACTAGAAAAGGAATTGATGATAAGAAAGATCAGTTTGATCTAGGTTTAGAGGTTGCCAAATAGAAGGTCAACATCACTTTTGGAGAATTAATGACTATTCCAAAGTACCGGTATCAGGTATGTAGAGCCTTCAAATTAACTGATCAGTCAGGAGGACAACCTCAAAATCCTATAGGCCTTGTGAATAATGCAGTTAGAGCCCCATATTTAGTTAAGCCATTTTACATCTCACTAAGGTATACATCAGGCTATGGGGACCAATATGTTATTCATAATTGCATGCTTGATAGTGGTGCTTCCATGAATGTAATGTCAAAATAGGTAGCTGATCAGTTAGGCTTGATTTATCAGAAAGAGCACCCTCCTATTTTTGTCATGGATAATAGGAGAGTACCTTGTGTAGGCATTATCACTAGACTTCTTGTCCATATTGAACAATATCCTAAGAAAGGAGTGGTGATGGATGTTGCAGTTGTAGATGTGGACCCTTTCTTTTCTATCTTACTTTCTAGGCATTGGGCAGAGCAACTAGGTGGTACTATTCAGTTGGATTGGTCATATGCCACTATTCCAATGTAGGGTAAGGAGAAAGTGATATTGAAGAGAGAACCCTTCAATAGGTATTCATTTGAATTTAGAGATCCTAATGATAATATGGTTAATGTCATGAATTCTATTGAGGAAAAATACATGGGGGTTTACTCTATCTGGCATTCTCCTTTCTTGTTGGAAGTACCTGATGCTGAGAATATGGATCCAAAACTAAAGGCTGAAGTAGATGTAAAAACTGATAGAATTCTAACTTTTGAGTTATGGACTATGACCTTTGATGGGGCAAAATCTAAAGTAGGAGCAGGAGTTGGAGTATTATTGATAGATATCAATGGCATCTATCTTGGCATACCATACAGGTTAGAATTTTCTTGTACAAATAATGTTGCAGAGTATGAAGCTTTATTGCTAGGGCTAAGAAAAGCCAAGGAATTGGGTATTAATTACCTCAAGGTTAGTGGGGATGTTGAGTTGATAATTCAGCAAATCAAAGGGAAATATCAAATAAAGCACCCTAGATTAAAGCAATATAAGCAAGCAGTGTTGGATGAAATAGATAGATTCTTGGCTTTTGATCTGCAATTTATTCCTAGAGCACAGAATCATAATGCTAATATTTTGGCCATTAATGCTTCTAGAGCAGAAAACCTTGAGATAGACACTTGGTTTATGGAAAGGTTCCCAACCATATCTGTTTATAAGCCATATATCCCTGATAATGTGGTATATTTACAAGTTTTTCATGATGATATACACATTAATGATTTCATGACTATGCAAAATGAATTTTTTGATGTTATTTGTGATGAAAGTGATGAAGAAAAATTGAAGGATGTTATTGGAGAACCCACAAAAGTCATACAACTGAAGACCAATAGGATCCCTAGGGGGTTGGTATCTTTGGAGAGCCTGTTTGATGACTTTGATAGAGCATATAAACCTCTGGTTCAAGAATCTGAGATAGATGAAGTTAATATTGGAATAGAGGAAGAGCCCAAGATTGTTAGGATCAATAAAGCTCTATCAAGAAAAGAGAAGCAACAGTATATCAAATTCTTGAAAAAGAACATGGATGCTTTTGCTTGGAGTTATGAAGATCTAAAGACCTTCAATACAAAGGTAATGACTCACATAATACCCCTTCAAAAGGATACCAAGCCTTTTAGGTAGAAACAAAGAAATTTCAATCCCACTTTGCATCCGATTATGCAGAAAGAAGTGCAAAAGTTATTGGATACCAAGATAATCAGGAAGGTGAGATTTTCTTCTTGGTTGGAAAATCTTGTTCCAGTTAGAAAGAAGAATGGTGAGATCAGGCTTTGTGTAGATTTCAGGAATTTAAATAAAATCTCTCTTAAAGACAACTACCCACTTCCAAATATGGAACAATTGCTTCAAGCAGTGGTTGGGTCATCAAGAATGTCTTTATTGGATGGCTTTTCAGGTTACAATCAGATTGCAGTGAATCTAGAAGATAGACACAAAACAAATTTCACTACACCATGGGGAACATTTGAATATCTCAGGATGCCCTTTGGATTGATGAATGCAGGGGCAACATTTCAGAGAGCAATGGATGTTGCATTTAAAGGATTGATGTTCAAGATAGTGGTAGTATATCTTGATGACATTACAGTTTTTTCAAAAAATCTTGAAGATCATTTTGCACATCTAACTCAAGTGTTTGATAGGTGCAAGGAGTTTGGCATATCTTTGAATCCTAGAAAATGTGTGTTTGGGGCCACACAAGGTAAACTACTTGGGCATATTGTTTCAAAATATGGGATTAGCATTGATCCACAAAGAGTAGAAGCCATTGCTAAAATTCCCCCTCCTAAGAATCTTAAGGGAGTTAGATCATTCTTTGGAAATATTAACTTTATTAGGAGGTTTGTCCCTGATTTTGCTCAGATTGCCAAACCAATAAATGACATGATCAAGAAAAATGGGGAAATAAGGTGGACAGAGGAAAATACTATAGCTTTTCAGAAGATCAAAGATGCAATCACTCAAGCTCCGGTATTGAATTGCCCTGATTACTCCAGAGATTTCAAGATCTACTCATTTGCCTCAGAACACACTATTGTTGCAGTTCTAGCTCAAAAGGATGAAGAGAAAAATGAAAGGCCTATAGCCTTTATGAGTACAGGATTGAAGGGTGCTAAACTAAAATACTCTATGCTAGAAAAACAAGCTTATGCATTAATCAAAGCATTAGATCATTTCAAATGTATCTTTGGATCCAACAAGGTAATAGCCTGTATTCCCTACATTGTTGTTAAAGATGTTTTCACTCAACCTGAACCTTTAGGCAATCCTGCAAGATGGATGGCTAAGTTATTATAGTATGATGTAGAATTCAAAGTAGTGCAGATTGTTAGAGGATAGGGACTGGAAAAGTATTTGGCTAAAGGGGAGGCTATGAATAACACTATTGCAGTGGATGAGCAGCAAGAAGCTAGAGTAGTTGATAATTTTTATTGCCAGTGGTATGATGGCATTATGTTTTACCTTCAAAACTTGTCATTTCCAGAAGACATATCCAAAAATAAAAGGAGATCTATCAAGCAATTGGCCCAAAGGTATTACATTCAAGAAGGTAGACTGTATTGGAGGCATCCAGATGGTGTGTTGCTTCTTTGTTTGTTTGAGAAAGAGGTCCCTCAAGTGCTAAAAGAATATCATTCTGGATTTTGTGGGGGTCACTTTGCTCCAAAGGCTACTACTCACAAGATCATGAGAGCTGGTTATTATTGGCCCTCCCTATTTAAATATGTTTACCAATTTGTTAGAAGTTGTCATAACTATCAGATTTTTGTAGGAAAGAAGAATTTTCCAGCCATACCCCTAAAGCCAGTGATTGTGGAATCTCCTTTTACTCAATGGGGAATAGATCTCATAGGTGAGATTAATCCCAATTCTTCTGGAGGTCATAGGTGGATCATTACAACAATAGACTATTTTACCAAGTGGGTAGAAGCAACACCTCTCAAGAAATCCACTACAGAAGTGGTCATCAAGTTTTTAGAAGAGCACATATTGACAATATTTGGGGTTCCCAAGAAGATAGTCATAGATAATGGTAACTACTTCACTTCTTTTGAGATGATTGAATTTTGTGCTAGGTACAACATAGAGCTTTCTCATTCTACAAATTACTATCCTCAAGGGAATGGTTTAGCAAAATCCTCAAATAAGAATTTGATCACAAGAATCAGAAGAGCATTAGGTAGAAACAAAAGAAGTTGGGATAGTGAGTTGAAGTATGCTTTATGGGCTGATAGGATATCTATCAAAAGAAGCACAGGAAAGTCTCCCTATGAACTAGTATATGGTGAGAGTGCTCTACTACCCCCTCAAGTGGAAAGTCATGCTTTATCTTTACTTCTTCAGGATCATGAAAATCCAAATGTCTTGCAGAGAAGACTTGATCAAATTGCAAAGTTGCAAGAAGACAAAAAGGATGCATTAATGAAGATGATTGAGCAAGCTCACAAAATAGTGCAGTTGTTCAATAAGAAAGCCAAAGGTAAACCTTTTTAGGGAGGAGATATAGTGTTGTATTGGGACCCAAAAAATGACAAACATGGTGAAAAAGAGAAATGGGAGCCTAAATGGCTTGGCCCTTATCAAATCCTCTAGAATGTAGGCCAACATACTTACAAATTGCAAACTCTGGATGGTACAAAATTTTCAATTCCTATCAATGGCCAACATTTGAAATTGTATCATTCAGCATTGAGGGCTTGAGAAGCCACAAAAAAAAGTGTGTTTCGGTATTGTCCTTTCTAGGTGATTAAGGTTTTAGTTTTTAGGTGATTAAGAAGTCCTTTTTAGGTGATTAGGCAAGTTTTTGAGTTTTTGTGGTCTATTGGAGATTCTACAAGTTTTTGAGTTTTTTTTATCTACTAGATATTTTATAATTCTCAAGTGATACATTGTCAAAATCCAATACATTGTCCTCCTCTATATCTAGCTCCATGAAAAAATTCAAGCCGATCCAACGGTCGGATCAAAAGTTATGCCCTCCGGAAGATAGGCTATTATGGGCCATTTTTGAGATCCAATTAAGAGATAGTGAGAGGCCATCATTCAACTCTGGTAATTATAGTTATAAAATATTATTATTATCAAGCTTTATGTAACATGTATTTTTGACCAACTAAGACCACTATCACACTACAAATAAGAACCACTACAAGTACAATTAATAATATGGATCATCATGAAGACAATTGTAGTTATGGGCCATCATCAAAATAGTTGAAATTTTCGTAATTATGGACCATCATTGAGCTTTGAATGAGAACAAATTTGCAGGCTATATGAGAGAGTTGCTGCAACAAAAAAATCATCAAGTTTTTACACAGTAATTTTGCAAGAGGTATACCAATGGGTCCATCCTTGTAAGTTGTAATTTTCTTTGTGTGTCTTGTCTTGTCACCCCTTTTTCTTCCACATTATTGTACAAATTTTGCTGAGGAGGTACGCAATTTACTGAGATAATTTCTAGTGGCTGAGGTTGTAAGATAGGAGGCTCTTTGTTACATCATTTGAACAAAGAGTTGCAGTTCTCTATTGCATAATTTTAATGATGAATTTGTTTGTACTGGTTTAGTGAGATTTGGTTATTCTTATTAGACTTCCATTGTAATGATTTGTTGTTTAATCAATCATATTTCCTTCTTTAGTAGTTTTATGTGCAATTTGTGTGTTCTCCTATTTGCATTTTATATTACTTGAATGTGTAGATGGTGTATTATTTTGTTAGCATGTTGAATCATTTCTATTACATTATTTTAATGGATGTGATTGGCTTAGGTTTATCTTCTTCCTCTTCTATATTCATCATATTTTGGATAAGGCACCTGTCTACAACTTGAAGCACTAGCTAGGAGTTACTTTCAAACTTGGTCAAATTTTATATTGCAGTTTTATTTTATTTTTGCAAATATGGATGAGCATGAGCATATAAAAAATATTGTAAACTCACCTCCAGGGTTTCCTTACCCTACTTAGTATATCTATAGTCTTAATATAATATTTTATCGAATTAAAGAGGTGGATCCACCAGAGTCCATAGTGCTGATTAGATCAGGGAAGTCTTGCAACATGACAAATCTATTCAGGGTGTAGGAATTTCCTCCAACACTACCCTTGGAAAGAACACAAAGAAGTTGAGATAGATAGCCTAGGCTAACTCATCATGAATATGAGATAGATAGCTTAGGCTAGCTCAACATTGAGGTGAGAAATATGACTTAAGTTAGCTCATCATGGGGATGAGATGGATAACTTAATTTAGCTCATCATGGAGAAGAGATGTTCTTACGCCTAAATGCTAGCTTGAAGGACTGAGCTTAGTGAAGAAATGGATGTTCTATTATCTCGATTGAATGAGATAAGAGTAGTGTTCCATTGTCTTGATTGAGTGAGATAGGGTTAATTCCAAAAAAATACGAGAGATTGATCACTCCTATCCACTTAAGGGATGTCTACAGTATCTGAGACTCAAAATGTGGTGGAACCTCTATAATCCTATCTAGTATATCTTCATGAACCATAACTTTGCAAAAGAAAGCAATTTCATTCTCTCTCATAGAATGGTTAAACTTTGGCCTATTACTTTTTCATCCAACTTCTTTGAGTATGTGTCAAGGAGAAATGGCACCCAAGGTAAGAAAGTGAAGTAGGGGATCTTCATAAAATCTACGATTAGCTAAGTAGGTCAAAGGTAAAGGGAAAATGAATATGAAAATATTTTTGACTTGAGTAGGGATACAAGGGATCTAAGTCTGGATTTCAAAAAAAAATGATAGTAATCATGTGCCTTGAAACATATAATTATGGAGCGGGTTATTTATAAAGTCCTATAGAGGTATTTATATCCCAGATGGTATATGGGTGTCGAGCTAGACCTAAGAATTTTTTTTGGGAAAACCTATAGAGGTAGGAAACCTCATGATTGTAGCTTAGTTACTACAAGAACGAGTTGAATTATAGAGGGAAAATATGAACCAAAAGGAGTAATTATTGGGATGATTATTGATCAAGTTCCATATAATAAAAGTTTTGAATAAGGATAGGAGGAATATCCTATTGTAGAAGATCAAGAAAGCAAAGCTCGAATATTGGTAGAGCTAGTCAAAGAATCAAATAATATTAGAGTACTCAAATTGGTAATTTTAGCTGAGGCATGGTTGTATGAAATTGGAAATGAATATTGTCCTTGACCAAACCTTAATCAACATCCAAGATAAAATTCTTTTTTTTTAATATAATTCTCTTGGTTTTCTAGTAGAATCCATTCTTGAGTTCTATACTTGGAAGGATAATTCTAAAGTTTAAAAGGAGAATAGTGATGGAATTATACTCCTAGTTAGGTTTTGAACATTTTTTGAGTATGGAATCCTCTCTCTGAATTGTTAAAACATGTGCTAAATTTTTGATATTATTAAACATTTGATGGTACCTAAAATTGTCTTAGGAGCGGATTGTAGGACCCTCTTCTAGAAGGATATGATTGATTTTTGTTGATAAATGTTTGGAATAAATCCTTACATAGAGTAAGTATGGTTAAATGTTGGTAAGTGATAAAAATTTTACTATGACACCTGAGTCACTAGCATTATCGAGAAAATATGATGAGTTAAGGGATGCCACCTTTTTTACAAGGACTGAGATGAAATCCAGATATCATTAACTAAGAATTTGTGATAAGGACACCCATAAGATAAAATTTAAAACTTGATATGGGAATTATGAGTTTATTTTTGCCTTATGGTCTAATGAATACTCTAGAAACATTCATGAACCTAATGTATAATGTTTTTAGAAAGCAACTAGATTGATTGGTTCTTGTATTCTTGGATGATATCTTGATATATTCTTAGAATAAGATAGAGCATGATAGACACCTTAGGATTGATGTAGAACTATTAAGGAAGAATTAACTATACGAGAATCTATCTAAGTGTGAGTTATATGTGTTGGAAGTGCAATATTTAGGATATATCATATCAGTTGAAGGGATAGTTGTGGATCCCAAGAAGTTAGAGGCCATACCAAATTGGTCGAAACCTACAAATGTGATCAAAGTGTTGAGTTTCATGGGTTTGATTGGATATTATAAATGCTATGTGAAATATTACTCCAAGATAACATCTACAATAACCAACCTACAAAGGAAAGGAAAGGAGTTCAAGTGGATAGATAAATGTGAGGAAAATTTTAATCTACTTAAATAGAAACTGACTACAACTACCATATTAAATATTCTAGATCCTTAGGCTAGTTTTATTGTGTGTACAAATGCATTATTGGAAGGTTTAGGATTTCTCTCATAGGATGGAGGGGTGGTAGCATATGGCTCAAGAAATTTCAAAAGGCATGAGATCAACTATGCTATCCATGAATTAAATTTTATTTTAGGTTTGAGGTGTAGAATAATTGGTTCATCCAAACCCCATAAGGGGGGCGGAGGTCCAAGGTTCAAATCTTGGGCCTCGCCAGACTGAACGCTTGTCTCTTTCCTAGCACTTTCAGTGGCATAAATGGTTTAAAATGATTGTGGCATGGCAGTTATAGGGGTGGATTGCATGAAGATATGTGTGGCGGCTTTCAGGATGGACAACATAGAATACTATGGCGGCCATAAAAGCTGGAAAGTCTGCCTGAATTCGTGGCGGCTACCGATTCCACCTTGTTAAAAAAAAAAACTATGCTATCCATGACTTAGAATTGGCAATAGTAGTATACGCCCTCATGACATTATTTGGTAGGGAGAACCTTTGAGTTGAGGATAAACCATCAAAGTTTAAAATACATATTTACTAAACCTTTGCTCAATTCTAGGTAGAGAAGGTGGATGGATTTTCTCACTGAGTATGATTTTGGTATCGAGTACATCAAAGGGAAAGAAAACAAGATTATTGATGCTATTAGTAGAAGAATACACATTGCTATTTTGAATTTCATCCATGTCGATTTTATGGAACAAGTCAAGGAAATGCAACATTAGGATGTGTATTACACCTAAATTCCGAAAAAGATAGAAATACAATTCAAGAAAAACAAATATTTTTATTTGAAGGATGGTTTCTTATGCTTCAAGGATAGGGTAATAATTCTTGAGATCGGTTATATGAGGAAAATTATTATGAATGAAGCATATAGGTCTCTGTATTCTTCTCACCCAAGAAGGGTAAAAATAAGAAAGAATATGAAGGAAACATTCTACTGGCTAGGAATGAAGAGGGACATAACCGAATATATCACTCAGTGCTTTGAATTCCAGAAGGTTAAATATAAACACTAACATCTTTTAGGACTATTATATCCTCATGATGTACCTACACAAAAATGATAGGTGATTTCAATGGATTTATTGTAGGTTTGCCACAGACCAAATTATAGCATGATACAATTCTAGTTGTGGTTGACAAAATGACCAAGGTTGCACATTTTATATCTAAAAATACCAAGGATGATGTCATGGTTGTGGCTAACAAATTTTCCAAGGAAATATTCAAGCTTCACAGTTTTCTAGAAGTGATTATTTTAGATAGAGACTTGAGGTTCACATTCAAGTTTTGGTAAGATTCATATCATGCCATAGATACTATGTTAAAAATTAGTTTTGCATATCACCTAGATATCGATGGGCAAACTGAAAGAGTGAACTGGGTGTTAGAGGACATGATAGAATTATTATATACACTTGGTAGAATTTACCTACAATAACAAACATCATTTAACCTTAGGTATATCACTATTCAAAGCACTATATGGAAGGCGGTATAGGACACCATTATCATGAGATAATCCAGAGGGGACCGAGTTGTGCTTGGACCAAACATGGTCAAAGAAATGGAGAAACAGTTAAGGATGATCAAAGAAAGACTTAAAGAAGGTATGAATCATAAAAAAAAAATCATGCCAATATTAAGAGACTGTCAAAAGAGTTTTCAATAGGTGACAGAGTATTTTTGAGGGTGAGGCAAATGAAGAGTGCTATTAAGTCCATGAAACTAGACCCTCATTTTGTTTGACCCTTTGAAATTACAGAAAATATTAGTTCTGTAGCATATCAAATTGGCTTACCACCTAGTCTATCAAAGATTCATGACACCTTTCACATATCATTGTTAATCTTGATCATGTATGGGAATTTTTTTCTAATTTGCATATGGTAAATACAAAGGCTATAGAGGTGCACCCAATAAAAATCCTTGAGTTTTGATACAAATCAACGAGGAAAGGGACTATGAAACAATGCAAGGTCTAGTGGGACCGCTATTCTGAGAGAAATGCTATTTGGAAGAAAGTAGAATACATGCAAAAACATTTCCTATTCTTGTTTGAAAATGCATTGTAATTGTTGATTTAGGTTTAAACTATGATAAAACATAAAGGACTATGTTAAACCTAAGGGGGGTAGGATTTCATAACCCTCCCTTGGCATACTTTTTGTTTGCATGAATTTATGTTTTGTTATGTTGCTTTATTGCTAGAATGATTGGGTATTTCAAAATAAGTTATGCAAAACACATATACTTTATGGAAAATGTGATATATGTATTTGATTAGTGGAATGTTGGATTATTTCATGTTTGCTTTCTGCAAGAACATGCTTTATGTGAAAAAATGTGATACTACTAATGGATTTTCTTGCATATCAGGAACATGTTTTCTCATGGGTGAAAGGAAGACTTATCCACTAAGAGAAAAATATTTTAAGGGAGAGAAGTGTTGTGATGTTCTAGTCATCAAATGGCTTTGGCAACTTGGATAAATGTTTCTTCTAAATAGTTTCTTATTTATGACTACCATGAGGGAAAAATATGGTAGATGTAGGATATAACTTAATTGTTGTTTTAAATATTCTTCTAAATTAGATGGTATTAAAAGAATAGGTGATATAGTATGAAGAAAAATAGATGCATGAATCTATTTTTTCTATATTACTTTTAGAAAAGATATTAAGGATCTCATCTTTTAATTTAGTTTTTTTTGTAGATATTAAAAAAATATAGCATTCTTTTTAGAAACTCTAATAAGAGGTTTTATTTTACCATCATGAAGAAGGTAAGCAATACATTAAAAAGACCCATTGTTAATGTGTTTGTTGCCTCCACAAGTGAAATTAGAATTATCATTTAAGTTTAAATGGAATCTTACCATCAAGTTAGCATGAAAAGGACAATAGAACAACCTTAGGATTTTTTGTTTCAATAATGAAGGAGAGTTTTGGTAAATATCTACGAGAGGTTGTGAACATGCTCATGATGATTTTTAGGCACAAGTTAGTTTTGGATCCAACGTGCTTGGTAGTGGAGATTAGAATAAGGCTCATTTGCAAGAAAACTGCATGAAGGGGAGGGAGCAAAAAAAAAAAAAAAAGTGATTAGCACTTGGTGGGAAAAAAGCAAGGAAGAAAAATAAGCATTGTGGAAGTTGTAGAGACTTTTCTAGAAGTAACATTGTGAAAGATTAGGTAATTTACAAGAAAAGAATTGGGTTTTGTAAATTGAAACTAAAAAGTAAACTTTGCTATAATTCTTCGCTTGTTAGAATTTATTCATAGTTTATGTTAATCATTGGATGATGGAAAGCTTTTACCTCATTCTTGAAGTGTTTATATTAGCATTATAACTTACTGCACATAGCTAGAATTTCCAAACTGCATGGTGAGAGTTTTTCCAAGTTTATTGATGACTAAACCCATTTGGATTTACATTGTCTTTTGAATGATATATGGGAGTTATTAAAACAATATTTATCTACCTTGGTAAGGAGTTTGCAAGATGGAATTATTTGAGCTTGGGGTGGAAATCATTGATGAAGCCTTTGCATGATAATTTGAAGTCAACTAGACTATGGATTCCCTAAGTTTTGCTTTTATAAACTAAAAGAATTCACCTTTAGACTGAACTAAAACTGAAATTTTTGTTAGATCCATGTGGAGAGAAAGTTATGAAATGTTTTTCCATTGAAGGGAGAGTTTGAGTGAAGTATTTGTAAACATATGACGAACCACTATTATGAGAGACAATATTGAGACTGACACATTAAATTGTGGTATATGTCATCTTGGTGGTACTTTAAAAACCTATAACTAGAGGCCATATGGTAGTTGGAGTATTGCTTAGAACAAGGTAGGTCTATTTGGTAAACTATAGAAGTTTCATGCATTCCTTGTAAGGAAAAGTAGCAACATAGTATTTATTTTGGGCCTCAACGGGTCTATATTGAGCTATGTGGAGTTAGGTTTAAACTTTAATTCATTTTGGAAGATGAAAGAAAGGTTGGGAATTGTATTTTGTGACTCGAATGAATAAACTATGATGTTAGGTTGAATTAACAGACCCAAATGATACCATAGAACTACGTTGTTGAAGAGAAAACAATCGCAGTATGATTTACTATAGGTTACATCAAGTGTATGCACTGCAAAACGTGTGCATGTTTACCAAGTCATGCTAGTGACTTTAGAATATGGTTAATTAGTTATTTATTATATGGAATAAGGTGGTTCTAAGAGATAGACTTTATAAAATGGCTTAAGGGTCACTTTTCTGTATGCTGCTCTGACGATTATAGATGGGCTTATCTAGAAAATACATATAAGGAGTTGGATAAACTAAACTCGGATAAAGATTTAGAATATTATTCATTGGATTAATTTTTGAATGGAACTTCTTTAACATATAACATAGTGGTTTACATGTGTTGGTATTTCAAGAGATGTGCATGTGAATAGCATTGCTTAGCCAAAGTATATTTTGAATCATTTTTTATAGAAAATAAAGAAGAGCGTAGATGCTCACTGCGAACATTGGTTTGAAAGACTATATATTGCACAAGGTTCTAGAAATTTCTCAAGAAATAGAAAAGAGAGAAATTATAAAGATTATTTAGTTGAGGGCACTTGTAATTCAATTATGATTTTATTTACAAATGAGTACATACTAGTGTAACTAAATAATCTTGTATGTGTGAATGCTATAATTTGTTGGTCTTATCTATTTGATAACAACTTGGAAAAGAATTTTAATTACCTCATAGATTTAAAGGGATTGTGATTTTCTGGGAAATTTCATAGTGAGCCTTCTTAAGAAGAATGGAATTCTTATGAAGGCAATGAAGGAAATAGATAATATCTTCAATTTAGCATTTGAAACCAAGATGTCTTTATGAACCAAAGGATGTATTCATAATAGAATTTTATAAGAGTTATGGAACTCTTGAATAAGAGTAAAGGATTTGTGTAATAACTTATACTCAATGTATGAAAATAACTTTAAAAGAAATAAAGTAAGAAATTATTTAAAGATGGGTTTTTTCCTTAGGGTTTTCCCAGGATAAATGATTTTTTATGTGAGATTTTGTGTGATCCTTTCTTTATGATGGTACTTTGCATAAATTCTATGGAAATTATTATAACTCTTCAATTAGTTAATTTATGATTTATGGAATCAATGTTTAATTAGTTTTGCTTTAAAATTCAGACATGATATCTATGTGATGATTCTAAGTGATGAATGCTAATCTTGATAACATATGAGGATTAGTTGTATCTTGAATTCAAAAAAATAAATAAACTGGAAAGGATAATGGAACTGATTACACTCCTTAAATATGTGAATAATTCTTCAAAGAATCCTACATTTTGGGTAATCAATAATTTTTTGTCATTATCTCCATGGAATAGTTTATGCCATGCATGGTAACTCGTAACTTAGCATTGAATTGTGAAGTGTTAGTTTACTTTGCAAATACATCAAAAAGGACCTTGATGGATGTAGCTAATAAACAAATAAAACTATTGAGAGGAGAGTAACTACTTGTAGTGTAGTAAACATATTGGTCAAAATGAAGAATTAGGTTATCCACAATATTAAAAATCACAAAATGAGAGTTGGATGAGACTTATTAAAGGAATGACTAGCTCTAAATGAGATGAGAAGGATAGTCTATTTATTATGCACTTATAGAACCCACATATATGGACATATGTAATGTATGATGGATAGTGCACCTTTTTCAACAAAAATGAAGAGGGAAAGCTAGCTCATTTAGGGATTAATGAGAAAGATAACTTGTGTACTAGATATTTACACCTAGTACACTCATGTAGCTGGACATACATGAGATGTAGGGATGTGTGTGTCTCAAAAGGATCTATGTGGATAAATAATACAGAAGGAGAATGCATTGTAATTAGGAACTCTAGAAGTTTGTTGTTAAACCCTAGAATTACCTTTCGATAAAATATTAAGATCAAACCTTAACTAAAAAAAATGGTGATGAAATTTTGGGACATGACAAGGATAGAGTTACATGCTTCACCACAATATTCATGACATTGTAGATCCTCTTTGATGCAAAGGGGGCAATGAAGAGGAAGTTTTTGAGCGAGGAGTAGAATACCAAAGACATTGCTAGATATCGACTCTCTAATGAGGAGCATAAAGTGAATGACTATATTTGAGGAGCCCTTCTAGACAACCATGGATGAGGCCATCAAGGTACAAGACTAAGTTTTTTATTTTATTTTATTATTATTTTTTATTTTTATTGTTTTTCAATTTGCAAATTTTGAATTGTAATTTATTTTTCCTCATTTTTTTTGGGTTTTAGAGCCTTTTTGAGGCTTATCCATTTTGTTGATGAAGAAAAATTATCAATGGGATATGCATATAAGGTTATATATAGGAAAAAAGAGGTAATTATCTTAATTTATAATTATTCCAAGAACAAATAGAATTTCATTTGGAAACTTATTGACCAATCATGGACTTCTCAAATCCATAGCCCTCTTCATGCAGTCGGGTACTACCTACCTGAACCCCAATTTTGTATGCTAATTTATTAAAGGTTAACTATGAGGTGATGTCGGGCCTTTAACAATGTGTTGAATGCATGGTGCTTGATGAAGAAAAATGTAGTAAGATATAGGATGAGTTGTAGGATTATAAGATATGTGAGGGCATCCTTTTCATATCACCATAGTGCATTTGAGAAAAAGTTAACTTTGAGGCAAGGTAAAATTCATCGATTTATTATTTGTTTTATCTTTTAATTTTGTTTTAAAAAATAATCTCAATTTTTATTTTTGCATGTGATTTATTAAGTTTCTTTTTTATTGTTTTTTTCTATATTTATGGTGGGACTTTGGTGCATATACACCCAATCTACAATACTTTTCCATTAAAATTTTATGTCAACCAAGCAACACTTCAGGTTGTGAGTGTAATTAGAGTATGATTAAGCACATATACTCCAAGAAGTGTAACAAAATCATACAAAAAATGTTGAATAATCATGTTTTTGTTCATACAAAATTCACTTCCACCATAAAAATTGTAGGATCAAGTTACAAGGCCATTGACCTAGACAAGATTGATTCATCATCTAAATAGATCACATAGTTAGAGAAAGAGAAAAAATAAGAACCTCTATTCTCCATGGATGATTTTGAAAATCTAACAAGGGAATTAGCATCCAAGGCACACGAATAGGCATGGGCACAACCACAAAGATATCCTAGAGCTTCTTCTAGAGAAAATCAAAAAGGTATTGGAATATATTGAGGCATTATCACGACATATTTTGTATTTTTAATATTATAAGCAATACAAAAATATTTAAATTTTGGAAAAAATAAAATTTATTTAATTGAAGTGTGTTTTTTCACTTTCATGTGTAGTTTAATCTTGTATCACTTATAATATTAATTTTTGATTTGTATAATGCCAATTAATTATGATATGCATGAATTTTTTTCAATGAAAATTTATATTTTCTTTGTATTTTTTGTTGAGTTTGATCCAAGTCTGGGTTTCTTTACTATGATCAAATGTACCCTTGACTTTGGTATATTGTACTAGCAATATAATAATTTTTAGTTGGTTGGATAGAATGATGTATATTGGGTAGGATAAATTGATGATAAAAAATATACTACCAGCTATATGTTTGCTCTTGGATCAAGGGCTATTTTTTAGCAATGCAAACTTTGGCATACAGTTTCTTAGTCATCAGTTGAAGTAAAATATAAGGCAACATGTAATGCAAGTTGTGAAGCTATATAGTTGACCTGCATATTGTATGATCTTTAGATAGATAAAATAGCATCAACATCGCTTCATTATGATAATCAAAGTGAGCTCAAGTTGGTGAAGAATTTGGTATATTATATTAAAACAAAATATATTGAAGTTCATCATCACTATATCTAGCAGTTGGAGGAGCATGAAAATTTTTCCTAAATTATTGTCCAACTTCTAAACAAATTTTTGACGTAATGACTAGGCCCTTAGGTAGAGAAAAAATATAAAATTTAGGGATAAGCTTGGGGTTGTATTCAAGTTAGTCATTAAGAGAGGGTGTTAGAATAAATAGATATGATAGGGATTTCTATTATTGTATTTTTTGTTAGAACCATTTTAGGGAAAACTTGTTAAATTTTGTAGGGATAAGTTATGATTTTTAGGATCTAGTTTTATCAAGACTAATTTATTACTAGATTATAAATCCTTATAAACTGGATATCATAAATACAAATAGAGCATCATATGCTGCATTATTTTAACATTTTCATCCTTCTTTTGCTTTGTAACATAGATCTTGATAATGATCTTTGTATCATCACACAACGGTCTAAACTCCTTTCAAATGCCTTCTTCAATTTATCCCAAGAATTGAAAGGAGTTTAGAGTGACAATTTCCATTCTATTGCAACTCCCATTAAGGTGGATAGAAATAGTTACATTCACATTGTTTCATATTTCTCTCCATTGTCTTTCCATATTGTTACACAAGTGTCGATATATAAAACGAGATCCTCCTTCCCATCATCCAAAAATGCTGGCTATTTTTGTTTACCAACTGTGAGAGTCATAATTTATTGTGCTACACTTGTAATTTATCTTGGTGGTGTTGGTTGAGATTTATTATTAGCCTTTGTTTCAAAAAAACCTTCTTCTAATGATTTTTTTTTTTTTGTAGATAAGATACTATAGAATTAATACCGGGTTTTACAGGTTGACCCAAAATATTTTACAAAAATCAGCCCAGGGCTGTTGATGAACATGTACTTACTAAGGATCCTATATATGTAAAATCTACATACCGCCAAAGCCATTACATCTAGTAAGGCACATAGCCTGTTATCAAAAATAAACTTCCCATACAACATTTTGGGTATACCCTAAGAAAACACACCTGCATCATAATTACAAAAAAAGAAATAGACACAGATCCCTTTCTTGAAATGGTGGAGAAACAAAAAGTTGCTAACACACATAGAAAAATACTAAAAAAACTCCCACAAGCTCTGTATTGATAGTTACTCTTAATAATTATTTGGTAATTTCTTTCTTTCGTATATGACATGATTTAGGACCACATCTCGTCTTGGCCAATCAGCCTTGGATAAGTGAACCTACTAGCTAGATTTATGGCGGTGGCTATTTGATGGTCCATGTGGCTCTGGTTCAAAGTTCTATGCTATAATTAGGTTTCCATTGCTACAAAAGTAAATAGATTTCCTTTCTGTAATTATAATCAGACTTCTAATTCTGCAACTATTATTTCTGCAACATAATTAGGTCTCATTCTGCAATTGTAATTAGGATTTCATTTCTGTAGTTAATGATTAGTTTCCATTTTTGCAACTTAGATTAAGGTTTAATTTATGCAATTTAGAGATAGGAATGTCCTAAATCCCCCACACAATCGGTTTCACCAATAAGACCTGTTGCTCCAGATTGACCTAAGTTATAACCTTGTTCACCCCTTCTTCCATAGATAGCCTTGTACACTGCCCTGGATTGACAAATTCATTGAGAATTAATGATGTGTATAATGACTACGCATCATTTTGGCACCGTTTCCAGGGAATTGTGTTGCTAGAAGGTGACAATAGTCCAATAGTTGTTAATTAGACTGAGCTGTGAAGATTCAGGATAAAATCTGAATAGAACAGTTGGTTAAAGTAACAACTATTGACCTATAATTTATGTCATTTAAGAGTAAACATGAATGAGTAAGTCTAGGGATGAAAAAGGTAGAATTACCCAAAAGGATCCCTGGCTTGTTCCATTAAGGAGATCTTCACGCCTAAGGGGTGAATCACCTGTGTTTGAATTACCAGAAAGATTGAAAGAAAAATCACCAGTCTCACCATCATTAGAACATTCTGAGAAAGAAAAATCACCAGTCTCATCATCATTAGAACATCCTAAGAAAGAAGAATCATCAGACTCATTATCAACAGAGGATCTTGGACCTCTTGAGAGAGAAATTTGGATAGGTTTAACTAAGGAACAGGAAACTATGGCAGAGGGAGGCAATCTAGATAGAGATGGCCAACATGGCTATGTCCATAATGAAGGAGATGATCAGGATATGCCCCAACCTTCCAGAACATTTGAATATCCTATCCGTTTGAATCCAACACAAAACTCTCCCATGAAAACCATTTCACCTTCAATACTTCCAACCTTTCGAGGTGTTGTATCTGAAGATCCTGATCAGTTTTTGTTTGAATTCAAGGTAGTGTGTCAAACCTATGACTATGTAAATGACAATCAAAAACTTAAGGTTTTTCCCTCAACACTCAAGGACTCAGGATTACGTTGGTTCATGAGCTTAGAGCCAAATTCCATCCGAACTTGGGATCAAATGGAAACTGTGTTTTTAGACAAATATCAGGAGTATTGTCGTGTAAGGAACAGGAAAGATGAGTTATTCAGGATTAAACAGGAAGATGATGAAACATTAGAAGACTATCTTGATAGGTTCTCCTTTGTTCAAAGGAGATGTGGACTTGTAGAACCAGAGTTATGTAAAACCATCTTTTTAAGAGGATTACAAGATGAATCCAGAGAAGTATTGGATTTGATGGGAAAAGGGGATGTAAATACTCTCAGTAATGAGGAAATTGTGGATCTCTACAGGAATTACTCTCGCAATAAGCAGGGAAGAAGAAAAAAGAGTACAAATGGCACTGATGTGAAGGACCTAATAGAGGAACTTGCAAATTTTAAAACTGATATTCTAGTGCAATTAAACACAACTTTGGGGGAAATGTCTGCAAAAGAAAAAACCATAGAACCTTTGGCAATTTATTGCCCAAGATGTAGAAATAAACATGCTTTGCAGGAATGTCCTTTGAATAAAACATCTATCTCAGCCATTTGTAGTATCTGTTCAAAGAAGCATTCAACTGATAAATGCCACCTGCTACCACAACTCAAAACTGTGTTAGAAAGTCAGATCGAGGAACTCAACTATGTTGGACCAAAACAAGGGGGAAATTTCTCTCAATACCAAAATCCCCCTCGTTTTCCTACAAATTGGGGGCATAATCCCTGGACTATGCCTTGGGGACAATCAAAACCACCCCAACGTCCTTGGAATTATCCTCAATGGACAAATTCCCAAGAATGGCCACAAACAAATTGGAGTAATTCAGCCTGGAATCAGAATCAGAATAACCCATCATGGAATCAAAACAACCCATCCTGGAATCAAAATCAGACTAATCCACATTGGATGCAAAATCAACCACAGTGGAATCAACAATACCAGTCCTATCCAAGGCAGCAAAGAAATCAAGGTCAAAATCAGCATTTGTTGCCTGCACCTAATCAAAGTTTTCAAGAAAAATAGAACCAACCACAACAAACACAATAGGTGAAACAACCTCAACTTCTAGCTCAATCAGTCACTAATCCAAATAGCATGAGACAGGCATCCCCTGTCTATGTGGCTAAAGCTGAAGAAAATGTTGAAATAAATGTTATTGATTGTAGTAACATCCAACTTCGTTCAGGAAAAGTTATACCTGAACCTGCTTCAATTAAAATCAAGGAAAATGAAGAGCAAGAACCTTTGGAACCAGTTAAACCAACAATAGAGAAAGAAGAAGAAAAAATAGAACCACAGGCAGAACAATTACCTTCATCAAAGATAATTCCATATCCCGAAAGATTCAATACCACAACAAAAAATTTTGAGTCAGACCTGGTCAAGGAACTTAAAAAGTTAACTATATCATTGCCCTTATTGCAAGCCATTAAGGATATACCAATGATTAAAAGTACTATCCGAGATTTGTGCATTAAAAGAGCAGGAAGAAAAAAGAAAGCATTTCCTAAGACTGTTCAGGTTGAAGGAAAGATAGCTGATCTCTTGTCTGGAAAACTAGTACCTCCAAAGTATAGTGACCCAGGAAGTCCAGTTATCATAGTTACCATAGGTTCAGTACCAATATCAAATGTCTTAGTAGATCTAGGAGCTGCAATAAATGTCATGACCAAGGATATAATGAAACAATTACAGCTCAAACATCTCAGCCCCACATTTACAGTTTTAGAAATGGCTGATAGGTCAGTTGCAAAACCTGAAGGTATCATTGAAGATGTTCCTATAGAAGTTTCTTCTTGGGAATTCCCTACAGATTTTTTGGTTTTACAACCAAGAAATTCAGCACATGGATATCCCATCATTTTGGGAAGACCTTGGCTTGCAACTGCAACAGCCTTCATAGACTGCAGATCTGGAAAAATGACTATTTCAAATGGTATTGATCTAAAACAGATCTCTCTGTATCCTCCTGCAAGACCCTCCAACAATTTTTTAGGTCAGTTATGGTTTCCTGATTCGGATGAAGAATCAGAGGAGGTTATTTCCACACTAGCCACCTTGGTAGTAAGGGAACACACAGAAGACCTCCATGACACAGAAAATTTAGAAAATGAAACTATCCTAATGAATGTTCTGCATGAACAAGGGTTAGAAGAGGAAGCAGTAAATATCCATCAATTGTTAAGGAATGAGGAGAACCAAAATTTTGAAGGTGAACCATCTGTACTATCATAGGAAAACTCTGTTTCACTACCACATGGGTGGCACCATCACCTGATTTTTCCTTCTCACTGTTCCATACAGGATATGCTTCCATCAGGAAGTAATGAAACAGAAACTTCTTATTTCCTCCCATCTCAGCAGTGTCCTCTTAACTCCCTAATCACCAAGTATGAAGAAGTGAATTCAGTCCTTCCAAATACAAAACAAATAGAAGTCCAGCTAGGCAAATTTTTGAACATTTACAGCTGGCTTACTAGGGAAGAGGAAGAAAAATTGATAGTTGTCTTGCAGAAGCATGTTCATGCTTTTGCTTGGGACTATAAAGATATGTCAGGAGTTCACCCTGATATATGCACCCACAGAATTTATACTTGAAGAAGTCAAGCCAGTAAGACAACCCCGGAGAAGACTCGAATCCTGCCCTAAGGGATATTGTAAAGGAAGAAATTGAAAAACTTCTGGAGGTAGGATTCATTTACCCAATTTTTGATAGCCAGTGGGTCTCTCCATTGGTTATAGTTCCTAAGAAAAATGGAAAAATGAGAGTATGTGTAGACTATAGAGAGCTGAATAAAGTAACATACAAAGACCATTTTCCATTACCTTTCATAGATCAGGTGTTAGATACCCTTGTTGGAAAGAAATACTTTTGTTTTCTTGATGGATTTAGTGGATATAATCAAATTCAGATTGCACCTGAAGATCAAGAGAAAACAACCTTTACCTGTCCATGGGGAACATTTGCCTATAGGGTTTTACCTTTTGGTTTGTGTAATGCCCCAACAACATTTCAACGAGCGGTCTTAGCAATTTTTTTTGATCTGACTACCAACAATGTTGAGATATACATGGATGATTTCACAAGTATGTGGACAGACTTTTGACTTTACATTAGAAAACCTTGACAAAGTTTTAACTCGTTGTGAAACATACCAGTTATCCTTGAATCCAGAAAAATGTTTTATGATGATGAAGGAAGGAATAGTTCTTGGTCATCACATCTCTCTTCAAGGGATCCAGAGTTGATCCAAAGAAGGTGGAAATTATCAAGAACCTTCTTCCTCCTAAAACTCAGACTGATGTCAGAAGCTTCCTAGGACACATTGGTTTTTACCGCAGGTTTATTCCCAACTTTAGCACAATAGCCAATCCCATGTTTGCCCTATTGACTAAAGATTCTGAATTTTCCTGGACTGCAAGGTGTCAAGAATCATTTGAAGCTCTGAAAGAGAAATTAGTAACTCCACCTGTGTTAAGAGGACCTAATTGGACATTACCATTTCACATACAGGTCGATGCTTCCAATACTGCAATTGGAGCAGCATTAGGACAAATTGACAATGGTGAACACTATGCCATCTACTACATTAGCAAGAATTTGATAGGAGCTGAGAAAAATTATACCACAATTGAGAAAGAATTCTTGGCAGTAATTTATGCCATCAACAAATTCAGGCATTACATCACAAGTTATCAAATATTTATTCACACAGATCACACAGCCATTAAGTATTTGATGAATAAGCCTATGGTAAGTGCAAGAATTATTCGTTGGTTACTGTTGCTACAAGAATTTGATATCACTATAATCAACAAACCAGGAAAAGCTAATGTTGTAGCAGATTTCTTGTCCAGATTACAGAACACAGATGAAGGGGAATTAGTTGAAGACACCTTTCCTGATGAAAAATTATTTGCTATATCAGTCCAATCACCTTGGTTTGCAGATATAGCCAATTATTTGGTCACAGGGAAAGTTCCTCCACATTTCACTTCAAAATAGAAAAAACAATTGATCAAACAGAGTTCTTCTTTTGAATGGATTAAGGGTATACTTTTTAAGTGCAGTCCTGACCATGTGTTACGTAGGTGCATCCGAAAGGATGAGGTGTATGATATCCTTAGGGCTTGTCATGATGAACCCTCAGGTGGACACTACTCTATAAAAAGCACAATTAGGAAAATCTTAGGGACAGGATATTATTGGCCATCTCTTCACAAGGATGTGAAAAAGTACATCAAGCATTGTGATGCATGCCAAAGAATGGGGAAACCCACTCATACAAATGAAATGCCACTGCAGCCTCAATTGGTTTTAGAGCCATTTGAGAGGTGGGGGCTTGATTTTGTAGGACCTATTGATCCACCTTCTCAAGGAAAGGTGCATATTCTAGTATGCACTGATTACTTGACAAAGTGGGTAGAGGTGCATGCTTTCAAACATGCTCGTGAAGAGAAGGTCATTGATTTCTTGTATACTCAGATTTTTTAGAGATTTGGAGCTCCTCGGTCTATCACCACAGACCAAGGACCCCAATTTGCATCTAAAGTCATTGAGGCATTTATAGAATTATATGAAATCAAACATAGAAAATCATCACCTTATCACCCACAAGCAAATGGCCAGGTTGAGGTAACAAATAGGGAACTAGAACGAATCTTAACAAAAATAGTAGCTTTTCATAGGAGAAACTGGCTAGATAAATTACCTGAAGCGAGTGTGGGCTTACAATACTACTTGGAAATCCACTACTGGATTCACACCTTATGAACTAGTCTTTGGTAAAAAGCCCCTCTTACCTATTGAATTTGAGCTACTAACACTGCGCACAACATTGGAAATTGGAATTGAATTGTCACAAGCACAGATAGATAGGATTCTATAGTTGAATGCATTGGATGAACTTAGGTTGGATGCTCTGCACCAAACTAAAGTAATTCAGGAGCGAGAGGAAGATGTGGCATGACAATCACATTCATGAGAGGAAACTTCAACAAGGAGATTGGGCTTTACTTGTTTGATTCTCGCTATGAGGACTTCCCTGGAAAGTTGAGAACTAGATGGCTTGGACCTTACCGGATTGAAGAGGTATTTGACAATGGAGCAGCTCGTTTATCTCCTATTGATGGGTCACAGAGAAAGTTGGTAGTGAATGGACATCGCCTCAGGGTGTACCATACACCTCTGACTAAAGAGGAATTCTTGCAGTAGCTTGACAGTTTGGATACACAACAGGTGGAAGAAATTTCCTCTTCCACTTCAAAACAATCAGCATGATCATGGATTTCAAGAAAAAAATAGAAAAATACAAAAAAATTAGAAAAAGTAGAAAACAAAAAGATGAATAAATTCTGATTATGAATTCCTTCATGGGCAGAGTCAGAATCAAGAAAAAAAAAGAGAAAAATGAATAACTCAGCAGTGAAAACCTTTTCTAAGGCACTACTAGGTTGGTATGCATGAAAACCAGTTTTTTGGCATGCATAACCTTGAAAATTTTTGAACCATCATTGTACAAATTCACCAACTGCACTTGTTTTGAAATATTGCAGAAAATCTCAACAAAACATCAACAAAAGCAGTCATCTTTCAAAAACTTGCATTAACTTGTTTTAATCAGGTATATATTTCTTACATTTCTTCATTGTAAATGATTGGTATATAGTATATAACAATTAACCATTAGCATAAAAGGGTATCCATAAGAGTTGGCATACTTAAAACATGTTTTGAGAATGAGAATATTGATTTCTGCCTAATATTCGAAACAAGAATGCCAAAAATAGTGCTTGCTATCTTCTTCAGATTAATTGTTGTATTGTCTTCGGATTGAAATTGTCTTCGGAATGACAGTAGAATGAATGTTGCACTTTGTCTTCGAAATGAAGCTTTGTCTTCAAAATGACGATTTGTCTTCGGAATGAAGCTTTGTCTTCGAAATGACGATTTGCCTTCACAATGAAGCATCATCTTCGAAATGAAGCTTTGTCTTCAGAATGAAGCAGGATTTGTCTTCGAAATGCAGCAAGATTTGTCTTCGGAATGAAGTTCTGTCTTCGGAATGACGATTTGCCTTCGCAATGCAGCTTGATCTTCGAAATGAGGATTTGTCTTCGAAATGAGGATTTATCTTCGGAATGAGGATTTATCTTCGAAATGAGGATTTATCTTCGAAATGAGGATTTGACTTTGAAAGAAGCATGATCTTCGGAATGAAATCATAATCTTCGGAATGAGGTTTTGTTTTTGCAATAGATCATAATCTTCGAAAAGAGCATTCAATATAACATCTCCACATGGCATCCAAGGAAGAAAAGAAATATGATCAAATAAAAATTCTTTTGGTTGCATACGATAAATGAACACGTGTCAGTTAGGATGTGGTTTGTTTTTGCACCCATTTAGAAAGTACCAAAATCATGGAGGACGTGACCAATAGTATGCCACCATTTTTTGATGCTAATAAACATGCACTTGAAAGTCTGTAGGCAAAACAAAAAAATAAAGAAGGTGAAGGAAAATAGAAATGAGTGCCATTTTGAAGTACATATTTGCTAGCAAAATGATTATGAAGTACAAGCTACAATAGGTTATTGAAGAAAAAAATTAGGGCAATTGAAAACTTGGAACCAAACCCTGCAAACCTGCTGTCACCAGAAAATAAAGCAAAAAGAAGAAGTTTGCATCTAGAACTAGGAGGTCTACAAGACTCCACTTGAGGGAAATGATGGAACATGTCATAGAAGAAGAAGGTGGACAAAGCAGTCTAGATGTCACAAAAATACAACCAACCCCTGAAAACTTTCCAGAATTCCCTGAATAGATAATTGAGGAAGAGGTTGGGCAAGATAGTTTGGAGGTGGCTACAGTTCAACAGGCCACATAAATGGTAGATGCAATTATAGACAGTTTCATAGAGCCTCCTGAACAAGAGCAGACATATGTTGTAGAGGAAGAGATAGTTGTTGAGCAGCCAACTATAGCTGACTTGTCTGCATCAGATTCTAAAGCAGAAACAGAGGAGGAAGACATCACAGAGCAGCTGAGAGCAGCAAGGAGTGTTGTCAAAACACAAACCAGATGGATTGAAGAGAGAGAAAACATCATTGAGATGCAGGAAAGAAAAATTGCAGAGTTACAGTAGGAAGTGGCAGAATTGAGAGAAAGGTTGTCACAGTCTGAAAAACAACCAATTATATCCATTGATGAGGATGATTTGGCTCAATTGCTTGTGGATTTATCTAGGGCAGATGACTCTATTGAGGCAGACATAGGTGCTCATTCTGAAGAAGCACCCTTTCATTCTGAAGAAGTGCCTTCTCATTCTGAAGCATTACCTTCTCATTCTGAAGATGCTTCAGAATTGGCAAAGAGCATAGCAAAAAATATTGGAGATGAGTCACCAGCATAGGAACAGTCCAAGCAGCAGCATGAAACTGTTCAAGTAAGTACTTCTATTGATGTCCCTGTATTTCAAACTATTACACCTTCAGTAGAAATAGCAGATAAGGGGGTGCAAGTGGAATTACTGTCTGATGACAACCCAATAGAAATAGCAGATAAGGGGGTACAGGTAGAATTATTGATAGATGATCAACCAGTAGAAGTGGCAGAAAAAGGGGTTCAGGTAGATCTGCTACCTAGAGTTCCACCTGTAGTTAGACCACCTAATACTGTGTCCCTAGAACAATACAATGCAGACATAGCCAGTTGGGTGATTAGATATGAGAAGCTTGCCACTAAGACTAAAAAATTCAAATTGGAAGGAAAACAACTAGAGGCAAAGGAAATAGAGATTCAGGCATTAAAAGAAAAAGTGTCTGATTTATGTCAAATTGCTGAATTTTTAGTCCAATTCAGATGGCCAGCCAGATTTTACAGTCTTATTCTAAAGGAGAAATACCTCAGATGGCAGGTCATGAGGATTAGCTCAGGTCTCCCATATAAATTGGACACAACTGCAGATTTCCTGGAAGCATATTTTGACAGCCCTATTGAGCAGAAAAATCTCCTATGTGAACTATTTTTACATAGCTTCTTTATTCCAGAAGAAGTAGAATTTCATCCTCAAATCTACATTGGAGATGTTCAATTGAGGGCATTCATGTCCACCTTGCAGAATCAGTTTTATTGGGACCAGGAGAAAAGGCAGAATAAAGAAATTGAAACAAGAGCTGAATTGTTAGTCAGAGCAATTCAGCCAAATCACCCAATTATCACCAGACAACACTTCACCATGATGAATAGGGATGATGTAAAGAGAATGTACTTGACAAACTTGAGGGACTGTGTGACCAGATTCCAAAATTTTTGTAATGACAATTTTGTGCCAGCATTATCAGTCTGTAGAAATAGATGGGCTGAACTTTCCATGTCTTTGTAGAAAAGAGAACCCATCTCCCCCATCAACTTAGAATGGTCCAGAAGAAGGGTAGAAGGAGTAATACAGTTGATTGAAATCATGCAACATCATTGGATAGGTCTCAGATTTAGGCCTCCAACCATCATCACTCCAGTTCCATTCTACTTTGAAGAAGATGCCCAACTTGATGAACAGTTTGAAGAATGGCTCAGGAACCTTCAGGAGAATAGGGGGTATTATATAGGCAAGAAGTTGTTCTACAGGTCATGGAATTTGAACATGGACATATGTGATTCCATAGCCCAACAGAATGCATGAGGACATGCATTAATATAAGTTGGGGGGAAAATGATGAGGCCTGGAAATGCCTCAATCATAACATGTTTTGAACACTAAAATTGCCTACAAACTCTTATGTTTAATCTAATATGCTAGTTAAGTTAATTCAATATGTTGTGTATTAACTATTTGCATGATAAATGTATCTGAAATACTATATTCTGATTTTTACAGCTTTTTGCATAAGTTTTATGTTGTTTTGTTATGACTTGCTAAATGAGATATGCTTAGGTTGATAGCAACATTTCACTAATCATGTTTTGATATGTCTCAAGCATTTATTTTACCTAAATCTGGCAACAGTGCAAGCAAACTGTTACTGTGCAACAAAAACTAGTTTTTCCCATGTAAATTCCAGCCAGCTGCCAATGAATGGCAAGGCATGGAATTCACATATGGAAAGAGATGAAGACCATTGGAATCTGATCCTGAGAAATAACCCACATGAGAAATGCAGAGGAAATCATTTAAAGAGCACACATTTGTTCATTCCGAAGTCTCTTCGGAATGAACAGATATCTTCGGAATGAGAAAACACAGTGTCTTCGAAATGAGCGGATCTTCGGAATGAGAATTGCAGTCTCTTCGAAATGAGCCACTTATCTTCGAAATGAAAATAGAATGTGCTTTTTGACTTGTTGACCGATTTTTGATGCTGGAAAAAGGGAAATAAAGATTGAAAAGGGTAAGGGAAAATATCTCCCATCTGACTTTGTCGTCCTTGCCGACCAAAGCCACCATTTATGGAAAGATCAAGTTTGATCTTCTTCTAGGATAAAACCAGGAATTGTTGCAGCATAATAGGATTAGATCTTTTGAGATATTCTCAGCTTGTCAGTAGATCTTAGGACATCTATAAATATGGCTCCCATTCAGGTTGAGCTAGTAGAGGATAGAGAAAGCAGAGAGTAGAGAAATATAGGAGAAAATAGGCAATAATCAGAAAAGTGACTGTTATAGTCCTGTAACAGGTTTTCAATAGAATTATTGTAATCATGTTCTTGAATCAATAAAGTGTACTATTTCTATTTCATATTGCTTGTAAATGAGTGTGAGTAAGATCTAGAGAGAGAGAGACTCATACCTTCTTCTGGACAAGGAGGTTGGCCACTTCCAGACCTAGGAGGAGGACTAACAACAGGTTTTTATTCTGATTTTGTTGCAGCAGAATGAGTTGTAGAACTTGTCATTTCATTCCTTTGTAAACAACTAATGATATTTGCAATCTTAGCTTATTTTATGTTTAGATTAATCTTGTGATTAATGGTTTGGTTGTAATCTCCACTTTCAGCAAAGCTTTCAATTTATTACAGACTGTCATTTCTAGAATTTACTATTTTTTGTAATTTCTTGCATTTTATGTTTTGTTGTCAACCCCCGCACAGAAGATTGACAACCTTCTATTACATAGCCTTGACAGGGTTTCATTTCCATGCTATAATTAGGTTTCCATTGCTACAAAAGTAAATAGATTTCCTTTCTGCAATTATAATCAGACTTCTAATTCTGCAACTGTTATTTCTGCAACATAATTAGGTCTCATTCTGCAATTGTAATTAGGATTTCATTTCTGCAGTTAATGATTAGTTTCCATTTTTGCAACTTAGATTAAGGTTTAATTTATGCAATTTAGAGATAGGAATGTCCTAAATCCCCCACACAATCGGTTTCACCAATAAGACCTGTTGCTCTAGATTGACCTAAGTTATAACCTTGTTCACCCCTTCTTCCATAGATAGCCTTGTACACTGCCCTGGATTGACAAATTCATTGAGAATTAATGATGTGTATAATGACTACTCATCACATATAATCAGAGACTTTTCTACCAATGAGTTCTTCTATGATATCTTTGATTTGGGCTAAGTTAGGATATTGCGTCAGTGGTTCGTCCTTAGACCACATGTCATTCCAACAATTTATCCTCTCACCATTGCCTAAAACCCATATTAAACCTTTTTTGATGATTTCCTTACAATTGAGAATTTATTTCCAAAAAGCAAAACCTTTGATTGGAACTGAGTCACTTAGAAATTCCATATTTTGAAGATACTTTCGTTTGATGATAGCTGTCCATTCATTTTCTTCACCAGAAATGAAGCACCACGCCTACTTAGCTAGTAAATCTAAATTCATATGAGCAATTCTCCTAAGACCTAAGCCCTCATTTTCCTTGGGTTTGCACACTTTGGTCCATCCTACAAGGTGTATCCTTTTTTTCTCCTCTGATCCAGTCTATAAAAATTATTTTTGGAGTTTCTCAATTTTTTGGAAAACCTTCACAAGGGCTTTGAAAACGGAGAGGAAATATACTAGAATGCTCTGAAGAGAGGCCTTAGTGAGGGTTAGCTTTCCTTCTTGAGATAGAATATGACCTTTCCACGCAACAAGTTTTTTTTGAATTCTTTCAATAACCCTGTCCCACATTGACTCTCTCGGAGAACCAATGAAAAGAGGGAGACCAAGATACGAAGTGGGGAGGTTTGCTATATCACACCCTAAATTTTTTGCAATCCTTCCTTGCATTTGAATGGGGGTGTTAAAGAAATATAACTTTATTTTACTAAAATTAACTTTTTGACTAGCAGCGTCCTCGTAGAGTTGCAGGATGTATTTAATTCTTTTGGCCTCAACCATCGATGCCTTAGTACATAGAAGGGTATCATCGATGAATTGTTGGTGAGAAATAACCCTAGTGAGAAATAACTAGGGTTATATTTCTATGATACCTCTTTTCATTGGTAAGGGTATCATCGATGAATTGTTGGTGAGAAATAACTACAAGCATTTTTGATGTTTCTGCCTAAATATTTTGCCATAATGATGAATAATATGGGGCTGATAGGGTCCCCCTGCCGAATTCCTCTATAACTTTGAAAGTAACCAGCAGTTGTTACATTAACTAGAATGGAGAACCATGCTTTATAAATGCATTCTTTGATCAAATTAACCCATTGGTGGTGAAAACCAAACTTAAGGAGGACATCAATTAGAAAGTCCTAATTTAGCCTATCAAATGCTTTGTTCATATCAAGCTTGAGGGTAAAAACATACCTGTTAGTCTTATGAGCAGAGTGCAAAGCTTCATGAACTGTGATAACTCCATCCAAGATTTACTTGCCTTGGACAGAGCTTCCCTAGAATAGATATATGATGTAGGGCAAAACATATCTCATTCTATTTGCAATGGCTTTAGTTAGGATCTTGTAAGAAAAATTGCATAGACTAATTGGCCTGAAGTCAGCCATAGATTCAGGGGTTTGCTTCTTAGGAATTAGAAAAATAAAAGTAGATTTGAGACCTTTTGGGATATGATTGCTTGCTTGGAATTCTCTAATAGTAGAAATTACATCCTCACTTACGATGTCCCAGAAATCTTGCTAGAAATAAGGGGGAAAACCATCAGATCTTGGGGCTTTGTCTGGCTCCATACTAAATAAGGCTTCCTTAATTTCCTCATGAAAAAAGGGAGCTAGAAGCTTAAGGTTTATATCCTCATTTATTATGCTAGGAATGGATTGCAAGAGAATATATTTGGCCTCCTCATTGCACTGCGATTCCTGACCAAGGATAGAATTGAAATAAGTTACTGCCTCCTTTCTGATTTTTGTTAAGTCCTGAGTAATAGAACCGTATGCTTTTTTTAAAATTTTCATATTGTTATTGCTTATGTTTCTAAGTGTGGTGACATGAAAAAACTTGGAATTTGAATCTCCATATTTCAACCAAAGAGCCCTTGATTTTTACCTCCAATAGATTTTCTCACAGGCCAAAATGTTATGAAACTCTACTAGTTTTGTTCATTCCTCCTACCTAGTAGTTTCATCAACATCACCATGTTGAATCCTCTGATCAATTATCTTCAAAATTTCAACAACCTATTTTTTATTTTCAAAGATATTCCCAAAGACCTATTTGTTCCAATTTTGAAGCTTTTCCTTAACAAACTTTAATTTTACAGCAAGTTTGAAAGCTACACTACCCTTGACAGGCTGCTGCCACCATTGAATTAAGTTATCTCTGAAACTGGAATGTTTGATCCACATAGATTGAAATCTAAAAGTTTTATTGAAGGATAGAGAGTTAGGGATATCCAAAAAAATGGGATTATTATTAGAGGTAATTTTAGGAAGGGCTTGTAGGGTAGAATCACCGAATAGAGTTGTAGCCTCCTTTGATATAAAAAACCTATCAAGCCTTTATTGAATGAGATGACATCCTATCCGCCGATTGCTCTAGGTATAATTCACTCCTCTAAGTTTTACATCCATCAACATGTTTGAGTTCACAAAGTCATTGAAACCATCCATGCTCCTGATAGGTGGTCCATTTCCACCCATTTTGTCTGAAGGGTAAAGAGGAGTATTAAAATCCCCAGCTAGAATCTAGGGGACATTATGGAATATTTCACTCAGATTGCCTACGTACTCCCACATTAGAGCTCTCCCTTGAATTGAAGTTGGGGTATAAATATTTGAAAGGATCCATGACCTATTGCTATTTATTTCTTTAAATAAAACACTAAGAACCTTGTCATATTTCTAAATAATTATGCCTTCTACTATTTGCGGATCCCACAAAGTCATAAGGCCTCCAGATGCTCCTTTGGCTGATTTTCAAACCATCTCCCCTTGATTCCATATTTTTTTTGCTACTTTTTTTGATCGAATCTCATCAATTTTTATTTCTTGCAACATGATGATAGTTGGATTCACTTAATTTATTATTGAACTAACTTCCCTGTGTGTGGGTAGGCCATTGAGGCCTCTCACGTTCCATGAGAGGAAGTTCATTTAGATTGTTTGGGATTTATTCCTCTCCCCTCCCTTGAGGGGGTTTTCCTAATTTGTTGTCTTTAGAACCCAAAATAACCTGTTGAAACAAGGTTCTATGTTTTCCATTGGCAATTTCATTATCAATTTTAATTTTTTGATGCTCAGCATTTGATATTCTTCCTCTTATTTTTTTGCTACCAAAATTTATAGGAGACTTCACAGTGCTCCTAGTTTTTTTAGGACTAAACTAAGGGGAGGAATTTTTTTGCAGAACCGGACCACCATATTCCTCAGTCTGAAGAGTTTCACATATCTCCATACCTACATCTAAATCTTCTCCTTTTTTCTTGTATTTACCTGGTCTACGAGATGACCCCTCAGTAGGATTCACATATCTCCTAGTGATGATGTTAGGGAGATGAGATTTTTTATTTTCCGATGCCTCAACTTTCTTCCTATGTTCTTCAACATTGGGGTTTGGATTTGGGATGACCATTGGACTTGAAGTATTTTTAGCATTGGGGTTTAAGGATCCTGACTTGGATGTGGATTCTAGAGATAGGGCATTAGGGTTTGGCTTTGTGATGCCCACGGGGCTTACAGTAATTTCAGCATTAGGGTTTGAGGATCCTGACTTGGATGGGTATTCTAGAGAGTTAGAAAGGTTAGCCTGAAGGTTTTGGGCTTCCATGTCTTTTGATAATCCTCATACTCCCATATTGGATAGAATTGAAAATTTATTTGAAACTAGAGGATTGGAACTTACATAAGTATTTTTGTTACCAACAACCTATTGTTTTCCTTTGTCTTGTTGGGACCCTGCACCCTCTCTTTTATTTTTTTTGTAGACATAGTTTGCTTGATTGAAATTTCCTCTGCCAGGGAAACTCCTCAAATTTCTTCTGTCTAGCATTCTCTACTTCTGCTTTTCTCTATTAATTGTCAGGTTAGGGCACTGATTGCATAGATGTCCTTGATTTTTACATTCTTCATAGAATTTCGATCTGTTCTCATATTCTACTAGTTGTTTTCGATAGTATTATCCATACTCTAGCTCCACAAACCTTGGCAATTCATTATCCAAATTAGCATTTACATAGATTTATGCATGAGTCATCCTTGTCTTGGCCAAGGTCTCATGGTCAATGGAGATCAGGTACCCTATAGTTGTGGCTATGCCCTACAGCCAATATTCATTGAAGAACTGGGCAGGTAGACTCGGGAGATGAACCCAAATAGGGGTAATATTAATATTTTTCTTTTTAGGGTCAAAATATTCACCCCATATTCTAATAAAAAGTCTCCTTTTGCATAAAAACCAAGGACCTCTTGTTAAAATGCGGTTAGCATCCTCCATATTGTTAAAATAGATAATGAAGAACCCTTGAGTTAGAGCTACCAACTCCAAGCTGCCTATCGGTCACCATTTACCCATCGCCCAAGCCCTGATAGTCTCCATGTCCGGCCTACCTCCCAAAAACTTGCCTACCAAGGAGAATTCTTCCATTGAAAGAAAATGGCTCATGGAACTTGTTAGGGCCAAAATTTTATTATTTATTGGAACTAGGGGCAGAAGAGAGAGAACCTCATTTATTTTTCCTCTAAGAGTCTCAACAAAATATAGCCACTTCTTGGGCCCCGCATTGTCCTTCGTATATTTTTTGTCGGGGTCTTTCTGAGGAGGGTTGGGACCCTGCATGATGCATGTCTCCAAATCTGTCGTAGCCTGACCACCTTCCTCTCGATCCTCACTTGATCCATGCTTGAGGTTCCCACCCACCCCTTCCATACCTACTCTACCTCTACCACCTTGGCTGAGATTCCTACCCAAAAAATTCAAACCCTCACTCCTATCGTACCCGCTAAACCTCAGCTCACTCATTCCTAATGATGTAATGCTCACAGTGATGGTTCATTTTATGGGTTAATAATACTATAGACCTAGATTTTTGGCACATGGTTAGAAAATAGAATATGGGTCTAGACAAACATACTTGATAAACCAATGCCTATTCAATGGAACAATCAATTAACATCTTTATGTAGCCCCTTCTTCTAATGATTATTAAAAAATGAAAAATCAACCAATTTATACACTATTTCTTAATGGCCATCTTCATGGGTATATGAGGTTCTAGTATTTTCAACACACTCTATTTTTGTTATCTCTATGTTGGACTCATATCATTTGCACCTTTGGATTTCCTACCATACTTTTATTGTTTATAGGGTATCAAACAAACACCCTTCTTATCTATGCAACTTTCTCTATCACATTATTCTCCTTCTACATGAAATTCCTTGTTTTTGCATTCATATTCACTTATGTGAATGTTTTCCTTGGAACATATGTCCTTAATTATGTGAATACCTTCAATTTGGTTGCATGGAATTCTTGTTATGTTGAGTATCCACTTTTTTTCCTTTATCATCATTAGCAATAGTCTCTCCCATCAAGGTTGTTCTCCTCTCTATTCACCCAAAATTGTCCTTTTGTTTGACTTTCCTCATCCTAAGGGACCACATGCATTGAAATTATGGTGATGAGACTCTTTTTTCCTTTCTAAAAATTATACCATTGGTATTATCCTTACATATTTGTTTTGTTTGAATTGACATTGATCTTACACACCTCTTCCTTTTGTTTGTGGCTGTCATGTTTGTATGATCTTTAGACTATGTCATGTTTTATCATATTCCTTTGTTTGAATATTCTTCTTCACATATATTATTGCACTATTTTTTGCATTAGGTATTTCATAGGTTCTCATGCATTTTTTCATCACAATTAGTTTTTATTCACATAGTTCACTATGGTACTTTCTGATCTTGACCTGGGATTTTCCCTTGTCAATTCACATCCTTGTTAGCACACTGGATTGATGGTCCTCTAACTTCTACTTCACTTCAAGTGTCATTCTACTCTCTAATTCATACATTGTGCAACAACAATGTCAAATGTAGCATAGTAGTTTGGTATTCCTATAATTGAAGGCTAAAAAATATCAAAGAAAATAATGTAACATTAATAATAACAATCCATTACATATGCTCAAAGTAAAGGATCACATTATAGAATTTGTATTACAAAAATGGAATGCACAATATAATATTTTCAAGTAGAATATATATCAACATATACACACTATACAATACAATGCAATCTTTAAAATAATGAAGTATGAGTTCTGTATTTTGTGGTCAAATAAGAGAATGTAGTTGTGAAACTATATAATCACCCATTTGTGCTTGCTAAACTAACACAAAAATTAACCCCATATACATTATTAAAAACAAAAAATTATATATTCATTTACGAATTGCACAACTATATAGAATTGAAACTATGTACATTCAAAATTGACTATTTGTGTTAGAAACATAGTTTGTCTATGATCAAACTTTTCATTGATGTAATAGAAGAATAAGTACACACATGACAAATATTAGAAGAGGTTGGGAATTAAAACCATATTCTCAACTTTCCATAATACTCATAACTATAACATTGTACATCATCATGATGTAATATTCATAATATTTTTCCTCTTAATACATCAATACTCAATAAATATACATACAAGAAATTTTTTAAATTTTTCAAATTACACATATAAGAGACTATGTCAAAATATTTGCATGTTGCTCCTTTTGTAGACAAATGCTATGTTATTCAACATGTTTTTGAATGAAATTCTATCGAACCTCAATGTGTTTTTTGCTCATGAAAAACTATATTATGAATAAGCTTGACAACTCCTTGTTGATCATAGCTCAGGACCATTAGTTGTTTTTGTGAGATGCATATTCTTGAAAAGATGCGATATAATGATATCACATTGTAAATAAATTCTCTTGCAACATGATATTTATCCTTAGTATAAGAATGAGCAACAAAATATTTCTTCTTACTTATCCAAGAAATCAAATATGATCCCAGAAAGAATACATATCCATAAATGGATCTCTTATCATCAATGGATCCTACATAGTCTACATCTATGAATCTTGTCAAGAAGCATTGATCATTCTTTTTATCCTCCAAACTGTATTCAATCATACCATGAATATACTTATGTATTTGCTTTTATACTTTTTAATGGTACACCTTTGGTTCTTCATGAACCATGAAAGATAGCTAACACAATAGCCAATGTCTAGTCTAGTGTATATCATATAAATGAGACTCCTAATCAACGAGTGATAAAGAGTTCCATTCACCTATGGAGATATATTATTTTGGGATAATTGTAAACTTTTATTCATTGGATTATCTATGGGATTGCAATATATTATTTGAGACTTCTTAAACAATGTATTGGCATAAATTTTTTATGATATAAACACATGGTTCTCATTTTTCCATACCTCTAATCCAAAATAATAATGCATTAGCTTAATACCAATCATGTCAAACAAATGTTTCAATAATTTATTTCTCTCTTCAATCAACTTCATTGAAATCCTAGTGATAATAAAGTCATTTACATACACAATTATGATAATTACCTCTCTTTTCTTTCAAAGTGTAGGTTAAGATCATAAGGACTACAATTAAATCCATGTCGTAGAAGATGCTCATTTATCTTCACATACTATGCCATGAGAGCCTAATTCAACCCATATATTTTATGAGCTTGAAAATATTCTTATCCTAACATAGTATGAAAATCCCTCTTGGTATGTCACGTAGAATTTATTGAGGTCACTATTAAGAAATCCACTCATTGTGTCTATTTGATGCAATTTCCAAACCAAACTGCATAAATATTATAAAAACCACCTAAATGATCTTGATATTTATTATTGGTGAAAAATTTGTATCATAATTAATTATTTCTTTCTATGCATAGCCCTTTTAAACATGTCTTGCTTTGTATTTGTTGATGTTTCCAAAAACTTTGTATTTGGTCTTGAATACCCACTTGCAACCAATAGGTTTATTGCTAGGTGGAAGATCAATAAGGTGTCATGTCTTTTTATTCATCAATGCTTGGTATTCGATGTTCATGGCATTGTTCCATTGCTTTGATGTAAGAGCTTCATGTACTATTGAATGTTCATATGTTTTCCCACTATGCTCATTAGGGCTAGGTTGAAATTGTTTCAAACTTTGCTCTAAGTTCCTGGTCTAGAACTAGATGTGTTTGGAATATGATCCAAGTTCACATCATAAACTATACTAAGATACCACTTAGGCATGTGAGTGGTATTCAACGTAGAGGATACTAGGTCATTAGATCCATTAGCCCATGAAGATAATCTCCTTCATATTTATCTAAATAGGCATCATCTCTCTCAAAATATTTATCATCATCATCATTATCATACAATAAAATAATAGGTGTTTTTTCAATAGTGCATGGCTTATAAGAAGAGGTACACTCATTCTTCTCATCAAATACAACCTGATAGTTATTATATAAATTATTATTTTTAGGATCCATAAGATGAAATCCATTTGGCTCATAATTGTATCCAATGAAGGTACATTGCTTGGATTTCTCCTCCAACTTTATCCACTTTTACTTCAAAATGTGTATGATGTAGTGCATCCAAACACATGGATAAGTGACACTATAGGTTTGCTATCCATACATATCTCTTAAAGTGTGATTCCATTCAATGGAAGTATGAGTGCATGGATCAACAAGTAGACCATAGTATTAACTTCTCTCCAAAAAGTAGGCTTCAAATTGGCATCACTCAACATGCATCACACCATTTCTTGAATGGTACAATTTTTTCTCTTTGCAACTCCATTTTTTTGAGGTGTAGGAAGTTGTTAACTATAATTTGATGCCATGTTACTTTAGAAAAGTAGAAAATTTATTATTGGTGTACTCACCCCTATTAAAACAAAGTATACAAATGGGGTGACCAATAATCTTCTCCAGACAAGCTATGAACTCCTTGAAATAGCAAAAACATGCATTCATTGTATTCAAGAAATACAACCATATTTGTCATGTATGATCATAAAAAAAAAATTGAAAATATCTATAATAATTGGAACTCAAATCCAAGGGTTTACATATATCGATATGCACTAGGTCGAGTGGACTCCAAATAACGCATACAAAGGTCACATACTTTTATCAAAGATAGAAGTCCATGTATAATATCATGATTTATAAGTGACTTTAGATGACCAAAGTTATTTCTAAATTACCTAATCATAATGAGGTAACTTTATCTACTTTGGTTACCAAAGCCTTATTATTTTGTATTACAACCACAAGTTGAAACATCTTGCCTATACCAATAACATGAGCAATGATTATTTAACCTCTATTTTTATATCTAAGAAGAGTTTATTTGCACTTATTTTCAAAATTCAACATGTAAAATGTGATCAAAAAATTGATGCATAGAATGTAAGATCTTTATGAGGCTATGCATATAGAGAACTTGAGCTAGGAAATAATCATACATTCCAAAATACAAACACTACTAATACTAGCAATGGTGCATGTTGAATTGTTTTCGATCATAACTTACCCATAATAATATGAATGGTTTAGACTCATAAACCATTTCTTCTATCATATCATGTGCCTTTTAGCTCCAAATCAATGTACCAAACTAGACTAGATTTCAAAACAACATTAGGAGATTGAATAAGACATATAATATTGTACTTCTATGCCAAAGTCAACGTCCTCAACTACATTGCTAAGTTTATTATAAGATGCATTCCTCTTTTTCTAGTGATAAATTATTTGGTTGATTATTTGAATGATATTATGATAATATGTTGTACTTGAACTCTTGAAGTATGTGTTCTAGTTTCCCATAGATGAAACATGTGATGTTGGAATTTGATAGTTCCTTTGTCCTTCATTTTGTTGTTGATTTTACCCTTGGCATTTTTACTAGTTCTCATACTGGGGGTTCCACCACCTTTCTTTTATTGTATTTAGTTTTTGATTTTTATTGAGTTAATCATGTGTAGACACCCAATTTTGACACACTAACAAGGAAAAAGACACCAAAACTGATCGTAAACATTATTAAACTATAATATAGCAAAAACCCAACATTTTGGGCATCAAATTTAATCTTTACCAAATTCACCACTCTGACCAAATTCACCAATGGTGAATCTGGCAAGTTCAGTGGTGAATTTGGCAAACCTTCAAAATCAAATTCTAATAGTCAAAATCATTTTTACTAAATTTTCCACTCCTTACCAAATTCACTAGTGGAAAATTTGGTAAGCTTTGTGGTGAATTTGGCAAACATTCAAATTTTAAAATTTGAAGAATCAAACTTGGTTTTTGACCAAAATTGCCACTCAAAGTCACCAAATTTTTCAGTGGTGAATTTGGTCGACCAGTGGTAAATTTAGCTAATGATAAAATCATATCAAAATAATTCTCAAGTATGCAGATTCTATCCCTTCACTCTCTACTCTGATCTCACATGCTCTAGCTATGTACCAAATTTACATATTTCAATTTTATCCTAACTTAATTCCCACCCAATACTTCCTCCAAATACTATTTAAGAAGCCCCTTGGTCAAGAATTTAACATGATCTTGAAGGGTAATTACACTCTACCAAGATTTACCTAGCATCTCTATTTCAAGATTTTCTATTCTAGCAAGATTTCCAAGCAATACTCATCTATTTGCAAGAATTTTGGAGGAGATCCAATCAAGGCAATGATGCTTTGTGGCAAAGAGATAATCTTGGTTCAAGGGAGACGCCATTGTTAGGTGATGTAATTTTTAACATAGTTATCTTATTTATGTTTTTTCGTCCCTTTCATTTTAGCTCCTTTTACATACCTTTGCTAACTTGTTTATCTCCATTTACTTGCATAGTTTCTTACATTTTCATACTTTCATATTGTTTTAATCTTACCTTTGTTTTGTAGGCTTTAACGCTATAATTTTTATTTCTGATTTCAAGGATTTACATACCTTATTTGTGCATTTAACATCTTCTTACAGGGTTGGAATATCCATCTTATTGGCCACATTTATCTTACTTACTAACCCTTTCATCTTATAGGGTTATTTCAAGAATACTTCATCATAGCATCTAGATAGTTGTTTATTTATATTTGTGACCTTAATAATATTAATTTACATGCATACTAATCATTCTTTTCACCTCCATGTTTTCATATATTAAGTATTTACCATGCTATTTTTCTTCATTTCATGCATACATAGATTTGATTTCTTAGTATTTCAAAGCATTATAAGCATTTTATATCACCAGTAAGTTACCATTAGTGTTGGGTATATGTTTTTATTTACTATATTATCCCAATAATACATCCCTTTATCCTTCACATACATGCATTTCCTTTTGCAATTGCTTGAAACTACATTTCATAGCATATTCTTCATTTTCTAGGTATTTTGTATCAATTTCTTTATCAATTTCACAAGCATTGTAAATATTAGGATATAGACAAGTTACCTTGCTATATTCCTAACTCTTCTACACTCTCAGATCTCTATTTCCAACTCTCTAACTATTAAAAATAGTCATTGAAACATCCTCCCCTATCCTTTCCATCAAAGCATCCACTTAGAAAATAAATTGGCAAAGAATTGTGGTATCTATTTTGCACTTAGATTAGTATTAGATATTTTTAGGATCATCCTCCTATATTTTTAGCCCAAAATTTTGCAAAAATCCATCCAAAAAAACCATTAAAACTACCTTAGCCCTGTATTCAGACCAAATTCACCACCCTGCACAGTCACTGGTAAATTTTGCTCTTTGGAATACATAGAATCAAATTCATCATTGACCAAATTTGCTAGTGGCGAATTTGGTAAGCCTAGTGGTGAATTCAGTAAAAGCTAAATTTCCACTCCAAGAGGTAAGAAAACTCAAAATTTCTTTTAATAGGGGGTCTGATCAGTTGCTTAGACAAGTATTCTACCCTATCCAACTCTCATACAGACCTCCTAAATAAAAAAACCTATTTTTTTATTTAACTTGTGTAGCTACCAAATTCTCCCTAGTCAGAATAAGATTTGCAGGGGTTTATGAAATTGGTAAGTTCAATGGCAAATTTGGTAAAAGGCTTCAAAAAAGGTGATTATACTATTAGGCACTTCCTTAAGCTCTGTAACTTCCATTTCTCTATGTTTTGCTTCTATATTCTGTTTTTTTGCACCTATAAATCACATTTCATTTGGGGAATTAAGGAATACTAAGTAAAACCCTAATTTCTTTACAAAACACATCTAAATTAGTCAATCAAATAACCTTAGGTTAGATCTTAAGTTCTTACTCATTTTCAAGTACATAGGCAAAGAAATTGAAACTCATTTAGTTGCATTTAGGCTAGATTTATCTTCTTGCATCCTCTCTTGTTTTACCTTGAAATATCAAAATCTCCTTAGTTAACTCATCAAAATTCAAAAAGCATATAAGATAGCTCTTGTATTCTTGTATTTGTGTGATAAAAAATTAGCATGCATTCAAATGATCTTCAATTTTCTAGGTCTTAAATAACCATTAAATCTTTAAAAATAGTCAAGATATAAAACACCAATCAAACAAGCATAACATAAACTTCTACAAGGCATGAGAAAAAGCACTGAGTAAGGGTCTAATCATGTTGAGAATATCCATATTATTGTGTCTCCTTTGTAAAGAGATCCTCAAGTGGGGAAGCAAATATTTTAGTAAATCTCCCAACACACACTTGATATTAATTAGAATTTTAATAGGAAATAATGTTTTTCCCCATCTACATATTTTGTGAACCCAACATGACCACTCCTTTTGCTTTAACAAAGATAAAAGTGTGTTAAACTTAAACAAGATCATCTAATTTTCTTGCATAGCTTACATCACATTAAATTAAGATAACAAGAACATAACCAATTGTTAATCCTACTAGGGGAAGGATAACAACCCCTTGAGTAAACCAAAGTATAAACCTTAGGGGATTAATCTTCTTTGGCTAGTATATCATGGTGGATTAACAAGAGTCACAAGGAGGACTAATTTTCAAGGTGACAAGGATTTCAAACATCTTCTCTTATTTGCTATAAGTACTCTAGAAACAAAAATTTAATAAATCAATCTCCTTCAAAGAAAAATTTTCAAACCATGTCTCAACATATTTACAACACCCAAAGCAAGGTATTTCTCTCTTCATCTCATGAGGCGTTCACCCATGAGCAATAAGAAAATTCTTGGTCACAACAAGTGAGTAGGAAACAAGAACAAGTTATTGAATTTTTTTTTTCAAACCATAGATCATGTTAGAGAATACATTAGAAGAAACAAAGATATATTTTTAGATGTTCTTAAATATGAACTTAGATAAAAAGTGAAAAGAGAATCAACCACAATGCATGATAATCCTGAATATTCTAATGATCGATCAACCATTGCTCAAATCAATAAAACTTGAAACAACTTGGCAAGTCTCAATGTCTATGGCACGACCTACCAACTGTATAACACCTCAAGCCATATCCATGGGGATTCTTGCCATAGATAACTCATTTTAAAAATATCCTAATGATGCAATTCCCATCATTACTACAAATCCCTTTCTCACTCACAATATGGGACTTAGCCAAGTCCCTCCCACCATAACATTGAATCAAAACATTTCAAATCATATAAATCTACCATTCATATCTCAAGCTTTCACTCAACCACTTGCACAACCATTTATAACATTGCCTACACAACCAAACCCTCCATATAATGATATTCAAGATATCAACACTAAAATATTATACTTAGAAAAGAGGAATTCCAAGTTCAAAGAACTTGAGCATTAAATTACCTCTCTTCAAGAAAATATCAAGTTAAAGTACTCTTTTAAAGAGTTCTATAATGAACCATTAGATCCAACAATCTCCAATCACCAATTTCCAAAGAACTTTGATACTCCTAGATTTAAAATATATAATGAAAAGCAAGACCCCATTAACCATATAAGCCTATTTCAAATAGCTTGTAGTGACATGAATCATGATGAAAAACATCTCCTTAGGTTATTCCCTAGAATTCTTAATGGTTTAGCCTTAGAATGGTATTTTCAAATACCTCATCATTCCATCAAGAAGTTCAAGGAACTTATGGAAACTTTCGTTAAACAATTTTCAATCTACATAGAAGATAAGGTTACTATAGATGACCTTTATCAACTCAAACAATATAATACTGAATGATTCTCAAATTTCTTAGCTAAATGGAGAGGATTAGTAGGAAGACTTTAATATATTTCTCCTCCTAAATAACTCTTGCATATTTTCATAAAAAAACTTCGTGAAAAACTATAATTTTCCTTGGAAATAATAAACCTAACCTCTTTTAAGAAGTCATCGATATGTCTAAAAGAGTAGAAGTCATCCTCATAAGATGAGTGCAACTCAAATATAAAAATAAAGAAGATGAAAAACCCCCTAGCAAGGGGCAATACAAAAATAAACATGTTTTAGGAGATGGTGTAATGAACTCTCATCAAAACAACAACATAAACACCACTCAGAATGTTCCCTAAAAGTTAGTCATCCAAAGATAGGAAAAATCCCAAAGACAATATATAAATATTGGACAGAGTCAATTATTTATGCTAAATATGCTCCTTGATTATAAATTGGTGGAACTTCCACCTATCAGGCCTTGGTATTTATCCAAATAAAAATTAATTTTGTATAGATAGGATGAATATTGTGTTTTTCACCATACAGAGGGACACACTACCAACAAATGTAGAAATTTAAAGAACATTATCCAAGACCTCATTGAGGAAGAAAAAATAATGTTCAATAAACTAGAAAATACCAAAAAAGACATGGGGATCTTTCAAGATCTCTTGCCAACACATGATAAAAAATTAGCCAACTTCATAGGTACTATGCATTTATCAATATCTTCCTACTCCATGACTAGGCAACAAGTAAAGAATCAATCTTTGGATCAGCCTCCATTGGTTATCCCAAGAATAAAATTTAGTATTTTTTATAAGTCATCTTTGGTGCTCACACCTTCTTATAACATCTTGTATACCTTTGATCTCTATAAAAAATTAGAGGAGGTGCTCATAAATATCTCCCTTTTATAATTTATAAAGACATCACCCGCTGATAGAGAAATAATGCTAAAAATTTTATGTGAGCAAGAAGTCCCTCAAGACATATCTCCAAATGACATCACCAACATGGTTGGACTAGCTGGAGTAAACAATGCTATCTTAGCATTTCATGAGGAAGATACCCCTCTTGAAACCATATCAAAAGATTCTCCTCTTTACATCATAACTCAAGTAGGTGATAAATATATCAAAAGAGTCCTAGTGGACAACATATCAACCTTGAATGTATGCAATGTCAAGTTCTTGTAAAATTTTGACTTAAATAAAAATGTACAAAAATATGATCTCATAATTAGAGCCTTTGAAAATAAATAATGAGAGGTAATAGGAACTATTACTTTACCTATAAAAGTGGGACCTCGTGTTATAAACACCCTCTTCTATGTCATATCATATAATGTAACATATAACATGCTCCTTGGAAGACCTTGGATACACACTATGAGTGCAGTGCCTTCTACCTTACATTAATGTCTCAAATACGAGTATCAAGGGAGTATTATCCATGTTCCTAGATATCCAAAATATTTTGCCATCTATAATTCTATCAAACTACAAGAGATTAATCTCTACCCTTCCATACAATAAGCAATATCAACTGGTCAACAAAAAGCAGACAAAGGAAAGGAAACATTAGAAGAACCCCTTATAAACTTAGGGGATACTCCCCAATCATACTTTTCCAAGGATCAAGCCAATCTAATTTATCAAAAATTATATCCTTTTGCATAAATAGTAAGCATGTTTATATATGTTTGTGATATAGGCATACCCAATAAAAAAGGACTCAAATTCCAAATAGGATATTGTGCTCTCATTCATGGGATAACTACCTTTGATAAAAATATTCAAGAGCATAACTTCATGTGAAGTGAAAAAACATATGCTACATGCTACATATCATCTTCATTATCTATAGCTAAAAAAATGCTTTCCAACATGGATTATCAAGGTAAAGACCTAGGTCATTATGAACATGGTATTAAAGAACCCCTAGAAGTCAAACCTTGGCTAGCACAATGTGGGATCGGATTCATACCTAGTAAAAACAAATCTTCTCCCATATCAAAAGAAGACAATGAGGATAATTATCTTGAATTAGTACATGGATCTCAATGGGGTGATGAGGACAAAGAAGAACTATGGTTGCTTCTTGTAGACACCAAATCCTAGCCACTTGTCATCCATGCATCATCCAATCACATTTGTTCATTATTTATATATATGTATTTATTTATATTTATATTTAAATATAAATATTTTATATATTATATTTATATAAATATATATTTATATATGAATAAATCATAGCCATTCATCATGACTTAATCTCAACCATCCATATGACTTGATCTGTGTCACATATCAAAGACATAATATTAGCCATTCATCATGATTTAATATTAGTTCTTCATTGGTGTTGTTGAAACCCTAACATGTTGAAGGTAGGTTATAAAAGGTCATTCATTCTCATGAATGAGGTTAAGTAGTATTTTTATTTGTTAAGGTTTGAGAGCCCTTGCATCCACCCCCCTATAAAACCCTTGCATCTCGCTATCATCCTATCTTCTCATCGCCTTTGTACCCTCTATTTTTGTCACCCATAATACTTGCAAACCAGATCTGGTTATGTAGTACTCTCCCTAAAAACCTTTGAATGCTACTAAGAATTCCTTGAATGCTACTAAGAATTTCTTGAATTCTACTGAGCATCCCAAGAACACTGTAAGGCATTCACGACCCTTCCAAAATGCTCTAGGGTATTTCTTAGCCTCTTGATTTTCTACTAACAAACCCACAATCACTTGAAGGTGTTTATACAACATCAGATCTCAGATGTAGAAGTATGGACCAGATAAATCAGGTATCTTCGATAAGATAAAAGATTAATTTTTTTTTATTTTTCTACATCTTACATTTTCTATACTCAGCTTGCATTTCATTATTTACAACACTAGGATTTATAGATTTATATTTTTTAAAGAGGGCATTACACAGTGGATCCCTCACACATGCTACTGACCTATTTGGTGTTATTCTATTTTGTAGATACATAAATTATATCCTTGATGGTTGTTGCAACTTAGGTGGTCCCGTAGGGATACTCAAGCCCACCTACAACTTGTTTGGAGTAAAATATGATGTAGAAGACACCAAATATTCTTTGTAAACAAGGTTTTTCAAACCCTTCAATTTAACTATTGTATCAACACACATTATATTGTAATATTGGATATTAAGGCTCCCACCATATTAATACAACATTATTTCTTCTTTGTGCAATATATTTTGTATTGTTTTTTGTATTGTTACCTTGGTTTTGTCGATTGTTTTACTTTACACTCCTTAAATAAACATCCTAAAAATCCATAAGATTTGGTAGCACTAACATGCTAGAATTGGTTCATCCAAATTTAATAGTAACCAAAAAATATTGAATATTCTTTGGATAATTATCCTATAGATCAACAACTTAAACTTAGCCCTGCTTCTTGGGTTGAAATAAACATCTATGGATCCAAAAGAACTTGAGGATTTAAGGGTAATAGATGTCCCTCTTCATTTAGGGGATGAATCACAAGCCTTAATCAAAGAAACAATAAATATCAACATCAAAATGGATCAAGATCCTTGCCTTATCAAACTTGGAAAATTCATAACTCAAGAAGAACAGACAGAGTACACAAACTGTAGATTAAAGATACAACGCCAAACAAAATATAAAGAAATCACGATAAAAAGTAATGCAGAACACAGTTGTACAAAACAAACGATTTTTATTAATCAATGGAGTTTAGAAACTCCTTTTGAGTACAACAGGGCCTGTAACCCTTTTCGTGATACAAGATTACAATTTGTGCTAGGGTTCTCCGAAACCCTAGCTGGCACAATATGGTGGCGTCTCCGAAGAATGTATCCTTAACCTCAACAGAATGAGTGGGCTTCGTTGTATCCTTTGGCTCGGACCACTCCAGACTTAAGCACTGCTATCATCCAATCAAATCTGCCATTAAAATCCTGCACACATTAAAACTACAAAAAGGTTAGAAACTAGTAAGAGGGCTCCACTGTGTGAGCCCTCAAAAATAGTCTAAAACCCTAGAAATGAAATAAATAGAATGCAGAATCTAGCGGCGGATTAATACATAAAAATATTACTTGCTTTAGAATCTATACCTCTTTTTCTGTTAACGCGACGAGACCAGGCGGCACCTGGAAGTGATGTAACTATCAAATCGGCTGCGAAAGGCGCCCTGGTGCGATCGCTGAACGCCCGCGTGCTTCTGGATCGGGGTTGCAGACGCCGGTCTGCGTCTGTGGCTGCGGGTAAACGCCCGCGGGCACTTGCGACAAGAATGGGGGATTCTGCAGAATGTTGTAGAAGGGATGGCGGCGAAGTTGGCGACGGATGCGACGATGGATGCGACGAAAAAGGGACGGCGATGGATGGGTAGGTTTAGCTGAAGAAGAGATAGATAGCGATAGATAACAAAAGAGAGATAGTAAAAGAGATAGGGCTTGAGCCATCAAGGTGACTCAATTTATAATCTACTCTTAGGGCACACTTTAGGGTTTTAACGACACTTTGAACGTGTGGCTAAGATTAAAGTGGATCCAAGGGTAGAGAATAAATCTAGGTTGTGAAACGGATTAAGATGGATGGACGGATGAGATTAAATGAAGGATGGACGGCTCGGATTAAATCACTTAAAGTATCTTTATATATATATTAAAATATATTAAAAATATATATATAAATATTAATTTAAATAAATTTGGGAATGAAAAATGGCGGGAAAGGTGAAATTGGGCCAAATAATGGCGGAAAGGTGTGGATTTGGGCCAAATAATGGCGGGAAGGTGGATGACTGACACGTGGCTAACAGGAAGGTATAGATGACTTACAAGTGGCTGGATTTTGGTGTCTACAGATGCCCCTTTTGAGCCGCTTTGTGTGAAGACACAATGCAGCACAAAAAATTAAGACACCTGAAAAGCTGGATCAGACGCAACTCTCTCTCAAGACTAAAGCACAACTTTGAAGACCAAAGAATAAAAGAACATTTAAAATTTTATCAGCTTACCCCCTCAATTGGCGAGCGAGAATGGTTCTCACAAGCCAATTGGAAGAAATTTGGAAGAAAATGAACCGTTTTTGCCCCAACGGTGAAAAAAAGGGGTTGGTGTATGAACCATCTGTTTATGTCCCAACAGGAAAGGGGTTGGTGTACAAACCAGAAAAGAATATGATTGAAGACGATATGAGTGATGTGAAAGATGGACCGTTTTCTGCCCCAACGGTTATAAAGGGATTTTTGCCAAATTGTAAGTTCCATGATCATGTAAGATGAATTCCACTATAGGAAAATTAGAAATTGATAACGGATGCCCCAACTCCTGTGTGAGTCCATACTGTTAATGAAATTGCCTTGTTGGCGCCATTGATATGGAGAGATGAAAGATGCATGAAAAGAGTCCAGAACTCGGAGATGCTCCTAGTGACTCGTATGGATAATTCCTCGGGTCGAAACCAATCAACCTAGGTAGCCTCAATCTCTAGAAAGACTTAAAATAATGATGATATGAAAGATTGTCCATGTTTAAGGCCCCATGAACTAGGCCATCAATGACAACTTGTTGAGCAAATTAATCTTGGTATGAGGTCACTTGAAAAGTAGAATATCCAAAATTGATTTCCAATTTTCAAACAAGTGAAATAGTTGATTATGATAAATGGTAGGTGTCCTTATGGTGGTTTAATCCTCTTATCGAATTGCATGGATTCAAATCGCTCGCAATCGCCAAGGTGATAGAATATACCACTAGATACGAGGTTTACTTTAATTTGATTTGGCAAAAATATGCATGATGAAAGAAGAATGAATGAAATTGACGATAGATCAGAAAAATTGATGAATGTGGTTAATTTTGTGAAGGTTTTGAATATTTTTAACCCAATTTGTAAAACAATGATGAATGATGCGCTTTTTGAGCGAAATGACAAAATTTGTGTCCAAAACTGTTGTAACCTTCACAAAATGTTTTATTATGATAAGAAGAATGGATGAATTGAATTTGATGAAATTTGAAGGAGGTAAGCTTCAATTTTGCAAGTTTTGTTCCTTTATTCAATACTGACACCAAACGCCGGTCTGCATTTGTGGTTGGCAGAGACGCCCGCTGTGTTTAGGCGCTCTACAAATGCAGGACTACGTCTAAATGCGCCATGAAATGCCCCACTGCATTTCAGGGCGCCAAAACCAGCTATTTAAACAGTTTCAGCGAGAATTTCGCTCATTTGTGCGTTCGAGCTTGAGAGAAGTGCGTCTGAGGGAGTGGAGTGAAAGGTTTGTGTGGGAGCTATGGCGGAGATAGGAGCGGACGCGCCAGTGCAGCCACTTGAGGTATTTGTTCATTTAAGCAAGTACTTATTATGTGTTTTTTTTTTTTTTTGGGAAAAATTTGTAACAAATTTTTGTTTTGTTGTTTTGCAGCTTAGGGTGTTAGAGGCACGACACCGATTCTCCCCTATCATTCCGGGGATGAGGAGGTCGTTGTCCCAGGCAGACTGGGAGATATTGGAGGCAGTGGGACTAGCGGAGGCAGCCCGGTTGGAGGTAGTTCGGGCGGATGAGGGGTACCTCTAGGCACACCACTAGGTCTAGGGCTCCTACTAGGTCTCAGGGGTCCTCTTTTGATGGTTAGCTTAGTGCTTAGATGCACTCTTTATGAGCCTTGGTGCTCTATTGTATATTGTAGCCTTTTGGCATTCATTGTACGAGCTTTGACCTTTATACATATATATATATACATGGCTTTTATTTATTTGGTGTTTTACTCTCTTTTGTGTGAATGCCTATGTTTTTGTGATGCATGTTTTGATATGTTTTAATGTTTTTGATGCATATGTGATGGAATGGAATGCAAACTTATAGATGATTAATGCGAGACTAAGTATATAACATACAAATCTATGGATGATTAATGCAAGACTAAGTAAATGATATGTAAATCTATGGATGATTAATGCAAGACTAAGTAAATGAAATATGCACTAAGAAGCACTCATATTTTTAGATAGTTAGATTTAGCCAACTGTTATCATAATTGTTTAATCGAGGGCACCGAACTTGGTGGCTTGTGAATGGATGACGTATGGAATGACATGAATATGGAAGAAGATATGGAGGGAGACTGTTTTACAAAGACTCAAACATGCTAGTGGTATCAAACAAACTTACTAATACCGCCTAATTCAACTAGGACCAAATGTGTGTGCATGCGAGTTCATTAACCAAATCCGAAGCATGGTAGTGACTCTAGGCAATCAAAAACCTGTGTGTGTGCAAGTGTGTTCATTAACCTCATCTTGCATAAATTAGGTAACCCGGTTATGGAGAAGACCCCGAAGCTAGTTTGTCCGTATGAGCATTCAGAGGTCTCTTTTTGAGGAGAGACATGTCGCCACGCAATGAGTATACTCCACCGCCACTCAAGCGTCTATAGCCCCGATGAAGGTTAACTCCATAGTCCATGTTGTTTTTGACCTTTGTAAGCCTTGGGGATGACTACCTATCCGTCCGATCGGACAAGTAGTACGATCCTTACAACTTATTTGGGATCAGTGGTGTGTGAAAAATGTTCATCTCCTTAGAGCTTTGGGGAATCGGATTCTCAACCGAAGTATGATGAGAATTTTACCCTATCCTTACTACTCTGTTTATATTTATATTTTGTGATTGCTTGTGATAGTGGTAAGAACCACTGTTTTATGGACTATGTTTGCATGATAGGACAAACGAGGATTACCCTTTTCACTTCAAGGCACAACCCAAGGATGGTGTTATCTCTCTTTGACACAAGATGTTTTTAAGATGTGAAAATGTGATAGGTTCAAGACCGCTTTTGAAATCATTTCCCAATACTCAAGATTTTATTTAGTGTAATTTGTGATATGGCCCTAGAGAACTTTGACATGCATTTCAAAGTTTGCTTAAAACACTAGGAATGGTTGAGTGATTGAAAACATTTTGGCAATGTAAATATGTGCAAATGGAAAATGGGTGTACGAATGACAATTCGGTTTGATGGATTTTATGAAGGTGCCCCAGATTAAGGCAACATGACTTTTGCTTGACCAAATTTTATATCCAAAAGATAGAATGGTCTCTAACATGATATGCAACTATGGCTGGAAATGAAATGTTATGGTTTTCAATGAGATGTATGCACATGAAATGCAATGTTTTTGAATGAGATGTATGCAACTAACAATGAAATGCAAATTCTTTTTATTTTATTTGTTTTTTTTTTTTTTGTTGTACAAGCCATGTATATATGTACATATAAAATTCAAACTATGCGTAGAATGCCCTCAAGTGTATAACATTAAGTGGTTCGGGTTCTTCCTCTCCCTCTAAACTCGGCAAGTCTATAAGTTCCATTACCCACTCTTTAAGTGACCATATATGGACCTAACCAATTAGCCGCGAATTTATCTCGAAGATGCGGCAATGCATTGGTGTTTTGTTGATTCTCTTTAAGGACAAGATCTCCTACTTGAAATTCTCTTAGATGAACTTTGGCATTGTAAGCACGTTTCAATCGGTCTTGATAAACTCGCAAATGCTCTAAAGCATTGATTCGTTTTTCATCTATGAGTGTGAGTTGATCAAGACGTGCTTGTCTAGCAGGATCATCATCGATAAATTCCTGCAAAGAAATTCGCAAGGAAGGGATCTCGACGAGGCGGAGCTAAGACTCGGCGAGAGACGCTAAGTACCGCTTGATGTCATCAAAGGCTTTCCGACACTCATCTCGTCCATGAAAATTGTACCCCCTTTTGTAGTAGGTGGCAAAATGGCCTACATTTATCAGAAAGTTGTGCAATAAAGCGACGGATTGAATTAATCTTTCCTTGTAAACTACGCAACTCCTTCAAATTAGTTGGGGGACACATTTCCATAATGGCTTTGACCTTGTTTGGGTCCACCTCAATACCTCGTTTAGAGATAATAAAACCTAGGAGTTTGCCTGAGGTAACACCAAAGACACATTTCTTAGGCTTATCCGGATCATATGGATTATGGAGCGGGGTGAATAAGTCTTCGAAATTCATTGTCGACTTATGGAAGAAAGGATGGGCGGAATGGAAGGGAAAACCGGTGAAGACCTCGAAAGACCTGAGATGCAAAACAACATAGTTTTTGAGTTTTTTTTTTTTTTGAGTTTTTTTTTTTTTTGTAGTGGTGAAAACCACTATTTTAGTATATACATATAATACAGGTTTGGATTATGGCTTATGGATGTGGCGGAGGGGGTGGTTCACCTCGTTCTTGTGGAAGAAACAAGCGAAAGATGGCTTCTTGGAGAGGGAACAATTGGAGATAAAACTCGCCTTGTTCAATGAGGGTAACAATGGGCGCCGACTCTTCTTCGTATTCATCACCATTTGACATGACGTCAAATTCTTCATAGGCTTCATCTTCGGATTCGTCGGGGTGGAGGATTTCTTCTTCTGAATTAAGATTAATGCTTTGAAAAGCTCGTTCAAAAGAAGAAAGGGATGGAAGTGGTTGGTAGCCCACACCAAAACGCTCAGTGGGTCTCGGATATGGCATATCGATGCGTTCGAGCTACCCCTTGCTCGTAGCGACCTAGGCCAAATTGCCGCCAATTATGTCTGTGGAAATAGCGAGAGGGAAAACCCTCCATCCTTTCGATATTGGCATGGACTGGATGCTTAGGTTCTAGTATGGTGGTAGGACTAGAAGATGACTCTATTCCCCCATATACAAAATTAATGGAATTTGGCATAGAACCCATGTTATAAACCGATCCAATGGATAAATGTTGGTCATGTGGACGACCAAAATCTTTAACTTTTTGCACATTGAACGGTGTGATGTGGACATCTTGAATGGCATACTCACCAATACCGCATCGATGAGATGGACCTTGACTTGGGAGGGAGAAAGACTAGATGATGGAATAGAAGAATGTGGGATAGAAGAATTGGAAGGATTTGGTTGGGTTGATGCTTCACTAACTTGTGAAACATCAGCCGGTGATGGTTGGGAAGATGGAGGAATAATAGGTGATGTTGAAGAAGGTGTAGAAGAATGGGGTAATGACGTGGAAAGAGATGATTGGTCATGGCCACATGTGCATGTGGTCACTGATGAAGAAGAAGGAAGATTAGGAGATGAAGAAAGTGGTGAATGAGATGGAATAGCGGAAGAGGAAGATGGTTGCGATATGATGGGTAGCTCCTCGGGAATGGGAGCTTTAGAAGAAGATGGTATAGAAGAAGTAGATGGGGTCAAGAAAAGATGAGTGGATGGCAACACAATCTCATAAGGATTTGAGACATAGTTGCAATGTTTGAAGGGTTCAATGTCAGCAGGTACACAATGAACTCTGTCCCTCATATACATACTTCAGACATTGATGCAAGATAGAAGGGACACATCTCATCTCCCTAAGCCAAGGCCGTCCAAGCAATACATTGTATGCCATGGACCCTTCCAAGATGTGAAACAAGGTATGCAAAGTTCGGGCCCCTACCTCAATGGGCAAGATAACCGTGCCAACCGTGGAAGATAAAGCATCATTGAATGCTTTAAGAGTAAAAGTCGACTTTGTGATAAGGGATGGCGACAACTTTAGATGACTCAACGCCGATGTTGTAATGATATTGATTGAGGAACCGGTGTCAATTAAGACTCTCTTGAATGGCTTGTGATCGATCTTGGCCATGATATGCAGTGGAGGATCTATACTTTCTGTTGACATAGGTTTGATTTCAAAATCATAGAAAGTGATGGAGGGCTCCATGCATGTTTGAATACTCCCCACAAAGTTGTTGAAGGCATTAGTATCTTGAGTTTGAAGCTCGATTGACTTCAAAATTTCCATTAATGCCTCTCTATGCGGGGGAGATTGTTGAATGAGGTCATAGATCGATAACTTGGCAGAAGCCATTTTTAAACTGGTAGTTAACCGGCTACTCAATGACATGATGGGTCGTTGGCGTTGAGTAGAATGATTTAGCGGTTGTTGAGAAGTACTAGCACGTCGTTGGGTCACTCGTTACCCGAGGTGGACCGGGGTTTGTACAGTGTGGTCGTGGTTCAGCCTCGATTTGGTTGGTTCGCCCTTTGACCCCGGGTTACTACGTTAATAGTACCCATAAAACCTTGGTATTGTTGTACATGGTTGACTTGATTAGGAGGAGTTACCTGAGTTACTCCCCCCGAAGTTGTTGGAGCTTCCTCCCGATGTGGAAGGGGTGTTTGAAATACACCAAGATTTTGATTTTGTTGGGCTAAGGGGCTATCCAATTTAATGGCTCCAATCTCAATAAGATCTTGGATCACATGTTTGAAAGTTGTACAATTATTGATATCGTGCCCATTTTGCCTATGATAAGGACAAAATAGGTACTCCTTGTAATACTTCCCCCTTCTAGATGGTTCTAAAGGTTTAAACTCAGGTAAAGTTAACCGATTTGTGCTATATAACTTGTTGAATATGACCGCATATGGTTCATCTAAAGGTGTGAACTGTCGCTTGGGACGATTTTTTTGCCAAGGTCGAGTTTCCATGGTTGGCCCAGTGATTGTGAGTCTGGTTGAGGAGGGGCGGGTACCGCATGATAAGCAATTGGTTGCGGTTGACTTTGCATTACTTGTTGTTGTTGAGCCATTACGGGCTGACTCGCCACCACTTGATTAACTTGGTTAACATTTGAGGTCGTACTAGCCTCGTGCTTGTTTGTTTTGGCCATAATTATTATTTCGTTGTTGGCCCTTTTGTTGCCATTCTTTTCTACGGGGTTTTAAAACACCCTCTTGGACTTTAATTTCTTCTATGATACTTGCTTGGGCCAAAGCCTCTTCAAAAGTCCCGTATTGTTGTAATTGGAGTAACCAAGAGATAGGTTTTAGACAACTCGGGTGAACATTTTGGTTAACTCCTCCATTGGTAGGGAGAATGGCAGCTTTATTAATGATAGCCCTCCAACGGTTTCCAAAGTCATAAACAGTCTCATCGTCATGTTGCTTGAGCTTGTATAAGTCGGACAATGAAACTTTCCTTTGTACATTTAGGGAGAATCGTTCTAAAAATAGATTAATCAATTGCTCGTAAGCATAAATGCTATGGTGAGGTAAATGATTGTACCATTGTACAACATCTCCTCCTAATGTCTGAGGAAAAGTTCTGAGCATAAGAGCGTCATTGTTTTGGATTCTAAAGCTTGCATGCATGAATGAGCTCACATGTTCGTGAGGATCCTCAGTTCCTCAAAATTTGTCAAACTTCGGTAATGTGAAATCAATCGGATATGGCGGTGAAGGTACCGAAGGATGAATTGGTTGATTGATCAACGACCTTAGCATAGGTTTCTGACTAGATGAGCCAGGCATGTTGAGCATAAGGTTGTCAATCTGTTGTTGCATAGCATGGAGTCGAGAATCTTCATGAAAATTTTGATTCGTTTGATGATTATGATGATGCAATGGAGGAGTGGAAAAATGATGAGATGGGATGAAATTGCCTGGATTAGGCGGTGTGGAATGGACAGGTTGTTGGTATGGATGATACCGGAAAGAAGGTGATTGGGGTGAATGATGAACTGGACTGGGTTGGGAGAAAGGTGGGGTAGGAATGGACACCACCGAAGATTGGGGTACCCAGGTGGGGCCTCGAGCTAAGAAAAGTCGAGTCGGGTAGAAATTGGTTGGGGTGTAGGATTTACTACGATAGGTGGTTGGGCATTTTGTTGCTGTTGTTGCTGAAGCAACTTGTCGAGGTACTCCCTAACCTTATTAATTTCTAACCCAAGGGAGGTGGGATGATTGGATGAAGGTGGAGGGCAGGCTGCCATGGTAGTCACAGGAGACTGCGTAGCAGGGGCAATGAAGGTGGCTGAAGTAGGCGGTACTGGGAAGAAACAAGAGATCGTGCCTCTATAGGGTGAAACCATAAATGGTTTGGGAAGAAGAGGGTTGAAATTGGTCATGGCTAGAGGAGGTTCCACCAGCCTCATAGAGAGAATTGGTGTACACCCCGGTAAATGGAGGAGAAAGTGGTCGGGAAGACACTACATTTGTCTCCAAAGGAGGACAATTGAGCATCTGGGAAGATGTTGGAGATGAAGCCGACCGAGCAGATACAACATTAGCCTCAAAAAAAGGGTTAGTGTAGACCCGAGTGAAACCAACGGGTATGGTTGATGCAATATCCCGCTGAAAAATAGAATCTTGCATAGGGGAATCTTGGATTGGCTCAAGGATATAACCAAGTGCCATCTCTTAAGTGAGTTTGCACTTGGGCCATATCAATGTGGGTAATATGACAGGAATTGTCTTCCTCCATGGGCATGGCCATGCGATAGACTGGTAGAAGGACGTGAAAGACCCGCAGCGAACTCTGCCTGAAATTCACTAGGATAAGTGGTCATGTTGGTGGTGGGGATGTTCTGTGAATTATTCATTTGATTATTTAGATTTAACACTTTAGATTGATTCCTTGTTAAGACCATAACGCAATAAATCTAAACAAATTCAGAAAAGAAGAATGCAAAACTTAAATGATAAATTTACACTAAAGAAATTATCAAAAAATAGTCACAACCTAGGTTTCAACCAATATGTCTTACCTGCGGTTAATTAATTATTTTCTGATCTTAATCTGCAGTAAATTTTAAGTGTCCGGTTTATGAGTTTTGCATGTGATCTAATCTTGAATTATTCACAAAAAAAGGTAAAAACTATGGCTAGGAAAGGACAACGAGATTCTTATTGGTGATGAAATCCAGCAAGTTTGCTCGGGGGTGACCTATGGTGTCTAAGGTAGAAGTTTAATGGATGGAGATGAATTCCACCGTCACTAAACTTCAAGCAATATCTGGTGATGAAATCTAGATATTACTGTTTTAAATGCAATATGAAATGCAGTGAATTTTATTTTAAGTGTTTTAGTTGTCTAATGTATACATACAAAGCTATAAATCAAAAGTTCTAATGATCTAAGCAAGAGGCCACCGAAAATATGCCATTTCCTCCGAAGAAGTGGAGTACACCGTTTAAAACCCCTCGCCTACCAATGATATCGGATATCAAAGGAGCAACCGGAAGGTTCGTCCACTTCTCTCGCTCGGAATCACCCAATGGCAGGAGTACTATTGACATCCAATCAATAGTCCTACTTAGATAACTAAAACAGATAATTCGTAGCTATTCTAATATGCAGCTAGGTATGCAATTTTTTTTTTTATGCAACCAATAATGCAATGTAAAAAAAAAAATGTAACTAAAAATAATCTGTTTCTTTCCGATTACTTAGTTTTTGTTCATTTTAAAGCAATGATCTAAAAAAAGAAACAGAATACAACATAAAAACCAAAAACATAAAAAGTACAAAGAAAAAAAGCACTTACTTGGAAGCCTACGCTTTTTCTCGTAAATCGCCTTCAAACGCCCAAGGGAGTTCAGAGCAGCTGAAACGCACCTCTGCGTTTCGGATTGGACTTCCGTACGCCGCTCGCGTCTCGCTGCGTTTTTGCAAACTCCTCAGAAACCCTAGTTCGCTGGAACAACGAATTTCACGATTTTCGAAACCTGCAAAATAAAACAAAAATAGGAATAGATCAATAAAGCAAGTATTAAAAACATGAAACCCTAGGGGGTCCCACCGTGATCGCCATTTGTAGATTAAAGATACAACGCCAAACAAAAGATAAAGAAATCACGATAAAAAGTAATGCATAACACAGTTGTACAAAACAAACGATTTTTATTAATCAATGGAGTTTAGAAACTCCTTTTGAGTACAACAGGGCCCGTAACCCTTTTCGTGATACAAGATTACAATTTGTGCTAGGGTTCTCCAAAACCCTAGCTGGCACAATATGGTGGCGTCTCCGAAGAATGTATCCTTAACCTCAACATAATGAGTGGGCTTCGTTGTATCCTTTGGCTCGGACCACTCCAGCTTAAGCAGCTGCTATCATCCAATCAAATCTGCCATTAAAATCCCGCACACATTAAAACTACAAAAAGGTTAGAAACTAGTAAGAGGGCTCCACTGTGTGAGCCCTCAAAAATAGTCTAAAACCCTAGAAATGAAATAAATAGAATGCAGAATCTAACGACGGATTAATACATAAAAATATTACTTGCTTTAGAATCTATACCTCTTTTTCTATTAACGCGGCGAGACCAAGCGGCACCTGGAAGTGATGTAACTGTCAAATCGGCTGCGGAAGGCGCCCTGGTGCGATCGCTGAACGCCCGCGTGCTTCTGGATCGGGGTTGCAGACGCCGGTCTGCGTCTGTGGCTACGGGTAAACGCCCGCGGGCACTTGCGACAAGAATGGGGGATTCTACAGAATGTTGCAGAAGGGATGGCGGCGAAGTTGGCGACGGATGCGGCGATGGATGCGACGAAAAAGGGACGGCGATGGATGGGTAGGTTTAGTTGAAGAAGAGATAGATAGCGATAGATAACAAAAGAGAGATAGTAAAAGAGATCGGGCTTGAGCCATCAAGGTGACTCAATTTATAATCTACTCTTAGGGCACACTTTAGGGTTTTAACGACACTTTGAACGTGTGGCTAAGATTAAAGTGGATCCAAGGGTAGAGAATAAATCTAGGTTGTGAAACGGATTAAGATGGATGGACGGATGAGATTAAATGAAGGATGGACGGCTCGGATTAAATCACTTAAAGTATCTTTATATATATATTAAAATATATTAAAATATTAAAATATATATATAAATATTAATTTAAATAAATTTGGGAATGAAAAATGGCGGGAAAGGTGAAATTGGGCCAAATAATGGCGGGAAGGTGTGGATTTGGGCCAAATAATGGCGGGAAGGTGGATGACTGACACATGGCTAACAGGAAGGTATAGATGACTTACAAGTGGCTGGATTTTGGTGTCTACACAAACCTACTAAAGTAATTATCTGAAATATTTTCTTGGGGATATGATGATATGCTAGAGCTTGATACTTCATTGGTAGTCCACCATTTGATAGTATGCCCTGACACCAAACCTGCCAAACAAAAATTAAGAAAAAAACATTCAAGAGTCACTCTTTTGGTAAAATATGAATTGCAAAATTACTAGACATTGGCTTCATAAAGGCCATATATTACTCATATTGGATATACAACATTGTTCCTATCACTAAAAAGGAAGGATCCATTTGAATTTACATAAAATTTAGAGATATAAACAATGCTTGTCCAAAAGATGATTTTCCTTTGCCAAGCATAGACATAATAGTGGTCTTCACTGCAAGATCTAAGATGCTATCTTTAATGAATGGATTCTTGGGCTACAATCAAATTAATATTTCACTAGAAGATCAATCTAAAATGGCTTTCACTACCCCTTGGAGAAACTTCTACTATCAAGTCAATTTACTCATTTGGTAAGTCACATGGGCTAAGAAGCCCTTAATCATCCATTCTCCTATGGATTAATAATTACTTGTCAACTTTATATGGGAACGAATGATTAAGGGTAGTCTTTCCCATTCAATGTACCACTTTAGTATGTAATCACATATAATATTTATGCATTGTCCTAACAATAGATTATGAGAATTGTAACATTCCATTGATTTGATATCTTACGATATTTTGTAATTACTTGTAAATATCATCAGGCAATGAATCAATAGTGTCATAATTTTCCTCTTAATTTATTGCATCAACATGCTATCACATTTTCATAAATCTCACTGATCATCTTTGATAAGCCATGTGGTTTAAGAAGACTCTATTGATCCAATATCTTGGAGATCTACAATAATTTGTAAATCTTATTAGACACTGGATCAATATTATCCTCATAGCCACCTGGTTCATTTCATTGGTATTCTATCAAATAAAAATCAATATCTCTAGTGAACTATTGTTCAAATGGGTCTATTAGACTATGAGGCTCCATGTATCTAATGTCTTTTGAGCATATAATTATTTGCATGCTTCACCAGATATTGGATCTTTGTTGTCTTCATAGTTTTCTGGTCTTCTACAACAATAGAACATCTACAAATCATTCTCTTCATCAACTATTTGCCTTTTAAGTTGGATCAACAAGATTTTATTTCCAATTGGTTTATTATACAAATACACACATAAATATTAAATCTCAAAAGGATCACTTATTAAGATGACTATATTCTCTATCTATTTGTACAAAATATCAATCAACAGATAGAGAACTTCCTCCACATTTAAATATGATAATAAGCTATAATTTCTTCTCAAAAATGTAACAAAAAAAATATCCAAGCTGACTTATGGACCCTTTGGAAATATTAGGTTTGATGATCAACACTTTTCGTATCCATAATCATTTATGACTACATAAATTAGTCGATTATCAAATTCTCATGCTTCCTAATGGCCTATAAGCCAGAAATTTTTTTATCTATTTCTCATAAAACACGATCCTTCAAACTAAGGGCCATGCTATCACATGGACCTCCTAGAAAAGGAGATTTTTTTCCATGTCTTGTGCATATATATAATTATTTGCACACACACCGAGTAAGGTAGAAGGGTTTCTTCTTCTCTTGGATCATCCATATGGGAGTGTTACCTTCAGTCTAAAATATTTTGTTTACCCTACAAATTCTCAAATATTTCAACACATTAGAGGTGGCAACGAGTATTAAGTCCAATTCCTCACATACATGTAAATTTTTACATATGCAATATACTCTTGTTACCCTCTCTCATGTGTTAAGAAAATTAGCAATATCAAATCATTATCTTTATCAAAGTATTTTGCTTTCAAAAAATAAAATCAAAAGAATGAAACAATCATATTACAAGCAATTTGCAAACATTATATCAATACATTGTAAAAATATTTGCAAACATCATATCATGCTTTCAAAAGCACTACAAAGTTGCATTACCTATCTCTTTCAAAAACATTATCAACATCGCATCAAAGCATTACATAACATCTCATTACCTTGCAAAACTTGAATAACATAAGCTTATACTGAGAGGGGGCATGGATAGTATAAGACCACTTTTTACTTTTCTTTCCCAATCAATATTATGCAATGTAAAGATATAAATATCAAAAGTATTAATCAAAGCAATGCATAAATCACCACACACAATAGAGACACTAGTTTTACGTGGTTCATCCAATTGTGGTCTAATCAACGGAGAAAATATTTAACTAAAATTTTCTCAATCAATATCTTGGGAATCCTTTCCCTATTACAATGTTTATGGACCTCTATCCAAAGGAGACACCAATCCCCTAATCAAATTCATGGATATATATCCACATGATAACTCCTTTCTCCTTAGATCTGACTAATAATCTTCTAGAAGAATTGTTACCCCCATCGCTCTAGCTAATGGATCTCTATCCATTGAAGACACCTATCCTCACTGCCTTGGCTAATGGATCTCTATCCACTGGAGACTATCGTACTCTATACTCTATCACCTTCAAATATCTATCTCAAATCTGTACTAAAAATAGTCCTTCGATCTAGCACAAATTTTCTCAATCTCTGTCTCTGGTTTGGCACAAATTTATCCTCAAATATGCACCAAAATCTATCCTCAAATCTATACTAAACATAGTCCTTCGGTCTAGCAAAAATTTATCCTCAATATCTATCATCTGATCTGCACTAAAAACAATCCTTCGATCTAGCACAAATTTGTCCTCAATATTTTTCCTTAAGCTTACACAAAGCTTGACTCAATCACAAATCAATTTTGCTAGATCTACCCCAAACCTTAACTCAAGGTTGAACAAATCAATCAATAAAATCTTCTCACAAGTCTTCTCTAAGACTTACCTCAAATATACCTTGTAAGTTTCCACAAAAGCTCACACTAATCTGCCCATAAGTCCTCTCTAGAACTTGTCCAAATATGCTCAACAAGTCCTCAGTAGAACTTGTCCAAATTTGCTCTCAATCTATATTGTAAGCTTCCACAAAATATTACACAAATAAATCCACAAGTCTTCACAAATACTTGCCTCAAATATGCTCAACAAGTCCACACTAGAACTTGTTCAATATCATAGAAATATAAAGATAATTATTAGAGGCTCATTATGTTTCACATTCATCACCATGCTCAATCACTTTCAATCATTCTTTTATAAACATATAGAGAATTGTTAGAGAATCAATATGCTTCACACTCACAAACTATCAATCACTTTCAATCTCTCTTTTATCACAAAAACATATAGAGAATTGTTAGACTCAATATGTTTCACACTCACAAACTCTCAATCACTTTCAATCTCTCTTTTATCATAGAAACATATAGAGAATTTTTAGAGACTCAATATTTTTCACACTCATCAACACTCAACTTCTTTCTCAAACCAATTCAAAATATAGAACAATTTGTTTCATATAACTTGAACTATCACTTCACACACCCACTTGACTAGGCTCAATAAACTCTACTCAACTAATCACTCAAAGAAATAATCCTTACTCACAAACCCTAATCCAAGCATATGAACACTCACTCAAATATTTCCAAAAATGCTTATCAACCAATATCACATAACAATGATATGTTCTTTGAAAATCCTAGTTCAAGTTCTTCACTCAATCAATCACTTCAACAACAATTCTTATATAACAATCTTCACAATAGCTCAACAAATCAATAAGGAAACCTAATCAAGTCATTTTCACTCCAAAGTTTTTTCCAGAAAACCAACCAATAAACGGTTAGATGTCACAATATTATTTATGAGAAGTAGACCACACAAATCCACAACAATCATAAATACTTCTTTACCAAAATCAAGAAGGTTAGATGTCACAATATTACTCCAAAAATTTCTTAAAATATTCCTTAGACACAAAAATAATAAAAGTTCAAATATGCCTTATTTCTCCCTTTTAAAATTAACACTCATCAAACCATACATAAAATAATTACTTGGATACACCGTATCAACTCCAACTTAAAATAATATCCAACACCACAAAAATCATAACCAATCTGTCTAAAACACCTTTATTTTTTTTTTAACCCTAAAACAAATAATATCAAAAATTTATTTTGCAATATCCTTATAACTCCCTAAAACCTCATATACCACATAAAATATGCAAAAATTAATTTTTAATACCTCAAAAACCTTCTCCGACAAATCCAATGCTCAAACTTTAATGCATACCTTATTATCCCTCAAAAAGGATTTCGATGTGATTCGATTCACCATATCCTCAAGTGCCAAGCACCTTAGTGCTTTGACCGCATGGGTTAGAAGCACCCACATGAAGGAAGCAAATCTTCCTCCCCTTTATACCAACATCCACCATGATTTCCAACCAAAATACAAAATAAAAGATCCTCCACGGGGGATTCAAACTTGTGTCTGTCACTGCCCTAAAGACTTGCCACTGCCATGATTGCCAACTATGCTACCAGTAGTTGGTGACCAAGACTCCCTCCTTGGTGTATGATGTAATATTGTCTTCTCTTAGTACTTTAAAAAAAACACAAAACTCATTTTTGCACCCATAATTTGCATGAATGCATAGCTTAATATTTAATTCAAAAACATTTGAGGGTTATGGTAAGGTGGGTAATCCTCCTTTTATACACATGGTAAATGTTCTTCCCACGTCGGTGCTTAGAAATTCGATTTCAAATTTTGAATTAATTTTAATAACCCTCCTTAGGGTTAGTTAAATATTAATATAAATTAATCTTATAATTAATATTAAAATTAATAAATAATTAATTTAAATAACTATTTAGGTCCGAGGTGTAGACCAATTGGTTCATCCAAACCCCATAAGGGGGCGGAGGTCCAAGGTTCAAATCTCGAGCCTCGTCGGATTGAACACTTGTCCCTTTCCTGGTGCTTTCAGCGGCATAAAAAGTTTAAAATGATTGTGGCATGGTGGTTATAGGGGCGGACTGCACGAAGATCTGTGTGGAGGCTTCTAGTACGGATAGCGCAGAATACTGTGGTGGCCATAAAAGTTGGACAACCTTCCCGTATTTGTGGCGGCTACCGATTCCACCATGTAAATTAAAAAAAAAAAATTAAATAACTTTAAGTTAATTAAATTATAAATAAATTTATAATAAAAATTATATTAATTAAATTATTATTAATTTTAAAATTCCCTTTATAATATTATAAAAAATATTATAATATTATTCACTTGGGCTTTTGGCACTTTATCCCATATCTGATGTCCTAAAACTGGGTCTTGATCAATTGAAACTAGAGAACCTAAAACTAATTCTACCCACTGAAACTGCCACTGACTGGTGCTGAAATCTTGAAATCAATGACCACTCACTCTTGACATAAATGACAACTTATCTACTCAAAATCTCCAAAAACATACCCCTTTGTCATTGATGGCAACCCAAATTATTTTTACCAAAAACTTGACATTTTTCTTGTTCTACTCCCCCTAGGAAACTGCTCCCCCTGACTCAATGCTCTCTCCTTAAACAAAATATCTCCCCCTTACTCAAATATATCCCCTTTGGCATCAATGGCAAAGGGTCACCTTTGTGGCTTAGGTCTAAGAATGAATATCTTATCTTAGCCCCTCCCCAACCTCCTTTTGAGGTGGTTAATTATGGGGTGGAAGTATTTCTACTCCCAGCAAGCACTGATCTTTACCTGTATCCTCTTTCCTTAATATCCGATCCTTATGATTCCTTTGACTGTTCCTCTCCACATCCATGTTCATATTCCTATAAATGTACATATTCCTATTCTTGTTCATGTCCATATCCATATTCCCGTTCCTGTTCTTTTTCATATTCATATTCATATTCCTATTCTTGTTCATGTTCCTATTCCTGTTCATGTTCCTATTTATGTTCATGCTTGGTTCTATAATATCTTCTCTACACCACTTTGATATATATCCATAATTATTTCACTTATAACACTTAATGTTATTATTCATTGGAGGTACAAATGTCTTAGGATTTCTCCTAGTGAAGCCATATCCTTTTCAGTCATGAACCCTACAATTCATTGCCTTGTGCCCAAATTGATTACATGAGTAGATATACCCATGGAAAAGTTGTTTGCTTCTAAAATTCCCATTTTCTTGTCTTTCATGTGTTCTGCATTGTGAAGTCATGTGCCCAAACTTGTAAAATGAGAAACATCGTCCATTAAAATTTCTTTGTCTTGACCTCATTGGTATCTTAGTTTCTCTTGACCTATTCTAATTATTGTTCCATCTATTTCTTCTTTGTGCATTGTTCCTTTCCTACTATACGACTCATCCTCAGAAGTCTCACTTTCTCTTATATTGTCTTATTCTGAAGTTTCTTCTTCTGAATAACTTGAGGTTGGCTCTTCTTCTTGTTTCTTTTGAACTTGTTCAAAGCCAATACCTATTTTGTTTGTTGATCTTCTTTGTACCTTGATCATGTTATCCACAATATTTGAACTCTTTCCAAACTTGTGTATCTTATCCTTGGATTTTTATAAATATTACCTTAGTAGAACTACTTCTTGTTCTAACCTTTCACATTCTAAGATCTTTGCTTCTAACTTATCCTTGAACTTCTTTGTCTTAGCCATTGACTTGTTTAGATCCTCTATAATATTTCTTCTCTCTTCATCATATTCTTAAAACTGAAACTCAAGTTTAGAGTTTTGCTTTCTTACCTTATTTAATGTGTCAAAAGCATAAATAAGTTATGCCTTAAGATCAAATCCTTATTTTTCTTATTCTTCCTCTATTTGTTTGCCTTTGTCTACATCTTCATTTTATTTTGACTTGTCTTCTATAGGATCACCTTCTTCTTCTTCTAGTGCCATTAAAAGATTTTCTTCTGGTCCTTCAAGTGCATCCTCATATTCATCATAAATAAAATTAAAACCATTCCTTGTACAACTATCTTCAAGATGTCCAAAGTTACCACATCTAAAACATTTGATAATTATTGGTGATCTTTTCTTGACTTCTTTGTATTCAATCAAAAATAGGACTTCATATTTATCATTATCTGAAAAACTATTATCACTATCACTTGAGTACTTACTTGCCTTGTCTGAATAGTAGCTCCTATTTTTTATTTTAAATAACTTCTTTCCTTGTCTACCTTGTCCATCCTTGCTTTTCTTTTGGTACCTATATTTTTCTGATTCTTTGTTCCTGTAATCTTGTTTTTCTTCATCATTTCTATTTTTAGCTTCTTGATAATCAGTTGCATAATGACCATAATTTCCACAATTGAAACATATAATAGATTTTGCATGTTTAAATCTTCTTGAATCCTTATTCCTTCAGCCATAATTAGCTTCTTCATCATTGGATGACTCGTTGCTCGATTCTAACTTCTTACCCTTTGTTTCCTTAATTGATTTAAATGTTGCTTCCTTCCGAATATTAGGTTCCTCTTTTGTTCTTAACTCAAAATTTGTAAGAATACTGATTAACATATATCTTATCAAAGAATCACCATCCTTTGATTCTTCTATAGCAAAAATATTTTTACTAAATCTTTTTGGAAGATATCTTAAGATCTTATCACAAATATCAGGTTCTTCAATTTGATATCCAAGTCCTTCCAAGGCATTAACAACCTCATCAACTCAAAGTAGATAAGTACTAATATTTTTCTCATCCTTCATTCTTAAATTTTCAAATTGTCCTTTGATATTTTATATATTTTCTTTCTTGACACATTTATCTCCTTCATATATGCTTTGCAACTTATCCCAAATTCCTTTTTGCATCTTTACAATGCATAAATTTTATGGACTCTATTCTATGCAAACCTTTCAAAATTGCATTCAATGCTTTTTAATTGTAATGTTGTAGAAGATTACCTTCCTTATCTGTAGATGGATCAACTGGTGGTATGTATTCATTTTCAACTACTTCCCAAATTTCATTGCCAAGTGCCATCAAGTGAATCTTCATTCTCATACTCCAATATATATAATCACTTCCATCAAATATTGGTGTTGAATTATCTGAGGAAACATTCTTAGAATCCATTGTGTTCTTGAAAAGCTTTTCCTTCAAGCTGTTAAACTCTTCCGAAGGAACCCGCTCTAATACCAATTGAAGAACACAAGCTTATACTGAGAGGGGGGCGAATAGTATATGACCACATTTTACTTTTCTTTCTTAATAAATATTATGCAATGTAAATATAGAAATATCAACAATAGTAATAAAAGCAATGCATAAATCACCACACACAATAGAGATATCAATTTTATGTGGTTCACCCAATTGTGGGATACTCCACGAAGAAAATATTTCACTAAAATTTTCTGAATCAATCTCTTGGGAATCCTTTCCCTATTACAATTTTTATGGACCTCTATCCAAATGAGATACCAATCCCCTAATCAAGTTCATGGATATTTATCCATAGGAGAACTCATTTCTCCTTAGCTCTAACTGATAAACTTCTAGAAGAACTGTTGCTCCAATTGCTCTAGCTAATGGATCTCTATCCACTAAAGATACATGTCCTCACTGCCCTAGCTAATGGATCTTTATCCACTAGAGGCTATCATCCTCTATGCTCTATCATCTTCAAATATTTGTCTCAAATATGTACTAAACATAGTCCTTTGGTCTAGCACAAATATGCTCAATCTCTATCTTGTTGTAATCACAATGACACTGAGAGGGGGGGTGAATCAGTGTGTTCTTTAAAAACTTAAAAGCAATTTAGACTTTTAAATAAACTACAGCAAATTAAAACAGAAATAATAAAAGTACTAAGAGCATCACACATAACACGACATTTTAACGAGGTTCACCGATGTGGCTACTCCTCAAAAAGGACTGCTTGGACTACCATCCAAATCCAGTCAAATGCAAAGCTCCAACTTTACATAATCATTCACCAGCACCAACTGGTAAGAGGCACCAACCCCTAAGTTTTATCTGCTACAACAGAATGGAGCACCAACTCCAATTTTTCCAGCACCAACTGGAAAGAGGCACCAACCCCTTTTTCAAGCTACAACTTGAAGATAATAATAAAAATTGCAGAATGTAAACTTTCACCTCAATTATCACGATCTGCTATTTTTCTCGCATTCTCGGCATTCGTCTACTGCGAAAAATGATTCGCACTTTTCCAACCACTCCTCTATATCTCTCCGCGTTCTCTCGCTGCAACTTCACAGAAATATCACTTCTACAGCCAAGACACTGTCATTTCACACTCGAAACACGACTTCTGCATACCGCGTTCTTATCTTCTCTTCGCACCACTCACACTCGCTTGCACCCGAACTTCATACACATATATCACATCACGCTGCACCTTTTAAACTCGAAGAACCCTTGCTTTTATAGAAGAAATTTTAGAGGCAAACCCTAGAAGAACGTTGACTGAGAAACCCTAGAATTTGTCAGCTGCCAAACCCTAAAATCCGTCGGCCCAGATTTAACTTTGTCGGCCTCAAACTCTTCTCCACCTTCGTTACCTTCCTGTAGCTTATTGCCACGAAATAGTAACACGTCGGCCCTTTTTAATTTAATTTAATATTCTAATTTAAATTTTTAATAAAATAAAAATTTAAACTAAATATTTAAAATTAAATATCTTCAACATCGGGGCATCTTTTTCAACAAAACGAAGAGCCAACTTGGGTTTTAAGAAAAACCCATTTCAAGTCTGTTATCCACTGCATCCTTGGATCTGACTGCTTGTGTTGACAACAATGACAATCCTTCTTGCTCAACAATCTCCCCCTTTGGAATTGTTGGCAACACCTGTATACATTTTTGTAACTCTTCTCCCCCTTTGTCAATAATACCAAAGGGCTGCTGCAGACTCTCCCTGTGTCCATCCTCAATCTTCTCAGGCACAGTTTGACTCCCCCTGAGTCCATCCTCACACTTCTCAAGCACAATTTGACTCCCCCTGAGTCCATCCTCAAACACTCAAGTGCTCCCCCTGAGAAGGTGATCCCTGTAGCTAGTCACTTCTTAGGAAGTGTGACTACTCCTAATTTTCTTCGAAGATACTCAAATACTTCCTTGGGCAAAGGTTTTGTAAAAATGTCTGCTACCTGTTCTGTAGTTGGGACATAGTCCAATCTGACTTCTCCTTCTGCAACTTTGTCTTTCAAGAAATGATACCTTATAGCAATATGCTTTGTCCATGAGTGCATTACTGGATTCTTAGAAATGTTGATTGCACTGGTGTTGTCACACTTTACTGATATTGGTTCACTAAAATTAATACCAAGATCTTTCAAGGTCTGTTTCATCCACAAAACTTGTGTGCAACATGTTGCTGCTGCAATATACTCTGCCTCGGCTGTAGATAAAGACACTGACTCTTGCTTCTTACTGTGCCATGCAACCAATCTGTCCCCCAAATAGAATGCTCCTCCACTGGTACTCTTCCTGTCATCAACACATCCAGCCCAATCTGCATCTGAATATGATATAAGAGTGAAATCTTTGCCTCTTGGATACCACAATCCATACTCCATGGTGCCTTTGAGATACCGAAAAATCCTTTTAACTGCTGTTACATGAGTCTCTTTGGGACTGGCCTAAAATCTGGCTACCATGCACACTGCCTGCAAAATATCAGGTCTGGTTGCAGTTAAATATAGTAAGCTTCCTATCATTGATCTATACATGGTTTGATCTACAGGTGGAGATTTGTCTTCTTTACTTAACTTACAGCCTGTTGTCATGGGAGTATTGACTGGCTTACTATCCTCCATAGTGAACTTCTTTAACATCTCTTTCACATATTTGATTTGGGAAATGAATATACCTTTCTCATTCTGATTAACCTGTAGTCCCAAAAAATAAGACAGTTCACCAATCATTGACATTTCAAATTCATTCTGCATCTTGTTTGCTAGGTCTTTACAAGATTCATCTTTGTTGCTACCAAATATGATGTCATCCACATAGACAACAAGAACAATGAGATGCCCATCTTCTGTTTTCACATACAGATTGTTGTCCACTAAACCTTTCTTGAATCCCTGTTGAGAGAGATAATTATCTAGCCTAGCATACCATGCCCGTGGTGCTTGTTTTAATCCATACAGTGCCTTCTTTAATCTACAGACAAGGTTAGGATCTTCACTGATTTGAAAGCCATCTGGTTGTTCAATATAGACTTCTTCTTCAAGTTTCCCATTTAAAAATGCAGATTTAACATCCATCTGATAAACTCTGAAGTTCTTGTAAACTGCTAGTGCCAAAAACATCCTAATAGCTTCTAATCTAGCTACTGGTGCGAAAGTCTCTTCAAAGTCAATCCCTTCGACCTGTGCATAGCCTTTGCAAACCAGTCTTGCTTTATTTCTAATGACCTGACCGTTTTCATTTAACTTGTTGCGAAATATCCATTTAGTGCCGATTACATTCTTGTTTGCAGGTCTAGGTACTAACTCCCAAGTTCTGTTCTTTTCAATCTGATCTAACTCTTCATTTATTGCCTTCATCCAACTGTCATCTTTGCTTGCTTCATCTATGTTTTTGGGCTCAATGCTGGATAAAAGAGAGTAATTACTTATTACTTTCTTTCTTGTCTGAATGCCAACTGTGGGATCTCCAATTATTTGGTTTCTAGGATGATTTTTCTGCCAATTGCCCATTCTGAATTTTCTATTTTCTTGTACCTCTGAGTCATCCGATAAGTTATCTGCATCAGCCGTATCTGTATTTTCTGTGTCATGTACTTCATCTCCTTCAATGACTTCTTCGTAGATTGGATAGTTTTCTTGAAAATTAACTATTTGTTTCCTCCCTTCATCGAATTTAACATCTGCACTGTCCACAATTTTCTTGAGTCTCTTGTTGTAGCATTTGTAAGCTTTGCTATGTGGAGAATAACCAACAAACACACCTTCATCTGCTCTATCTTCAAACTTTCCAAGATTGTCATCTGTTTTTCTGATGTAGCACTTGCAGCCAAATACTTTGAGATGTTTTGTTGTTGCTTTCCTACCAAACCACAACTCATACGGAGTTTTGCATTCATGAGTTCTTAACATATACCTATTCTGAATGTATACTGCTGTGTGAACTGCTTCTTTCCAGAATCTATCTGCTATTTTGCTTTCTGCCAGCATGGTGCGTGCCATTTCCTGAATTGTTCTGTTTTTCCTCTCTGCTACACCATTCTGCTGAGGAGTTCTGGCTGCTGAATATTGTCTCCTGATGCCATATTTTTCACAGTATTCTAAAAATTCATTCGAAATAAATTCTCCTCCTCTGTCTGACCGCAAGCATTTAATCCTTTTCCCTGTTTCATTCTCTACCAGCTGTCTGAAAGTTCTGAACATTTCAAAGGCTTCTGATTTATCTTTTAAGAAGAATATCCAAGTCATTCTGGAAAAATCATCAATACACAGCATGAAGTATTTGTCGCCGTTTATGCTTTGAGTCCTCATTGGTCCGCATAAGTCAGTATGAATGAGTTCCAAAGGCTTGCTAGTGTGATGTTCTTTTGTTTTAAATGAAACTCTGGTCTGTTTACCCTTCTGACATGAAGCACACATACTATTTGCAGGTTTTTTAATGATTGGAATATCTCTCACTGCTTGTTTAGCGCTAACTCTTACCAGATTATCAAAACTTATGTGTCCAAGCCTCTTATGCCACAACCAGTTCTCTTCTTCTTGTCCCATGAAGCACATACCTTCTAAAAATTCTGATAGTGTGTACAGATTGCCAGACGTCCTTGAGCCGGTTGCTATTAATTTCCCGTTCTTTGTTTTTCTGACTTCACAACCCTGCTTCTTGAACACCACTTCATGTCCTTTGTCACAGATCTGACTCACACTTAACAGGTTATGTTTCAGACCATCCACATATAGAACTTCTTCTGACTTGATTTTCCCTTCACTTATTTTGACCGATCCTTTACCTATTATTTTGGCTCCATCATTATTGCCGAACTTCACAGAACCACCCTCATATTTCTGAAGATTTTCAAATTTCTGTCTATCACCTGTCATATGACTTGAGCGACCACTATCAAGAATCCACGGTACATATTTATTCTGAGCTCTAAAAGCAGTCTGCACTATTAAGGATTCTTGTTCTTTCCTGAGCTGTTCCTTTTGTTTCCATTCTGTCTTAACTATGTTGTTGGGTTCTAGCTGTGACTTCCCCTTTTTAGAATTTTGCACATATCCTTCAGTATAAATTCTATTTTGTTTTGCTCTATACGGTTGAAATCTACTTTCCTGAGGTTGATATGAAACAGACATACTACGACAATTTCTGGCAATATGCCCAAAGTTGTGACACTTAAAACACTCTACTGCATAATTCATTAAAGGAGCAAACGCATTTCTACTAGTGAAACTTCTTGGACCTATATTGTATTTGCAGTCAGCAATTTTATGCCCATAATTATTACATTTAAAACAAAAACCATAGAAATAATGAGTAAACCTGAAAGATGGTCTTGGCCAGGTTGTTGCTGGAGCCTTGGATCTTCTATTCTTTTGATGTGTGACCTTAGTAAAGCCATCATTGTCAGCTGTCATTTCAGGTCTGGCATTATATCTTTCTTTTGCCTGATTCGTTTTACTTTCCACAGCCTGTTTCTTGTCTTTGTTCTTTTCACTTTCAACATTGCTTGTTTTTGGTTCAGTTGATGATTCTCCTTTAGTAAAGCCGAGACCAAATTTGATGCCTGTGGATCTTTGATCGCTCAAAATTTTGTCCAGTTTCATCGAGCTTTCTTCACGTTTTAGATGACAGTTGATTTTTCGATCCAGCTCTTGTATTTGTATTCGGAGACTCACATTTTCTTCTTCCAATTTGCAGCAGTGGTCTATCTTCATAGAAACCTGTATTTCCAGATCTTCAGACATTTTCTTGTATTCTTCAGTCTGTGTTTTTAAACTGGCAATAATGTCGTTTGCATCCTTAAGTTTCCTTGTCAGTTTTTCATTCTTCTTTTTCTCCGATTCCCATTCCGTAAGAGCAGACACTAGCTCACCCTCTAAATCAACTTCAGCCTCAACATCTTCAACTTCAGAGTTCATCCCCTCTATGTTTTCTGATTCGTCTATTTCAAATGCCATAAAGAGAGCCTCACCTGTTCCTTCTTCAGAGTCTTCACTAGAACTGTCCTTTGAAGATTCTACAGTGTCTATTGGAGCGATGGCAAGAGCTTTGTAACCATTGACTACCGCACCCCAGATGTCAAAGCCCAAAGCACTGAGATAAGTCTGCATTCTAATTTTCTAGAATGCATAGTTTGTCCCATCAAACATTGGCGCTTTGTTCGAAGAGAATCCTTCACCACTTGCCATTGTGTAATTTCCAAGATCACCTTAGCTATTTAAGCCTCTTCAGGTACTTGGCTCTGATACCAATTGTTATAATCACAATGACACTAAGAGGGGGGGTGAATCAGTGTGTTCTTTAAAAACTTAAAAGCAATTTAGACTTTTAAATAAACAACAACAGATTAAAACAAAAATAATAAAAGTACTAAGAGCATCACACATAACACGACATTTTAACGAGGTTCACCGATGTGGCTACTCCTCAAAAAGGACTGCTTGGACTACCATCCAAATCCAGTCAAATGCAAAGCTCCAACTTTACATAATCATTCACCAGCACCAACTGGTAAGAGGCACCAACCCCTAAGTTTTATCTACTACAACGGAATGGAGCACCAACTCCAATTTTTCCAGCACCTACTGGAAAGAGGCACCAACCCCTTTTTTAAGCTACAACTTGAAGATAATAATAAAAATTGCGGAATGTAAACTTTCACCTCAATTATCACGATCTGCTATTTTTCTCGCATTTTGTCGGCATTCTGCACTGTGAAAAATGATTCACACTTTTCCAACCACTCCTCTATATCTCTCCGCGTTCTCTGCTGCAACTTCATAGAAATATCACTTCTACAGCCAGCACATTGTCATTTCACACTCGAAACACGACTTCTGCATACCGCGTTCTTATCTTCTCTTCGCACCACTCACACTGCTGCACCCGAACTTCATACACATATATCACATCACGCTGCACATTTTAAACTCGAAGAACCCTTGCTTTTATAGAAGAAATTTTAGAGGCAAACCCTAGAAGAACGTTGACTGAGAAACCCTAGAATTTGTCAGCTGCCAAACCCTAAAATCCGTTGGCCCAGATTTAACTTTGTCGGCCTCAAACTCTTCTCCACCTTCGTTACCTTCCTGTAGCTTATTGCCGCGAAATAGTAACACGTCGGCCCTTTTTAATTTAATTTAATATTCTAATTTAAATTTTTAATAAAATAAAAATTTAAACTAAATATTTAAAATTAAATATCTTCAACACCGGGGCATCTTTTTCAACAAAACGAAGAGCCAACTTGGGTTTTAAGAAAAACCCATTTCAAGTCTGTTATCCACTGCATCCTTGGATCTAACTGCCTGTGTTGACAACAATGACAATCCTTCTTGCTCAACATATCTTTGGTCTGGCACAAACCTGTCCTCAAGTCTGCACCAAACTCTATCTTTGAATCTATACTAAACACAGTCCTTCGGTCTAGCATAAATATATTCCTAATCTCTATCCTCTAATCTGAACTAAACACAGTCCTTCGGTCTAGCATAAATCTATCCTCAAGCCTTACACAAAGCTAAATCAATCACAAATCAATTCTTCTAGATCTACCCCAAACCTTAACTCAATTTTTGAACAAATCAATCAATCAAATTTGCTCACAAGTCTTATTTAAGACTTACCTCAAATTTGCCTTGTAAGCTTCCACAAAATCTCACACTAATCTACCCACAAGTCCTCTCTAGAACTTGTCCATATCTGCTCAACAAGTCCTCACTATAAATTATCCAAATCTTCTCTCAATATGTATTGTAAGCTTCCATAAAAGCTTACACAAATTAGTCTACAAGTCTTCACAAAGACTTACCTCAAATTTGCTCAAAAATTCCACACTAGAACTTTTTCAATCTCATAGAAACATAAAGATAATTGTTAGAGACTCAATAAGTTTCACATTCATCACCATGCTCAATCACTTTCAATCACTCTTTTAGAAACATATAGAGAATTGTTAGAGACTCAATATGCTTCACACTCACAAACTCTCAATCACTTTCAATATCTCTTTTATCACAGAAATATATAGATAATTGTTAGAGACTCAATATGTTTCACACTCATAAACTCTCAATCACTTTCAATCTCTCTTTTATCATAGAAACATATAGAGAATTGTTAGAGACTCAATATGTTTCACACTCATCAACACTCAACTTCTTTCTCAAACCAATTCAAAATATAGAACAATTTATTTCATAGAACTTGAACTATCACTTCACACATCCACTTGACTAGGCTCAATCAACTCTACTCAACCAATAACTCAATGAAATAATTCTTGCTCACAAACCCTAATCTAATCATATGAACACTCACTCAAATGTTTCCAAAAATGCTTATCAACCAATATCACATAACAATGATACTCATGTTCTTTGCAAACCCTAGTTCAAGTTCTTCACTCAATCAATCACTTCAACAACAATGCTTATTTAACATATTCACAATAGCTCAACAAATCAATAAGGAAACCTAATCAATTACTTTTCACTCCAAAGTTGTTTCTCAGAAAACCAACCAATAAACTCAACCAAGGAAGAATGTGCCCATAATTTTTTTCTTTATGAGAAGTAGACCACACAAATCTGCCACAATCATAAATACTTCTTTGCCAAAATAAAGAATGTTTGTCAAAATATTACTCCAATACTTTCTCAAAATATTTCTTGGACACAAAATTAATCAAAGCTCAAATATGCCTTATTTCTCCCTTTTAAAATTAACACTCATCAAACCATACATAAAATAATTACTTGGATACACCTTATCAACTCCAACTTAAAATAATATCCAACACCACAAAAATCACAACCAATATTTCTAAAACACCTTTATTTTTTTTTCAAACCCTAAAACAAATAATATCAAAAATTTATTTTGCAGTATCCTTATAAATCCCTAAAACCTCATATACCACATAAAATATGCAAAAATTAATTTTAAATACCTCAACAACCTTCTCCAACAAATCCGATGCTCAAACTTTAATGCATACCTTATTATCCCTCAAAAAGGATTTTAGCGTGATTTGATTCACCGTATCCTCAGGTGCAAAGAACCTTAGTGCTTTGGAGCCCACCACATGGGCTAAAAGCACCCACATGAAGCAAGAAAATCTTCCTCCCATTTATACCAACATCCACCATGATTTCCAACCAAAATACAAAATAAAAGATCCTCCACAAGGGATTTGAACATGCGTCTGTCACTGCCATAATGACTTGCCACTACCGCGGTTGCCAACTGTGATACCAACAATTGGTGACCAAGAATCCCTCCTTGGTGTATGATGTAATGTCGCCTTCTCTTAGAACTTTAAATAAAACACAAAACTCTCTGTTGCACCCATGATTCGTATGAACGCATAGCATAAGATTTAATTCAAAAACATTTGGGGGTTATGGTAAGGTGGGTAATCCTCATTTTATACACATGGTAAATGTTCTTCCCACATTGGTGCTTAGAAATTTGATTTTGAATTTTGAATTAATTTTAATAACCCTCCTTAGGGTTAGTTAAATATTAATATAAATTAATCTTATAATTAATATCAAAATTAATTAATAATTAATTTAAAATACTTTAAGTAAATTAAATTATAAATTAGTTTATAATAAAATTATATTAATTAATTTAAAAATTTCCTTTTTAATATTATAAAAAATATTATAATATTATTCACTTGGGTTTTTTTCACTTTAGACCATATATGACATCCTGAAATCGGGTCTTGATCAACTGAAACTGGAGAACCTGAAACTGATGTTGCCCGCTGAAACTTCTAATGACTGGTGTTGAAATATTGACATCAATGACCACTCACTTTTGACATCAATGACCACTCACTTTTGACATCAATGACAACTTATCTACTAAAAATGTCCAAAAAACCCTTTGCAAGCATAAAAGCATAACAAATCATTACATTTAAAAACATTGCAATCATCATCTCATTACTTTGCAAAACCTTTGCAAGCATCAAAGCATAACAAAAGTATTACATTACAAAACATTACAAAATATTTGCAATCATCATAAAACATTGTTAAATATTTGCAATTATCACAAAACATTGTAGAACATTTGCAATCATCATAAAATATTGCAAAACGTTTTACAATGTTTTGTGATAATTGCAAATATTTTACAATGTTTTATGATGATTGCAAATGTTTTACAATGTAATGATTTTTTATTCTATTATGATTGCAAATATTTTACAATCATCATCGGATCATTACAAAATTTTTGCAAAATAAATCCAATCACCATTACAAAACATTGCAAAATGTTTGCAATTATCACAAAACATTGCAAAACATTTGCAATTATCACAAAATAATGCAAAATATTTTTAGTTATCACAAAAACTTGCAAAATATTTGCAGTTATCACAAAATATTGAAAATATTTGCAATTATCAGAAAATCATTATAAAATATTTGCAATTATCACAAAATCTAAAAGCATTGCAAAATTTTTGCAATCATCATTACATTTTTGTGCAAATATCAAAACCATTATCAAACATCATTTCATAGCCTTGCAAAAAGTTTGCAGGCAACCAATTTTTCACCTACGTAATTAAGTGCCCACTCCTTAGTTAAGCATATTACTTAAACATTGATGAAAAGGAAAAAAATTCATCTACATAGTTAAGTGCCCACTCCTTAGTTAAGGATATCACTTAAACATTGATGAAAAGCAAAAATATTTCATCTACATAGTTAAGTTCCCACTCCTTAGTTAAGGATATCACTTAAACATTGATGAAAAGCAAAAATATTTCATCTATGCAATTAAGTTACCACTCCTTAGTTAAGGATATCACTTAAACATTAATGAAATAAAAAAATATTTTATATAGGTAGTTAAGTTCCCACTCCTTAGGTAAGGATATCACTTAAAAATTGATGAAAAGCAAAAATATTTAATCTACACAGTTAAGTGCCCACTCATTAGTTAAGGATATCACTTAAACATTGATGAAAAGCAAAAATATTTAATCTACATAGTTAAGTTCCCACTCCTTAGTCAATCATACCACTTAAACATTCATTAAAAATAAATTTATTTCATCTACATAGTTAAGTGTCCACTCCTTAGTTAAGAATATCACTTAAACATTGAAGAAAGGTAAACATATTATCTACACAGTTAAGTTTTTTATAGAGCATGGCACTTAAATATTGATAAGAAGCAAAATAATTCATCTACGTAGTTAAGTGCCCACTCCTTAGTCAAGGATATTACTTAAACATTGATGAAGAATAAACACCTCATCTACGTAGTTAAGTTTTTCATAGAGCATGGCACTTAAACATTGATGAGAAGCATATACATATTACAAGTACCTCATCTACGCAATTAAGTGTTTCATAGAGCATGGCACTTAAACATTGATGAGAAGAAAAATATTATCTCAAAATACACATATCATGTACATATTACAGGTACCTCATCTACGTAGTTAAGTGTTTCATAGAGCATGGCACTTAAAAATTGATGAGAAGAAAATTTTATCTTTAAATACACATGTCATGTCATATTACAGGTACCTCATCTACGTAGTTAAGTGTTTCATAGAACATGGCACTTAAGCATTGATGAGAAGAAAATTATCATCCCAAAATACACATATCATGTACATAATATAGGTACCTCATCTACGCAATTAAGTGTTTCATAGAGCATGGCACTTAAACATTGATGAGAAAAAATATCATCTTAAAATACATATATTATGTACATATTACTGGTACCTCATCTACGCAGTTAAGTGTTTCATACAAAATGGCACTTAAAAATTAATGAGAAAAAATATTATCTCAAAATACACATATCATGTACATATTACAGGTACCTCATCCTAGTCTAAATACTTATCCTTCATATGGCTCCATAGGCCACTATTTAGACATGATGAGATGATGTTTCCTCTTATAGAAATATGCAAGGGATATCGCATCCCAAAATACATGAGCATTTTCTCTATCAAGTCTAGAGACCATAGCTTGTAGCATACATATGAATGGTTATCTATCATTCAAGACTCAAAACATATCTCAATAGGGTAATTTCCCTCCCTTAGTATTTGATCATCATCATGGTTTACAAGACCACCGCTAAGCAATCAATCAAGACTACCATCACTTAGTCAAATGCATCATACAATATCAACATCAAAACATCATATTTTCAACATCTAACACATTTTCACATCACACAATCAAACCACAAAAGGTCAAAACATCACATCAAGACTCAAAATGCAAATGTCATCATTATATATATACCTCATATCATACATACCATTAGAGAAGGTGTATCACAAAGAAAGATAAAATGATACACTCAAATCATAAAAGGAGGGTGTACCACATCCCAAAATTGGTACACTCACTCCAAAATATACCTAATAGTTAGAACCAATATCTCCTCCATCACCTCCTAGTGGAGGAGGAGGTGGTTGGAACCTAACAGGCCTCTAAGAAGCATCACTTATCGATGGTGCCCTCAATCATGACCTTGAAGGTGATGGCACTTGTTGCTCTACAAGAACATTTGTATGGTATAACTACCGATAATACATAGTCATCCCTACTCTCTCTTATATTGAAGCTCCACACATTGTAGTCTCACTGAAGCATTGGAAAACTCCACCCTCAAAGCCTGTAACTCTACCCTCAAAGCCTATAGTTCTACCCTAGATCCTTGTAGCTCCCACTATAGTGGCCTTGTAATCATAGCCACTAATGTAACATCAAAGCCCTACCTAACCTATGATTGAGTCTCATATCTCTCCCATAACATATAATCTAACTCTAACCTTAGACCAACAATGATTTCTTGGTCTATAACTCACTCCTCCCCAACTTTATCTAGAGCTAACTAGAGTCTAGAAATGGTCTCCTTGCTCACAATCCTCATCTACACCATCTCATATCTAATCTTGGTCATCTCCTCCACATGCATGGATTAAAATCCACAATTTTCCTCCTCACATACTACAAAGTATGATGAAGAGCCCCTAACTCTATCATCATAGCCTCATCTACAGTCTTGCTATGACCTACCTCCTCAAAAGTACTAGATATTGCTCCACCATATGGGGCACCTAAGATTGGAATCATAGCCAATGGAGGCACATCCAAGGGAGTACTAGATTATCCCCTATCCATCTTCCTAGCTACCAAAATCTCCCTCCTATCTCTCCTAAAATGATGTTTGACCCCTCTCAAGGTGTTGGCCACATCTTGAAATGCTTATCTCTGGTCTATCAATGGTGGATCCTCTCAATTAATGAGACTTGAATATTACATACCAATCGATATAATTAACTATCACCCCTAAATAATATCTCATAGGAGTCAATACCATAGGATCATCTTCATCTACCTCTATAAAGGTATAGGGATCCACAGGATCCCACCACATCTCATGATGAACTTTTGTATCCACACCTCACCCATGGTTGGTATTCCCTACACCTACCCATGCTAATGCAATACGTGGTCATATCGATATAACTCATAGACCCAATTCCCATAATCCAAAAATCATGTCTACCTTTCTTTTTCTATCTATTTGCGATCATTTGACCATACATACCTCTCCCTCCATGGTCACCAAACAATGTGTGCTAGCTTCAAATAATCAACTAGATATCATGCTTAGTCCAAAGAACAAAAGAAGATATGGATGCACTTTGCCCACCTATAAAATATTGGTCTCTTGGGATCATAATCCCTCATCACTAAAATGGAATTAGTGGATCACTATATGCTCCCTTTCCTAGACTTGGATCAAAGTACAACATATCAAGCTCTTACCCTGCCATATACCACTCTGTACAAAGTGTGGTATAACCTCACCAAGATAGTAGGAGCCTAGGCATAAATAATATTCTCATATATCAATATAGTAATGATCTCTCCCCAACCCCACGGTATGAAATATCTACTAGTATTAACCATCATCAATCCTAACACAAAAATTATAGTAGGGTAGTCAATAAATCAATATACCTCCCATGTAGGTTTTATTGATACTCAACCTTGAATCCATCCTTGTAAAGTCATATTCCTCTAAGAAGACCAATATTCCAACATCTACATATATCTCTAAATGAATAGGAACACCCCAAATAGGTACTTTGAGGGTACATCATACATTCTCTAATGTCACCATCATCTTCCCTATATGCAATATAAAAGTATTATATGATGGGTACCACCTCTTTGCAAGAGTTGTCAATAAAGGATGGTCAAAATCTAGCTTGGGCATATACATCACATAGTATAGCCTAGTCATAGTCAATACTCCCACATCCTCCATCCTCTTCTCACTCACCAATATGCTCTCCAAGCACTTCGAACGATGCTCTCGACTCACCAAAACCTTTATCATTTGTAAAAACCACATCCAAAACTCAATAAAAAAGCCTCATAATCAATTTTTTGGTTAGTACCAAATTCGCCACTATTGCTAAATTTTCCAGTGCTAAATTCACCATTGATACCAAATTCACCACTAGTGCCAATGCTAAATTTGTCATAGGTATGAAAAAATGGAAAAAATGACTCAAAAAGCAAAATTTTGAGTTTGGCCCAGGGACATACCTATCGATCTCGATTCAACCCATGTACCATCCCTCGAATGATGTTCGCACGGTGCACCCATATATTTTTATTCATAATATTACCAAGCAACTAAGTTTCTCTCTCTCCAACTTTCTAAAAGGGGTAAAGTGCAAATGAAGGTACTTTTACCTCCCTTTCCTCCTTTTAACCCATCCACCTATCCATAATCAACTCAATCGAACATCCCATTTTCGAGGAATTCACCCCAAATCTACCATTGGGTGTATCATTCTTGAGGAAGGGACCATACCATGGGTTAAAATATTCTTCTCCAAACATCAAGGCATACATCATCAAAAATGAGGTATACATACAATAATGACACAAAACAATCAAAATGAATGCAATCATAATCATTTCTTCAAATCAGTAAAGTAATACAATAGTAAAACATTACCATGTAAAAATTGAGTATCACTACTTAAATTTTGATGCAATTTCACAAACATCACATTAAAACTAGGGTAAAATACAAACACCTAATTTTGACACACCAACAAGGCAAAAGACACCAAAATCGATCACAAACATTACAAAACTTTGATATAGCAAAAACCCAACATTTTGGGCATCAAATTTAATCTTTATCAAATTCATCACTCTGACCAAATTCACTAGTAGTGAATTTAGCAATTTTAGTGACGAATTTGGAAAACCTTCAAAATTGAATTCTAATAGTCAAAATCAACTTTACCAAATTCACCAGTGGTGAATTTATCAGACATTCAAATTTCAAAATTTGAAGAATCAAAATTGATTTTTAACCAAAATTACCACTCAAAGCCACCAAATTTATCAGTGGTGAATTCGGTCAACCAGTGGTGAATTTGGATAATGACCAAAATATCTAGGAATAACTCTTAGGCATGCTGATTCCATCCCCCCACTCTCTACTTTTACCTCACATGCTCTAGCTATGCACCAGATTTGCAGATTTCAATTTGATCCTAACTAATTTTTCCCTCAATCCTTCCTCCAAATACTATTTAAGAAGCCCCTTGTGAAAGCACTCAACATGATCTTGAAGGGTAATTACACTTTACCAATATTTCCCAAGCATCTCTATTTCAAGATTTTCTATTCTAGAAAGCTTTACAAGCAATTTTATTCTAATTGCAAGCATTTTTGGAGGAGAGCCAAGATAGGCAAGGAGGATTTATGGAAAGGAGATCATCTTGGTGCAAGGGAGAGGTCATTGTTAGGTGATATCATTCCTGATATAGTTCTCTTCTTATTTCTTTGCTATACCTTCCATTTTAGCTACTTTTACATAGCCTTGTTAACTTTTTTATCTCCATTTACTTGCATAGTTTCTTATATTTTCATACTTTCATATTGTTTTAAGCTTACCTTTGTTTTGTAGGCTTTAACACTATCATTTTTAGGTCTTATTTCAAGGATTTACAGGCCTTCTTTGTGCATTTAACATCTTCTTGCAGGGTTGGAAGATTCATCTTCTTGGCCACATTCATCTTACTTACTAACCCTTTCATCTTATAGGGTTATTTCAAGCATCCTTCATCATAGCATCTAGATAGTTGTTTCTTTATATTTGCAGTATTAATCATATTCATTTGCATGTATACTAATCATTATTTTTCACCTCCATGCTTTCATGCTTTCATATGTTAAGTATTTAGCATGCTAGTTTTCTTCATTTCATGCATACATAGCTTTGCATTTATTGCATTCTAAGCATCTCATTTCATCACTAAGCTACCATTAGTGTTGGGTATAAGGTATTAATTACCTTATTATCCCACTAACAACTCCCTTCATCCTTCACATACATGCATTTCAATTTATAATTGCTTGAAACTATATTTTTAGCATATTCTTTTTTTTCTAGGCTTTTTCTATTAATTTCTTTATGAATTTCACAATCATTGTAAATTTTAGGATATAGAAAAGTTACCTTGCTATATTTTAAAAGATGCAAAATGCAACACTCAAACAATGCTTGAAAAAATAAATTAAAAAAAATAATAATATTGCACAATAGAATAATTTTCATTAACGAGGGGAGCCTATAAACTCCATTGTTTACAAGCTTGGATCCTTGAATCCTTTTGATACAATATTACAAGGGGTTAGGGTTCTCCGAAACCCTAACAAGCAAAGCTGTGATGTCTTCAAGCGCATCTTGATCCCAAAAAGGTTGAGTGGGATTTTTTATATCCAAGTTTGGACCACTCTAGATGTTGATGTAGTACTTTTAGATCTACATACAATGACACAAAAAAATAGTTAGTAATACCCACGAGGGATACACAATGTGAGGCCCTTTATAAGCAATAATAAACCCTAACTAAATGCTACAAATAGAGTGAAAAAAAGAAGCACATGCATAAGATAATAAATGATGGATCTATTTTACTTACTGCATTCTGATGTGAGATGTTTGATGCATATGACTAGTACGATGATGCCCTAGCTTCACCCAAAGGCTAGGGGGTCTTCAGGATTGATAATGCAAAATGCTAGTAGGTACTTGGCAACTATAGGAAATTCCTGTGGGTACCTAGTGTTGGTAGGGAGGCACCCAAAGGTGCCTGGTGTTGATAAAAAGTGCTTGGAGGCACCTGGCAGCTGATGGGGAATTTTGTAGAAGTAGATTAGATAGGGATGCAAGATGCAGTGGTGGATATGGTGAGTGAGGGGAGCATAATGTGATAGATGGAATGGGACTATGGCACAAAAGGCTTGTTAAAAGAATTAAGGCACTCATGGAATGTAGAAAATTTAAACACTTAGAAAAATCTAGGGACTCAGGGGTTGAGCCATAAAAATGGCTCTTATTTATAATCTAACTTGGGGCATGCTAGGGTTTCAATGACACTAATCGTGTGGCTGAGATTAAAGCACATCCAAGGGTAGATATTAAATCTAGGGTGTGGCATGGATTGATGTAAATGGGTGATCAAGATTAAATGGAATTGGATGGCTAGGATTAATTCACTTAAATAAATATAAATTTATTAAACATATATTAAAATATAATATAAAATATTATATTTTAAATATATATAAAATGAATATACATAAATAAATGTGAATAATATCAAAAAATGGTGGGAAATAGGAATGGTGGATAAATTTGTTATGTTTTTGGGTGGTATAAATGGTAGGGAAGCATGGATAGAGGTTAAATGGCTAGATTTTGGTGTCTACAGATGCCTCTTTTTGTATTGTATTTTGTGGAACACAATAAAGTGAAAAAATACGAGACACCTATTTTGGCCAAGTGTAGAAGTAGCTTCTATTGGGATATAGAGTGCAAGCTTGAAGACAAAAGAATAAAAGAATTTTTGAGTTTTGCGTAGCTTACCCCCTCAATTGGCGAATGAGGTTATGGATGAATATCATGAGCCAATTGAAAAAAAAAGTGCAAATGGAATGTGGAAGATATGAATGATGTAAAATGTGATACTGTTATTACCCCAATGGTGGGAAGGGGATTGGTGAAAAATGTATCTATTTTTGCCCCAATAGATGAAAGGTTTTTTGATGGAAAATGTATCTATTTTTGCCCCAATAGATGAAGGGATTTTTTCCAAGTGTAGATGCGATGATCATGTAAGATGTATCCCATTGTGGAAAAATTAAAACTAAAAATGGTTACCCTAAATTTGGGGTGATTCGGTGTTTTTGAAAAATATGCCTTCTGGCATCATTGATATGCAAATATGATAATGCAAAGAAAGAATAAACCTTGGATGGCCTGCTAGTTATTATTTGAATAATTCCCATGATTGGAACCAATTATCCTAGCTAGTGCCTATTTCAGTGGTGTTAGGGAGTTTTTGAATGATTAAATTTGAGTTTTGTCCATGTTTTAAACCCCACAAACTAGGCCATCAATGACAGTGGTTGTGCAAATTTTTCTTGGCAATATTTCACTCTTGATATGAGGTACCAAAATTGATTTTATTTTTGAGTAAGGAGATAAGTGATGATAATCATGGACAAGTGTCCTTATTGTAGGTTACTCATATTACCAAATTGCATGGAGGTAAATCATTGCAATCACCAATTATATAGAATAACCCACTATATACGAGATTCACTTGAATGCGAGCTTGGAAAATATGTAAATGATGACATAAAATGAGGTGGAGATGATGTGTGAATTATGAAAATGTTTATGATCATAATTTTGCGAATATTTAGAACATCTTGAGGTGCTTTTGTAGCATGTTTGGTGAATTTACAAAATGTGGTTGCAAATGAAAATTATGCATCAAAATCAATTGGAATCTTCACAAAACTTGATAAAATGATGAAATGTATTGATGAATGAAATTTGGAGTGATTTGGTTGGGGGTAGCTACTATTTTGTGCTAGTTTTGCTTCTATCAATGCTGACGCAAAACACTCATGGAGGACTAAGTGTGTGGTATAGCAGGCTCCTAAGATTAGGGGAGATGGAGGAGATGGGGAGGATGTAGAGGAGGTTCTTGATGTACCCCTAGGTTAGAGGAAGTAGGAGTGGTCATCATTGGAGCAGTAGGTGGTAGCGTAGGATGCAAAAATCATGAGGATCCAGGTAGAGCTAGAGGAGAGAGAGCATTGACAAAATGTCAACATAGCACATATTTGGTTTTAGCACAAATATATTGAGGCATTGGAGGATAGGTTGATGGAACACCATATTCCACTTCCTGATCCTCCAACCTCATCTGTGTCTAAAGGTATGAGGCGTAGCAATTCTAGGCATAGCTCTAGGTCTAGGGCTCCTACTAGGTTAGAGGCTCCTGCTAGGTCATAGGGGTCTTCTTGGAGGATGTAGCTAGTGCTTATATGCACTTTTGTATATGATATTTGGTGCTCCATTGTATGTAGCCTTTGGGTATTCATTATATATGCGATATATGTATATATATAGATATATATATATATATATATATATATATATATATATATATATATATATATATATATATATATATATATATATATATATATGACTTTTACCTTTTGTGTTATGTTTTTGTGTGAATGATTTTTGTGGAATGCATGTTTATGTTTATTATTAATGCATATGAGATGTTATGGATGATTAATGCAATATGGCATGTGCTAATGATCATTTATAGTTTAGATCTTTGCTTGACCCTTTTTTCTAGCATTGTTATTTAATCATGGGCACCATACTTAGTGGTGTATGGGATGAATGACTTATGAAATGACATGGATGTTGATATGGAAGAAGATGGATGTTTATATGGAAGACTACCTATTTTGCAGAGACTCAAATATCCTAGTGGCATCAAACAAACCCACTAAAACTACCTAATTGTTACAGGACTAAATGTGTGTGCAGTGAATTCATTTACCAGATCAAGAGTATGGTAATGATCTGAGACAATCAAGAACTAGTGTGTGTACAAGTTAGTTCATCAACTCATCTTGAGTAAATTAGGTAAACCTGTTATGGATGAGACCAAGAAGCTATCTTTTCTATATGAGTGGTTAGAGGTCTCTTTTAAAAGAGACATGTCACCATGCGTGAGTGTAATCCACTACCATTCAAGCATATATAGCTCTGATGGAGGCTAAATCCATAGTCCATGACTTTTGTTTTTGATCTCTTAAGTTTTGGGTGTGATTACCTAACCGTCTGACTGGAAATGTAGTATGATCCTTACAACCCAATTGATCAGTGGTGTGTGATGTAAAAGATTTAGAGTTTTTATTAGGAATTTGTCCCTACTCTTTCTTTTATTTTTGGAATTGTGATAGTGGTGAGAACCACTATTTTTATGGACTATGTTGCATGATGGGACTAGAAAGGATGACCCTTTTTTCTTCAAGGTTCATACCAAGTATGGTGTTATCCCTCTTTAACACAAGATGTTTTTAATATGTGAAAATTATGCTTGGTTCAAGAATGTTTTTGGAATCAATTCCCAAACTCAAGATTTTATTAGTGTATATGTGCAATGGTACTAAAAGAACTTGACATATTTTTCAGAGGTTGATTGAAACACGAGGAGTGGCTGAGTGACTAAAAACACCTAGGAATTGTGAATGTGGCTTGTGTGCATGGTAATTTGACTTTGTAGAATTGTGTGTATGACATTTAACTTTGTGGAATTGTGTGGATGACATTATGACTTTGTGGAATTATGTGGATGACATTGTGAAGGTATATCTGATTAAGGCAACATGTCTTTTTTTTGGACCAATTGAGACCTTGAACTTAATAAATGATCCCTATATGAAATGTGAATGTGAAATGCAGTTCTGTGAAATGCAATGTGAAATTTGGGTGAATGCATTATTTTTGGAATGTGAATGTTAGTGAAATGCAATATTATGGATGAAATGTATGCAAATGTTTTTGTGTATTAGCCATGTATATATACATATATATAGTAATAAAATTATGCATAGAATGCTCTCAAGTGTATAAAATTAAGTGGTTCGGGTTCTTCCTCTCCCTTTAGACTGGCAAGCCTATAAGTACCATTACCCACTCTTTGTGTAACTATGTATGGACCTAACCAATTAGCCATAAATTTATCATGAAGATGCAGTCATGCATTGGTGTTTTGTTATCTTTAAGGACAATATGTCCTACTTAGAATTCACGTAGATGAACTTTGGTGTTATAAGCATGTTTGAGGTAATCTTGATAAACTCATAAATTATCTAACACATTGAATTACCTCTCATCAAGCAATGTGAGTTGGTCAAGATGTGCTTGTCTAGCAGTGTCATCATCTATGAATTTTTACAAAGAAATTTGCAAGGAGGGGATATCAAGCTGAAGAGGCATGATTGCTTTGGCTCCATAGACCAATTAAAATGGTGTTGCCCCTATAGGCACGTGTATGCTTATTCAATAAGCCCATAATGCCAAGGGAATTTGTGTATGCCAATATCTATGATTTTATTTGATAAGTTTCTTGAGAATATCAATTAAGGTCTTTTTGGAAGCTTGAACTTGTCCATTAGCTTGTGGGTAATAAGGAGTCAAGAAACTATGTTGAATTTTGTATTTCTTGCAAAGTTCTTGAACATCATTGTTCTTGAAATACTTGCCATTATCAAAGATAATTTTTGAGGGGATGCAAAAATGAAAAATGATATGATGGAGTATAAACTCCACAATTCTAGGTCATGTTGTACTGGTTAGAGGAATTACCTCAAACCACTTTGTGAAGTATTCAGTGGCTGTGATAATGAAAGTATGTTGTCCTAAGAAAGGAGGTGAAATTTTACCAATTATATCTAGACCCCATTGTGAAAAGGATGAAAGGATTTGAATAGGTTGCAAGGCTTATGATGGTACATGAATTAAATTAGCATACTCTTGACACTTCTTGCAATGTTTAACATATGTTCAACAATCACGTTTTATTATGGGCCAATAATAAACCATGCATAAAATATGCTTTGCAATAACCATTCCACTAAAATGATCACCACAAGTACCATCATGGGCTTCAGCTATGGCTCTTTGAGCATCACTAGCTTTGAGACAATGAAGGAGGACTCCATCATAACCACATTTATACAACACGTCCCCCAAAATAATGAAATAGACTACATTTTGATTAAAAGTGTGCTTTGCCATCCGAGACATGTTATATGGGAGTGTTCCAAACTTGATAAAGGCTACTATTTGGCTTAAACAAGGCTCATATGAATCTTAATGGATAAAGAAAATATCCTTTTCATATTTTGACTTAGCACAAGAAATTGTAGATTTAGAGATCATTGAAATGATTAGGGGTTGTACCTCTCCAAATAAATATTTTGAAATCAATGATCCAAGGGAGGCCATCACATCTGCAAATATATTAGTTGAACGTGGCAAGCTATTGATCTCATACCAATCAAAATTAGAGAGAAAATTTATTGCTACTTCATGATAAATATTAATGGTAGGTTCTTTGCATTGGTATTCTCCATTGATTTTCTTGACAACAAGTTGAGAATCAACAAATATTCTAATATGCTTGATGCTTATATATATAGTTGACTAAAGACCTAAGATTAAGGCTTCATAGTCTACAGTATTTTTTGTGCATTGGAAGTCAAGTTTGAATGACAAGGGGATAGGTACCCCCTATGGTGTGTGAAATATGATTCTAGTACCTTGACCTTTCATGCACTTAGATCCATCAAAGAATAGTGTGATATCGATGTCTTCCTTCGAAATGACATCTTCTTCTTGTTCAATGACAAACAATACTGAATCATCTAGGAGCACAATAATCAAAGGATGATCACTAGGTAGTGGAGCTTCCGCAAGTTGATAGGCTATTACCTGACCTTTAATGGATTTTTGGCTGATGAATTCCAAGTCAAGTTCAATGAGGAGCATTATCTATTTAGCAGTGTGGGTGTTACTGTAAGTGTGGGACATCATGTAACATAGAGGATTTTCTCTAGCTATGACATATGTTGTGTGGCTAAGCATGTAATGTCAAAGTTTATTAGTGGTGAAAACCACTGCTAAGCACAATTTCTCTACATAAGCATACTTAGTTTCATAGCTTACCAATTTTTGACTAATGTAGTAGACAAATTACTCTTGATTTTGTTCATTATTTTTTGCAAGCATTGTCCCTAAAGTAATGTCCATTACTAAGATATAAAGATAAAATGGGACCCTTGAATGAGGAGGAGCTAAGACTGGTAGAGAAGGTAGGTATTATTTAATGTTATCGAATGCTTTTTGACATTCATCTATCTAAGAGAATGGAAACTCCTTTTATAGTAGGTGATTGAATGGCCTACATTTGTTAGAAAGTTACGTAGTAAAATGATGGATTGATTGAATATTTTATTATAAACTATGCAATTCCTTTAAGTTAGTTGGGGGAGGCATATCTAAGATGAACTTGACCTTGTTAGGGTCCACCTCAATACCTCTTTTGGAGATAATTAATCCTAGAATTTTTCCTGAGGTAGATGGATTGGATGATGGTGAAAGAAAAATATGAGTGGAAGGGAGTATGGAATCATAAGGATTTGACATGAAATTGCAATACTTAAATGGCTTGACATCCGTTGGTATGCAATGTACCTATCCCTCATGAACATATTTCAAGAATTGATGTAGTATTGAAGGGACACATCTCATTTTATTCATCCAAGGTATTCCAAGGAGTACATTGTACATAATGGATCCTTCCAAGATGTGGAACATTGTGTGTAATATTTTAATCCCTACTTCCATGGGTAAAATAATAGTGCCAACTGTAGAACACAAAGCATCATTGAATAATTTAAGGGTGAAGGATGACTTGGTGATGTGAGATGGAGGAATGTTCAAATTATGAAGGGTGGATGTGGTGATGATATTGATAGAGGAACCAATGTCAATTAGGACTCTTTTAAATGAATTCTTTTCAATTAGAGCCATGATATGCAATGGAATGTCTACTAATTTTGATGAGATTGGCTTAATATCAAAGTCATAAAATGTGATGGAAGGCTCCATGCATGTTTGGATACTTCCCACAAATTTAGTAAAGGCATTGGGATCTTGTGATTGTAGTTCGATGGATTTCAAAATTTCCATTAATACCTCCCAATGTGGGGGAGATTTTTGGATTAGCTCATAAATTGATAATTTTGTAGAAGCCATTTTCAAACTTGTGGTTAATCGGCTACTCAATGAGATGACAAGTTGAGGTCAGTGATTGATAGGTGGATTTGATGGGTTCGATTGACTAGGTATATGAATGGGTGATGATGGATTAGGGGAAACTAGGATGGGTGGCAATGTAGAAGGTTGTGACACACTTGCTTGAGGTTGTTTCCATTGTTGGTTATTACTTTGACCTCCAGTGACCACATGAATGGCCCCTACAATCCCTTGATATAGTTGAATGTGATTAACTTTATTAGGGAGAGTTTTGGTGTTAAATCCCTCTACATTTGGTTGCACCTCCTCATGATGAGGAAGTGGTGTTTGAAATATACCAAGGTTTTGGTTTTGTTGAGTGAGGGGGTTATCAATCTTGATCACCCCCAAGTAAATGAGGTCTTGTACTATGTTTTTAAACACATTGTAATTGTTGATATCATGCCAATTTTACCTATGATAAGGGTAAAATAAGTGTTCCCGATAATGTTTCCCATGCTTGGAGGGATCATCCAATCTAATGTCGGGAAAATCAAGTTTATTTTCCTCATACAACCTTCTAAAAAGAGAGGAATACGACTCATATAATTGGGTGTATTGAGGATTTTATTGAGCAGAATATCATCGAGGATGGTTTTCCATAGTTGGCACTATGTTTTGAACTGTTGGAGCTTGTGTTGTTGAGGGGACTGCATGATACAAAATTTGTTGTAGTGTTTATTACACAGGTTATTATTGAGCCATTACTGGCTAGCTCATGACCACTTGATTGACTTAAATGGATTAGATGGCTATAGTAGCTTGTGTTAATTTTTGTTGGCCTAAATAATTGCTTTTTTATTATCCCTTATTTTGCCATTCTTTCTTCTTAGGATTTAGTACACCTTATTGGATTTTGATATCCTTAATGACACTAGCCTAAACTAAAGCTTCTTCAAATTATTTATAAGTTTATAATTGAAGAATCCAAGAGATACGTTTTAATAAAATATTGGTGAATAGCTTAATTAGCTCATCCATTGGTAGGGTGAATGGCAAGTTAGTTATGATAACCCTCCAACAGTTTTTGAAATCATAGATAGATTCATCATCCTGTTGTCTTAAGGCATAAACATTGTATAATGAGATATTATTTTTAACATTTAGGATGAAATGATCAAAGAATTGATCAATCAACTGGTAAAAAGTATAGATACTATGACTTGGTAATTGATTGTACCATTCTATGGCTTCTCCTCCTAATGTTTGAGGAAAAGTTTGAAGCATGAGAGCATTATCATCTTGAATTCTTAAGCTTGAATGAAACAATGTGCTCACATGTTCTTTGGGATCCTCAATTCTCTTAAGGGTTATGCATAGTGGCAAATATTCATAAATTGGGTGAATATTAGGATTTTAAAAATTGGAAATTGGTAAATATGAGGACCCTCAACATCGGCCCATTTGCCTAAATTTTTTAGAACCAATTATTTCTTAGGGTCAATTCGCCATAATATATATCCAAACATAGGCATATTTGTACTCATTGGAAATCTCTTTTCAAGCCTTATATAATGGTCATGTTTTTATGAATTTATAATGTTATTAAATAGGTAAAAATTTAACCCAAATATGACCTTACTTTTTAAGGCTTCAAATACCCTAAATTTTGGTGTGAAGATGATTGATTTGATTTGCTTAGGATTCACCATTTTTTTACAAGTACATTTTGAGTCCAACCCCTTATGCATAACCTTGGTTCCCTGAAATTTGTTAAACTTGGGTACCATAAAATCTATCAAATATGGTGGGGATGGTACTGAAGGATGAATTGGTTGTTTGATCAATTGGCATAAGTTTGGTTTCTAGTTTGAAAAACCAAGAGTGAATTGCATCAATTGATCTATTTGTTTCTACATGACCTTAATTTGAGGGTCTTCCTTAGGAATGTGAAAGCCCTAAATTACTTGATGAGCTTATGGAGGCATGGATAAATGTTGTGGAGTGATCAAATGATGAGGAGATTGGTATTGATGGTTAGGTAAATTGGATGGAATATGATGAATGGGGGATTGCTGATGAAAATATGGGGAATTATAGAATGATGTTGATGGATGGGAGTTATAGCTAGGCTAGCCAATGGGAATAGGATGGATGATGGTATGAATTGATGGAGTAATTGGGATAGAGACCACCAAAGATTGAGGTGCCCAATATGGACCCTATTTGACAAGGTTAGTTTGAGTAGATTTATGTAAAGGTGTAGGGTTAACTTGTACTTATTGTTGAGTGTTATGACACTATATAAGTAATTTATTTATGTGTTCCCATGCTTCACTAATATCTCTATTAGAGGCTAATGGTATAGAGGTAGATGATATGGAATATGTGGCTTGGATACAAGTTACACTAGGTATGGTAACTTGTGAGGCTGGAACTTGTGAAGCAGCATTGACGTGTGCCTCATACAAGGGGTTGGTGTAGGTTGAGGTATATGAGGTGTTAGGAGCACATGAAGGTTGGGAAATTTATGTATGGGATGAAGGTGCAATTGATGCCTCAAAAATAGGGTTAGTATACACATGGGTAAAGGTGGATGGGGGTTGGGAATAGATAGTCTCTTATTGTAAAGTAGATTCCTATCTATGTGAGTTGGGAATAGAATCTAAGGCATAATTAAAGGAGCTCATGAAGGATTCTACTCTTTCCATGTCTATATGGGTTATGTGGTTGTGAATTGTAGGAGAATTTGACTCCTCTTGGGGCATGGTCATTTCAAAGGTCATGGATGATAGAGAATATGATGGACCTTCAAACAAATTTGCCTATGTCACATTCAAGGAATCTACCACAAAAGTGGTGGGGAAGGTCGATGAAGGTTCCATTAAATTATCTTGACTTATTGTTTTTTTTTATTTCTAGTTAATACCATAAGCAAAATAAATCAAGATACAAACTAAAATATCAAATGTAACACCAAAACTGGAATGCTTAAGGAAACAAACAATAAAACTAAGTTTTAACCAATGTGGCTTACCTTGTTCATTAATTATCTCCTTTTAATGTGTATTCATTTTATGTGTCAGTTTTGTGTGTTTTGATTTTCTAATATTTCTTAATGAAACAAAGGTGAGAAACTATGGTGAAGATAGGGCAACAAGATTCTTGTTGGTGATGAAATCCAACAATTTTTCTCAAGGGTATCCTATGGTGGATAAGGGCAGATATTGGTGGATGGAGATGAATACCACCATCACCAAATCTCAAGCAATGGTTGGTGATGAAATCCAACCACTACTATTTTGAATGAACCGTGATGTGTGTGAATTATTTTTAAAGCTTATGTTTTCTATTGTGTACAAAAAATATTAAAAACAATTAATTTCATAAATCTAAATTAGAATCCAATAAAAGAATGCCAAGTTCTCCAAAGGGCGTGAAGTACACCACTTAAGATTCCCTATTTAAATAACAATCGGAGGGTTCGTCCACCCCTCTACCTAGAATCACCCAACTGGTAGGGATACTTTTGGTAATATAATGGTGTTCCAACTTAGATAAATGAAATAAAATATTTCTAACCCTAAGATGCAACACTATGTTATGCAATTTTTAGTTCAAATGCAAAAAAAATGTAGCAGTTTATATCAAGAAAATAAAAACCCTGATTAGAATATGTGAATGAATGCAAACCTAAAAATGTAAACTAACACGAGTTTATTTCTATATTATTTAATGATGGTTCATTTTAAGCTTAAAAATCTAAAAAATATGGAAGATAACCCAACATACGTAAAACATAAGACTAGGGTTTTAAGCAACAAACTTACTAGATAGCCTACATAGTTGCTCCTAGTTCTTTGTAAATGCCCCTAGGTGCTTCTAGATGCTTTTGAGATACCCATAGGAATTTATAATTTACCTTCAAATTCCATCAGGTGTTTTGCACACCTTCTTCAAGCTTCTGTAGACTTCAAAAACCCTAGATCCAGCAAAATCTAGTGCTTTTGAAAAACCTGCAAGATGAAAAAAACAAGCAAATTAGTAAAATAGATTATAAATAGAAATCCTCAAGGGGTCCCACCGTGATCTCCATTTTAAATATGCAAAACATAACACCCAAACAATGCTTGAACAAATAAAATACAAGGAAACACAATATTACACAATTAAATAATTTTCATTAATGAGGGGAGCCTAGAAACTCTATTACTTACAAGCTTGGATCCTTGAATCCTTTTGATACAATAATACAAGGGGTTAGGATTATCTGAAACCCTTACAAGAAAAGTTGGGATGTCTTCAAGTGCATCTTGATCCCAATAATATTGAGTGGGATTTTTGATATCCAAGGCTAGACCACTCTAGATGCTGATGTAGTACTTTCAGATCTGCACACAATGACACAACAAAAATAGTTAGTAATACCTTCAAGGGATCCATAGTGTGAGACCCTCTATAATAAATAATAAACCCTAAATAATTGTTGCAAATAGAGTGAAAAAAATAGAAGCACATGCATAAAATAATAAATTATGAATCTATTTTACTTACTGTGTTCTGATGTGAGACGTCTAATGCAGGTGGCTATTGCGATGATGCCCTAGTGTCACACAGAGGCTAGGGGGTCTTCAGGAGTGATAAATAAAAATGCATATGGGTACCTAGTGGCTACAATAAATGCCTATGGGCACCTGGTGCTGGTAGGGAGGCATCCAAAGGTGCCTGGTGTTGATAGAAAGCGCCAAGAAGTACCTGGTGGTTGATGGAAAATTCTATAGAAGTAGATCGAATAGGGGCATAGGATGTGGTGGTGGATATGGTGAGTGAGGGGAGAGGAATGTGATAGATGGAATGGGAATAGGGTACAAAAGGCTTGGTAAAATACTTAAGGCACTCAGGGAATGTAGGAAAATAGAACACTTAGAAAAATCCAAGGACGTAGGGGTTGAGCCATAAAAATGGCTACTATTTATAATCTAACCTAGGGCATGCTAGGGTTTCAATGGCACTAATTGTGTGGCTAATATTAAAGCACATCCAAAGATATATATTAAATCTAGGGTGTGGCATGAATTGATGTAAATGGGTGATTAGGATTAAATGGAATTGGATGGTTGGGATTAATTCACTTAAATAAATACATATTTATTAAACATATATTAAAATATAATATTAAATATTATATTTTAAATATATATAAAATAAATATACATAAATAAATATGAATAATATTAAAAAATGGTGGGAAATAGAAATGGTGGATAAATCGGCTATGTTTGGGTGGTAGAAATGGCAGTAAAACATGGATGGAGGTTAAATGGTTATATTTTGGTGTCTAAAAATTTCACAAGCATTGTAAATATTAGGATATATAAAAGTTACCTTGCTATATTCCTAACTCTTCTACACTCTCAATTATCTATTTTCAACTCTATACCTATTCAAAACAATCATTGAAACATCCTCCCTTATCCTTTTCAGCAAAGCATCCACTTAGAACATAAATTGAAAAATATTTTTGGTATCTTTTGCCTCTTTTGCACTCAAATCAATAGAAAACACTGTTAGGATCATCCTCCTATAGTGTCAGCCCAAAAATCTACAAAAATCCATCCAAAACAGCCTTCAAAACTACCTTGGCCTTGTATTTAGACCAAATTAGCCACCCTGCATAGTCACTGGCGAAGTTGGCTCTCTAGAATACAGAGAACCAAATTTGGTAAGCCTAGTGGCAAATTTTATGAAAGCCAAATTTCCACTCTAGGAGGCAAGTACAATAAAAAATTGTTTTAGTAGGGGGTCTAATCAGTTTCTTAGACAAGTATTCTACCCTAACCAACTCTTAGATAGACCTTCTAAATTAGAAAACCTAATTTTTTTTCAAAATTTTGTAGGTACCAAATTCTCCTAAGTTAGAACCAAATTCATAGGGGGATACAAATTTGGCAATTTTAGTGGTAAATTTTGTAAAAGGTTCGAAAAGAGGTTATTCTACCATTCGGGAAATTCCTTAAGCTCCGTAACTTCAATTTATTTGTGTTTTGCTTCTATATTCTATTGTTTTGCACCTGTAAATCATATTTCATTTGGGAAATTAAGGAATACTAAGTAAAACCCTAATTGCTTTACAAAACACATCTAAATCAGTCAATCAAATAACCTTAGGTTAGATCTTAAGTTCTTACTCATTTTCAAGTACATAGGCAAAGAAATTGAAACTCATTTAGTTGCATTTAGGCTAGATTTATCTTCTTGCATCCTCTCTTGTTTTACCTTGAAATATCAAAACCTCCTTAGTTAACTCATCAAAATTTGAAAAGCATATAAGATAGCTCTTGTATTCTTGCATTTGTGTGATATAATCTTAGCATGCATTTAGATGATCTTCATTTTTAGGTCTTAAATAATCGTTAAGGCTTGAAAAAGAGTCAAGATATATAGTGATCCAAACCTTAGGTGTTTTTTTAATAAACCCATATAAAACTGCAATTAAACAAACATAACATCAGCTTCTACAAGGCATGAGAAAAAAACATTGAGTAGGGATCTAATCGTGTTGAGAATATCCATATTCTCAGGGTCTCCTTTGGAAAGATACCATCAAGTGGGGAAACAAATATTTTAGCAAATCTCCCCATGCACACTTGACATTAATTAGGCTTTTAAGAGGAAAGAAAATTTTTCGCCATCTACAACATGTTCATATTTAATCTTCATATTTCAAATTACTTCCTTCTATTAAAGTAAATTCACAAGAATCACAAAAGTGGGACTCTAGTTAGTCATATTTATAATTGTTACTAAAATGTTGAACAAAGGTGCCATTGTATGCAACACTATTGGAAAAATCACATCATCACTATCAATTTCACCTAATTCTTGTAGTGATGATTGCAAATCAATAATTCATTGTAGATATCCCTCTAGCTTCTCATCGCTCTTCATATTCAAGTAGTGCAATTGGCTCTATAGATGTAAAATTTTATTCTAGTTCTTGGATTCAAACATTGTACTAAATTTATCCCATGTATCCTTTGAGAGTAATGAATGTACAACTGGATCTCATCAATCATGTTGAACATTATGATCAACTGGGATTCTAATAAAACTTTATTAAACTTTCTTTATCCATTGGGGTTATCAACATGTCTTTGCATAGTGCTAAATATCACTCCCTATAAATAATTGAACTCAAGGTGAATATTTAACTTCATATTCCAAGTGGAATAGTTGTCACCTTTCAACACCTAAGAATTGAGAAACATATTTGGGATGTTAATAGCCATGGGAAATATTCAAAAAACTATAAAATATTAATTCCACTAGAACATTATAAAAAATAGATTTCAAATGAGTATATATTCATCTATACTTTCATGATAATCAATGTCTCACATTGAGAGAAATCAACAAGTTCTTACTAGGCAAAAAAATTAGGTGTGGGGGATTGATGCCTTTACTTCCCAAAATAATCTCTAGGGAAAATTATAATAAGGTTATAGTACAATAATATATTAATATGTATCTCCTCCACCTATATTAAATAATCACAACAAACATAATAATATTTAAGGCTTCAAACAATCCTCCCAATGTGCACTTGGGATGATTGAATTTTATATAAGAGATAATTTATGCTTGGGTTAAATAGTCAAAAATCAATAAACTTATTTGTAACTATATGGATGGAACAATCCACCATATAATATCTTCGTAATTTAATGTGGCATCAATGGATTTTAGAGGACTTAAGTGACGTTCCCATAAAAATATGAGACAAACATCTTCTTTAGTTTCAATGAAAATATTCATGTTGAATAGGAATAAGTCGATGACATTAAGTATTTTTTTGACTACTCAATGTGCATGTAATTTGAAACAAAATCTCTATTGTTTATTATTCCAATCCAATGGCTTATATTTTTTAGGGGATATTAAGATTTTAAATTGTGTAAATTGATTTAGTGCCTTCTTATGTTTGGATGATGCTTCACTTACAAAAGCATGATGTCATCTTCTTTTAGCAAAAAATATTCTCTTTGTTGAAGGACATCATAAAATCCTCTACTCATAGCTCTAGTACACAATGTTAACATATCACACCTGAAGGTACCTCCACTTTATTCAACAATGTTGTCTATACATCTTCAACTTAAACAACCTATGTCTTAGAAAATATGTCTCCAAATCCAATAATGATGCATCCTACATGGATGAATTTTCTTGTTCTTAATTGTGCACTAATTCATAGAAATTCATAGGATCCTTTATGATCTAAAAAATAAACAAATATGAACTATACTTATCTTCATTGGATTTCACCTTCTTCTATAACATTTCAATAGTTTCTCTAGTATATACTATGATATGTCTCCATGCAATAGGTAGAAAAACAATACATTATATTTCACCTTAGGAAACTAAATCTAGGTTTAAATGACCCATACAAATTCAAAATTATTTTAGATAATCCTCAAGTTATATGGCTTCATATATCTCTAGAAGACCTTGTTTCTAGATGACCCAACCAAAAAACAATACATTCAAAGATAACTTCTTTAACAACCTAGTAAACATGAATATCTAGGTGATCCTATCTTTAGACAACCTAATTATGTGATGATACCATGTTTAGACATACCATTAAAGGAAATATATGACCTATATGTGGTTATATGACCCTATTTAGAATATTTACTTCACTTGAATCTTTCTCCACTCTAGTGCAACTCTAGTACGAACCAATAATAGTAATATAAGAGAGAATGATTTATCTATCCATTAAGAAATCAAATATTCTTTCCATGACTAGATTTTTGGTGTATTTATTTAGATTACATGTTCTCTGCACTAGATGTCAATAAGAATTACTTGAGAACATTTTTTATAACATGAACAAAATACATAAGACAACACAATGATATGTTTAACAACTTAGGAACTTGGATGGATCTCCAACTTCAAATATTGACATATCTTCTCTAAAACTAAAATAGAATTCTTATAAAACTACAAATACAAATGAGAAAAAACAATAAAAACTTATCAAATTAATTTTATAATGTTGTAAACATTAGTTCAGATATGGCACCATCCCAAGTGCCACTTCAAACATATGTATTGTGTCAAAAATTAAGTACACACACATAAATTTTTTTAATGTAGTAGTTTTATGATTTTGTAAGTTTTTTTATACACATGATAAAGTATTTGGTAGAATTTATATAATTAATAAGTCATATCATAAGACATGAGATAAAATTTAAATGCATGCTAAATGCAATGTAAGAAAATGATGAGGTGTAATGTAGGTATTTAAGGAAGTAACTACCTCTCAAATGTATAAATAGAACCCCTCATTCTTTCAAATGGATATGCACACAAATGAAAGAGTACGAAAATATGGATAATATAGGAAGTGTAGGCTATTAGGAGATAATTGCATTATATATTATACATGTATTCTTGTTGATAATAATAATACTTCCATTCAACCATTGTTGTGCACATTGTGTCTGTGATTATATTTGTTGTGTATATACCATCAAAAACTATTTTTATCTAATTATATTTGCTAAAAACATATAAATTGGGCCATCCATACTAAGCCAAAGATTTATAAATAGAATATAAGCTATTTGAACTAAATCCAAGGTTTTTTGAACTATAGACAGGGCTATTCAAGTTGTTTTGTTATGTAGGGTCATCAAGGAGAAGTTGATTGTGTTTGTAGGTCATTTGGAGTGAAATACAAGATTTTTTAAGTGTTGTTTTGGATGCATGTTGATGAATTGTATTGTTTATTTAATATGTCATTCATTATCTATTCCTTAACCTATATAATACCACCATAATACTACATTTGGCATCATTGTCATCTAAAGCTCAAACCAGTGATCGCATGGATATTGAAGATAAGATAGGTGAATGATAGATAACTTGACACGAGGAAGTGGGAGATATGGATGTGAAAGTATGAGTGAGAAGCCAATGATAAAAATCTCAAGGATCATGCAATGACAAAAGCAAGGAGAGCATGGACATGCAAAGCACATGGAAGACTTGTATTTTATATATGAGGAACTACATGTCAACAAGGAAGACTTGCATTAATGATAGAACTTTTATGGAGTTTGCTAGCATGGAGATACTTGCCCTAGAGGTAGAGCATGGAACCCTCAAGAGGAGGGAAGTTTAGAAAAAGGACATGGAAGGTAGAAAATATTATTTTTGATGATAGAGGACAATATTAAAGTGGAGGCACAACATGAAAACAATATTGACCCAAGGAGAACATTATGTAAATCGTGACACAAGCGCTAATATGAATCATGCTCAAAATAAGGTAGATCAAATACTGACTCTAAGACAAGTGTGGGGGAGAGTGCCTAGAAGTGCAAAGGATGAGAGTCAAGCACAAGGTAAATCACAAGAGAGTGTGCTTGAAATACTAGAATCAAATCTTATGTATTTGGAAAGGGGATAGTAGAGTGTAAGTGCACAATAAATTTATCACATATTGTTTATAGATAATCAATCATTGGCAAATTGTCTATTGAGTGGAATTAATGAACAACCACCACAAATGGAAAATATTATTATAGTTTCAAGTAAGAAAAAATACTTGAGGTTTACAAGATTTGGGAAGAGAATATCCTAAATGCTATATCAAAATGCACGATCATATGAAAATTTAATGGAATCATTGACCAAGATACATGTCTAAGATTATTTTTAACAATGTTGCATGTAGTAGCAATTAATTGGAACTTGAAGATAGAAAAACCCTTGATGGATTAGTCCAATTTAAAGAATGGATTTAATAAGGAGTTTAGATTACTTTAAGATGATACAAATATCATTAGAGAGATCTATTCAATGGAGCAAAAAAATTATGAAAACATTCAATTGTATAATTGTCATCTAAAATAACTCATCAACAAGATGGAGGCCAAGTCGGTATATGGGCTACAAAAGCAATGGTTCTTAGATATACTTAAACAAATGTATGAAAAGAAGGTTGAGGTGGTTTTACCAACCAATTATGAAAATTAAGCACCAAAACCTAAGAGTGAGAAGAATATGATAGTATCTAGAGGAGGAAGAATGAGCCATGAGTGGATTTATTTTATAGTTATCATGACAATCTTAGTATTGCTATCAAGGCCATGTGAAAGGATTTGAATCACTTGTCATGGTAAAATTTCTCCTATCTACACAAGCCTCAAAAAACCTTTATAAATCTTTACCCACAAGCCAAAGCTCTTTTTAATCCAGCAATAAGATCTTTTTCTTTTCTTTAATAATCAAAGAAGAAAGCAATATTACAACTAAATATTTCTAATTTTTCTTAATCATTAAAGACTAATCAACAAGGTAACAACTTAAAACCAAAGGTCTTTATCTTTTTATTTCATTACCAAACAACATAGCATACCTATATTTTACTACTCCAAGACAACTTAATTAAATCATGCTTAGCATCTCTCTAATAATAAACATGGTAACTAAATAAAATGTGCCTAACTTTATTCTATCAAAGAATGCCAATCAACATATAAGAAAACCATGTTTGACTTTCCTATTTCCTCCTAAAATATAAAAAAACTCTTCACTATGAAACCAATCATAATTAAATGAAGATTTATAAACTTGTCCATGAAAAAATTATATATATAAAAAGGCACCCAAATCAAAACATAAACCATAACACATCACTCGAAGCTCCTGCCAAAAAAAATAAAATAAAATCTAACTCTAGAACCATACCAACATTTTTAAGACTAAGGTTAAGGTAAAAATAAATATTTCTAAATCTTTAATATACTACCAATAACCCTATGTCTAACAAAATCAACATTAGAATAAAATATACAACACTTAGTCTTAACACAATCACAATGTCAACCAAGAACTCTCTAGAGATAGTTACACTTGTAAATCAACAAAGTTGTCCTATCCACTATCACATGCACAAATGTATAATACTAGAGCCACAACACAAATGAGGACTCCATACACTACACACACATAGAGATATTTTAACCCTAAGACTCGACAATCAACTAACCAGGTGAAACATGCAAATCTAAACATGCCAAAGCTTACCTTGGAATACAATCCTAAAATTGTTACCATTCAACAGGCCCAAGGTGCACTATGAGTTGTAGAACCAACATTGCAGTGGGGGGGTTTACAAAGGATAACAATACTACTATAAAATGCTACAATAAAATTCTACGTTTGGAGTCTAAAATATCAATAGCTTGAGCAACAAACTTGAGCCCTCAACAAGTTGCTCATAAGGATAAACTAAAGCACAACATAAATTAAAATCACATCCAAAGAGAAAGAGCCAGTGTTTCCAAGTAGCAATCATAAGATGATACCAATAACTAAGGAAGCAATAAATAACCAATTTTACTCACGTTTCCTCTCACAGGATCAACGTTCACTGGCATAGCTTGCTATTCATCCTTCTTGACCTCCACTTTTCCTCCACTACAAAAAACCATTAGAGAAGGGGTATCTCATCCCTTATAGGCTCACCTTCCAATATGTGGGAGGCACTAAGAAGTCTCCAAATAACTAGTCACTCATCACATTTTTAGCCATCACTCTCTTCTTGGGAGGTGCACACAATTGAACACCAATGTTCTTCTACATGCTTTGATTACTATGCATTAAGGTTTTTAATTAATTACCCACTAACATTATCCATAATAATTCTTATGTTTTGCAAAACTTTACAATAATTAAGTTAATTAATTTATTTATTTTCATTGAAGCTTTGCTAAAATAGTAAAATGATCTAAATTCTATCATTAATATTATTACCTTTATCCACAAGAAAATTAAATTAATTAATTAATTATTAATACCAAATGCTAATATTAGTTATTAGCTTTGATATTAATAACATAGGTATTAATAATATCAACCATATTAATACTTTAAAGGTATAGTTAAATAAATATATGCTTCACAAACATAAGTAATACAAAGCCTTTCCAAAAAAATAATATTGCACACCATTGTTTTATCCTTAAGTAGGTGGCTCTTTTTAAGATAGCCATTTGCTATCACCTATTCTATTGAGGAGATTCATTGCACAAGAAATTTACCAGCACAATGGTGTGATCATACAACAAGTAAAAATGCAATGCATCTACATGAAGGGTATTTTGTTATTTCTTGAGCTGTTAATGAACAATTCATCAGCCATTATTTTCCAAATTTCTCTTGACTTTGGTGGTTGTCCCATATCAATCCATGGATGAGAGTACCTAGTCCTGCAACCATATAATCCATCAATAGTACCATATTCTAAAGTAACATAATCAATCATTAAATGCACTTTTATATCATGAAATGAAACTATGTATTAGATAACGACTCCACAATACATAATTCAAATTTCAAGCATAAGTTTTGCTAAGGAGGGTTGTTATAGATGTGTTAATGGATGAAATGCATAGGATCCTTCAGGGCATACAACAAATATTAGGGAGAGACTAAAGGGATAGGAGTGTAGTGAAGCAGGCAACCAAGGTTGAAGACTAGGGTGAGAGTAGGACAAAGTATGCTCTGCTAGATGTTCCTCCATTGTTGATTCTTCCCATAGTGCCAGAGGTATTCAATGGAGCTGGTATCGATAGGTTGGTTGTGAAGGTGACATAGGTAGAGTTGGAGGCTTTAACTAGGAGCTTACATGAGGTGAGAAAGTGGTTGAAAGTAATTGAGGCTACATGAGAGGAGGAGGCTACTAGAGCTTGAGAGGAGATAGCTCAGGTGATGGAGGAGCAAGTGTCTTACAATGATGTCATAATTGAGTTATAGGTAACTTTAGAGTGGATTACTCAAGAGAGAGATATGAGGATATCTTGAGGGTAGGTCAAGGGATAGATACAAGTATGATGGTTATGCTGATTGGCCTATTAGAGTGATAGTTGAAGTGGATTAAGATAGATTTATATAGGATAAGGGTAAATTTGGATAGGATGAGGGTGGATCTAGATAGAGCAATATATGAATTTGAGATCATGAGATAGGAGATTTGGTTAGCTGAGGTAGATGCAGGGAAGAAGAGGACATGAGATATGTATTATTTATAACTTTATTACTATACTATTCCTCCAAAGCAACAACCACCACCCTCATAAAAATTATCAATGACTCAATCTATGAGTCACTACTCACAACGGTCAGTAGGCTTTCAACCTCCACCTCCTCCAACAACACCTAGGTGAGGACATGCAAGATCTAGCTATTAGGTTTTTTGGAGTGATTGTACCAATTTTATTATGTGGTAAATCCTCTATTTTAGGCATAGGGGATGAGTATATCAAAATTTTCATTGTGATACATCTATTTTAGAGGTATGTATGATTTAGAGGTATTATACAATTATGACATTATTCTATGTATTGTGTTTTTAGATGATGATTATGTTTTACGATGATATGATGCTTTTCTTTGTTGATTTTGAAAAATGTAATTGTTGATGTGATGATCATTGATAGAAGGTATTTGGATGAATACTTATATTAATTTAGTGATGGACTAATGAACCTGATAATGAAAAAATACTAAAAGAGAAATTTTTTTTTACTGTGTGGTGACCAAAGAGTGATAATAAGAAAGCACTCAAATTTATTTGCTTACATGAGTAGTGGTATTTAGACCTAATATAATACAAGCACTCATTATGATTTTTGCATCAATTATTATCCTTTGAATCCAAATAATACTTATGATATTATATAAAATGGAAATAAAATCTCATCATGCTTAAATAGTGGCCTAGAATACCGCATAAAAGACAAGCACTTAAGACATGATGAGGTACCTATAATATGTACAAGATATATGTATTATTGTTAGTAAATTTAGTTGTTAGTAATAGTTAGTAATGCATACTTTGAGAGGCATACCCAAAGTATTTTATGCATGCTTTGAGAGGAATACTTGAAATATTTTGTGTATGATTTGAGAGGCATACCCAAAGGATTTTATGCATGTTTTGAGAGGTATACTAAAAGGATTTTATGCATTATTTGAGAGGTATACTTGAAGGATTTTATACACACTTTGAGAGGCATACTTGAAGGATTTTATGAATGCTTTGAGATATGTACATGAAGGATTTTATGAATGCTTTAAGAGGTATATCCAAAGTATTTATGAACACTTTAATAGGCATTCCAGAAGGATTTTATGCATGCTTTGAGAGGTATAATCGGTATTTCCTAATTAGAAATTTAAATGCATGAGTGTGTGTAGTAATAGAGATAGATTGCTTTCTGAAGTTGTAGAGATAGTTTATTTTCTAAAGTTGTGGAGATAGATTGAAAATGTTATGATCTTAGGAGCACATTTCCCCCTAGTTAGGGAAATTTATTTGTTAAGTGTGATATAGTGACAATGTCTTAGATTTATTGACATATGAGAGAGAGTAACAAGGGTCTATATATTTTTTACCTAACACATATGCAAAGATTTACATGTACGTGAGGAATTGGTCTTAAGATCTATTTCCACCTTTTATGTTTGAATAAAATTAAGATTTGAATGATAGAAGCATTGTCAAAGGTTCCAATGAAGGAGACTTAAAAATCATATGCCCCCAAAAATCATATCCATAATATAATTTTAAGTTTACATTATGAGTGGATATGATGAATAAGTCTACTTGAAAGGCGCATTGAGCTATGGTTTTAGTTGTAAAGATGAAATGTTTTATGATTGATTGATATTGGTTTCTTGAATCTTTTGATGCATAAGATAGGGATTTCGGATACACAGGTCCCTCACCTAACACATGTGCAAATATTATAGATATGTGAGGAATAGAGCTTAGATCCATAACCATATCTCATGTGTTGAGATATTTTAGAGTTTGTGAGTCATATGACAACAAATTTTGTAGACTGAGCACTATGCTATCATATGGACAATCTAAGAAAAGATGAGGTCTTTTACCTTTAACTGGTATATATATAAATAATTGTATATGCATAGAACATGGGTAAAAGGAATTGCCTTTTATTGAAGGTTTGTATGGTAGCATGATGTATAGTTTAAATTTTTTATAGATACAAAGATAATATCCCCATTCTAGTTTGTAGACATTTAAGAAGAAAAACTATTTAGTAATCTATTGGTTAGCACACTTATAAGTTATTTTGGGTACACAAAGTGCTAATTATTAAGTGCCAATGTTTCCCAAGGGCCTACAAGTTAGAAATAATATTTTCTATGTTGATTAAGCTTGATTGTTTGATTGTTGAATTTGCTATTTTTATTGATATTAATAGATTTGTGAAATGTATTTTGATGATAATGAAAGAAAAGAGTTTTAGGATAGGATAGTTTGTTTTGAATTGTATAATATATTTGAAAGTGGATTCATCACCCCTGGTTTCATCATATACTGTTTATATAAAAATTATAAATGTGCAAAATATTGAAACGAGGGACTTGATTCTACCTAATGATATATAGGATAGTTTTAAAATATTGTGGGCTGAGAAGAATTTGAGGTGATGATATTTTGAATTTACTAGTATATCAAAATTCATCGCGGTTGCAAATATTGTATGTACATGAGGCATGAGACATAAAAAACCAAGGAGATGACTAATATATGAGGAAAATCAAGATGACTATGATAGAAAATGTTCATACTAATTGAAATGGAGGAAGTTCTATATCCATTAACTGGCATAGGAGACTACACAAATTGATAGAGATTATCTAATTATTTTAATGGGCACTTTAAGCCACATATTTGCTATCAAATAGATTTTAATATTTGCTTTGATTGCATGCTTATTTAATAAATCCAAGCAATGGAATAGAGTTCTATTAATCTAGTTCTTGGTGAGGCTTACAAATAATTGTAGGATTATGAGATATTAGATTAACAAAGCCTTGCAACCCAAATTATTTATTAGACAAACAAATTTTGACAAGACTATGGTTTATGTTTGATTGTATGCTTATGCATTAAACCAAGTGGGAAAGAGGACCCTATTGATCTAGTGCCTAGTGAGGTTTAAAAATAATTATAAGATATTGAATCAATAGGGCTTCTTAGCTTCAGTGGATTATTTGACAAGCAGATTGGGATATTATGATTTGTGTTTGATTGTCTGCTTTTTTAATAAACCAAATGAGGAAAAAATCTCTATAAATATAGTGCTTATAAATAATTGTAGGATTATGAGATATTGGATTTACAAAGTCTTGAATCTTGTATGGCTTGTTAAATAGATATATTTTTGAATTTTTTTTTATTTAGGTATAATTGCAAGCTTAGATGGTAAGACAAATGGAAAATAGGACCCTATTTATCAAGTGTTTGATGAGGCTTACAAATAATTAAAGTCCCACAATATATTGGATAAATAAGTCTTCTCAGCTTGGGTGATTCACCAGATGAGCGATGCTTGATGAATTTGATGAATGTATGTCATGATATATTTGATAGTTTGTGTTGGGTACTAAAATATTCCTTTGTTGTATAACATACATACAAATAATTGTAATATTTTAGTACATTAGAGGAAGAGAAGAAACACCCTAGAAGGGTCTAAATAATCATGATAATTAGAGAAAATGAGATTTTGTTGAAAGTAATGTTGATATCAAGTGATAAAAATATGATGTGTATCTTGGGATAAAAGAAAGGGGTAATGATAGGTCATCAATATTGTGGATGACACATCATACATAAATTAACCCAAGAGAGGGAGAAGAAGAGAGTAAATGTGATATATAAGAAGAAGAATATATAAAAAATTAGGTGTAATTTATTGTTGCTAATGTTGAGTGTCCCAAGGTTGGGATATAAGAAATGGGTGAGGATGGGTCATCAGGGCCATGAATTATCACATCATACATCACTTAACCTACAAGAGGGAGAAGAAAATAATAAATATTATAGATAATAAAAGAGAGAGAAGAAAAAGTGATGAGAGGAGAAAATAAAATAAAAATTGTACTTGGAGGATCGCTCAACATAAGGTTTCCTATGTGAATGCAATGCAAGTGAGTTTTATAGTAGGCAAGATTGTTGTTTGCAACATTATAAAATCCTCTTGAATTAATGGTATGATCAAGCAAACCAAGCAATCATGTAATGGTGTAATATTTTTGTATATATATTATTTTGGACTATTATGCATTTATGCAACCATGCATTCAATCATATGAGCAAGCAAGTCATGCAGTGTGTATGCATAATAACTTTTGAGGGGTAAGATGTTGATTGGTTCTTTATGTTCTTTTCTATATAATATGGCTAGGAGGTAGGATTTTGATTCAAATTTAGTAGTTATGATGAAATATCCTAACTACTTGGGCTCAAACTTTCATTTAAGTTTATCTTTGGCATTGGTGTTCTTTTGGTTTTCTTTGAGGACTAGGTCCCTAATATTGAAGGATCTTGGATGTACTTTTTTGTGATAGATGTGCCAAAGTCTATTATGGTATGTTCTTAGGTGTTCTAAGGTATTTATTCACTTTTATTATAAAAGCTCTAATTGTTGTTAGTGGCATAGGTGGTATTCATCTCTAATTTAAGAGTCTTGCAATAGGACTCGTAGGGATGGTATTTCAAGTTCAAAATGGAATATGACTTATGTGCCATAAACCAAAGCATAAGGAATCACTCCTATAGGAGTTAGAACACTAGTACAATATCCCCACAAGGTAGGATAAAGTTACAGATGCTAGTATTGACCATTTTTGTTGACTAGCTTCTTGAGAATTTTGACTAATATTTTGTTGGAAGATTTTGCTTGTCTGTTTCCTTGTAGGTAATATGGTGTTGACTATTTTTTTTGGATGTTTTATTTGGTTCATATCTTGGTGACTTTGTTGTTTTTAAATGTCATGCCATTATTCACAATTAGGGTATAATGAATTCCATAATGACTAAATATTTGGTTGATGATGAATTTGGACACTTGGATTCCTATTGTGAAGGATACAGTCATGGCCTCAACCCATTTGGTGAAATATTCTATGGCTATGATAATGAATTTATCGTTGTATTATGATTGAGGGTTGATTTTTCCTAGGATGTCTAATCCCAAAGAGGATAAGGGCCAAGGTGATGTGATTGGTTACAATTATTGGGAATGAGAATGGACAAGATTATCATGTTGTTGACATTTATCATATCTCTTAACATAGTCATAGGTATCCTCCATACATAACTTATAATAACCTATCCTAAGGAGCTTTCTAGTTATAGCTAGTCCAATAAAATATCCACCACATGACCCATCATGAGATTATTTAATGATTACTTGGGCTTCCTTTGCATTTATGCATCTAAGGAGTATACCCTCGAAAGGGCATTGATATAATAGATCTCCAATGATGACATATTTTTAATATTTTAATATAAAATTTCTATATTTTTGGTAATTGAATCCTTCAAGGAATGTTCCTTTGAGAAAATTAAGGATGTATTGATGCCAAGGTTCTTATGGTGAAGTTGATTCAATGGTGCAAATGCTTAGAGGTTGTAGGTAATATTTTAGTGTTGAAGGTCCTTTTATTGATTTTATGACAAAGGAAGATTCTTTGTCTTCTAGTTCTAAAGGAATAAGGGATGTTGTTGTGGCCATAGCATCAACATGGCAATTGCTAGATTATGGGATAGCTTCTATGTTGATTTGGTCAAAATAAGCTATTAGCTTATCTATGATGTCTTTGTAAGGCTTTAGTTTATTATTTTTTGTTTGATATACACCATTGACTTGGTTAATCACTAATTATGAGTCACTATAAACCATAAAGGCTTTAATTTTGAGCTTCAATATAGCTCCAAAACCTAAAATTAGTGCTTTGTATTCTATTGTGTTATTCATACATGAGAATCATAGTTTAAAGGATAATGGTATAAGTTGTTGTGACTAGAATTATTATTTTCCTCACACCTTTGACACATCTAGCTTTATCAAAGTACAAGACCAAATATTTAAGATTTTATATTTTTTATAGCTAGGACTCTTTCATTAAGAAATATGATGTTTAAAGTATGCTTTGACTCTAAAGGTGTAGTGACAAATTTATTAAATATAACTTGCCCTTTCAATGATTTTTGGCTAATGAATTCAAGGTCAAATTTGGTAAGGACTATGACCCATATGGTAGTTCTTCTTGATAGATAATGTCTTGACATGAGATATTGTAAGGTATCTACCCTTGCTATGGCATAGGTATTTTGGTTAAGCATGTAATGAGAGAGAAGAAAAAAACTACTAGGCATAACTTTTACAATGGTGTATAGCAAATTTCATAATTCACCAAAGTTCTACTTATGTAGTATATGATCCTTTCTCTATGTTGGTCATCGTATTGAGCTAGTAAGGCTCCAAGGGAATGTTTGGTGGTAGTTATGTATAGTAGTAATGACTAGGTTGAGTTAAGTGGTATTAAGACAGGTGGTGTCAAGAGATAATTTTTTAGAGCTTCAAATACCTTTTGACAATCACTATCCCATTGGATTTTTTTGTCTTTCTTGAATAATCTAGAAAAGGATTGACATTTATCTACTAATTATGAGATGAATATTCGAATGGCTTGTAGTTTTCCTTGGAGGCTATGTAGTTTAGTCAATTTTTTTAGGGGTGGTATGCTTGTTATTACCATAAATTTGGAAGGGTCTACTTCAATTCCATGATGGGATATAATAAACCTTAATAGTTTTCTTGATGTTACCCCAAAGGTTCATTTTTTGTGGTTTTAGCCTGATTTTGTATTCTCATAATATTTTGAAAATACATCTTAGGTATTGAACATAATTATCTCTTTTATTAGAGTGAACTAATAGGTCATTTATGTATTCTTCTACTATATTATGCATGAAGTCATGAAAGATATATGCCATGGCTCTTTTATATGTTACTCCTGCATTTTTGAGATCAATAGGCATGACTTGATAGCAAAAGGTTACCCAATGGCTTGTGAAAGCTATCTTGGATTGGTATTTAGAAGTGATTTTTATTTGGTTGTAACTTGAAAATCCATCCATTAAAGATAACATTTCAGATCCTGTGGTGAATTCTACCATCATGTCTATGTTTGGTAAAAGGAAGTCATCTTTGGGCATGCACCATTTATGTCCCTAAAGTCTATGTAAATTTTAATGGATCCTTCTTTCTTAGCAATAGAAAAAATGTTGGAGATATAATACAAATAGTCTATGGCCTTTATGAAGCCTACATCTAATAGTTTTTGAAGTTCATACTTAACTAAGAGAGTGACTTTGGGATGCATTTTCCTTAATTTTTATTTGATAGGTGTGGCATCCAGATGTACAACACGATGGTGCACTACTAGTAAAGTGTTAATCCCAAGTATATCATCATATGTCCAATAAAAAATATCATGGAACTCTTTTAACAGGTTCATGTATTTGGTTTGCTCATATTGGGTTAGCACCTTCCCTAATTTAAGGAGTTGAGGATTTTGTTTTGTACCAATGTTGATGTCTATTGTTTCTTTGATCAAGGTTTATGATTCATATTCAAAGTGAGGAGTGGCTAATACCCCTAAGTATTTTATCTCTTGTGGATATAGAAATGCTTGTTCTAATTTGGGTATTTGTACAAAATCTAAATTGAATATATATTTAAGAGTTAGCATTTGATGCTAGATACTTAATGAGAAATCAACCACAAGATATAAAATGAGTATACAATATTGAAACTATGATAATGTAAAACTATTAAGCATGTAAAACTCATAAGAAACTTATAAAATAACTCATAAAACTACCATTAATGAATGCTCATGAAAATAGGATCTTCATACAAAATATGGATATCTCAAGTACTCCATGCTTCATACAAGTTCTACATTGTTTCAAACTTGTATTCTACTCTACTCCACTAAATGATAAAATGATATGGAGTTCTCTCTTACTACTTTCTCACACCAAGGCCAATATATAGTGTGAGATGACTCTTGACCTTCCATATTCCTATGACTCTTCACCTTCCTATCCTATGGACTCATGTGCACATGGACTATGATGCACATTTATATTATTGAATACTTTGCACATTCTAATATTATTTGTACATTTATTACATTGCATAAAGTAAATACTCAAAACCTAATCTAAGACAAACTCCTAATCTAAATATGTACCCATGATGGTACATTGGCATGTACCAAATAATATAATTTATTCCAACACCCCCCTATATTATATTATTTGATTACTAAAGACTTTAGTCTTCAATATGGTCTTCATATTGGTTCTAGAATTTGAGCTCTTCTTTCTTTCTTTCTTTATTTAGTTCCCTATCTATGTCCTGATCAAGTAAAAAATTAGTATCTTCATAAAATACTATTTTTGCTTAAAGAGCTTTAACTTCATGTTCATCTATAGGTTCTTATAGTTCTTGAATTTCTTGAATCTCTTGAATCTCTTAAACTAAGTGTCCTTTTTGTTTTCCTTCTCCTCACACTAGTGGTGCAACCTTGGTGGCTCAACCTTGCAATCTAATGATGGTTTCAAACTCTATGTTGGTTGAACAATGATTGTTTATCAATGCTCTACGTTGCCTTTCTTGGTGCAAATGGCTATCTCCTTGATGGCGTTGCTTATGGTAGTTCTTCTACACCTTTGATAACTTGCCTTCACTAAAATATTTTAAATACTTAGCACACCTCTTGATGTCTTTAGATACTAGAAATATATGTTTCCATTGTTGACTATCGATTCTTTCTTTTTCTCAATAGGACTTAGAAAAATCTACACTTCGTTGACTCTATAGCATGCTTTGCAACTAATGTTATCTTCCCTTATAATTTCTTATTTTATGCAAGATCTAATTTGCACTATGTTGTTAAAAGTATGCAGCTTTGAAGAAAACCAAGATGCATCCTTTCTCATCTTGGAGACACTAAAATTTAGAGCTGTATTTTGCTAACTTTGATGGCTCTAATATGGTGCTAATATAACCTTAAAGCAAACTGGTTTAAATGCTTGGATATAAAACTTTAATAACACCAATTTTCAAACCTGATTTTGGCCTCCTTTGTAGAAAGCTTTCTTGGTGATTTGGTTCACCTATTTTCTTCCCTAATTTTGTGAAATTTGCAGCTTTAATTGCTTCCCAAAATGCTGCCCTCTTGCTGTCCTAAAATCTGAAATTTTCAGCTTCTAATGCAGCCAATTTCTTCCTTGTTTTGATATCCTTAACTCTCAAATATAGTGGCCTATTCTAGCTCATTTATCCTTCAATATCATTATTGAATTTTGACTTTATATTGGGCCTTTTTTTGGCCTTCTTCTCAATAATATGAATGTCTTGAGGTCTTCAAGAATCTCTTCCAAAATTTGGAAAACTTCTTGCCAAATCCTTCTTTATTTTTGGGCTTGTTATCAAATGGCGATAATTGTCCCAAATTATTATTTTTATTGGGAGATTCTCCTTGCTAGCAATATTCTCCCTTGAGCTTTCTTAAAATATTCTCCAATGGCCACTTCTTCAAATTTTTAGTAGGGCTTCTATAGCCTCCTTATTTCTCCTTCCAACTTTTCTTAGGACCTCTTCTTTTGGTTCTTCAAATTCTATAGCTTCTCAAAATTTCAATAGGAGTTTTCCTAGTCCTCCTCTATCTTCAATCTTCAATCTTCTGTCTTCTAAATCTCAAATTTCTTCAATGAGACATTCTCTTGGGTATCATATTTATCAATTTAAAATATTCAATATTCTATAATGACCTCCTTCTTAGGTCTTATCAATATTCTATTTACTATCTTCAATGGGTACCTTTTCCTTAAGTCTCATCTTTATTCAATATTCTAATTTATTTACAACAAAGAACTAATTTTTGCATGAGGAAAACACATAGACTTTTAGACAATCGAAGATAAAATTCTTCTATATCTATTGTAGGAAGCTTCTCAAAATTTGAGAAATAATTTTTTGGAGCAAAAAACTTCAGATAGTAGCAAGAAAATCCATACAAATATCTAGATCTCTATAAATCAATAAACATAACTAGTTATCCTTCAATCTAGTGGAAAAGAGATCTATGTTGAGTCATAGTCTTCACGAGTTTTTCTACAACCCTATGGAAATACTCTAGCCAAATAGTAATTTTAGAAATTCTTAAAATTTTTAAAATGATATCTCCTATCTTCTCTCAATCTCTCTTGTAGCTCTCCCTATCTCCTATCAATCTACCTTGTACTCTAATACCATTGTTAGTATTTGATGCTAAATACTTAATGAGAAATCAACCACAAGATATAAAATGAGCATGCAATATTGAAACTATGATAATGGTAAAATATTAAGCATGTAAAACTCATAAGAAAATTTTGAAATAACTCATAAAACTACCATTAATGAATGCTCACAAAAATAGGATCTTCATACAAAATATGAAGATCTCAAGTACTCCATACTTCATACAAGTTCTACATTGTTTCAAACTTGTATTCTTCTCTACTCCACTAAATTATTTAATGATATGGAGTTCTCTCTTACTACTTACTCACACCAAGGCCAATATATAGTGTGATATGACTATTGACATTTCATATTTCTATGTCTCTTCATCTTCCTATAATATGGAATCATGTGCACATGGACTATGATGCACAATAACATTATTGAATACTTTGCATATTCTAATATTACTTGTGCATTTATTACATTGCATAAAGTAAATACTCAAACCCTAATATAAGATAAAATCATAATATAAAGATGTACCCATGGTTGTAAATTGGCATGTACCAAATAATGTAATATATTCCAATAAAGAGATAATTCAATGTGATGTTGATCATAAGATTATTTGATGTCACTTTTTTTTATTTGCTACTAATTCAAGGTGGACAACTATTAACATGTTGATACTATCAAAACATATGGTTTTATGAGGTGTTTCATTTATAAGTGACCATAGTTATTTCTCATTTTCATCACCCCATTAAAAACCATGATAAGACTCGGGGTAATTTTCTTCATCGTCTTCTTGTAATAAATGTGATGTCTCATTTTTTCTAGGGATATATCCAATCCCACATCATTAAAGTTTATTTTATACTTTGTTGACTAACATTTTTTTTGATATGGAAAATATGAATGATATGTAATTCATATGTTCCTTGACTAGGCATGAAATTGCATCCTTATATTCTTTCATCATAGGTAGTTCCCCCATAGATGAAAGCACAAGTTACTATTTGGACTTTCAATCCTTTACTACTAGGTAAACTTGTAGTGCGAGGGGAAGGAATTGATTAATCAATTCTATAAAAGTGTTAGGATTTTGATGAATCAAGTTGATTTGATATTTGGAAGAATATTGGGGGTCATCCCCTAAGTTTATAAGGGGTTCTTCCAATACTTCCTTCCCTTTGTTTGTCTTAGACCCACTAGATGGTAATGTTGGTTGAAGTGAGGGGTAAAGGTTGAACTATTTTTGTTGAATGTCTGATTTGCATAGGGATAAAGTTTTTGAATTTCTAGGAATATGGATAATCCTTCCTTGATATTCATATTTTAAATATTGATGTAAAACGAAAGGTACTGCTTTCATGGCATGTATTCAAGGTCTCCCAATGAGAATGTTGTATGTTGCATCACATGATATAACATAAAGTTGAGGACACTTGGAACTAATTTTTAAAGTTTAGTTTATGGTACCTGTCACTTCCCTTTCTTTACTGTCAAATGCTATAATGACAAGGTCTAATTTTTGCAAATATTTTATGCCTATGTTATTTTGTTTTTAATTTGAAATTATAAATTTTTAAGGATGATCTATTGTCCACTAGTACTCTTTATGTGTTTATCCCCTATTTGGGATATAATATAAAGAGGTGAATCTCCTAATATGGTTTCAAGAGGTGTGTCTATCTCTTGAAAAGCTAATATGGCACTTTTTATCCCAACAAATCCAACTATGTTGGTTATGTCCTTAGGATATATGTCTTGAGGGACTTCTTGCTCACTTAGAAGATTTAGCAATATTTCCCTATGAGCAGGTGATATTTTTAGTAATTCTAGAAGGGAAATTTTTGCGGGTATGTTTTCTAGTTGTTGAATATCAAAAGAGTGCAAGGTATTTCAACTGAGGACCAAAGGTGATCTATTAGGGATATTCATTTTGGTATTGTGAGGGATGACTAAGGGTGGCTATTCGAAGGATTGATTCTTGGCTTATTGTCTAGTTATTGCGTAAGATAATTTTGATAGATGGATGGTACCTACAAAGTTGGAAAACTTTTCATCTCATTCTAGCAAATGATTCTAAAAAATAACTAAGTTTTTGTTAGGAGTGTCTTTTTGGTTAGAAACTATCTTTCCTTCTTCTATAAGATCTTGGATGAGGTTCTTTAAAGTAATATATTTATTTGTTGTTTGTCCTTCTATGCAGTGATAGTCACAATGTTTATCATGTTTGTACCAATTAGGCAACTCTTTAATGGTATCCCAAGGTCTGATGGGTGGGAGTTCCAACATATTTGAATAAAGAAGTATTTTTAACATGATGGCTTGGCTTTGCCTAGTGTTTGTGTATTATTATTTGGAATTATCTTGCCTTGGTATAACTAAATTTTAAGGAGCATTTTTAGTTGCATTTATGTTATTATTTTTATGGGAATTTATTACACCATCTCCTACAACATCCTTGTTTTTATATTATTCTTTGTTGAAAGGGTTTTCTTCCTATTTTATATAGTTGAGTTGTCCTTGTCTTACGAGGAAAACTCTACTCTTTTATCCATATCCATGGCTTATTTATAATAGGTTAAGTTTGTAATTTCTAAGGGATATGATAGTTGTTCATGTAGGTTTCTTATGAATATGTGCAAGAGTTCCTTAGAAGGAGGAATATATTGAAGTATTCCCACCAAGACCCTCTATTTAGAAAATAAATATAAGAAATATTTAGTCTTTGATTGTTTAAATTGGTATAGATCATCTATAATGATCTTTTCTTATATGTATACTGGAAATTAGTTGACAAAGGCTTCCATAAGTTCCTTAAAAATTTTATATTAATTACTAGGTATTTGGAAGTACCATTCTAAGTCTAAAACACTAAGGCTTTTAGGGAAAAACCTAATGAGCAAATTCTCATCATGATTTATGACACTAAATGCTATTTGGAATAATATTAAGTGTTTTATGGGATCTTGCTTTCCATTGTACATTTGAAACTTAGGAGTTTCAAAGTTCTTTGAAAATTTATGATTGACTATTGTAGGGTCTAATGGTTCATAGTATAATTATTCAAAAGAATCCTTTAAATTTTTGATGACCCTTGGAGAGAAGCAATTTGAAGTTCAAGCTATTCACAATTGGAATCTCTCTTTTCAAGGTGTTGGAATTTTGCATTGATGTCTTGGAAATAATTCAATGGAAGATTTGGTGAGGCAAGTAAAGTCAAAGGGGGTTGTGAGAGAGATTGAGATAAAACGAATAGGGTCATAAAATATGAGGTGGCTTGGTTAGATGTTGCAATTGGAGGGGTTTTTTTGACACCTAAGTCATGAGTTAAGAAGAGGTTTGGAATGGGTATTGTGATATTAGGGGATGATGTTGAAAAGGGCATGTCCATAACAATATTTGTATGGATTTAGTTGGGGGATTTATAGAATCAGTGAGATGTTCCATACCCACATTAATATTAGCAAAGTTGTTTTGATTTTTATTGATTTGTGCAATATTAGATTGACCATTAGAATGCTCACAATTGTAATGAGGTGTAGAAGATTATTTTCCATTTTATTCTTCAAGTTCCTCTCCAAGAACATCTAGAAAAATGCCATTGTTTCTTTTGACATAATTCCTAATATGATCTAGGGAATTAATGTGTATGCTTTCAATAATGTGTTCTTATTCCCTAGGCACATGGTGTGGCCAAGTATTTTCAGTTTGGTGTTCATATTCATGTATGTAAACTTCATAAGATTAAGATGCTAAACCCTTGCTTTGGGTATTATAGGTATGTTGATCCATGGCTTGAAATATTTCCAAAGGAAAGGAGTAAATTTATTAAAGTTTTATTTCTAGATTACTTATAGCAAAGAAGATAAGATGATTTGAAATCCTTGTCACCTTGGCAAAAAACCATCCTTATGACTCTCTCTAGTCGACTATTATATACTAGCCAAGAGAGATTTCTCCCCTAAAGTCCGTATCCTTCCCCCACTAGGACTAACAATTTGGTTATGTTCTTGTTATATGATTTAAGTTATGCAATAAAATAAAATGATCATGTTTAATTTTGAGAAGTTTTTATCTTATTTAAGGCAAAGGGAGTGTTTGCATCAGGTTCACCAAAATTTAGATTTGAAAAACTCAAGCATGCATAGAAGGGGGAATCCATTGGGAATCCCTACTTCCCTACTTTGAGGGCCTCTTTTTAAAGGAGACCTCAGATATGTGGAAATATTTAATACAAGTAGACTCTACTTTATGTATTTATCAAGTTGTCTAAGTGTGTTGTTGATCTTATGCTTGACAATGTTTAATGGATTTATTCAAAAAACACCTAGGATTTTGGATTGCCAATCTAACTCTTCATCAAGACTTAATCTAGATAAAATTTGCTCAAACCTAAAGTAAATATCATATAAAATGCATGCTAAGTATAAACATACAAAATGCAATAACACAAGAGCTAGCCTAGTATGCTTTTAATTTTGGGTGATGAACTATGCTAAAAGAGATTTTTCTTTTCCAAGGAAAATAAGAGATAATGCATCAAACAAGTTAGCCTAAAATGCAACTATATGAATTTTATTTCTTGTCTAATTTCTTTTGAAGGAAATAATCTATATTTATGCTAGGATTCATTAATTTTACCCAAAATGAATGTGGTTAAAGAAAATGAATTGAACTATTTTAAGGGGTCCTTGATTGAAAAAAATAGATGTGATTTTAAACAAATAAATTATAAAAATAGAGATCAAAAAGCATAAAGGTGATGAAAATAGTGTTTAGAGAGGTGCCAAGTGGTAGGGATACCTTTTGCAAAGCTTGACCAAGTTTTCCACTGACTATAAAATTTGCCACTAATTGGTAATTTTGAAAACCTACAAAAAGAGAAGGAAAAATTAGGTTTTTCTATTTTGGGGGTCTATCTGATTGCAAAGAGGTGATAGACTATCTTCCCAAATAATTAGACCCCTTGTTAATGCAAAAATGAGTATGAATTGACCTCATTTTGGAATGGATGTAGGATCTATCAAATTTACTAGTGAGTGGAAAATTTTCTAGTAGAGAATTTGATAGTGAGTGGCAAGTTTGCTCTATGTATTCTAGAGAGTCAAATTTGCTAGTGGCTGTCAGGAGTGGCAAATTTGACCTGAAACATGGTTGACTAAGTTTTAGGTCAAATTTTAGGACTATTTTGGTTTAATTTAAAATGCAATCTAGGAGGAATATATAGGAACAAATTTCTAAGGTATGTTGCCTATAAATTACTAGAATTTAAACTATGTAAATTGCAAAATATACCATAATTTTTGAAGCAAATTAAATGTTATTGAAATGGATAGTGCCTAATAAATGACTAAAATTAAAATTTATAAGGGATTGGATGGTCTAATAGTGCCTTAGGAATACCTAAAAAGAGAAAAATAAGGGATTGCAAAACCTATTTAAACTTATGTTGCAGCAAAAGGAATGTAATTCAATGAAAAATAAATGCTAATGAAGATATATGAACTGCTGCTACAAATTTCAAATAATTCTACAACAGAGATTAAGAGAGCATGAAAATAGAAATGGTGAAATTCTTATGGCAAGACAAACAAGACAATGTTAGTCTTGTATCAATACCAAAGCAAGCTTGAGGAAAGATTCTTTGAAACTAGAATGAATCTGAATGTGAAGTACATGAAAGAAAATGAAGCTAAAGAATCAAACAATGCATGTTAGCCTACATATAATGAAAATAAGGTATGAAAGAGTCTGCAAGTAAAAGCAGTGCCTGCAAATAGAAATGGATTAGTAATCACAATGTATGGATGAGGAAATAAATGTATTTAGTATGCTCAATGAGGAGAAATATACTTATGAACAAGAAGCTATTGTAAATGAAGAAAAGTGGAAGTAAATATTAAAAGTGTAAAACATGCAACAAAAGGATATTAGTGACTATAAGTAAAATAAGTGAATACAAATAAACTTGAAATAGCCTACAAAGGTGTTAAAAACATGTAGTGAGAAACAAGAAAAAGGTTAGTAGCTATGAGCATGAAATTCAAGTTAGCAAGGCCTAAAATGGAAGAGAAAATTCATGAATGAGACTAAGAGAATGAAAGGAATGAGAAGCTAGGATTTATACAACATATCAAGAGCTCCTCCTTGACCCAAGATGATTCTCCTTACCTCAATCCCTCTCCTTGCCTTGCTTGACTTACCCCAAATTAGCTTGATGAAGATGCTCAAATGAAGAGATGAGAAATGCAAATGAAAGAGAAGACAAGATAATTTTAGCAGAGTATTCCTAGCTCAAAATTACTTATGGAATGCTTACCCCAAGGGCTACATTTATATATTTTTGGAAGGGGGATTGAGAGAGAAAATTGGTTGGGATTCCCTTAGGGTTTTTTGAATTTGTAAGCTTGGTTCATTTCTATACTATGCAAGGATAGAGGAGGTAATGGGGTAAAGGAATCTACATGCCCTTGGCTCATGCTAGAAGATTCTAGTAATTTTGGTAATTTCACCACTGACTGTCATATTTTCCATTTAAAAATTTACCATTAATTGGCAATTTTTTTTTTGATAAGTAAAAGATTTTTATATCAAATGGGTTTTTTAGGTTGACCCAAAACCTTTGAACAAAAATAGCATAAATCTGAACACCGAAACTAGATACCAGCAAAGGATCCTCAACCTTATAACATAACCAACCAACCATGACTTACAACAAAAATAATAGGAAGCCTTGGAACAGGAAGACCAAAAACAGAGAAGATAACCGCAAGAAGATAGCAGAAAAACCCCATGGATCATGAACCAAACCCACAGACAACAGGTCTTCTGATCATCCCACCTAAAAAATGGCCCGGGAGGATCCATATCACTCCTCTACATCCTCCTCATTCTTCTCCTTGTCATTCTCCTGGTCATCATGTCTTCGATCGCTTCCTTAGCACTATGGAAGCCCTTATTGAAGAAGAATTTGGTGAGGGCATCAAGGATCTCTTCAGTATGCTTGGCCATAGTCGCTAAGGAGGTCATAACAAAGCATTTGAGGACCATTATGTTGATGTCATGCCCCTCATCCTTCAAGTCAATGCTGATGGCTTTAGAGCTTCTCAGAGCAAGCTTGTTCCTTAACCTAGTAGAGGATTTAGTGGATCCTTCTGGCTCATTAATCTTCAACCTCTTTTTGGTCGGGCCGCCTCTAGTGGCTGCTTCAAAGTCACGTTTCTTAGCAGGAGACCCTAAGTAGGCCTTGGGAAAACTGGCCTTGGTGCAGGGGGTCTTAGAGGGCGGAAGGGACGGAGGTTTGGGATGGGGCGAGGTAGCAAGGACAAACTTGTAGATAACCTTAAAAAGGCTCTGGTGAAAGGGCATTGCTGAAACTTTCTTACTACGACACAAATTAATAGTGTAATTCATGGAGTTCAAGAGGAATTGAGGTATGCTGATAGGGTTAATGTCACAAAAAAAATTAATGAAAGCATAGTGAAAACTTAGAAGGAATTTTCCAGGATCCTTTGCCGTAATGAACTCCATGAAATTTTTCATCACAGAATTCCAGGGGGCAGGAATATCAACCCTTGTTAAGTCGTTCTTCGCCTCCTTGAATATATTTTGATTGTCCTTGAATTCACGTAGCTCGACCTCCTAGTTTTTCTTCTACCTGTGGATCGAATGACCCTTTGCCATCTGCCCAGTAATGGTTGCCAACAAATTAATGTCGACCATGATTTCTCACCTGTGGACCACAATCCGCCCCTCATCCCAGGACTCCATTACCTCGACGGTGATGCTATCATCAGGACCAGAGAACATGTCAAAAAACTATGTGAGCCTCCTCTCAGTAAGGATGGCTTGCATGGTAGGCTCCATAACCACCATACTGGGCTCGATGTAGGTCATAGTGACTTTGCCTCTGCTAACCTCTACCTCTTGAATGACCAAGCAGGATGACATACTTTCAAGTAGAGAATGAGGGAAAAGGTGGTAGATGTTAATACTCTTTGTCCACCTTAAAAATACCACATAATTAGAGAAAGTGCCAAACCAGAAGGCCAACCACTGCCTATCAGCCACCTAGATGCCATGCCGCATGTCCGTTTTGATTTGGGAAGAAGCCATATCAACCTTCCTCTAGATAATGATGGAACTCTTGGGGTGCCACTGTATATCATGTCGAGCAATGGTGAGTGAATTTTACCATGCATCTGCATCGTTCGAGTGGTAGTTTGGGCCCTTGTCACGAGGTGCACACCATTTGAGGATAAACCGTCGTATACCAGCCACGTGGGAGTTATGCTTCAATTATGACTTGGCATGGGGAAAGTTATCCTCGACACCTTTAGACTTGAGATGAGAAGGATCACTCTGAGTGAGATTCAAGGATGTCAAAGTTCTAGCCAGGCTAGCGAAGCTGAGATGGCCCCATGCCACCTCATCAGGCAAGAAGCTGGAAGAGCTATCGACCTAATGCATAGCCCGCATGGGAATGCTGATCCTAGGGAATCCAACCACTGGGTAATTAAGGCACCAATGAAACACCTACCTACACACATGGTAGTCTTGGCAACCGATCCAACCTATCTTGCCACGCAAGCCAAACCAACTTGTGATCCCCATCAGGCACCATGTCGCACCTCGTCTTGGATAATCCCTTCCACATTCGACGAAAGGTCATACATCCACGTGATCAATCTATCAGCGTCAACACCTAAATTTGCTAACTTGTCTATCGCATTTTTGGCTTCATGAAAAACATGGTGGGCCACACTGTCAGTTCTATTTTTTAATAGGATCCATGCTTCCATTAGGCAAGACTCAAATTTCTAGGGAGGATCCTTATCATTGTTGAGGAGGTACCACGGGTTGGGATGGTGTTTTTCAGGAACTCAGTGCCTTGGAGATACTTCCTTTTAAGTATGGTGGTCCACTCATTCCTTTTATTGGAAACCAGATGCCAGGATTATTTTGCAATTAAAGCTGAATTGAGAAGAGAGACTTTCCTTAGGCCTAGCCCTCCGATATCCTTAGGTCTACACACATTGTCCCATCCAACCAGGTGGATTCACTACTTTTCTTCTGACCCAGAACAAAGGAAATTCTTTTGGTACTGTTCAATTGACTGGTAGACTCTAGAAGGAGCTTTGAAAACTGATAAGAAGTAAACTGGAATACTTGAAGGGAGGCCAAGGTTAAAGTGGCCTTACCTGCTTGGGACATCAAGTGGCCCTTCCACTCGATGAGATTCTTTTGGATCCTCTCTAGGACAATGTTCCACATCAAAATAGTCGGGACCCCCGTGAATAGGGGAAGACCAAGGTAAGACATAGGGAGAGTGGAAATGGAGCACTCTAGGATTATGGCAATTTTAATTTGCCTGGGAAGGGGGGTGTTAAGAAAAAACACCTTGCTCTTGTTGAAATTGACTTTTTACCCTATCGTATCTTCATAGAGTTTAAGGATATGCCTGACATTCTTGGCCTCTACCACCGATGTCGTAGTTAGCAATAAGGTATCATCCATGAATTGTTGATGGGTAACCGGATCCGTGAGGGATGTAGCTTTAATACCTGAGATTAACCTTGAGATACGAGCAGCTTTGATTGATCTTCCTAAGGCTTGTTAGAATTTTTGCCACATTGTTTTGATTGTTGCTTATTCTATGTTTTTCTACGAGTTTTGATGCCAAAACAGCTAAGTCCAAAGACTGTCACGATATCGTGACCAAAAGCAGCATGGAGAGCGTGACTTCAAAAACTGTCATGATATCGCGACATGTCACGCTATCACGGGTTAACAGAGGAGAGAGAAGCCAAAGTCAGAGAATGTCGTGATATCGCGACGTGTTCCAAAATCATGGTCAAAATGGTCAACAAAGGTAGAGCAGCAAAATTGTCACGATATTGCGACATGTCACGTTTTTGTGACTTACGATGGCTAGGGAGCAAAGTGATAGAAAATGTCACGATTTCATGACATAATTGAGCAAAGGGCAATGTCAATGAACCTCGTCATGATATCATGACAAAAAAGTGAACAAGGAGCAAAATGTAAAAACGTCGCGATATCGCGACATGTCGCATTATCGTGGTAAGATGGATAGAAAAGCATAAGGCATGAAAGACGTCGTGATTTCATGATATTTTTGAGGATGAGGCCAAGCAAGAGCAAGACGTCGCGATATCGCGATAGAAAGTAGCAACACTAGAGAAGGCAAGGAAACGTCGCGATTTCGTGACATATTGTGGAGAAAAGGCTAAATAGAGAAAGATGTCGCGATTTCGTGACATGTCTTGTTTTTGCGATGTGAAAGCGTGGAAAGAACAAAATGGTACGGAATGTCATGATTTCGTGACATGTTCCATTTTCGCTGTTTGCAAGAGGATGAAGGCCAAGGAAGAGAAAATTGTCGTGATTTCACGACATGTTGCGATTTCACGGGTATACAAAAGAAAAGGACACAAAAAATTAGAAGATGTCGCAATTTTGCGACATGGTGAAGTTTTTGTGACTTGGAGTAGTGAAGAAGGCAGGTGAAGGAAAACGTCATGATTTCATGACATATCAGGAAGACAAAGCCGAACGAGAGAAAGATGTAGCGAAATCGTGACTTGTCACGTTTTTGCGGTTCGAAACAGCGAAAGAACAACATGGGGAAAGAACGTCGCGAAATCACAACAGGTCATAGTTTCATGGGAGCAGAGCAAGGAAGGAGCAGAATAGTACGGAACGTCACGAAATCGCGACGCGTCACGTTTTCGCGACCTAAGGTGACGAAGGAGAACAAAGAGCCAAATACGTCACGATTTCGTGACATGGTTGGTTTTCATGACCCAAAGTGGCAAAAGTGTATAGATAGAGAATACGTCGTGATTTTGTGACATGTCGCATTTTCACGACCCGTCACGGTTTTGTGCCAGAAAGCAGTTCAATGGCCCGATGAAGTATTGTGATTTCCAAGGATTAAAAGCTCTCCAGAATTTAATGTTTTGCTACTTTCCAATGTGTGCAAGATAGAAGAATGTGCTCAGGCCTGTAGCTTTCGAAGCCACCAGAATTGAAGATGCCTCCATTATTCAAAGCTTCTATTCGTGATTTTCTAACGGTCCAAGCATGCTCCGAGAATGATCATTTAATGAAGATGACCGGTTCCTTGTTCCATTCAATTTTTTATTTCTCCGAGGCTGGTTTAAGGGGATCATTTCCTTATTTTTGTTGCACATTTTGTAGATCTCGAGGAAGTTCGTTTCATGTTTTAAATGCTACAAAGAGGCAAGACCTCTATAAATATCAATGTATATCTCAGAAAGAGGCATCGAGAGAGAGACTTTTGCTAAAAAACTTTTCAAGTTCTTTGCATGAATAAAAGATATTTGGCCTCTGGTTTTGCAAGCAACTTTCTGTGCATTTTTCCTTCTATCTTATGCATTCCTCATTTACGCTCGTATTTCTTATCTGCTGCTAAATTTGAATTCTAAGTCTGAGTTTAAATATTTTTGATGAGGAAGTGAGTTCATGTGCTTGAGGTTATCTACTGCTAATCTTTCCAAGATCTGATAAATTTGGCCTGTGGCTATATTTCCCGTTTCTTTCTGCATATTTCTAATTCCTTTCCTGTAACTCTAGTCTTCAAGAATATAAAATTTAGTAAGGGAACCAGCCCTCTCTGGAGATTGGTCCGGGAGACATTTCTTTCTCTCGCCCTTTCAATGTTGGCCGGGTCTAGGGTGCATTTATGTTAAAATCCTTTCCTGTGGCAGATTCGTGACCAACAGTTTTTGGCACGCCCAGTGGGATAGACTGTTTCTGTCTCAGAAAAGATCCCATAGTATTGAGGGTTTAATGTTTGCCTTCATGCCGTATAGTTAGAACATTTGGTGACTCTATAGTACCTAGAAATCTCTGAACGTGGATACAGTGAAAGTTGTACTTCATGATCACGAGATCAAAGTCCAAAAAAGTTGAAAATCTTGTTGAGTTTTTTGAACTTGATAGCACAAAAAAAGGTGAACACTCTAGGTTGGTTTCCCCATCGCTTGCATCATCTGCCATATCTACACAAATCCCTGGTATTGTTACTAGTTTTCCATCTTCTCAGTCACATACACTAGTCCCAATGGCCCAGTATCCTCAACCTAGGAAGTTCTCGACATGGAATAGTTCAGGAGCCTTGAATTTATAGGCTCAAAATCTAGTCCCTCAAGCTGCTTTGAAAGCCTTGCCAACCTATGATGGTACTGGTAAGACTGCATATGAACATATTCATGATGTAGCTTCTTTGGAAGCCATTCATGATATAACAAATGAAGATGTGATGGTAAAGTTATTAGTGTTATCCTTGAGAGGAAAATTGTTGTATTGGTATCGATCTCTGCAACTAGGCACTATTACATCATGGGATCAGTTAGGAGAATTGTTAATTAAGAATTTTCATGAACAAGCTGATCCATTTTCATTATTGCATCAGTTTAATGTAATTCAAAGGCACCCATAGGAGGAGATAGCAGATTTCAATGTTCGATTTACCAGAAGTTAGCAGTGAGTGCCTGAAGGTCTTCGCCCTACCCCTGAGCAAGCTACCTTCTACTATCTTTGAGCGTTCAACATAGACATTGGTTTGGCGATCAGGAAGTCCAATGTGATGACGTTCCTAGAGCTGTTCGAACAAGCACAAAAGGTAGAAGCAGATTTGATTGCAATCGGTAGGCTTCCTCCAAAGGTAGCAATGCCCATTCTACCCGATATTCCATAGCATTTATATTCTAGTTTGTTTTCACAACCTATGCCTTCCATGTATCCTGCCCCATCATGGAGCTCAAGTGCACCTCAGATCGCACCCATTCCAATTCCTCAGCTCCCTACTTCAACAAATCCCCAGTTCCTTGCACCCAACATTCTGCCATTACCCGCTTCCACTTCATTCTCGACATTACCGACACCACCAGCACCTTTGCCCTTACCAACACCTCCTGTGCCTATAAATCTTGATCCTTATACGACACTCTTGCAAGAGGTTAAATCTGCCAATTCTACTATAAGAGCAATGGGCAATAAGATCACACTTATTGAAAGGAAGGAGGCTGAGCAAGATTTCCAGCCCAGGAGATTTCAGCCTCCGTCGATTACTAGAGAACAAGCTGCTTCAACAAGCAAAGCACCCGAGAAGAACCTGACTATTTTGGCAAATGAAGATGCAGTCCTTGCAAAAAGAACATATTGGTGTTCAACATGTAATGATCCACATGGCGAAGACACTTGCATGGTTCATTTGAATTATGTGTAGACATTGGCCACTAGCTCTTTGGGAGGGCAAGTCAACATGATCTCTGAGGTAGGTCATAGCTTAATGGTTCCATCTGAAGAACAAGTTTCAGTTCTCACGAGGACTGGAAAGAAGCCTGTTACAGTAGATCCTGCTGAGCTAGAGCCATTAAAAGTGCCAGCTAATTTGAAGAAACAAGTGAAAACTCCTGTGTCAGTATCAAAGCTAGATGCGCCTATTTTACCAAAAGATCCTGTTCCACACAGAGTACAAGAAAAAGCCGTAGCTACACAGGCAAGATCAAAAGCAAAGGAACAAGCAAGAGAAAAGTTGAAGTACCCATCATTGACTAAAAGGTTGAGAGTAGAAGCCACTCAACAGTATCGGAGCAGATATGACCCCCCGTTGAAAAGAAGGAATCTGCTGTGGCTGCATACAACATTGTCAAATAATTGAAGAAGATCCCAGCTAAGGTTAGTCTTTATGATGCATTACAATTGCCTGGACAGGTAGATTTATTGCAAGAATCCTTGAAATCTATAAAGGATAGTGAGAAGAATCCTACCCAGACAATTTATGCTCAAGCGTTAACCACTTCAGTCACTGGCAAGAATAGACCACCCCCATTTTATCTGTCACTTCGAATGGAGGGTTGGATCGTGCATAACTGCATGATTGATTTCGGTGCTGCTACAACTGTCATGCCAAAGGAAGTTTGTGAAGTTATGGGTATGGAATACACATGAAGTAGCCCTAGAGTCTTGCAGTTGGATGGTACTCCTATGAAAATAGTAGGTGTAATCAAGGATGTCCTGATTGTTTTACACAGTATGCCTCAGATTACAGTCATTCAGGAGATAGTTGTGGTCGATCTAGAACCGTATTTCAGTATGTGCTTATCAAGAGAATTTACTGCTAAGTTGGGAGGCTACCTTTCACTGGATTATTCTCACTTGGAGATCCCTTTTAAAGGAAAGAGAATCTGAATTCATAATGAAAAACCTTCCTCTTTTCATATTGAAAGGTTGGATGAAGCAGGAAAGACCATGCAGTCTATCAACATGCTAACCGAAGAGTTAGAAGGTTCTGATTTGATGAATGAGGTTTTGGATGAGCTTCAGTTGGAAGATGAGTTTTCAATGCTTGAATTCAATGCTATGCTGGAGACCAAAATCAGTTGTTATTCTATCACAAAGCTCAAGGATGGCGCAATGCGGGTATTCCTTAACCAAGATGATCAGAGCTTTGTCCTCGATCAATTATGGAAGTTGTATTTTGATGGGGCAAGATGCAAAAATGGTGTAGGAGCAGGTATTGTTCTGATTTCTCCCTTTGACTTACAAAGAACATATTCATACCGTCTCACTTGGAATTGTACTAACAATGCTGTCGAGTATGAAGCATTATGCCTAGGCTTGAAAAAGGCAAGAAAATTGGGAATTGAACAGTTGCAGATTTTTGGTGATTCTGAGTTGATTGTAAACCAAGTAACAAACAGGTGTATTTCCAAGAAGCATTATCTCAAAGCATATCGCAACCAAGTGTGGGACCTGTTTGAGTCTTTCACAGCTTTGAATATTCAAGCCATTTCACGAGAGCTGAATAAGCATGCTGATCTTCTAGCATCTCTTGGAGCAAATTTTTCTCCCATTGAGTAGGTAGTAAAGAAACCAAAAATAGTAAGAATGGTGTACAGGCCTAGCGTTCTAGACAAAGACACTTTCTGGAAAGTCTTCGAGAGTGATGAGCAAATCGTTAACTTTTTGATTCAAGAAGCTGCCACTATCAAAGGAAGAACCTTGGAGCACGAAGAAACCGATGGTCTGATTCAGTTGTGGAATAATCATATTCCAAAAGGTCTTATCACTCTAGAAAGTTTGTTTGATCAGCATGATCAGTCCAAGAAACATCGGATTGAGATCGACAAGAAAGAGTATATGGAGCTGCAGTTGGAACCCAATAAGGTCATTAAGATTGGGACTAATTCTACTCCTAATGAAATGCAAGAGATCAGGCAATTGTGTCAAGAATTTTTTGATATCGTGGCCTGGAGTTACGAGGATCTGAGGGGATATGACAAACAGATTATTCAACATACTATTGAGTTGGAAGAAGGAGTCAAACCCTTCAGGCAAAAGCAGCGACCAGTGAACCCAAATATTGAGACTCTTATGAGGGCCAAACTTGTGAAAATGTTGCAGGCCAAGATTATATATCCGGTTAAGCACTCGACTTGGGTCGCTAATCTGGTTCCGGTTCGAAAGAAAAATGGAGACATACGACTATGTGTAGATTTTCGAAATCTGAATCGTGCATCTCTGAAAGATCACTATCCCTTGCCTCGCATTGATCAGATACTTCATGTTGTTGCTGGGGCTCAACATTTCTCACTGCTAGACGGTTTCTCTGGATATAACCAGATTTGGGTTAGGGATGAGGACCAGTACAAGACTGCATTCACAACCAAGTGGGGCACTTTTGCTTATCAGCGCATGCCTTTCGGATTGTCCAATGCTGGGGCCACATTCTAGAGAGCCATGGACATTGCATTCGAGGAGATTTTGAACAAGATTATTGTCATTTATCTTGATGATATGACTGTCTTTTCACATAAACGGGAAGATCACTGTTCTCATCTAAGGCAAATATTTGGAAAATGTAGAGAGTTTGGTATTTCCATTAATCCAAAGAAGTCAATTTTTGTAGTGAAGGAAGGGAAACTCTTGGGGCATGTCATTTTAGAAGATGGTTTGGCAATTGACTCATCTCGAGTCGAAGCGTTGAAGAAACTGTCGCTCCCTGCCAATAAGAAAGAGCTGCAGTCTTTCTTCGGACAGATTAATTTTATCAGGAAGTTCATTTCTGACTTTGCCCAGGTCGTCAAGCCCATGACTGAGTTGTTGAAGAAGGATGCAGAATTTAAGTGGATGACTCAGAGGAAGGAGGCATTCCAAGAAATTAAGGACAAAATAGCGCAGGCTCCTGTATTAATTAATCCTGATTATTCGAAAGATTTCATTTTGTATGCAGTTGGAGAAGATGAGAGCTATGCCGCAGTACTCACACAGAAAGGAGATGATGGGAATGAAAGGCCCATTGCTTTCCTTAGTCAAGTTATCTTACCTCATGAGGCAAGATATAATTTCATTGAAAAGTAGGTATATGTTGTTATGAAGTCTCTTAAGAAATTCAAGCACTTCATATCTCAGAGTAGGACAGTCGTCTATGTTATACATCCCGATGTAAGGAATTTCATCATTCAGGGTGAGATGGGTGATAAACGCGCTGGTTGGGTCACCAAAATTCAATAATTTGATGTTGAGATTCATCCGACCAAGCTGGTGCGGGGTAAGGCCTTATGCCAGCACTTAGCAAAGACTGCAGCATTTGGGATAGTTGATTATCAAGCAGATGATCTTGCTGGAGATAGGAATCTTGTGAACCTCTTAGTACAAGGACAAGATTGGGTTGATGACCTGATTAGCTATTTCACAACTGGCAGATGCCCTTCACAGTTAAATGCCTCACAACGAAGAAGGTTTCACCTGCAAGCTCTCAGGTATGCATTGCTGCCCGAAGGATTGTTTTTCAAGAATATTGATGGTGTTCTTTTAAGGTGTGTCAAGGAATCAGAGAAGGCTAGACTCCTGGAGGAGTTTCATTCTGGCATATCAGGAGGACACTATGCAGGTAGACCAATGGCTTTAAAAATTATTCGGGCTGGTTACTATTGGCCAACTTTGTTCACAGATGCTTTTAGGATTGCTCAAGCATGCGACAGATGTTAGAGGTATACAGGAAGGGTTAGAAATGCATCATTGCCCCCGCATCCAATTCAGGTTGAAGCACCTTTTCAGCAGTGGGGACTGGACTTTATTGGGATCATTGATCCGAATTCTTCAGCTGGACACAAGTATATCTTGACGGCTATAGATTATTTCACGAGATGGTCTGAGGCTATTCCAACTAGGGTTGCAAATCAAGATGTGGTGATCTCTTTCATTGAAGGGCTAATCACACGTTTTGGCATTCCTGATGCTATTATCATAGATAACATAACTCCATTCGTTGGAGCTGAGCTAGCGGAATTTGCAAACAAGTATGGTGTTTTCCTGAAGACATCCTCTAACTATTACCCTCAGGGGAATGGCTTGGCGGAGTCCACAAACAAGAACTTGCTACGGATTTTGAAGAGATCCTTGGGGGATAACAAGAGATCATGGCACCTTCTGCTGAATCAAGCCTTGTGGGCAGATAGGATTTCAATCAAGAAGTCTATCAAGACTTCACCATATGCCCTGGTATATGGAAAAGAGGCAAGGTTGCCTATTCATCTAGAATTTCCAGTATTGCAGCAGTTGCAGGGATTTCAGGATGATGAAGCAGATATGGATTCCATGGATATGCGGTTGGCTCAGTTGTTGCAGTTGGAAGAGCAACGTTCTTTGGCCTATGAGGAGTTTTCTAAGCATACACAGGTTGTTTCAAAATGGTTCCATAAAAATTCCATTGATCGTCCACTCAAGGTGGGTGATTTGGTCCTAAAATGGAATGAAAGGAAAGCCAAGCCAGGAATGCACAAGAAGTTTGACGCTCTATGGGAGGGTCCATTCCGCATTGTCAATGCTGGTGCAGCAAATTCGTTTCATCTGGAAGATTTGGATGGCAGCCCACTTCCTATTTCAGTGAACGACTTTCATCTGAAAGCCTACACTCCATGAAGTATGAGTCCAGTATTACCTTGTACAGTTATTTTGCTTTTGTAAAAAAAAAAAAAAAAAAAAAAAACAAAGAAAAAAAAAAAGTATTGTGAATTTCCTCTGTGAATCGTCAACTTCGGCTCTTTTTGTATGCGAGCCCACAGGTACGTTTATTTCTTTCCTTTTTCCTCTTCCTTCCCAACAGATAGTGGCTTTTGTTAATTTCTTCCTTCCACTCCCTTCTTTTCATTCCCTTCCTCACTCATTCCTTCTTCTACCGTCCGTAATTAAGCCACTACTATTGTTTCTACTCCCCTCTCTGATATTCCCGCTTCTTCTTTTCCTTTTCTTCTAATCCTTTGTCGTTTCAGCATTTATCCACAGTTTCCACCGCTTTCACCATCCCATCCACTTCCATTTCATTATTCATTTTTCCTCCATCCCCACAGCTGGTGACATAGTAGCTCCCTCTTCAGTTGCTGTATCTACCGCTTTCACTCCTTCATTTTCATCATTCCCATTCCATGGCCTACAAATTTGCTGGCCATCACTCCATTCATTCCGTTCATTTCCATTTTTGTAACCTAGGTGCTTTCATCACTACCATGGAGATCCTTTTATAGCATCTGGTGACCGAGCTAGGCCAAATGCAGATCCACTTGAGTGCCAAATATCAGTGAGAGTTTGTTGCAGCAGTCCATAGAGATGTTCCCCATCAGTCAGCATTCTGTTCCTCCAATTTTTCTTGACTCTGTTGCCCAATGGATTCAGGCCTAGGATTCATGCATACAACAGAACTGTATACCCCGTGAGCCGCCAAGAATGTTGGCATTTTTGCCACATTGTTTTTATTGTTGCTTATTCTATGTTTTTCTACGAGTTTTGGTGCCAAAACAGCTAAGTTCGAAGACTGTCGCGATATCGCGACCAAAAAAAGCATGGAGAGCATGGCTTCAAAAACTATCGCGATATCGTGACATGTCGCACTATCATGGGTTAACAGAGGAGAGAGAAGCCAAAGTCAGAGAATGTCGTGATATCACGACGTGTTCCAAAATCGTGGTCAAAATGGTCAACGAAGGCAGAGCAGTAAAATTATCGCGATATCGCGACATGTCACGTTTTCATGACTTGCGATGGCCATGGAGTAGAGTGATAGAAAATGTCATGATTTCACGACATAATTGAGCAAAGGGCAATGTCGATGAACCTCGTCGCGATATCGCGACAGAAAAGTGAACAAGGAGCAAAATGTAGAAACGTCGCGATATCGCGACATGTCGCATTATCGTGGGAAGGATGAAAGAAAAGCATAAGGCATGAAAGACGTCGTGATTTCACAACATTTTTGAGGATGAGGCCAAGCAAGAGCAAGACGTCGCGATATCGCGACAGAAAGTAGCAACATTAGAGAAAGCAAGGAAACATCACGATTTCGTGACATATTGTGGAGAAAAGGCTAAATAGAGAAAGATGTCACGATTTCGCGACATGTCTTGTTTTCACGATGTGAAAGCATGGAAAGAACAAAATGGTATGGAATGTCACGATTTCGTGACATGTTTCATTTTCGCTGCTTGTAAGAGGATGAAGGCCAAGGAAGAGAAAACTGTCGCGATTTCGTGACATGTTGCAGTTTCGTGGGTATACAGAAGAAAAGGACATAGAAAGTAGAAGATGTCGTGATTTCGCGACATGGTGAAGTTTTCATGACTTGGAGTAGTGAAGAAGGCAGGTGAAGGAAAATGTCACGATTTCACGACATATCAGGAAGACAAAGCCGAACGAGAGAAAGATGTAGCGAAATCGTGACTTGTCTCATTTTTGTGGTTTGAAATAGCAAAAGGACAACATGGGGAAAGAACGTAGTGAAATCGCGACAGGTCATAGTTTCATGGGAGCAAAGCAAGGAAGGAGCAGAATAGTATGGAACGTCGCGATTTCGTGATGCATCGCGTTTTCACGACCTAAGGTGACAAAGGAGAACAAAGAGCCAAATACGTCACGATTTTGCGACATGGTTGGTTTTCGCGACCCAAAGTGGCAAAAGCGTACGGAGAGAGAATACGTCATGATTTCGCGACATGTCGCATTTTTGCGACCCGTCACGGTTTCGCACCAGAAAGCAGTTCAACGGCCCGATGAAGTATTGTGATTTCCAAGGATTAAAAGCTCTCCAGAATTTAATGTTTTGTTGCTTTCCAATGTGTGCAAGATAGAAGAACGTGCTCAGGCCTGTAGCTTTCGAAGCCACCAGAATTGAAGATGCCTCCATTATTCAAAGCTTCTGTTCATGATTTTCTAACGGTCCAAGCATGCATCGAGAATGACCATTTAATGAAGACGACCGGTTCCTTGTTCCATTCAATTTTTGATTTCTCCGAGGCTGGTTTAAGGGGATCATTTCCTTATTTTTGTTGCACATTTTGTAGATCTCGAGGAAGTCCGTTTCATGTTTTAAATGCTACAAAGAGGCAAGACCTCTATAAATATCAATGTATATCTCAAAAAGAGGCATCGAGAGAGAGACTTTTGCTAAAAAAAAATTCAAGTTCTTTGCATGAATGAAAGATATTTGGCCACTAGTTTTTGCAAGCAACTTTCTATGCGTTTTTCCTTCTATCTTATGCATTCCTCATTTACGCTCGTATTTCTTATCTGCTGCTAAATTTGAATTCTGCGTCTGAGTTTAAATATTGCTAGTGAGGAAGTGAGTTCTGGAATGCGATTCTGGAGGTTATCTATGCAAGGTTGTAAGTAGATTACGTCACTATATTTTGTTATATGTTGTTCATATGCTTGAGGTTATCTGTTGCTAATCTTTCCAAGATCTGATAAATTCAACCTGTGGCTATATTTCCCATTTCTTTCTGCATATTTCCAATTCCTTTCCTGTAACTCTAGTCTTCAAGAATATAAAATTTAGTAAGGGAACCAACCCTCTCTGGAGATTGGTCCAGGAGACATTTCTTTCTCTCGCCCTTTCAATGTTGGTCGGGTCTAGGGTGCATTTATGTTAAAATCCTTTCCTGTGGCAGATTCGTGACCAATAAGGCTTCAACCACTATGATAAAAAACATAGGGCTAATAGGATACCCTTGCCTAAGCCCCCTCCAGCTTTGAAATAACTCAGTTGTAGACCCATTGACCAACACTGAGAACTAAGGAGAGCGAATGCAGCAGCTGATAAGTCTGACCCAGTCGGGATGAAACCCAAATTTCAACAATATGGCATTCACAAATTCCCAGTTGACACGGTCGAAATACTTATTCATGTCAAGTTTTAGTGCTAAGGCAACCTTCTTGGTCTGGGAAGCAGAGTGAAGAGCTTCATGGATAGTGATAATTCCATCCAGGATCGACCTTCCTTGAATAGAACTACCCTGGTAGGAATAAATAATCTGAGCTAAAATCCCTTTCATACAATTTGCAATAGCTTTAGTGAGGATTTTGTATAACACGTTGCAAAGGCTGATTGGCCTAAAGTCAGTTATGAACTTGGGAGCTAGTCCTTTCGGAATCAAGGCAAGAAAGGTAGAGTTGTAGCTTTGAGGGATATGCTTAGAAGCTTGGAATTCCTGGATGGTAGAACATAACTCATCTCATAGGATGTCCCAATACATTTGAAAGAACCTAGGGTGAAATCCATCTGGGCCAAGGGCCTTGTCAAGGTTCATGGAGAAAAGGGCCTCCTTGATTTCCTTATCAAAAAAGGGAGTTGTGAGCATTTGGTTGGGATCATTCTCGATCCTATGGGGGATGAATTGGAGCAAGGAATCCCGGGCAGCTATTTGATAGATAGGTTCCTCACCAAGGAGAGCACTAAAGTAGGACAAGGCTTCGTGCATAATGTCATTGTTGCCTTGGGCACTGGAGCCATCAGGTTTAATTACCTCTTTGATATGATTGTTGCTCCTGTTTCTGAGCGTGGTGACATGGAAGAATTTGGAGTTAGAATATCCATATTTTAGCCATAAGGCCTTGGACTTCTGCCTCTAGAAAGTCTCCTCACTAGCCAAGATATTGTGATATTCTTCCAAAAGTTTCCTCTCTTTAGACCTGGTCTCTTTATCTAGATATCCATGCTAGATCTTGCTGTCAATGGCTTTTAATTTTTTGCTTACAATTTTCAAAAATGTTTCCGAACACTTCTTTGTTCCAAATCTTGAGATTTTTCTTGACCACTTTTAGCTTTTGGGTGAGTTTGTAGGAGGGACTTCCCTAAAAGAGTTGTTGCCACCATTTTATTATTCTATTTTTCAGGTCCGGGTGTTTGACCCACATTGCCTCAAATTGAAACTGACGATTGCCACTGGAATTGGAGGTTTGAGGAACATCCAAAAGGATGGGGTTATGATCAGACCCAACCTTGGGAAGGGAGTACAAAGAATATTATCCAAAGACCTGGATGGCTTCCTACGATAGAAGGACCTTGTCCAGCAATTCTTGGATGAGGTTGCTGCCCAGCCGCCTGTTGCTCCAAGTGTACTTAGCATCCTTAAGCTTGACGTCCATCAGTTCGTGTGAGTGGACAAAATCACTGAAGTCCTCCATGCTCCTAGCTGGAAGCCCTGTTCCCCCCATCTTATCAGAAGAAAATAGGGAGGTGCTAAATTCACCTACAATTATCCATGGGATGTCCTGGAAAGCCTTGATCATGTGACTCAGATGCTCCCATAGCCTGCCTCTTCCTTGCACGGTGTTGGGCGCATAGACATTCGATAAGATCCAGGACTGATTGCTGGTTATATCATAAAAAAGGATGGTTAGGACGCTGTCATCTGCCTGAATGACGCTACTTTCCACTTTTTTGGGGTCCCATAGGACCATAAGTCCCCCAGAGGTGCCTCTAGATTGCTTGAAGACAATTTCCCCTTGTTTCCAAATTTTACGAGCTATAATATTGGACCACACTTCATCTATTTTCATTTCTTGAAGAATAAGGAATGAGGGGGAGGTCTCTTTCCTTAATGCCTTGACAGCTCTCTGCTTGGGTAGGTCATTAAGGCCTCTCACATTCTAGGAGAGGACCTTCATTTATACTTCTTTGAATTCCTCCCTCTTCCCCATCCTTGGGGTGGGGGGGGGTTGCTGGTCTTGTTAGCCTCAAAAAGGGCCACGTCTTGAGGCACTAAAGTGCTTTGTTTTATGTTTGCTATTTCATTTTCTATTTTCATCCTATAATGTTCTGCATCTGGGATTCTTCTCCTCCTCCTTTTTCTACCAAAGTCTATTGAATTAGTTGAACTACGGGTTTGCTTCAGGCTAAAATTTGGGGGAGGGTTTTGCTGCTGGGTTGGGTTGGAGCAACCTTCGCCCATTGTCGGATCTGCCCTTATCTGCACTACTTCCATGCTCAAACCAGTCCCCTCTAACTCTAGGGGCAAGCCGTAAGGACAGTTTAGGGGTGGGTAAGGAGAGGACCTATAAGGGGAAGGAGGAGGGGAAATAAGAGTTTCAGGGAGCCCCAGTGCTGGTCCTTCTTCAGTAGGTCTAACTGATTCAATGGCAGTCTGAGCAAGGATTTCGAAGGAATTAGGGTCAGAAAATGAAGGACTAACCTGGTTAGCCTGGTCAGGATCCACATGCTATTTTCCTTTTTTTTTTATGAGTGGAGTCTTCTTGAAATTTTTGCTTGTAAACGCCTTTGTGAGCTACTTTGGTGGGCCAGGACCAGGGTCTAAGGGGTCTTCCCTGCCCATTTGCATTAGGGCCTTTTGGATTATTCCTATTTGGTGCTTCCTTGACGGTAACCATGCCTGGGCACTGATTCCTCAGGTGTCCTTGGGTTTTACATTCTGAGAAGAAAGCTAGCTTGTTTTCATATTCAATGGGTTGCCTTCTTGAGTAGTCCCCGTATTCCAGATCTATGAAGGACGAGAGCTCAAAATCTAGATTCGTAGTTACACACATCCTTGCATGCATCATGCGAGATCTAGCTAGGGTGGGGTTGTCAATAACGACCAGATTCCCGATGACTTTGGCGATTCCTCTCAAGAAGTATTCATGGAAGAAATGGTCTGGTAGGTTGGGAAGCCTGACCTAGATGGGGGCAAAGTTGATGCTTTGGCTTTCAGGGTCGAAGTCCTCTCCCCATGGCCTAAGGAAGAGGCTTTACCTACCCAGGAACCATGGCCTGCCAACAAGGATTCAGTTTGTGTATTCCTTATTATGGAGCTAGATCATGAAAAATCCTCTTGTCATTGTGACAATCTCCATGCTTCCTGCTAGGCGCCACTTGGAGTAAGACCAGGTGCTTATTGTTTCTATGTCAGGCCTTTCACCTAGAAACTTGGTGATGAGGGACAAGGTTTCAAGGGATAGAAAATCTTCCATGGTAGAGACAACAACCCTGAGCTTTTTTTTGTCTGGGGAGAGAGGAGGGAGAGTTTTTGAAAGCATGGTCTCCTTACCTTTAAGGGTTTGAGCAAAGGAAAACCTCTTGAGAGGGACCCTATCCTGGGTCCCTTTGTCCGGGTCTCTATCAGGTGGGTCCGCATCCCACCTTTTTTCAATAGGGATTGATGACTGAGGGTCCTCAATGTCCTTAGTGGCCTCTGAATCCTCACCATCCTTGATTTGCTAGCTTGGGGCACTGCCTTCCAAGCTCCCTGCTCCGCCTGATCCACCTGGCCCTCCTAGCCCGCCTGCTGCACCTGTCCTGCATGCTTCCATTGTTCCAATTTTACGCATTTCGGTTGCACTTGTGCTTCCTAAGTTAATTGAATGCAATTTTAATCCTCTACAAATATTCAAATCTCTAATAATTTTGAGCTTAAAGATTAAACTTATCACTAATTGGCAATTTTGACCAACAACCAATTTGACTAGTTAGAGGGTTTAAAAATGAATTTTTGTAAATTCACCACCAAGTGTCAAATTTGCCACTAGAAAATTTACCAATGAGTGGAAAATGTGATAGGGGTTCAAGATGATATCCAATTTTTGTGTTTGATATGATTAAATGTTTATTGATGCTTGGTGTATTGTTTGATATCTTTTGCTTTGATGGTGCATCAAAACTGGGTGTCTAAAAGTATAATGATTTTTTGTAAAAGATCATGATATATCTCTTTGTAGGCCAAAAATTCTCGCACTCCTTTCCTCAAGGTAGATGGATCCACGCCTTAGAGGGGAATGGGAGAATGGATGGTCTACACCTCGAAGAGAAGTACTTAGTTGTACTTTCTATATGGTGATTTTTTGACGAATGGGTTTTGGGTTCACCAGGAAACATTTTGTGGTAGTTTTCATGCCTAGGCTTATGAATTTGTTTAGATGTGTTCTTTTTAATCCAATATCATACAAGCCTAAGTTTGGCCAATATGCAACTAACTTAATCTATATGCACTTTTTAATTTAAATGCAAGCAACAGATGACAAAAAACAGGATGCAATAAGATAATACAATGCCTAAAGTGATTAAAAATCTTACCTTAATCCGGATGTCTGATGAAGTTTCTACTTTTTGTATGCAGTCCAGATCATACAAAAATAGGTGATATCGTATTACGATATTGCAAGATCATATTATGATTCTACAAGATCATAACCCGAACAGAGACAGAATGATCCGATTTTGATAGAAGACAACAAATGCATGGGTGAAGGATAGAAAATAGATTGATCTATAACTCTATACTTAAAATTATGCTTAACAAGTATGTTCTAGATCTAATAGATGTTATGGACATTAATGGTGATATGAATTTGACAAATGAATGAGTATGAATTACTTAAAATATGCAATTACATGCAATTGGGTGAACTCCAGGGATGCAGATGATTAAATTGAATCTCCTATGTGATAAATATGCTAAATGAAATACATATTTAATGATAAAATGCAAAGAAATTGTGAACCAGGGCTCGGGGTTGCCCCCAAGAAAGCTGCAGGAAATATCATAGCCTTCTGAGCAAGATCATACTCTGAACCTATGAGTTTGTACTACGATCACAGTACTACAACATCCGATCTACGACGATCGCCTCCGATCCTGCAAGCAAAATTGAAATAACTAGAGCTAGATGCGAAATTGGACTAAGTTCTCTAAAGTGCGATGGAGCCAGCCAACCAGGAGAATTGCAGAGGGGATGGTCTTATTAAATAGGTAGGGGAGAGTGTCCAGAATAGGGAGGAGGTTGGATTGTTGCAACTTCTTCCAAGTTGGGCGAAACCGAACGGATCCGATCTCGCAAATCCCGTGCAGTTACACAGGCGAAGACAAAAAACCGTTTGAACAACTTCTATTTTTGAATTTTCTATTTGTGAACAAGATCATATTACGATCGGTGATATCGTATGCCGATCACAGATATCGTATGCCAAAATCGTATTATGATTTTGTTGATCATAGTACGATCTAGTCAGGACATGTACTTAGTTTTTTGGCAGTTTGAGGGGTCAAATGGTGTCAAAATTGGACATATAGTATACCGTTGGAAAGATCTTTTTGAGCCCTATCCAATGATATAAAATTTGAGAATAATTGAGATGATTTAATAGGGTAAAAATTCTCTTGAATATGACCTTAGTTTTCTAGGAGGAAAACTAAGGAAAATGGGTCAATTTTTCATGTCTACATTTTGCCCCCTCTTTGGCGTATTTATGAACAATAAATGCGTCAAAGAAAAGTGTAGACACTTGAGTAGAAATGATTATGATTTGACATGGGCAAAAATGGAGTAGATGGTTTAGGATGAATAGTTCATGTGAAATTGATGTTTTAGAAGAATAATTACTAATTTACTTGACTAGGATGCCCCCTCGAGTTTTTACACCAAATTCTACGTTTGGTGGAAAACTCAAATTTTTTGAAATATATATATTGATCTTCTTTGTTTTATGTGACTTTGTGTGATTTATTGGATGATTTATTACATTTGCTTATGATGGTTGTGTTACATAATTTCTTGTAGTCATGCTTTGATTTTTGAACATTTTGATCATGCTTAACATAAAAGGAAAATGATTTTGTAAAGTGTGTTTTGAGAAAGATGTTTTTGTGTGATGATAGATTTGAGGGATTAGCAATGAACCTCGAAGGATGTTGTGTTGTTATATGACCGTTGGTGGAGATCGATGCTCGCTAGGTCATGAAGTGGATCCTGTTATGAGGAAGTTTTGTATTGCTAATACCAAAATATTGTGTGCTTAAGAATAATCTTAAGGCTTTATGATGAGAAAGAAATGTTTGATGTTGTTTTGGGACAAGATGTTTGATAGATGTTGTGAAAATGTATGAATTTAAGCATGAAAAATTTGAAAGATGATTTGCGCTAAGCATAGAATTCCTAAGTGTGAAATTATATGAAATAATTACTTAGGAATTATACCATCATCACGAAAATCAAAATGAAATGCATGATGATATGAAATTATTTGTTCTTTTTAAAATGCAAAGTAATGTAAGATAAATCATTGTGTCACATGTTCCAAAAATATTATGTAATTTTTATGAAAATATATGGACTAATTTTGGGCATGAAAAATTAGAAAGATGACTTGCGCTAGGCATAAAATTCCTAAGTGTGGAATTTTGAAGAGAAATAGTTACTTAGGAACTATACCATCATCGCGACAATCAAAATGAAATGCATGATGAAAATTTTGTAATATTGTTTGAGATAAATTATTGTGCTATGAAAAATAATTTGTAAGAACTAATGTGAAGGAATGATATTAATTATCTAACAAAATTCCAAAGAAATATTTTAACTTATTTCCAAGATAAATTCAAATTTATCTAGAACCAGTGTGTGAAAAGTGAATTCATTATCTATTTTGATTGTCATGATGATACAAAATCTCTCAAGTAACAAATGTGTGTGCTTTGTAAGGTTAATTTACCAATTTTGAGTAAGGTAATGATAAAGCAAACTTGAATGAACCAATGTGTGTGCGAGTGGAATGTTCATTTGACCATGATTTTGTGCATGCAATGGTACCGAACTACTATGTAAATCAAACTACCAAAAGCTAGCTAATCCAAATGCGGACATTGGTCTATACAAAAGAGAAATTACTAATGTGATAGACATATCGCCATGTGAAAGGAATTACCCAATGTCAAGCAAGTTGGGCACAAATCACTTGTTATGGGGTTTACCTCATGATTTTTGAATAACTGAGAAATTCCAGGGATTCAAGTTCAATACCCCCTTCTTTTCTTCACATTTATAGGGTAGGGATTTCTTGTCCTTTTTTTGAACAAGGGGATTTTATTGCTTTGGAACATTTTTCTTGACTTTCTCTTTCTTTTGCATTCTTTTTCTTTCTTTTCTCTCTTTTTATTTATTTCTTTCTTTTTCGGGATACTTGCCCAGATTAGACGTGGGGCAAGGGATTTTTATTCGGGTAGGGAGGAGCTTGTCCTTTTGCCAATTTCTCAGTATTCTAGACCATGCACATGATAGGATAGCAAGAAAAACCTTTCACTTAAGGTATTAAGACTTACTATGTAGTATCACTTTTATCGAATTTGCAACAAATCATTTTTAATATGTAAAATGTGTTCTTGGTTCAAGAAGTAGCAAGATCATTCGCAATACTCAAAATTATTTAATGAATTAATAGTGTTATTTGGTACAAGAGAGATTTATAATCATAAATAACAAAATCAAAACTTATTAAATATGTGAAATTTAGTGCATGGTTCAATATAACTTTTGAATTTATCCGAAATAAAGTAAAATATAACTCAAAATTTTTGAAATATAACAACAAATAACAATGCAGAATGATGACTTAACAACAAATTTGAAATATTTTTGGGAAATTTTGATGCTTTTTATTTTTTTTGGTTGTTTTTGATGTTTTAATGATGGAATTGGTGATCTATATACACTATACAAGGTGATTTTGATTATAGCATGTCTAAGGTGGCTTCAAAATCAAAGGAAGTTTTGAAGAACAATTTGGTTGTGGTGAAGGTAATTGAAGTAGATTTGTTGATAGTTGAGATTGTTGTGATGAAGGATGATGATCAGATATAGATGAAGAAAGGTGATGGACAAAAAGTAATGAAGAGGAAAAGAATAGAGAACTTGATATAATAACAATAATGAAAGAGAGAATGAAGGATAAAAGATGACAAACAAAATATGGTAATGATGATAAAGAGGAAAAGAATAGAGAATTTGTTGTAGTGACGATAAGGAAAGAGATAATAAAGAATAAAGATTCCCTATGAATAGGAGAGATTCGTAAAAGCTCCAAAAGAGATATCTTATGTGGATGATTGTCCCATTGTTGTTGAATGTTGAAGGAGACTTTAGGTTGAGACTTCAACACTAAAGACATATTTTCTATATTTGTATCCTCATTTGGATTATCCTTCAAAACTAAGAGAGGTTTTGAAGGTGGGTTGGATGAAGAATTTATTTCTTGTTTATCAAATTGAAATGATTGAGCTTGAGATTGATCACTTGTAGTTTTTGTTATATTATTAGTGGTATCATTGTGATGGGACACATTAGGATGTAATATTTGATTGGTTTCCTATTGTTGATGCTTGATTAGTTCTCTTAGGAATTCATCAATAACTAGTTCATTATCTCTTTCTTCTTGAGTAGAATGATGATGAGCATATTGTGAAGTATGATGTGATTGCATGGTAGGATTGGAAGAAGTATTTCCTTGTTGAGATGAATGTGTTGTGTTGAAAGAAGAAGGTTGAAATGGTTGTGATTGCAATAATGATAAAGAAGAATTACATGTGGATTGAATAGCTTGACATGAATGTGGAGTGGGAATAATACCACTATTATGAAGAGGTTGAGGTGAATAAGTGTTTTGTAGAGAAGAATATGGTGGTGATTTTTTATTTTGAGTTTGTTGTTTAGTGATGGTTCCAATAGTACCCACAATATTATTATTATGCAAATAACTAAAATGTGGCCTAGCATTTACTACTTGTTCATTTGAAAGCACTTGTTGAGATGATGGTTGAGTAATTACTCTTCTTGGAAATGGTTCTTCATGCACCATTGAATATGTGATGGGAGTAATTGGATCTGATTCACCTTCAAAACTATTTGAATTATTTGAGGTAATGTCAACCTCACTCTCTGTTTCACTTTCTTCATCACTTTCTAAATATGTAATTTGATAACTTCTTAGAGGTCTAATAGTAACTTGAGATTCAGTAGTTACACATGGTTTTTGCAAATCTTGATGTGGTAGAAAACTGCTAATAGTTCCTACATATCAAGTTGGATGAGGAACATTGTGATGTTCTACTTGATTTACAACTTCTTTACCATGCTTTGGTAAAGGGTGTTGAAAAATATCCAAATTTTGATTTGCATTTTGATTTTGAGGTTTTTGTGTATTATTCTGAGCATTTCTTGGAGGGAAATTTTCTACTTCCATTTTTCCATTATCAATTAAGTCTTGTATCATGTGCTTCAATATTTTACATGAGTTTGTTGAATGACCATCAACTCTATGGAAGTTACAATGTAAATCAGCCCTAAATCCAGCTACGGTTGTATCAAGTTGTCTTATTTCAAGCAACCGTATCAAGCCTTGTTCCAATAGTTGAGGTAAAATCATAGTTAATGGTTGATTTAATCTTGTAAATTCTCTTGGTGGTTTATCAGGAACCTTTAATACAAATTTCTTCACAACTTCAACAAGATTAACATTTGAGTTATTTCTACTATCAGTAACTCCATCACCCACTACTTGTTTGTTCTTATATTGATTCTTAGAAGTTTTATCTTCATCCTTCTTCTTAAATTGACCTCTTCTAATAAGGGCATCTTCTACCCTTCTAGCTAAATCAATGGCTTGATCGAAGGTGGTTACTGTAGCAGTAGAAAGTTCATAAGATAATTGTTCTTGTAAATTGCCTATGAATATGTCTAGCATTTCATGATGGGGTAATGCAAAGTGTAATTTTCCTAGGAGTTGTCTCCATTTAGCCAAGAATTCAGCAAAAATTTCATCTTTTCCTTGTTTTAAGTTGTATAAATCCTTGATGGTCACATGCCTTTCTATATAGGCACTAAATTGATGGACAAATGTCTCTGTTGTTTCCTCAAAATTCCTTAAAGAGTTATTGGGTAGTTGATAATACCACTCTAGGGCCATTCCTCCCAGACTTTTAGGGAACATCTTTAGCAACAACAAATCATCATGGGAGACATCATGACATGTTGTTCTAAACATACGAAGATGCTCTATAGGATCTTCAGTTCCTTTATATATCGAGAGAACATGCATGGGGAAATGCTTAGGATAAGGTTGCGCTACAACTACTGGATCCAAAGGTTGACTACACATCTCTCGATAATTGTATGAGGGACGGTAGGGATCCATTTGGTCTAGGTGAGAAGCTAATTGTTTGACCATAGCTTCAAGCCCTTGTTGTTGTTGTCCACCAAATTGATTTGGCTGTACCATATTATTATGTCTTTGATAATAAGTTGGTGTTGTTGTGTAAAGATTTCCAACTGAAACACTGTTGTGTAAAGTGTTTGTGGGAATACTATTATGAAGTTGATATGGAATCTTGTTTTGTTGGATTTTTTGTTGAGAATTGGTATTTTGCACTTGTTTAGCCTTTTGTTGATTTGACATTTGTTGATTAAGAGCTTGAGTGAACATGGATGTGAATGGTTGTTTCTGTTGTTTAGGATTGGTTTTGCTAGCAATAATTTTGGATGTTTGTACCATTGGTTTTTGAACATTTTGATTCAAAGGTATCATATTTTGAGTAGATGGTCCTGCTTGATCATTATCTTGATCTATTGAGTTCATATATGATAATGGATTCGTATGTATCTGAAATGCAGCTGCTAAGGCTGATTCCATATCACCTTCTCCTGAATTATCAATTTGTACTGCTTGATTAAATTCTTCTATGTGGTTTTTTATATATTGGGTAAATTTGCTAAGAGACTCAAATTTAACATTTCCTTTTTCATCTAATGTAGGTTCATCAGGATCTTCTATTTCATCTTCATTATTATTCTCTTCACCTTGTTTTGAAATTCTATCATCTTCTATTTGAACTCTATCATCATAATTTTCTTGATCTTGTTCTTCCATATAATCAGATTCTAATCGCTTACCACTTCTTAAGATTCTAGGCATTTTTGTTTTAGGATTTTTATCTTGCAGATATATATATATATATATATATATATATATGCTTAAATTTTTGGGATATATATGTTATATATACCTAAATAACTAAGTATGCAAATATGTAAATATTATGTTTTTGGGTTTTTTTGTTTTGTAATTTTTATGTTTTTTTGTGTTTTTTTTTTGAAGTTGCAACAACAAATCAAACACACCTATATAATATTATACCTTAATTTTATTGAAAATTTTTAGATATATCATTAATAGGTTTGAGTTTATCTAGTGTCATGTATGTTCTTCTTCGAACTTAAAATTTCCTTTTAATAATTTTATAAAGTGGACTATAGTAATGCAATCAACTTCACAATTTGGCCTATAAAAGTATGATTCATGATAATATTCTTAGTAAATCACAGCTCTGGGAACTCTATTAAATCTTCTCTTATCATCCAAGACAACCTCTTGATTTTCAACACATGATAAAAATTTATGTACTACTATTGCATCTTCCAAATAATCTTCAAAGGAATAAAAGCTTGGGGAAATGAGAGCTCTCTTATCTACAAGCCACCTATCACATGCTCTCTGAAGGTCAAAATAGAAGGGTGCACTATCAGGATCCAGGATTCTAGACAAGTCAAATCTTATGATTTTCTTAAGTTTAGGCTCGTGATATTTTATGATGTCTAATATTTTCCAAAGTTCGTTCCACTGTTGTAAGGAGAAAATATCATTAGGTCCAAGTATTTGAGTAATTTCTTGTCTGTCTAGTAATAATTTAACATCTATAAGCACAACTCTTCTACTATTGTAATCTACCATCTATGGGATGCAAAGTTATGTGTTTTAACTAATGTTTTTGTTTGATTTTTTGTTTGTTTTTGTAACTATTTAGAATATCAAAAGAAATGCCTATGTTTCATGTCGGGTTCACCAAAGAATGTAGGCCAAAAATTATCGCACCCATTTCCTCAAGGTATATGGATCCACGCCTTAGAGGGGAATGGGAGAATGGACAATATACACCTCGAAGAGAAGTACTTAGTTGTACTTTCTATATGGTGATTTTTTGACGAATGGGTTTTGGGTTCACCAGGAAACATTTTGTGGCAGTTTATGTGCCTAGGCTTATGAATTTGTTTAAATGTGTTCTTTTTAATCCAATATCATACAAGCCTAAGTTTGGAAAAAATACAAAATACAAAGAAATTGTGAACCAAGGCTCAAGGTTACCCCCAAGCAAATTACAGGCAATATCATAGCCTTCTGAGCAATATCATACTCTAAACCTATGATTTTGTACTACAATCATAGTACTACATCATTCTATCTGTGATGATAACCTCTGATACTATAAGCAAAATTGAAATAACTATAGCTAGATGCAAAATTAGACTAAGTTCTCTAAAGTGCGATGGATCCAGGCATCCAAGGGAATTGCAGAGGGGATGGTATTATTAAATAGGCAAGAGAGAGTGTCTAGAATAGGGAGGAGGTTGGATTTTTGCAACTTCTTCCAAGCTGGGTGAAACTGAACGGATTCGATCTCGCAAATCCCGTACAATTACACAGGCAGAGAAAAAAAACCATTTGAAAAACTTCAATTTTTGAATTTTTTGTTTATGAACAATATCATATTACGATCGGAAATATCGTACATCGATCATCGATATAGTATGCCAAAATCGTATTACGATTTTGTTGATCGTAGTACGATCTAGTCAAGACATGTACTTAGTTTTTTGGTAGTTTGAGGGGTCAAACGGTGTTGAAATTGGACATATAGTATACCGTTGGAAAGCTCTTTTTGAGCTCTATCCAATGGTATACAATTTGAGAACAATTGAGATGATTTAATATGGTAAAATTTATCTTGAATATGGCCTTATTTTTCTAGGAGGAAAACTAAGGAAAATGGGTCATTTTTTCATGTCTACACTCTTAGAAAGGATATATTAAAAAGCAACAACATGAGAGCCACAACAAAAGAAACCCCCAAATTTGAAGCATTAAAGGAAGAAATATTCCACACCCATATTACTAGAATCCCCAAAATGAGGTAGATGGAAATAAGGGTGGTAGTTGTTCATCCAAAGACACCCATTTGGAATTTATGATTCCAAATCTAGATACCTTGAGAATACCAATAAATTAAATGAAGATACAACCTAGCACCTAGAAAAAAAATCATCTTGAAATCTTTGCATGAGTTTTGGAGGGAATTACTCCTCATTGTAATCTATAAGTAGTGGTAGTCTTAGCATTGTAAAGGATCAGTAAGTTGTGTAAACTTTTCCTTCATTTTCCTTTGTATGTATCTGTAACTTTGGGTGGTCTTGTGGGTAACTTGAACCCCCACACCTGCCATAATATTTGTAATTTTTCTACTTGCATATATATATTCTAGAGGTCTAAATATTTATTTGGTTTCAAATCTATTTGGTTCTCATACCCTAACCTATCTCCTTTGTGTGTGTGCTTGCATTTCAATTTGTGCTTATGTATGTCGAGAGGAAGTATTCAAGCTGGTGCATTATGGTCAGATTTGTTGTGTAGGGGGATATTATTTGATATTTGGTGCATCACCTCATTTTTAGCTTAGGTTTTTTTATTTTTCTATCTATATTTTTCTTTCTCTAACCCTTTCCCCCCAAGATGTTAGATTAGGAAATATGTGTCTAATATCACATATTGTAAGGGATTCAACCTTTCTCAAAATATTAAAGGCCCCTAATTGATCTAAATCCCATGCTTTTGGGATCAACCCTGATGCATTGCTCCATGTAATAGCCCTGACTACCTAGTCCATATCCCATACAATAGCCAAGATTATCAAAGAGGACAACATTATTGAAATTAACGGAGTCTTGACCACATAGAGTGAATATTGCTCATCAAATGTTCATATTGGAATTTATGGTTATTGCTATGCAAAAACTAGCCTATAATGAATTTTTGGAACATTAGTGGTTACACATGGCACTAAGTGAGCCACAACTAGGATAAGGACCACTCAACTTTTAAAAAATGCCAACACAATTATATAATTAATTTAAATAATTAGTCCATTAATTAAGAATTGGCAATGTCTAAAAAATCTAGAATTTCATTATTAGAAGACTAATATCAGGTGAACAAATAAGAACCAAATGGAGTGCTAGAATTAGAGAAGTGCATAGAATATGAAGGGCACTTAGACAAAAAACTTCTACATTAGCAGATGGAAGACTATAAAGTTTTCCAATCTACCTGCATGTGTATCAATACATAAGATGATGTCTAGGATGAAGGACCTAAAAGCATATATGAGGTCGATGAATGTAGTCAATGTGATAAGCTAAAAGTGAAATTTTAAGAAGAGAAAATAACCTTTATACAATAATTTATGGAGTATAATGTTGGTGATACATAGATTTATGAAAAGCCAATACATCCTTTTAACATAGAAAAAGTGTCAAAGGAACCTGACACTATAAATATGAAGGACTAAAGATGGTGTAGGTGAATCTCGATGAAGGAGAAGAGAATATAATCCATTGTGAGGATGAGTGCGACCCAATTTTAGAAGTAATAAATTTTAATTTTTTTAGGTGGTACAAGAAGGTCTTTACATGGACATACAAGAATTCATAAAGAATCTATTGAGTTATGCATACATTAGATTCCATTGGTTATTGACATACAACCTTTAAGAATAAGGTTATATTAAATGAATCTAAAGTATATAATCTTAGTCAACATGGAAATAAAGAGAATGTTGGATATGAAAATAATATCCAAGGTGATAGTGAGCGAATGGGTGTCATATTTCATCATCAATTTAAAAAGTAAGAGTAACCACATCTATATATATGGATTTTCAAAATTTAAATGTGGTGATCAATAAGGATACCTTTATAATACCCTTTATATATTCAATCCTTAAGGAAGTAGTATGTGATGAGATATATTTATTTTTAGATGGATTTTTAGGGTATAACCAAATGAGTATTGTCAAGGAAGATCAATTAAAGATAATATTTATGGTACAAATGGGACTTATGCATACAATTTAATGCCTTTCAACTTGTGCAATGCTCCTACCATGTTTCAAAGAATTATTTTATACATTTTTTGAACAAATATCAAGTAAATTCAAAGTGTTCTTGGATGATTGGTTGTTGCTATATGGGCAAAATAATGAGATTCAAAATACATTATAATTATGCATGTTGTTGTGCATGAATGCTTAGTTGTCATTAAACACAAAGAAGTTAAAGTAACTAGTTCCATATGGAAAGTTGATAGGGCATATTGTATGTATATAGGGGTTGAAAGTTGATCTTAGAAAATTTATGTTGTGATGAGCATGAAAGAGCCATATGATGTAAGTTTTTTGAAATTATTTTTGGGGCATGTCAGGTTTTTTAACGCTTTATTTAAAAATTCATACAATTTTCACACCCTCAATGTGTTGACACACAAAGGTATTCCTTTTAAGTGGATGAATAAGCACCAAAGTACTTTGAGTATTTAAAGGTGAAATTGGTTTGTTCACTGATTCTAGTGTTTCTAGATTGGGAGAAACTGCATGTATACATGGATGCATCTAATTTTGCCATTGAATGCAGGCTAGCCTAGGAGGGAAAACATGGGTTAGATTAACACATATATTTTCAAGTTAGTTATTGTCATGAATAAAGAAGAACTACATCACCATAGAGTGGGAAGCCCTAGGGATAATATATGCATTATAAAAATTTGTATATTACTTGATTTCCAACCCTTTTATTTTCTATGTAGATCATCAAGTGTTATATTTGATCAACAAGTAGATCACTCATAGACAAGTTAGCAAGTGATCACTACATTTTAGGTTTTTATTATTTCAAGTGGTGGTGAGACTTAGGAAGAAACACATGATAATAGATTAGTTGTTAGTTAAGGATTGTTGGTCAAAATTTTATCTAACAAAAATGTTTGTGTACACACAAACCTTGACAAACTTTGAATGACCTTAGAGTGGTGAAGCCTTCAAGTAAATATCTGGAGAAGGCCAGATCCTCGTAAATCCTAGTTAACTATAATTTGGGAAAAGGGAGTTGAAAGAAACTAAAATAAGTTGAAGCTATAGAAATTATAGGGGTATGGATTCAACTGCATCAAAATACATGTATAGCCAAACTTAAAACATTGTATGAAATCTTCATGAGTCATCTAACATACTAACATGCTTTAATCATTGATAATTAATGCATACAATTTGATTGCAGATTCCAGAACTAGAGAATGAAATGTGTGAAATCTAGAATGTAGAATTAAAGCAAAATCATCCAACTAATTTTAGAAAAAATAAACAATCGATGATCATACATACATATGAAATTCCAAAGGCTAAACAATGATCCACTTATATTTCTAAATGAGAGAAGTTTTACATGCAAATTATAATATCTAAAGAGCTTACCCTAGTAATACATTATATTATCACATATGTAGCCTCTCAAAAAACATCCTCTTATAGGAAAATAAAAATCTCATTAATTGAGGTAACAACGACTCCTACTACAAGTGGCTATGGTATTCATTAATGAAGTGTGGTTGTGTCAAGAGGTACTTAGGCTGCTCACACCAACCTCTACTCTATGACCATTAATTTACTATCTGCATGGTAATTAGAGTGGCTATGCTAGCTACACCTAGTTTGTCTATCTATCTGATGAGTCTGCTAGTATTATTACTCATAATGCCTACAGGTACCTAGAGGAAATAAGTTGCTACAATCATTTATGTAGCTCTCATTTTATTGTAGAGGCCACTGAGTCATTTTGATGCATCATAAGACCATCCTTTGCATATTAGTTATATACTAGGTTTTGTTTAGTTATTTAATGCATCCTTATACCATCTCGAGACTTGGGCATAGAGTTCTCTTGCCATTAACCAATAGATTGACCTCTGGAAATTTTCTTCAAATTTTGATTCTCTTTTTCAGCCATGGTGGACTTTTGGGATTAGCACGGATGCTCACTACCACTCATTTCCTCATCAAGCACTACTTCTGTGCAAGGTAAAATTTTGGGATAGTCTAGGGTTCCAAACCCTTCCCACTTCTCCACCCACTCTAGTTTTCTTTTCCTTGAGGTGAGATTTTGGGACCATGAGAGCTCTGGTCTCACCCTGTTTCTTCATTGGGTTCAACACTTGGATAGTTTTTGTCCACCATTGTAATGGAATTTTGGGATTCCTTTGGTATTTGATAGTTGCTAATTTATCTACCCATATTTTTTTCTTTTGTCGTTTCATGATGGGCTTTTAGGGTGACCCTAGGTTCGATGATCACCTAATTTTTTTCCCTCCTCAATACTTAGCCAAAATTTAAAGCTCCATAAGGTAGACTTCTGGGAGTGATCCAAAGAGGGGTTGTAGTCTAAATTTTCTTATTCTCTTTATGGCAGAGCTATGGGACCTGCCTAATGCTCAACCTGGGCCTACTTTTCCACTAATTATACTTAGTTATTTTTAGGAATTTCATCGATTCTTATACCCATTCAAATATCAAGTTATTTTTAAGACCTCCTTATTTTCTCAGATGCAAGAAAATAAAGTGGGTGAGAGCAAAACCATCCATAATATTGATGACTCACAAGAAATTTCACTCACTAAAAATTAAAGAACCTACATCAAATGGAGGGGTAGTAATTGTGCATCAATCAAGAAATGTAAAATAATATCCTAGCCCTCCTTCCATTGGGCCATGGAGTCACATAAAAATAATGGTGGAAGGATATATCATATAGTAGTATTTACAATTTTTTGTTTCCTAATAAAAATCATGCTGCTCCCTCTAGCTCGTTTTATTGTTGCTCTTGCACTCATGATTAATTATCTTGGGGAGCAGCTTCCTAGGTGACTTGGATTTGAAGCCTCTTTCATACTTGGTCTCAAGTTTCCATTGTGGAAAGAGGAGCTCTCCTAATGTTATCAATAATAGATTTCAACCAATAAGCATCTTTTTAGGGTGGGTCACTATAATTTTCTAGTACCTCTTCTGACTTGGCATGGAGGCTAGAAAGTTTGAGGAACTTATTAACCATATGATCCACCGCTATCAATTATTTAAGTACAACAATCTCACTCTCATCTTCTTCTAGGGCCTAAAACAACTTTTTGAGGTATTCCTTTGTGTAGGTTTATTTTTTGCTAACCTAAAAGATTGAGGAACCAAGTGCTTTGAGCTCTACATTAATATTGTTCATCTTGTCCAGTTATTTTCTTAGTACAAAGTGTAGTTCCTTCATTTCGTAGTATAAATCTACTACATAGAGTATCTGCTACATACACATCTTACTTTACTCAATATCTCTTGATGGACACTTTAATAGTTGGGGATCCACCTTTTTGAACATTTTCTTCAACATTATTGCTTGTGCACCCATGCCCCACACAACCTTCCTTTTGTTATATAATTTGATCTCTGCCTCCTTGGTAGTTGCCAACATTTCTTCTAGATTTTGTACAAATGGAGCACCTTCAAAGTTGCCTCCCTTACCTTGTTGCAATAAATGCTCCTAATCTTATTTATCCACTCCTTCAAAATTATTACTCCATGACGCTTATCATTTTCCTTTTGTAGGTCGACTAGTGCAACATTTAAAGAATCCTCCATTTGATATAGCTTGGCCCTAAATTCAACCTCCTACTTTTCAAGTGCACCTTGCACTGCTTCTAGCTCATTCTCCAAACCAAGGATTTTTTTGTCCCTCTATTGTAGTAGTTTCTAGGAAGAGACCTTATCTAGAATGCTTTTGAGTGCTTTCACCTTCTTCTCCAGAGCCTTATAATCTAGCTTTGCTCGATTGAGTTGGGATTCCAAGGATTTAAATCTATTCCCCTCAAGTTTCAAATGTTTCTCCTCATTATTGTTTTATAAGAAGAGTGTATAGGTCTCAACGTGCAATGCTTAAAGGAATTCAAATTTAGGAATGTCGATGATATCCATAGTCTCTACCTCTGACTCCTAATATTTAGACCTCATATCCATGATGGATTTTTGCACCTTGGGTTGAGTGATTATTTTATACCTTTTGCCTTCAATCGGATCAAGTTGAGAAAGTGTAATAGGAAATACCATCACCTTCTCATCATACAACTCTTGTAGCTGCTCATCTACCCACTTCTTCTGATTACCTTATGCATTCCTTACCACAATAGAAACCTTCAAAAAGTATTCTTCTATCACCTGTAGCATGAGAGGAGTAGTTAAAAAAATAGGTTATGGGGTCAAGGGGTATGATTCCAATATCCAAGCTGGGGTTGCTCTAGCCATTTCATTGGGATGCCCTAAATCTGATGGTGGTGATGGAAGTGAAGGTTGTTGAGGTGGGGGTGCACTAGTGGTGATGGAATAGTTGATTTCATGGATGGGATCAAAGGATATAATGGAGGAGGTAGAGTGACAAATGGATCAGTTGTAGGTGGGGATAATAGGGGCTCTAGTACTCTCTGAGGAGAGCCAAATAAATGATAGGAGTGTAATGGGGAGACCAAGGGAGATTTCAAACTCTCTCCCTTAAGTAGGACAATTACAACTAGGATTCCCATTGAAAGTTGATTTGAGAGGTAAAAGGATCTTTAAATATTTCAAATAAAAAAGTGTGGTGAGGAGAAGGGGAATGAGAATCAATTATAATCACATCTTGCTCCTGCATCACCTTTTAGGACTCTTCAATTATTTGTTTATATTTATCTTTTTGAGCCACCACTTCTACTTTTGGTACCTTTAGCTACAACCAATATTTTTTTATATCTATCCTACGCATCTTAGAGATATTAGGATTGGAGAGCTCCTTCCTTTTTCCACTTAAATTTGACTTCTATGGTGGAGGGCCAGACAACTTTTAAGCTTTTGCTTCAAAAGTTTTGGTTGACCTCATCCTCTTGGCGCCTTGAGGAGGTTGTACAAAGGGGGCATATTTCATAGTCATATTTTTTAGATTGGTTCTTCTTGTAATCAGAGCTCACTTTAGACCTCCTACTCTTCGTCTTCATCCTCCTCATCCTCTTCATATTCCTCTTTAACTTTGGAGAATATTACATTTGAATTTCTAAGAACCTTTGGGAAGAGGTCTTCATATTTTCTTTATCTCTAGGAAATGATGTTGGAATAATATTGATCTTAAAAATATTTGTCCACCCTTCTTGGTAAGGGGTCCTTGTATTCATACCCCTCACACTACATTACCCACCACTATTTGATCTTGTCCTCATCCTACTTTTTCTGATTATTAATTGATCAGACTAGCATTGAGCTCAACTATTGATCTAAACTTCTCTTAAGATCAAAAACCATCTTGTATGAATAAAGTGATATCCATGGTAGTTACTCATGGATCTAAAATTGATTGAATGGGGCTACCTTATCCTATGCTAGATTTATATACTTCAATATTTCTAAATTGACCTCATTCTTTTGGTGTTTTAAATGATGCAGCCTCACATTATTTGCAAAGAGCTTTATCTTGAGGATGTCCTATGGGTCATAGTGCCATTAGGGAGGCACCATAGGGAGGCCCAAAGTAGGTAGTTTATTCTCCAGCTTCTGATATATGGAACTATCCCTTTTTAGCATATTAATGAGCCCAAATGATACAGGTTTTAGAAAAATTACCTTCTTCTTTGCTCCAAACCCCAATTTCTTTTCAATGATAAATATTAGCTTACATATTTCCATGCCAAAAAACTAATCTATGACATATAAAGGGAGTAGGTACAGAAAATTTGAATACCCATATAAGCGTATGCAAGTACCTTAATCCAAGTAATACTACTATCCAATTTCCTACAAACTTCTCAAGAATTATTGTGTACCATCAAACAGACATGGGCAGACTTCAAATATGCATGCAAGGGTGTGATCCAAAAACCTCTTGTTGAATTCTAGGTATGATTTCTCCTCTTGAAAATATGCATCCAATCCACCACTATATGTACTTTGCCTTTATCATCTATGTTCTAAATTGGCACAAAATGCTTCATGCAGGGCATGCAATAGAATAAAAACCATGCCAAGTAAGAAGAAAATCTAAATTTTAAGCTATCATTGGTACTCCACTAGCTACCTTTTCATATTCCTAGCTAAGAATTATGCCAAATCCAGTCTCACATCATTATGCACTCATAGAATTGTATGATCCATTACCATCTGGTGTGGGTGAACTATATCATCTAATGGGAGACCCAACAAAATAGCCAACATAGAAAGAACTGTTTGGAATTCTTCCTTGAAGTCCATAAATGATCATGTTTTCTCCATATAGTCCCTTGGTAATCTACCCAACACCTCTACCAACCAGATCTTAGGGCCATAATTGCCTAGATGTTCCCTCTACTACTCTAGGTTGATAATTTTTTGATGCCCACCTAGAATCTCATGAGTAGGGACTTCACTGATTATAAATTCTTGCTTGATAGTTTGTGCATCCATGAGTAACAAGCACTACAAATTTTAATTCTAAAATGCTCCCATCATCACATCATAATATTTTACCACTGCTTCGACCATCTTAGGGCATGGATGCACGGGCACCAACATAAAGAGACTCAACTAGGTCTTCCATGGAATAGACATTGAGCTATTAGGAGGGAGCTTTTTTATCTTGGTCATCGCTCCTTCATAGGATAACTTCAATTTTGACCTAATGATGATATTTGTATCAAAAAATCCTTCAAGTGAATCCTTCAACCACTTTGGGAGCTTTGGCTTAGTTATTTTATTTTCTCGAATGTTCATTGATGTGGGAAATACTCTTAATAGACAACACAAAATGGCACAAATAAAAACTGAGATGCATTTAAACCAAAAATATATTTATAGGCATGTCTGCCTTTACAAAAGCAAAATTTAATGCACCCAATCCATGTGAGCATTAAATATTGTACAATATGATCCATGTGAAAGGAATAATATTATAGAATATAATATTAATCCCTATCATACCTCCCCATCATAGAAGCATTGGTCTCTAATGCATTGAAAATAGGAGAAAAATTGTGATCCAACTAAGTGTGAGCTTGGTGTAGAAGCTTCTACGAACTAATGGAAGGTAGTTGTTGAGGATGGATTGACAACAACTAAGATGACTGTAATGTTGAAAATATAGGATCTTGAGGAGTGGTGACCAGATCTAGAACTACAGTATAATCTAGAATTAGAGTAGGAGGAGGAGGAACCAAAGTAGCATTATGAACTGTTGTAGGTGCCACATAGACAGGTGCCTATACAATAGGAACAAATGCTAGAACAAACTAAATTGCAAGAACTAGGGTAGGTACCATAGGCATAAATATTGGTATAAACTAAATTATAGGAACCCATGATGGTGCAGAATGAACTGGTGGAGATGTAGTAGGAATATGTGTGTGATGAACCTGGGGTTGAGTTGTGAATAGTGCTCATGCTTGAGTGTCCTCTTGCTAATGTGTGCTAAAAATTAAGGTAATCTTTCATTCCTGATGCAAATTAGTGTGATCTTGTTGTGAAGTGAATTGAACACTTCAAATAAGGAAAGTGTGGTTGTCATGTTGAAGGGTGTAGGTATTGTTATAGGTATCATATTGAGCTCTCTTGTCATATTGATAAGTTTTTCCTAAAAACAACCCACAACAATCCATAGGAGTTACATCACATGTGAAAATGTTGACATACTTAGGCCCAAAGGTAAAATATAAATTGTTGTTTATGTGATCCGAGAAGTAGTATTATTGTCATTCCAACCAAGGGAGTATGAAAAAGTATGAGGATGGGTGGAAAGATGTAACTTATCAATAATGGACTGTACAATCAAGTTCTTCTGCAAGCCATTGTTGATTATACAATCAACTAAAAAATTAGGTGTTAAATAAGCACGAGTAACAAACAGGTTCTCATGATCTCCAATAAGAGTGTGATAGGTAAGTAAGGTGGTCTTGTTTAGTCAACCTTTGAGCTCGGGATAAACACAATCTTCCCCAAAAGTCTCAATGGGATTTTGGGAGTCCCCTCAAAAATTGACTCATCAAATGTTTCTATCATAGATGCTTGAAAATATAATTATTTTTGCTGATATTTCTTTAATTGGGGACATGCTGATTTTTCATGTCCAATTCTTTTATAACAACTACAAAATTGTTGTCTATGATATGAATATGAAGCATGAGGTGCAGAAGAAAAGGATTTAGCAAGAGCAGGAAGAGATGAAGAAGTATAATAAAGGGAAGAATATTGTTGAGGTTGAGGAGGTGGTGGCATGGAACCTTTGAAAGAATGTCTAGCCCCTTTGTAGTATGCTGAGAGATTCTCCTCGGTGAGTTGTGCATGTTTGAAGGCATCATCCAATGTAGTGCAAGTAGTATATTTGATCTCCCTATAAAAGTGTGTGAGAAGACCACTTTTAAACTTGGCAATCAAGACAACATCAGAATCTGAAATGCCAAGTAAGACTCAAAGGCGATTGAAGTGATGAATGAAGTCCTATATATATTTTCTCTTGATTTGATGGAGGCATAGCCATTGGTTCATTAATTATTCCTCATAATTTGATGGATAAAATAAGGCCTTCAAAACTCATACCATATCTTCCCATGTATAAATTTTATGATTGGATATGAGGACTTTGGTGATGTTGGAAATCTTGAGCTTTGAAAATGGTACCTTTTCTTCATGAGGAGTTTGTGTATAATCAAACCAAGTCTCCATTTCAAGGATACAACTACTAAGTACATCAGGATATCGAGAAACTTCATATATTTTTACTTCACACCTTGGATGAGGAGGATGGGAGGAACATTGAATATTTTGCAACTATTTCTACCAGTTTTTCATTATGGGCTACAGTGATTTCAACCAATTATTCAAAAATGGCCATGTTTGTAGCCATAGGTCTATTAGGGGTGGCCAAGTATTTACGAGTCACCATTTCAGGTGATAAAATGATAATGGATAAAATGGCAAAAAAAATTGTTGTTGTTGTTGTCCATAAAATTGATTTGGCTGTACCATATTATTATGTCTTTGATAATAAGTGGGTGTTGTTATGTAAATATTTCCAACTGAAACACTATTGTGTAAAGTGTTTGTGGGAACTATGTTTTGTTGAGTTTTTTGTTGATGGTTGGTATTTTGTACTTGTTTAGCCTTTTGTTTCTGATTTGACATTTGTTGATTAAGAGCTTGAGAAAAGATAGAAGCAAATGGTTGCTTTTGTTGTTTAAAGCTTACTTTAGTGTTGCTAACAACCATATTAGATGACTGTGTTTTTGGTTTTGAAACATTCTGATTCAAAGGTACCATATTTTGAGTATATGGTCCTGCTTGATTATCATCTTGGTCTATTGAAGGCATATAAGATAATGGATTTGTATGTATCTGAAATGTAGCTGCCAAAGCTGATTCCATATCACCTTCTCTTGAATTATCCATTTGTACTGCTTGACTAAATTCCCCTATATGATCTTTTATGAATTGAGTAAAATTTGAAAGAGATCCAAATTTTACATTTCCCTTTTCATCTAAAATAGGTTCCTTAGGATCTTTTATTTCATCTTCGTCATTATCACCTTCATTTTTTGAAGATACGTCTTCTTCAATAAGTGCTCTATCTTCAAAATCATCTTGTTCTTGTTCTCCCATATTATTGTTATCTACTTGTTTACCACTTCTTAATTTGGGCATCTTATTTTAGAATAATTGTTTTTGTAGATATATATATATATATATATATATATATATAGTTCTAAAGTTTTGGGGTATATATGTTATATATACCTAACTAAATAAATAAAATACTATGATTGACTTTTGATTTTGAGTTTTTTTTTTTTTTTTTGTGATTTTCTTGGTTTTTTTTTTTTGTTGCAACAACAAATCAAACACACCTATATAATATTATGCCTTAATTTTCTTGAAAAAGTTTACATATATCATTAATAGGTTCGAGTTGATCTAGTGTCATGTAATGTTCTTCTTCGAACTTAAACTTGCCTTTTAATAAATTTATAAAGTGGGTTATAGTAATGCAATCGACTTCACAATTTGGCCTATAAAAGTATAATTCATGACAATATTCTTAGTAAATCACAGCTCTGGGAACTCTATTAAATCTTCTCTTATCATCCAAGACAACCTCTCAATTTTCAACACGTGATAAAAATTTATGTACTACTATTGCATCTTCCAGATAATCTTCAAAGGAATAAAAGCTCGGGGAAATGAGAGCTCTCTTATCTGCAAGCCACCATGCTATCTAAAATTCAAAATAGAAAGGTGCACTATCGGGAACCAGGATTCTAGACAAGTCAAATCTTATGATTTTCTTAAGTTTAGGCTCATGATATTTTATGATGTCTAATATTTTCCAAAGTTCGTTCCACTGTTGTAAGGAGAAAATGTCGTCAGGTCCAAGTATTTGAGTAATTTCTTGTCTGTCTAGTAATAATTTAACATCTATAAGCACAGCTCTTCTACTATTGTAATCTACCATCTATGGGATGCAAAGTTATGTGTTTTAACTAATGTTTTTGTTTGATTTTTTGTTTTGTTTTTGTAACTATTTAGAATATCAGAAGAAATGCCTATGTTTCACGTTGGGTTCACCAAATAATGTAGGCCAAAAATTATCGCACTCCTTTCCTCAAGGTAGATGGATCCATGCCTTAGATGGGAATGGGAGAATGGATGGTCTACACCTCAAAGAGAAGTACTTAGTTGTACTTTCTATATGGTGATTTTTTGATGAATGGGTTTTGGGTTCACCAGGAAACATTTTGTGGCAGTTTCTATGCCTAGGCTTATGAATTTGTTTAAATGTGTTCTTTTTAATCTAATATCATACAAGCCTAAGTTTTTCCAATATGCAACTAACTTAAACTATATGCATTTTTTATTTTAAATGCAAGCAACAGATGACAGAAAATAGGATGCAATAAGATAATACAATGCCTAAAGTGATTAAAAATCTTACCTTAATCTGAATGTCTGATGAAGTTTCTACTTTTTGTATGCAGTCTAGATCGTACAAAAATAGGCGATATCGTATTACGATACTACAAGATCGTATTACGATTTTGCAAGATCGTAACCTGAACAGAGATAGAATAATCTGATTTTGATAGAAGACAACAAATGCATGGGTGAAGGATAGAAAACAGATTGATCTATAACTCTATACTTAAAATTATGTTTAACAAGTATGTTCTAGATCTAATAGATGTTATGAGCATTAATGGTGATAAGAATTTGATAAATAATTGAGTATGAATTACGTAAAATATGAAATTACATGAAATTAGGTGAACTCCAAGGATGCAGATGATTAAATTGAATCTCCTATATGATAAATATGCTAAATGAAATACATATTTAATGACAAAATGCAAAGAAATTGTGAACCAGGGCTCGGGGTTGCCCCCAAGCAAACTGCAGGTAAGATCATAGTATTCTAAGCAATATTGTATTCTAAACTTGTGAATTCATACTATCATCATAGTACTACATCATTATATCTATGATGATTGCCTCTAATACTACAAGCAACATTGAAATAACTAGAGCTAGATGCAAAATTAGACTAAGTCCTCTAAAGTGCAATGAAGCTAGGCATCCAAGAGAATTGTAGAGAGGATGGTATTATTAAATAGGCAAGGGAGAGTGTCCATAATAGGGAGGAGGTTGGATTGTTGCAACTTCTTCCAAGTTGGGTGAAACCAAACGGATTCGATCTCGCAAATCCTATAAAATTACACAGGCAGAGAAAAAAACCGTTTGAACAACTTCTATTTTTGAATTTTCTATTTGTGAACAATATCGTATTACGATCGGCGATATCGTACATCGATCACCAATATCGTATGCCAAAATCGTATCACAATTTTGTTGATCATAGTACGATCTAGTCAAGACATGTACTTAGTGTTTTAGCAGTTTGAGGGGTCAAAAGGTGTTGAAATTAGACATATAGTATACCGTTGGAAAGAAATTTTTGAGCTCTATCCAATGGTATAAAATTTGAGAAGAATTAAGATGATTTAATATGGTAAAATTTATCTTGAATATGACCTTATTTTTATAGGAGGAAAACTAAGGAAAATGGGTCATTTTTCATGTCTACACTCTTAGAAAGGATATATTAAAAAGCAACAACATGAGAACCATAACAAAAGAAACCCCAAAATTTGAAGCATTAAAGGAATAAATATTCCACACCCATATTACTAGAATCCCCAAAATGAGGTAGATGGAAATAAGGGTGGTAGTTGTTCATCCAAAGACACCCATTTGGAATTTATGATTCCAAATCTAGATACCTTGAGAATACCAAAAAATTAAATGAAGATACAACCTAGCACCCAAAAAAAAAATAATATTGAAATATTTGCATGAGTTTTGGAGGGAATTACTCCTCATTGTAATCTATAAGTAGTGGTAGTCTTAGCATTGTAAAGGATCGGTAAGTTGTGTAAAATTTTCCTTCATTTACCTTTGTATGTATGTGTATATCTGGGTGGTCTTGTGGGTAACTTGAACCCCCACACCTGCCATAATATTTGTAATTTTTCTACTTGCATATATATATTCTAGAGGTCTACATATTTATTTGGTTTCAAATCTATTTGGTTCTCATACCCTAACCTATATCCTTTGTGTGTGTGCTTGCATTTCAATTTGTTCTTATGTATGTCGAGAGGAAGTATTCAATATGTTGCATTATGGTCAGATTTGTTGTGTAGGGGGATATATGATCTTTGGTGCATCACCTCATTTTTAGATTAGGTTTTTTTATTTTTGCTATCTCTATTTTTCTTTCTCTAACCTTTCCCCCCAAACTGTTAGATTAGGAAATATGTGTCTAATATCACATATTGTAAGGGATTCAACCTTTCTCAAAATATTAAATGCCCCTAATTGAGCTAAATCCCATGCTTTTAGGATCAACCCTGATTCATTGCTCCATGTAATAGCCCTAACTACCTAGTCCATATCCCATACAATAGCCAATATTATCAGAGATGACAACATTATTGAAATGAAAGGAGTATTGACTACATAGAGTGAAGATTTCTCATCAAATGTTCATATTGGAATTTATGGTTATTGCTATGTAAAAACTAGCCTATAATGCATTGTTGGAACATTAGTGGTTACACATGGCAATAAGCGAACCAAAACTAGGACAAGGACCACTCAATTTTATTAAAATGCCAACACAATTATATAATTAATTTAAATCATTAGTCCATTAATTAAGAATTGGCAATGTCTAACAAATCTAGAAGTTCATTGTTAGAAGACTAATATCAGGTGAACAAATAAGAACCAAATGGAGTGCTAGAATTAGAGAAGTGCATAGAAGATGAAGGACACTTAGACAAAAAACTTCTACATTGGTAGATGGAAGACTATAAAGTTTTCCAATCTACTTGCATGACTATCAATACATAAGAGGATGTCTAGGATGAAGGACCTAAAAGCATATATGAGGTTGATGAATGTAGTCAATGTGATAAGCTAATAGTGAAAGTTGAAGAAGAGAAAATAACATTTATACAACACTTTATGGAGTATAATGTTGGTGATACATAGATTTATGAAAAGTCAATACATCCTTTCAACATATAAAAAGTGTCAAAGGAAACTGACACTATAAATATGAAGGACTAAATATGGTGTAGGCGAATCTCGATGAAGGAGAAGAGAAGATAATACATTTTGAGGATGAGTGGGACCCAATTTAGAAGTAATAAATTTTAAATTTTTTAGGTAGTGCAAGAAGGTATTTGCATGGAAATACAAGAATTCATAAATAATCTATTGAGTTATGCATACATTAGATTCCATTGGTTATTGACATGCAACCTGTAAGAAGAAGGTTATATTAAATGAATCTAAAGTATATAACCTTAGTCAACATGGAAATAAAGAGAATGTTGGATATGAAAATAATCTCCAAGGTGACAGTGAGTGAATGGGTGTCACATTTCATCATCAATTTAAAAAGTAAGAGTAACCACATCTATATGTATGAATCTTCAAAATTTAAATGTGGTGATCAATAAGGATACCTTTATAATACCCTTTATATATTCAATCCATAAGGATGTAGTAGGTCATGAGATCTATTTTTTTCTAGATGGATTCTTAGGGTATAACCAAATGAGTATTGTCAAGGAATATCAATTAAAGATAATATTTGTGGTACAAATGGGACTTATGCATACAATTTAATGCCTTTCAACTTGTGCAATGCTCCTACCATGTTTCAAAGAATTATTTTATATATTTTTTGAACAAATATCAAGTAAATTAAAAGTGTTCTTGGATGATTGGTTGTTGCTATATGGGCGAAATAATGAGAGTCAAAAGGCATTATAATTATGCATGTTGTTGTGCATGAATGCTTAGTTGTACTTAAACACAAAGAAGTTAAAGTAACTAGTTCCATATGGAAAGTTGATAGGGCATATTGTATGTAAATAGGGGTTGAAATTTGATCCTAGAAAATTTATGTTGTGATGAGCATGAAAGAGCCATATGATGTAAGTTTGTTGAAATTATTTTTGGGGCATGTCAGGTTTTTTAACGCTTTATTTAAAAATTCATACAATTTTCACACCCTCAATGTGTTGACACACAAAGGTATTCCTTTTAAGTGGATGAATAAGCACCAAAGTACTTTGAGTATTTAAAGGTGAAATTGGTTTGTGCACTGATTCTAGTGTTTCTAGATTGGGAGAAACTTCATGTATACATGGATGCATCTAATTTTTCCATTGGATGCAGGCTAGCCTAGGAGGGAAAACATGGGTTGAATCAACACATATATTTTTCAAGTTAGTTATTTTCATGGATAGAGAAGAACTACATCACCATAGAGTGGGAAGCCCTAGGGATGATATATGCATTATAAAAAGGTTTGTGTACCCACAAACCTTGACCAAATTTGAATGACCTTAGAGTGGTGAAGTCTTCAAGTAAATATCTAGAGAAAGCCAGCTCCTCGTAAATCCTAGTTAACTATAATTTGGGAAAAGGGAGTTGAAAGAAACTAAATAAAGTTGAAGCTATAGAAATTATAGGGGTATGGATTCAACTGCATCAAAATACATGTATAGCCAAACTTAAAACATTGCATGAAATCTTCATGAGTCGTATAACATACTAACACTCTTTACTCATTGATAATTAATGCATACAATTTGATTGCAGATTCCAGAACTAGAGAATGAAATGTGTGAACTCCAGTATGTAGAATTAAAGCAAAATCATCCAACTAATTTTAGAAAAAATAAACAATCATATGGTCATACATACATGTGAAATTCCAAATGCTAAACAATGATCCACTTATATTTCTAAATGAAAGAAGTTTTACATGCAAATTATAATAGCTAAAGAGATGACACTAGTAATACATTATATTATCACATATGTAGCCTCTCAAAAAGCATCGTCTTATAGAAAAATAAAAATCTCATTAATTGAGGTAACAACTCCTACTACAAGTGGCTATGGTATTCATTAATGAAGTGTGGCTGTGTCAAGAGGTACTCAGGCTGCTCACACCAACATCTACTCTATGACCATTAATTTACTATCTACATGGTAATTAGAGTGGCTATGCTAGCTACACCTAGTTTGTCTATCCATATGATGAGTCTGCCAGTATTATTACTCATAATGCCTACAGGTACCTAGAGGAAATAAGTTGCTACAATCATTTATGTAGCTCTCATTTTATTGTAGAGGCCACTGAGTCATGATGCATCATAAGGCCATCCTCTGCATATTAGTTATATACTAGGTTTTTTTTAGTTATTTAATGCATCCTTATACCATATCAAGACTTGGGCATAGAGTTCTCTTACCATTAACCAGTAGATTGACCTCTAGAAATTTTATTCAAACTTTGATTCTATTTTTCAGCCATGGTGGACTTTTGGGACTAGAACGGATGCTCACTACCACTCATTTCCTCATCAAGCACTACTTCTGTGCAGGGTAAAATTTTGGGATAGTCTAGGGTTCCAAACCCTTCCCACTTCTCCACCCACTCTAGTTTTCTATTCCTTAAGGTGGGATTCTGGGACCATGAGAGCTCTGGTCTCACCTTGTTTCTTCATTGGGTTCAACACTTGGATATTTTTGATCCACCATTGTAATGGAATTTTGGGATTCCTTTGGTATTTCATAGTTTCTAATTTCTCTACTCATATCTTTTTCTTTAGTCATTTCACGATGGGCTTTTAGGGTGACCCTAGGTTCGATGATCACCTAATTTGTTTCCCTCCTCAATACTTGGCCAAAATTTAAAGCTCCATAGGGTAGACTTCTGGAAGTGATCCAAAGAGGGTTTGCAGCCTAAATTTTCTTATTCTCTTTATGGCAGAGCTTTGGGACCCGCCTAATGCTCAACCTGGGCCTACTTTTCCACTAATTATACTTAGTTATTTTTAGGAATTTCATCGATTCTTCCACCTATTCAAATATTTGATTCTTTTTAAGACATCCTTCTTTGCTTGAATGCAAGAAAATAAAGTGGGTGAGAGCAAAACCACTCATAATATTGAGACTCACAAGAAATTTCACTCACTAAAAATTAAAGAACCTACATCAAATGGAGGGGTAGTAATTGTGCATCAATAAAGAAATGTAAAATAATATCCTAGCCCTCCTTCCATTGGGCCATGGAGTCACATAAAAATAAGGGTGGAAGGATCTATCATATAGTACTATTTACAATTTTTGTTTTCCTAATAAAAATCATGCTGCTCCCTCTAGCTCCTTTTGTTGTTGCTCTTGCACTCATGATGAATTAGCTTGGGGAGCAGCTTCCTGGGTGACTTGGATTTGAAGCCTCTTGCATACTTGGTCTCAAGTTTCCATTGTGGAAAGAGGAGCTCTCCTAATGTTATCAATAATAGATTTCAACCAATAAGCATCTTTTTAGGGTGGGTCACTATAATTTTCTAGTACCTCTTCTGACTTGGCATGGAGGCTAGAAAGTTTGAGGAACATATTAACCATATGATCCACCGCTATCAATTATTGAAGTGCAACAATCTCACTCTCATATTATTATAGGGCTTAAAACAACTTTTTGAGGTCTTCCTTTGTGTAGGTTTATTTTTTGCTATCCTAAAATATTGAGGAACTAAGTGCTTTGAGATCTACATTAATATTGTTCATCTTGTCCAGTTATTTTCTTAGTACAAAGTGTAGTTCCTTCATTTTTTAGTATAAATCCACTACCTAGAGCATCTGATACATACACATCTTACTTTACTCAATATCTCTTGATGGACACTTTAACAGTTAGGGATCCACCTTTTTGAACATTTTCTTCAACATTATTGCTTGTGCACCCATGCCCCACACAACCTTCCTTTTGTTATCTAATTTGATCTCTGCCTCCTTGGAAGTTGCCAACATTTCTTCTAGATTTTGTAAAAAGGGAGCACCTTCAAATTTACCTCTCTTACCTTGTTCCAATAAATGCTCCTAATATTATTTATCCACTCCTTCAAAATGATTACTCTGTGATGCCTATCCTTTTCCTTTTGTAGGTCGACCAGTGCAACATTCAAAGAATCCTCCATTTGATATAGCTTGGCCCTAAATTCAACCTCCTACTTTTCAAGTGCACCTTGCATTGCTTCTAGCTCATTCTCCAAACCAAGGATGTTTTTGTCCCTCTATTGTAGTAGTTTCTAGGAAGAGACCTTATCTAGAATGCTTTTGAGTGCTTTCACCTTCTTCTCCAGAGCCTTATAATCTAGATTTGTTCGATTAAGTTGGGCTTCCAAGGATTTAAATCTATTCTCCTTAAGTTTCAAATGTTTCTCCTCATTCTTTTTTTGGAAGAAGAGTGTATCAGTATCAATGTGCAATGCTTAAAGAAATTCAACTTTGGGAATGTCAATGATATCCCTAGCCTCTAGCTCTAACTCCTAATATTTAGACCTCATATCCATGATGGATTTTTGCACCTTGGGTTGAGTGATTATTTTATACCTTTTGCCTTCAATCGGATCAAGTTGATGATGTGTAATAGGAACTACCATCACCTTCTCATCATACAACTCCTGTATCTACTCATCTACCCACTTCTTTTGATTACCTTATGCATTCCCTACCACAACATAAACCTTCAAAAAATCTTCTTTTATCACCTGTAGCATGAGAGGAGTAGTTAAAAAAATAGGTTGTGGTGTCAAGGGGTATGATTCCACTATACAATTTGGGGCTGCACTAGCCATTTCATTGCGATGCCCTAAATCTGATGGTGATGATGGAAGTGGAGGTTTTTGAGGTGGGGGGTGCACTAGTGGTGATGGAATAGGTGATTTCATGGATGGGATAAAAGGCTATAATGGAGGAGGTAGAGTGACAAATGGATCAGATGTAGGTAGGGATAATTGGGGCTCTAGTACTCTCTAAGGAGAGCCAAATAAATGATAGTCATGTAATGGGGAGACCAAGGGAGATTTCAAACTCTCCCTTAAGTAGGATAGTTAAAACTAGGATTCCCCTTGAAAGTTGAGTTGAGAGGTAAAAGGATATTTAAATATTTCAAATAAATAAGTGTGGTGAGGGGAAGGGGAATGATAATCAATGACAATCACATTCTGCTCCTGCATCACCTTTTAGGACTCTTCAATTATTTGTTTACCTTTATCATTTTGAGCTACCACTCCTACTTTTGGTACCTTTAGCTACAACCAATATTTTTGTATATCTATCCTACGCATCTTAGATATATTAGGATTGGAGTGCTCCTTCATTTTTCAACTTAACTTTGAATTCTATGGTGGAGGGCTAGACAAATTTTAAGATTTTTCTTCAAAAGGTCTGGTTGACCTCATCCTCTTGGCACCTTAAGGACATTGTAAAAAGGGGGCATATTTCTTAGTCCTCTTTTTTAGATTGGTTCTTCTTGTAATCAAAGCTCACTTTGGACCTCCTACTTTTCGTCTTCATCCTCCTCTTCCTCTTCATATTCCTCTTTAACTTTGGGGAATATTACATTTGACTTTCTAAGCACCTTTGGGGAGAGGTCTTCATATTTCCTTTATCTCTAGGAAATGATGTTGGCATCATATTGATATTCAAAATATTTTTCCACCCTTCTTGGGAAGGGGTCCTTGTATTCATCCCCATCACACTACATTACCCACCACTATTTGATCTTTTCCTCATCCCACTTTTTTTGATTGTTAATTGATCAGACTAGCATTGAGCTCAACTATTGATCTAAAATTATCTTGAGATCAAAAACCCTCTTGTATGAATAAAGTGATCTCCATGGTAGTTACTCATGCATCTAAAATTGAGTGAATGGGGCTATCTTATCCTATGCTAGATTTCTTTACTTCAATATGTCTAAATTGACCTCATTCTTTTGGTGTTTGAAATGATGCAGCCTCACATTATTTACAAATATATTTATCTTGAGGATGTCCTATGGGTCATAGTGCCACTAGGGAGGCACCATAGGGAGGCCCAAACTAGGTAGTTTATTCTCCATCTTCTGATATATGGCACTATCCCTTTTTAGCATATTAATGGACCCAAATGATACAGGTTTTAAAAAAATTACCTTCTTCTTTGCTCCAAACCCCAATTTCTTTTCAATGATAAATTTTAGCTTACATATTTCCATGCCAAAAAACTAATCTATGACATATAAAGGGAGTAGGTACAGAAAATTTGAATACACATATAAGCATATGCAAGTACCTTACTCTAGGTAATACTAGTTTCCAATTTCCTACAAATTTCTCAAGAATTCTTGTGTACCATCAAACAGACATGGGCAGACTTCAAATATGCATGCAAGGGTGTGATCCAAGAACCTCTTATTGAATTCTAGGTATGATTTCTCCTCTTGAGAATATGCATCAAATCCACCACTATATGTACTTTGCCTTTATCATCTATGTTCTAAATTGGCACACAATGCTTCATGCAGGGCATGCAATAGAATAACAACCATGCCAAGTAAGAAGAAAATCTAAATTTTAAGCTATCATTGGTACTCCACCAGCTACCTTTTCATATTCCTAGCTAGGAATTATGCCTAATACAATCTCACATAATTATGCACTCATAGCACTATATGATCCATTACCATTTGGTGTGGGTGAACTATGTCATCTAATGGGAGACCCAACAAAATAGCAAACATAGAAAGAACTATTTGGACTTCTTCCTTGAAGTCCTTCAACGGTCATGTTTTCTCCATATAGTCCCTTGGTAATCTACCCAACACCTCTACCAACCACTTCTTAGGACCATAATCGCCTAGATGTTCCCTCTACTACTCTAGGTTGATAATTTTTTGATGCCCACCTAGACTCTCATGAGCAGGGACTTCACTGATGATAAATTCTTGCTTGATAGTCTGTGCATCCATGAGTAACAAGCACTAAAATTTTTAATTCTAAAATGCTCCCATCATCACATCATAATATTTTACCACTGCTTCGACCAGCTTAGGGTATGGATGCACGAGCACCAACATAAAGAGACTCAACTAGGTCTTCCATGGAATAGTCATTGAGCTATTAGGAGGAAGCTTTTTTATCTTTGTTGTCGCTCCTTCATAGGATAACTTCAATTTTGACCTAATGATGATCTCTGTATCAAACAATCCTTCGAGTGAATCCTCCATCCACTTTGGGAGCTTTGGCTTAGTCATGTTATTTTCTTGAATGCTCATTGATGTAGGAAACACTCTTAATAGACAACACAAAATGGCACAAATAAAAACTGAGATGCATTTAAACCAAAAATATATTTATAGGCATGTCTGCATTTACAAAAGTAATGTTTGATGCACCCAATCCATGTGAGCATTAAATGTTGTATAATATGATCCATGTGAAAGGAATAATATTATAGAATATAATATTAATCCCTATCATACCTCCCCATCATAGAAGCATTGGTCTCTAATGCATTGAAAAGAGGAGAAAAATTGTGAGCCAACTAAGTGTGAGCTTCGTGTAGAAGCTGCTACGAACTAATGGAAGGTAGCTGCTGAGTATGGATTGACAACAACTAAGATGACTGCAAGGTTGAAAATATAGGACCTTGAGGAGTGGTGACCAAATTTGGAGCTACAATGGAATCTAGAATTAGAGTAGGAGGAGGAGAAACCAATGTAGCATTATGAAATGTTGTAGGTGCCACATAGACAGGTGCTTATCCAAAAGGAAAAAATGCTAGAACAAACTAAATTGCAAGAACCAAGGCAGGTACCATAGGCATAAATATTGGTATAAACTAAATTATAGGAACCCATGATGGTGCAGAATGAACTGGTGGAGATGTAGTAGGAATATGTGTGTGATGAACCTGGGGTTGAGTTATGAATAGTGCTCATGCTTGAGTGTCCTCTTGCTGATGTGTGCTAAAAGTTAAGACAATCTTTCATTCTTGATGCAAAATAGTGTGATCTTGTTATGAAGTGAATTGAACACTTCAAATAAGGAAAGTGTGGTTGTCATGCTGATGGGTGTATGTATTGTTATAGGTATCATATTGAGCTCACTTGTCATATTGATAAGTTTTTCCTAACAACCCACAACAATCAATAGGAGTTATATCACATGTGACAATGTTCACATACTTAGGCCCAAAGGCAAAATATAAATTGTTGTTTATGTGACCCGAGAAGTAGTATTACTATCATTCCAACCAAGGGAGTATGGAAAAGTATGAGTATGGGTGGAAATATGTAACTTATCAACAATGGACTACGCAATCAAGTTCTTCTGCAAGCCATTGTTGATTATACAATCAACTAAAAAATTAGGTGTTAAATAAGCATGAGTAACAAACAGGTTCTCATGGTCTCCAATAAGAGTATGATGGGTAAGCAAGGTGGTCTTGTTTATTCAACCTTCGAGCTTAGGATAAACATGATCTTCCCCAAAAGTCTCGATGAGATTTTGGGAGTCCCCTCAAAAATTGACTTCTCAAATATTTCTATCATAGATGCTTGGAAAAATAATTGTTTTTTTTTATATTTCTTTAATTGGGGATGTGCTGATTTGTCATGTCCAATTATTTTATAACAACTACAAAATTGTTGTCTATGATATGAAGATGAAGCATGACGTGTAGAAGAAAATAATTTTGCAGGATCAGGAAGAGAAGAAGAAGTATAAGAAGGGGAAGAATACTCCACCTATATACCAATGACTAGTTAATATTCAATGACCAACATAGATTAATCCAATGACTAGTGAATATTCCATGGCCTACACAACTTACGACTACCAATGGCAACTCAACGGCTAGTCAATAAACCCGCATAGCTTACGAACACCAATGGCTAGTCAATGTTCAATGGCTAGCATAGCTGACAATAACAAACTGCTATTACCATGAACCAATACAAATTTCATGAACCCTGATGGGATATTAGCTAGCAGACAAGATGATCGAGGTGCTAATGACAATGGATGACAACTAGAAGATGATAGTGATGGAAATATATTTTGGTGACATGACAACCACAGTAATCGATGATGACACATGGTTATGATAGAGATACACAGGGCAAGGGATACCACTAGGAGATTTTGGGTAGCTAGTGTAAGTTGGATATCTAATTACGTGAGAGATGGAGATTAAAATCCATGCAAAGGGTGAGTGAGATTTGAATGTGGGATATATGATAGATGCAAAAAATGAGAACTAGACGTCAAAAAATGCAAACTGTCATTGAGAAATTTTTAATAATATGGAAAATTTAGGAAATGATTAATAGTTGATACTAAAAGGTGGATGGAGTAGCCAAAAAACAAGGAAAAGCATTAGAAACATGGAGACATTATGGATAATCACTATGGAGACAATGGATTTACGTCTTAGAAATGAGAGTGCACCAGAGTAAGATAGGAGGTTGCTGATTTAAATAGGGTGTGGCACATGGAAGATGCAAACAGGGGCCATTGGTGAATAATATGAAAGAGAGTGTAGAAAAATCATGATCAAGCTTTTAGGGCAAGTGAAGGTGTGCGTGATAGTAGATCAGAGCAACACAGTCGATGGTGTGAAATAGTAGTTCCTAGGAGACATTAGATTATGCAGTGAAGCCAACAATATGATGATCTAAGGTAGAACGCACAAACAATTGTTGGGTCAAACATGACTGATGTGGGATTTGGGTTACCCATGAAGATTGAAACTCAAACAAATCACATCGAACGAAAAACATAAAACTTGGAAAATACTTGGAGTAGATCATGATCATCCATGATCATGGTGGAAGCCCATAATAGGAGGTGTGATATAAAATAAAGATATATCAAGAGGCTTAGTGTAGTGTGTTTTCTAGGAGACTATAGTGTGACATTAGAAATACATGAAGGTGAATGAGCAACCGAAGAGCAACATCGATCCACAATGATGACACTGGTGTGATCTGCAAGGGTGCTACCAACATCAGAGAGGATCTAGAGATGATGCTACATCAAGACATTATAGAGTGCTACTAGAAAATGAATTAGGCAATGAATGATAGAGATCATTACAAGAACTAAAAAACACAAAAAAGTGCTTGAAAAAGGTACAAAAACACAAATACAAGGTATCGTGAATGTGTCAAAATAAAAACATGGCTAAAACGGCCAGATACTCACTAAAATTTTTAGTTATGTAGGAGAAAATAATCCATAAATATAGATCTGACCAAATGGTGAAGAGTGCAAACACCGTAAAACAATTTTTTTCCCAAAAAACATGGATCAATATCGTAAATGAGCAGCTCCAAATCTTGAACTCATACAAAAATGAAAATGGAGATGAACAGAGGTTACATCACAAACAACAATCAATATATGAAATAGGAGTTGAAGGTCAGAATAAAAGGGATCTAGCTGGCTAAGGGTTAGAGTCATAGGAACCCTAACCAAGAGTTTTCATGAACGAAAGTGCTCAAATGTGTCTACAGAAAAAGGAGTGTTCCTCCAAAGCCAATATCCACTGGTGTTTTTCTCATTCCTCTTTTGAACCAGATTGGTCTAGAGGAAGATGATACTCACATATCCAATGCTTACTCTAATACCAATGATTTGGGAAACACTCTTAATAGACAACACAAAATGGCATAAATGAAAATTGATATGCATTCAAATCAAAAACATATTTATAGGCATGTCTGCCTTTACAAAAGTAGTATTTAATGCACCCAATCTGTGTGAGCATTAAATGTTGTACAATATGATCCATGTGAAAGGGATAATATTATAGAATATAATATTAATCCCTATCACTCATTCTAAAAATCCCCTTTTGGAACAATTCAGACTCAAGCAACCAAAGATATTCCTTGATTTTAACCCTAAAAAAATCCTCTATCAGCTTCAACGTTACAATAACATAAAGAGAGCAAGCACTAAACAATAGCATTGCTCATCCTTATTTATACTTCTCAATGAAGAACATCATAGAAGTAGTTGACATGACTATTAAGTTGGGATTGCATAGAATAAGGTAGATCTTATCAAGATCCAAACTATCTAATATGTAGCTCTTATCGATTTTTCTTGAGAAGTGAACTATTGGCCAATAGAGTTCATGTTTGGGCTTGCTAAATTTGAAATGTACCTTTTCATCTTAAGCCTTCCTTGGCCATAATGCTCTCATCATTCATCAAAGTATGGTTGGAACTTGGTAGATCATATTTGGGATTTCACCTTACCATTTATGATAGGCCTTAATTTTATCTTGAACAGTGTGCCTTCACCGTTGCCTTAATGTGTTTGATCAAGGGGCTACAACCTGTGATACTAAGTTGCTTTGGCCATTAACTACTGTGATGTATTTACATGTAAGCCCCTCTTTAACTAGAATGGATGGTTTGCATGCATATTATTAGGATGGAGTATGGTCTCTAACACATACGACATTGATGCCATGCCCTCTAATAAGCTTAAGTAATGATTTTATTGAAAACATTAGGGTGGAAAGAAACTATCACACATGCTTGCATGTTGACACCTGGCCATATTTACATGTTGCCAATCAGTGGTTGCAAGTTGTCTTTCAACTCCCTTGTGGTGGGGTTTTGGGATGGATTTGAAGTTTAGTCACATCCTAATTATTCACTCATTTTTGGAACCTGGGATCCTCTTCCAACTTGTCATAGATTATTTTAATGGCATACTTTTGGGACATTCCTGACATACAGTCAGATTCCAATTTTTTTCCAATCATGATAGTCTATCCAATTATAATGGGTTTTTAGGTTCTGCCTTGAGCTAGAAGTTCTTGATTTTTCTACCTTGTACCATTGCTTTGCATCAGAATTTTAGGGTCTACATGAGGTTTGATGCTCACCCATTTTTTTTTTAATTCACACTTACCCATTTTCTTGCTTAAAAGACCAAGTGCATACACAATATACAAGCCTATATATCTATCAAAATGCACATCAGTCTACTACTCCAACTCTTGACATCCATAATAAAAATTGAAAGAAAATAGAAGGAAAGAAAATATGCGAGGCTATATACATATGTACAAGTGATCCCTTATTAAGGCTAAGCATAATGCTTCAAATATTGGCCATTCACTATGATAGAGAGTAGTCATCCATAAATATTGTGTAGTTGATAAGCATTTGTGTCTCTACAACTCTCAATAAAATATGACCTAGACCATATGGAATCAAACTTGTCATGTGCACCTGAATTTTCCATGTTCGCATTCCACTTTAAAACAAGGTCACCTTCATAAAATTATTTCAGTACTGCTTTCTTATCAGACCAACTTGATTGTGTTCTAGTGTCAACATAAGTTGTATGCCTACTCATTTTTTTCCTCCAACTACACTAGTTGCACCAACCTCTTCTCCATTACTGGGAAATCTTTAGCCCCCATATCACTTATGAATTTAAGTGTCGTTAGCTCAAGGTTAATTGGAATAATTACCTCTTTTCCATAGACTAGAGCATATGGTGATGTCTTCAAGGATTTATTAGGAGTTATTTTGTCTACCCAAAGTGCTTGATCAAGTAGGATATGCAGCTTCTAGGGTTGTGCTCAATGTTTTGCTTTATTATCTTGAGTGGATTTTTATTTGTGGACTCAGCCAAACCATTTCCTTGTGGGTAGTAATTTGAGGTGGTGCTCTAATATATACCATAATTTTTGGTAAAATCCATAATTTTGTCACCTATGAAAGATGTGCAATTATATGAAATAATAGTAGTAGGAACCCCAAAACTGGTGATCAGTCTCTCCAAAAAATCAATTATTATCTGTTGGTTAGCATGCTTGGTCACTTCAACCTCCATCCACTTTGTAAAGTAATCTATGGCTATAAGAATATATTTGTGACTGATTGATAAATTTAGATTGATCACACCAATGAAGTCCAAACCCCATTGTTGAAATGGTTCTTCTGCAATTATTGGTTGTAGTTGCATAGTGGGATGCTTACATTTTCCAACAAACCTTTGGCATTTATCGCATGCTATTACCAATTTGAACATGTAAAAGAAGATATATGGCTAATAGAATCCTACCCTTAAAAATTTAGTCAATGTGGTTTGCACTGAGTAATGTCCCCCTAAAAATCCAGCATGAAACTCTTTGAGGACCATCAACTCTTTGGGGGTATGCATCTCAAAAAGACCCCATAAAAGTTATTTTGATAAATAATGTTGATGATTAATGCATATTTCTTGGTCTAAAGCCTATATCTCCATATTTGGGACACCATAAACCATTCCAAATACCTACCAGAGCTGAAGTATTGTATCAAGTTAGAGATCCAAGTATGAGTGCACATCTCTGTTTCTCTCAATTGTACTAGGTCTATTTCTTCCAATATCAATTTATATTCCACTACCATGGATTCCACCAGTTGCTAGCATAGTGCTCTTCCTCTTACTAGCTTCATTGACCTAATTTCCATGTCATATTCTTGGATATTTGTGATCCAACCATATCTTCTCTCACCCAATTCTCCTTGAGTCAAAAAGCCTCTAACATTCGAGTACACCACATATACAAGAGTTTTAATTTGAGAGAGAAAATATATGAATCTCTTCAGGGACTTCATGATAGAATATAACTATTTTTCAATGAAATTATATCTTTATTCATGATTGTGCAATGTTTTTTTGAAGAAAGCAAAGGGTCTTTCATTGCCATATTCTCCTTTCTATGTCAGGACTATTGTGTAGCTTTCTTCTGCTCCAAAAGAATATAAAATGAAATCCTTAGAGTAATCTAGGTTGATAAATACTAGGGCTCATGAAATATATTCTTTGATATTTCTAAAATCATCCCTCCAAGCATATATCCATTTAAATTCCACATCATTTTTTAGCATCTTCATCATAGGTTTGACTATTTGAGCAAAGTCTGACATAAATTTTTACATAAATTTTATCTACCCAAAGAATGAATGTAGTTCCTTTTTATTAAATGGCAAGAACATGTTCAAAATAGATTTCACCCTATCTAGATCTATTGCAATCCCAACATTTGATACAACATGTCCCATGATATTTTCCTCTTGCACGGTAAAAATAGATTTTGTTGTGTTTAATGACACTCCAAACTCTACATTTTTTTAATACCTACCTAAGTTTTTCTACATGATCCTCTTTCTTATGTGAAAAGTTAGTCATATAATCGATATAGATGATAATAACTTTGTTCATGATTTCATCAAATGATAGTTTGATTGCTCTTTGGAAGGTTGCACCAGTGTTAGATAACCTAAATGACATCTACTTATATGAAAAGGTCCCTCAATTAGTAGTGAACATTGTCTTGTATTGGTCTTCATATCGAACCCATATCTAGTTGAACTTGGAGAAACCATCCAAAAATGAGAACCTTCTTGCTCCCACAACTATATGTAGTATTTGGTAAATTTTGGGTAGAGGATAATGGTCCTTTAAAGAGACCCTATTCAGGTTTTGAAAATAAACACAAAGACAAATGTCCCCATTATTTTTCCTTACTAGAACTAGATTTGCTACCCAAGTAGAATTCTTGATGGGGTATATTATCTTGGCATTCAATAGGTTTAGGCATCCTCCTTCATTAAATATTGTATCTTTGGTTTAATTGATCTGTGTTTCTATCGTAAAGGTTTTGCATCCATCTCCAAGTCAATAGTATGTTGTATGGTATCTTTTTTGTATAGTTTGAGATCATCATAGGTCCATGCAATGATGTCATCATGTTTCCTACACAATTATTGAATTTGGATGACATCTTCATTCAAGAATTCCATACCTATTTTCAAACTTATTTTGGGTGCAATTTGAACCTCCTTGTAGCATTTAGCATGAACCTATATCATGTGGCCCATTGGATGGTCATTGTTGTCGAATAGGCTTTCAAGTGTAATCAACCCCTTTGGTAAATGGTTGTTTTTTAACTGGATGAGATCTTCTTCTTCCTCATATTTACCCTACATGGATCTGTTAGATAAATAATTCAAGTGAATTAATAAATATACTATATGTTCATCACTCTCGAATCCTTACTATAATATATATTTTTTGAGGATAGAAGGCCTATACACTAGCCTTACTATCTTTACCTTCTGAATGGTATCTGACATTGATAAATAATTAGCCCCATTTTTTTTTTAAAGCAAAAGACCCCTACGGGGTCGCCTTGGTCTGAGAGACCACGAACAGGGGGGTTCTACATCGTCAAAGTCATTTGGGATTCTCACCCGACCCTGCCCGCACCAACATTATAAATTGGATTTTGGATACCCAATTCAGGTTTTTGGTAGGGTGAATATTTGAACCTGGGATCTCCCTTGGAGGATTGCCCTCTCCTCTCCAACTCACCTACAAACACTTGGGTAGAAATAATTAGCCCCATGGATGCTAGTACATCAGCATGATTTTTTGGTCTCTGGGAATAGCTTTGATATTCAAGACTTCAAAAGCTTCTAGCAAGTCCCAAAATTTATTTTTATAATCTTTGAGATAATTTTGCTTGTTGACACATCTCTCGGTAATCTACTTTATCACCAATTCAGAATCCCCAAATATTTGTAGTTATTTGACCCCAAGCTTTCCTACCTTATTTAATCCTAGGTAAAAAACTTCATATTCTACTATATTATTTGTGTAGCTCCATGTTAATCTATTATGAGAAGGCCTTTTGATCTCCCACGGGTGAAATTAGGACCACACCCACTCTAGCACCATTTTTGCATCTTGCTTCATCAGAATAGAGCTTCCAAATATGATTAGGTGAATGCATTGATCCTTCCTAAACCACCTACTTATTTATTTTTGGTTTCTTAATGGTGTAAGAACCCATTCCAATCCTATCATGGTATTGAAATCCTTGAGTGAAAATTGATCTTCGGTTTGTAATTCTTTGAGGACTTCCTCCATCACATCCTCCTCAGTGATTATGTTCATTGTATTAGCATGGTAACTTGTGTTCTCAAATTTATCTATATAAAATGAGGAAGTTTTTTTGAATAGATTTTCACTCTTCTACCCTTATAGGGTATTTCCATATGAGAATAGTCAAGGTAGAGGTAACCACCTAACTTAGTAGTAAAATCTCTTAAGAGGCACATTCTAAAACAGGACTCTAGGTCTACCAACACCATCTCTTGAAAGAATAATCTCTTTTAAGGAGGGTGGCATGTTAGGATTCCCTATCCTAACCATTATATAATCATTCACAACTATTACTTTATATGAACTATTGTGTCCTTTCACTCACAACTATAGAGTAGGTATATAATATCATTCAAATGGGTGTAAACAACCATCCATCAAATAAGAATATACATAAATATATTTTATCCATTGGCAGGGATTTCTCTAGTGGAAAAGTGATTCATTAAAACAGTGATTTATTTCTTTTTCTTTGCATATTTTGATAAATATCTCCATTTATTTCATTGAAATTATAATATAGGTAAGGAACCTATCATATGGTATCAGAGCCATTCTATTCCTGCACCTCCTCACCACTCGCTCCTTAGAAATCTATGTACAAGGTGTGCAATTCATCAACATCTCATCCTTGATTCTTTCTACTATTCTCAATGTCTTGTCCATCAATGTAGGCATAAATGTTATCATCTCATACACATACAATAGTAAACACCATCTTTGGCTATGTCCTTCTCCAGTGATAGCCTTCAAATCAAGTCATAAGCCACACACTACCATTTTAAAACTTGACCTAGCCAAAATGTGACATAAATCAGAGACAAAAAATTCATAGATACTCAGTGAGCCTTTGACATGGTAGAAGTAAGTTTTTTGAAGTGATAAATAACTCAAATTGTTGCTTGCAAAATTCCACATTAGCAGATATTTTATTCAAACCGATCCAGGAAAAAATACTTAGGCTCCAGCGACCAAACTATGTAATCTTTCGTAAATTATGAGAGATAAAAGACTAATGATCATTATGATATCACAAGTGAAGGAACAAATATTCAGATCTCTTCCAATATATTTTGAGCCTCTTAAATCTCTCCTAGATCAAATGATGCAATCAAAACGGTGAAGAAAATTGAATCTGCTGCACAAACATCATTTTTTGATAGAGTACCTAGGAATCCAGCGATAAAAATTAAAGAAATTTAATTTTAAGCTAAGGTTAAAATTATTTTTTGATCGTCGATTTCTACTTGCCATCATCGAAATTGTGCGAAGTGAAGAAATATTTTAAATTTAAGGGACAATAGTCCCACATTGACAAGGGAGAGGTAATTTTTTGGTTAAAATACATCAAAGCACATAGTGAAAGTCATGACTTAGGTCATGCTTCATCTAGCTCCTCGTGCAATAGCCTAATGTTGTTTTTTAGCTACCTACCATTGACTTTATCCTCACCCTCCATGCTCCACCTATTGTACCTCAAGATTAGCCTCACCCTTCCATCGCTGACGTGTTTCCCTCATGCCTACTATATTGTGCTTAGCTTCACCCTTCTACCACTGGCATGTTCCCCTCATGCTTGCCACACTCATGCTTAGATTTTCTCTCCCATCACTGACGTTTTCCTCTCATGCTTGTTGCACTCATGATCACCTTGACCACTGACATCACCTTTTTACTTGTGCTATGGTGCTTCCCATAAAATTTCAAATTCAAAAAGAACTAACCATTGGGGGTCATAAAAAGTTGCTTAAACCATTTTTTTAGACCAAATTTTTACAAAATTTTGCAAAAATATATCAAATTATGTCAATTTTTTGCCATTTTCAAATAAAATTCAAAATTTAAATTATATTTTGGTGAAGAATTACAAATTACTCCCTGAATGGCTAACGGAGGAAGATATCATAACCCCCAACATAATTTTACCCATTCATCTCACCACCCTTCATCACATAACTTATGTATGTACTTATCGAAATCAGTTCTAGGATCTCATCAATCACATATTAAGGTTAGATGAATTATTTCTCATAAGTTGTTTTGTTAGTGGATTAAAGGACAAGATTAAGAAGGAGGTGGAAAAGTTCAATCCCTATACCATGATGGAGATTGTTGGATTAGCTTTGTTAGCCAAAGATATACTCAAGGTTCAACATCAATTAGGAATACCACCTATGGGGAAATCACAAACCACTTATACCACCCCAAAACCTAACCAAACCTTACCAATTAAACACCTCGGCTTTGAGGATATGCAGGAACGACAAGCAAAAGACCTCTATGATAATTATGATGAACAATCTGAACCCTACCATAAATGCACTACACTAATGTTGTATTTATTGTAGGAAGTTGATCCTTGTTCATCCATAACATCCAAAGATGAGGTATATGTACAATTTATATATCCTTATCACTCCATAGAGTAATAATATGGGGTAGTTGTGTCTAAAGTGATCAGTGCATCTACTCACAGTAATGAAGACAATGACGTCAATGTACAAGAAGTAATATATGTACTAGAAATGGATGAGATAGAGATACATGAAGTCACCAATGAAGTTCAGACATACATTCTACATAAACTACACACAAGTTCCTCACTAACATTGATTTCTCATCGTATAGGAAACCTAATTTAGAAAGGAGGCAAAAGAGTGAGTGCACCTTTATTTTCCCTTCATTCTACATAGGAAGAACTGGCTAAAGTGGATGCTCACCATCATCATGATTATCCTAAGGAAGCTTCTACTATTCTTCCTAGAAACCCCCTACTAACGCTCCAACCCTCAAGATATACTTGCCTAAAAAAAAATAACATTAAACTTGTGCAAGAATTTGTGCAAACACTACTTGGAAAGCACCTAATAAATTTCAACAATAATTTCCTTAATTCTAGCTTTGAGGATAAAGCTTATTTTAATAAGTATGGCATGTTAAGATTCCCTATCCTAACCATTATCTAATCATTCACAATTATTACTTTATGTGGACCATTGTGTCCTTTCACTCACAACTATAGAGTAGGTATATAAGATCATTCAAATGGGTGTAAACAACCATCCATTGAATAAGAATATACATAAATATATTTTATCCATTGGCAAGGATTCCTCCAGTGCAAAAGTGATTCATTAAAACAATGATTCATTTCTTTTTCTTTGCATATTTTGATAAATATCTCCATTTATTTCATTGAAATTCCAAGATAGGTAAGGAATCTATCAATTACCCCCATGGTTTTTATTGGGGTGCTATCTAACTATAAGACACCAAGGTAGTTTCTTATATACTCCATACCCATAACATCACAAACAACCTTGGGCATTACTATGGTAGGAGCTTCTGAATCAATCATACAATTGTGAACCATCCACCCCTATATTTCTAAGGATAGATAAAATGGAGATGGTCTATTTTTCCTTGCTCCCATCATAGGATTACCTTGAGACAATTTTTTCTTCAAAAGGATATTTTTTTTGCTCTTGATTAGTTTAAGGGAGGCTTGGAGTAAATCAATTTGCCCAAGAATGAGTAGAACATCATACATGCTGGCATTTGAAGGTGTTCTCTTCAACTCCTCAACGATGTTAAAGGTAGGGATTTGAGAATACCTCTTGCTATCTCTTGGAGGCTATGCAAATATACTTCTATAGTATTGAGTGGCGGCCTCAATACATTATTTCTTGGTCTGAAAGGGGTATCTCAACTTATCTCTAGCTTCCTCCAACATCTTAACCCATTTCTACTGAGTTTAATTAGATTTAGTCTCCTTCCTTTGTTTTTGGAATGACTTTTGAATAGAAATATTTTGTAGGATCTCCTTCTTAGTATCATTTTTATCCTTTGACTATATATGTATCTTCAAGGGGTTTAGTTCCTCAGAGCTTACTTGCAAAGATTTCTTACTTGACCTTGTTAGGTTAGAGACTTGCTCAACAAATAGCATCATGAATTTTTGATCACCCTCTCTAATCATATTGATGTGACCCTTCTAGGATTTCTCATAGCCACTTTCTACACATAATATTACTACATCATGCAAATACTTTGCCCATGTGGATCATTGAATGTGGAGCACCAATAGTCTAATTTAGATGCAGAGGTTGAATCTTCTGCTTCAATTGTGAGCATTGTATTTGACTTTTTGGGAGGCTTGCTAGTAGAGGCAACCTAGTCCCTGGAAACATATGGGAACCTCCTTCGCTAAAAATTACTTTTATCCTCTCTTATCTTCATCATAGTAATTTCATTGGTTAGATACTTCATGGCATTTTGCATCTCTTGTATGAGAGCAATTTGTGGATTTGGGGCCAACAATACCTATACAACAAGAGAACCAGGTAATGCAGGTACCATTGGTGGAGCTAGTAGAGCTAGAACTACCGAAGGGTTGGTCTAGTGAGAGAAGTTTATAAGAGATGAAATTATGGAATAAGCAATCATTGAGGTTGGTTTTTGTGGCTGGCTCTAAGGGAGCTCAAGAAAAATAGGTATTACAGGCTTGGTAGGCAGCTTACCTATAATAATGAGGATATTTTCAAGTTTTATCACCTCTTAAAAATTTGGATAAAGTTCAACATGCTAGATTGCCTTATCATCAGACCCAAATATAAATTAAAATCTCTTAGATAATAGTATATAGCATGTTTTTTAGTTGGCCACAAGCCATTAGGTACTCTCCTCTAGGTATGATTGAACCCAATTTTGAAGTCTACTATTTCCTCTTGTGGATGCTTTTATATCACTGTGAACTAAGTAAGCAAGAAGAAAGGGTTTATTTTCTCATTGAAATCCTCTATGAGCTTACCAACCAGATCAACCCATGATGTTATAATCCCATTAGGTAGAGTTTTGTACTAGTACAACATCTTACCTTTCAAAGGGATAACCATAAATCAAATCATCATATCTTCTTATTGGATGCTATGGAAAAAAACTAATGAAGCCACATATTTGCAATGCTCATATTCCATTTTTCCAATGCTATCATATGTTGGCAAAGCCTTGAAAGCTACCTAAGGAATATCATGATGGTCTGCAAGATTAAGAGGGCTTGTATGATTCCAATTAGGGTAGCTTGAATTTTTATTATGAGCCATTGTATCTTAAGCAGTAATTGGTGTTTTATGGGTAGGAATAAATTAATTCAGATTATCTATAAGAGATAAAGGTGGATTTTAATCAAAATATGGGAAAGGATACTTCCTTCTAAAAGACAACTCTAGAAATTCAATTGGTTCTTGGGATTGGCTAGCCTTTAGCCTTGTGAACATGAAAAATAGGAGAGGATCTATATGGCTTTCTGGGTATTTGCTTTAATGGAGTCACTAGGTGATTAAAGGGAAACCAAGTAGAATAGAGTATCACCAGATTCTAAACTACCAAAAACATGGAAGTGGATCCCACCAAGTGTGCAAAAAAATTTTGGTCGAAATTTTATCTAACAAAAATGTTTGTACACCCATAGACCTCGACCGACTTTAAATGACCTTATATCAATGAAATATTCAGGTCAATATTTGGAGAAGGTTGGCTCCTCTTAAATCGTAGCTAACTATGATTTGAGAAAATGGAGCTAAAAGAAACTAAAGGAAGTTGAAGCTAGAAATTATAGGGGTACGGATTCAACCACATCAAAATACATGTATAGCCAAACTTAAAACATTGCATGAAATATTCATGAATCATCTAATAGACCAACCATAATTTCTCATTAATAATTAATGCATAAAATTGATTGTAGATTCTAAAACTAGATAATGAAATGTGTGAAATAAAAAATGCAAAATTAAAGCAAAATCATTCAACTAATTTTAGTAGAAATAAACAATCAGATGATCATATATACACATGAAATTCATCAAATAATAATCGATTTATATTTTTTAATGAGATAAATTTTACATGTAAATTGTAATAGCTAAAGAGATGATGATATTACATTCTCACATATATAGCCTCTCAAAAAGCACCCTCTTATAGGAAAATATAAATCTCATTAATTAAGGTAACAATAACTCCTACTGCAAGTGGCTATGATAATTATTAATGAATTGTGGTTGTATTAGAAGGTACTAAAGCTATTCATACCAACCTCTACTCTATGACCATTAATTTTATATCTAAATGGTTATTAGTTACACTATCTACACCGAGTTTATTTATCCATATGATGAGTCTACCAACATTGCTACTCATAATGCTTATAGGCACCTAGAGGAAATAAGTTATTACAATTAGTTATGTAGCTTGCATTTTATTGTAGAGGATGTACTTTGTTTTTGAGTCATTCCAATGCATTAGAAGGCTATAATATATATATATATATATATATATATATATATATATATATATATATATATATATATATATATATATATATATATAGTTACATACTAGGTTCTTTTTAATCATTTAATGCATCCTTATACCATCTTGAAACCTGGGCATAGAGTTCTCTTTCCATTAACTAGTTGATCGACATCTAGAATTTTTCTTCAAATTTTAATTTTCTTTTTTAGCCATGGTAGACTTTTGGGACTAGCATGGATGCTCACTACCACCCATTTCCCCACTAAGCATTGCTTATGCATAGGGCAGACTTTTATAATAGTCCAACAATCCAACCCCTTCCCACTTCTCTACCAAATCCAGTTTTTCATTCCATGAGGTAAGCTTTTGGGACCATGAGAGCTCTAGTCTCACCTGGTTTCTCCATTAGGTTCAAAACTTGGATAGTTTTGGGTCTCTGCTATGGCAATATTTTGGAATTACTTTGATATATAATGGTTGTTTATTTCTTCACCAACCTTTTTTTCTTTTGTTGTTTCATGGCAGACTTTTAGGGTGACCCTAGGTTCAATGATCGCTGGATTTTTTTCCCTCAACACTTAGCCAAAAAATTGACTCCATGGGGTGGAATTTTAAGAGTGATCCAAAGAGGGGTTGTAGTCAAATCTTCTACCAGGTGCTCCTTTTATTCTTCTCTTCATGGCAAAGATTTAGGACCACTTGATACTCAACCTAAGCCCACTTTTATATCAAGTTTCATACTTAGAAAATTTTAGAAATTTTATCAGTTCTTCCACCCGTTCAAATATAAGGTTCTTTTGAAGGCCTCATGCTCTAATTATATGTATGAAAAGGAAGTGGGTGAGAGAAACACCACACACAAGGATACACTTAAGAGAGCCTATAGGAGTGTTGTATAAATTTTTAGACACTCATTTATTTTCAATTACTACATTACCGTATTGGTTCAAGTATGTGGATGAATATTTATCAACAAGGGAGCTACCAAAGGAGTTGATGATAGTAGAAAGGAAGAAAATCATTATCAAACCAAAACCATTTCAATTGATAGTTGGTTTATTGTATAAAATTATAAATCTTGGGATTTTGTGAATATGCATAATGGATGAGGAAGTAAATTCATCATTAAGGAAGCTCACAAAGGACTAGTAGGAGGGCATATGGGGCCATACATGATTGCAAGGAAGGTGATTTTGGTATGGATATGGGTGCCCACACTCTATCATGATATAAAGAAGTTTGTGATCACATGCAGTACTTGCCAAAGATCTGAGAAGTCACTATAGAGGGACTTCATGCCATTTTATCCAAGTAAAAAAAGTTGCTCAAGATATGGGGACTAGATTTTTTTGGACCATTGAAAACTAGTAGGAGGAGATATAGGTATATGGTGGTAGTGATTGAATCCTTGATGAAGTGGGTGGAGGCAAGAGTTTTTCCTAATAATTTAGTAAATATCACTACATGATTCTTGTACAAACAAGTTATTATGATATTCGAAGTGCCTCTTCAGTTGAAAAGTGATCATGGAGGATACTTTGTTAATGAAATTATTCAAAAGCTAACAATGAAGTTCAATTTCTTACATATATTATCATTTCTATATTATACCAAATTAAATGGGTTAGAGGCAAAAAATAAGGTTTTTATATCCATAATATACAAAACATATGGAATTGGAGATGTTGATTGGGAGGACAAGTTGCCAATGATCCTGTGGGTATAAGAGCTATGTATAAACCAATGAAAAACCATAAATCACTTTAGTTCATGTATGGATAGAATACAACTGTATCAATGGAGTTTTTGGTACCATGTTTGAGAGTGGTAGTGCAGAATGATCTTGGTTATTAGGATATCCTAGAGAAGAGGCTAATGACACTCATTAAATTTTATGGGAAGAAGGTGATGATACAATGGGCCATGGAGGTTTCCCAATGTTATCAAACATAGTGGTACAATAAGCATCTAAAGAAGATGAATTTGAAGGTACATGACTTAGTGTTGATGTTTAATGCTAATAGATAAATAAAGTGAGGGAAGTTGAATACTTTATGGCTTGGACTCCTCCAAGTACATGAAGTGATGAATAATGGTGTAGTGATGTTGAGGAGACTAGATGTCACACAATATCTCAAGACAATTAATGGTTTGAAGTTTAAGTCATACAAAGTAAGGGTGTAGGTGAACTTTGTAAATTTTGAATCAAAATATGAAGGGACAAGTATGAGTAGATTGGAAATTGCACCAAGTCAAGCTTCTAGATCCTTCCAATAAATCTTTATATGGGAAGTTGGAGAGTCAAGCCATACAAAATAAGAGGATGGTGTTGAAAACATAAGTTACTAAGATAGAAGTAAACTTCTAGAATAACTAGCTTGGATGTATGAAGAAGAAAATGCATGAAAATAAATAATGGATATGCAACCAATAGTGGAGCAAGAAGGATTGTAGCTTAGATCCAAAAAATATAAAAGAATTCATGTGCATGTTAGGTTCCCAATTTTTTAGTAACAAATATTGAGGTCACTTAATACCAAAAACACATAGCAAGTGGTGGCAATCTATGTTGATAGGAGGAACTAGAACATGAAACTCCAAGTGGAAAAGTGAATATGAGGGAATGAGCTTGTTAGAAGTAATTAGGCATGCACAAAAATAGATGCATGATGAAACATAGTAGTTGTATGGAAGGAGTGAGCAGCTAAATATTAGAATAGATGAATTACAAATACAAGGTGCATAGGAGTTATTGAGGATGCAACAAGATATTTAAGCAACTAGTAGAAGAAGCTTCTTTAGAGAGATGACTAATTAAGAAGAGACCCCTAAAAGTGCATGATAGAAAAGAAAATATTATGAATTATTGATGACTATGTATAGGAAGTTAATTTTCTAGAAAAATACTATTGGTTTAGCTAGAAAAACCTTGTCAAGAGAAGTTGAATGGTGTGATATTCATGAGGTACCTTGATAGATATTATGAAGTGAAAAGATAGGTGTTGGTAAAGTGGAAAACAAATATAGTAGTGTATCTATGATGAGTTTGAGAAGTGAGGAGGAAGAGAAGAGTAGTGCTAGTTCAATCTCAAATTTTGAAAGAAGATTTAGGTAGAGAACACCAAGAAGGAGGTACCGAGTTGTTAAACTGATAGGTAATGTAAACCTATTATTGAATGTTGGGTTGTAAGAAGTACCTTGGCAAGAAATTCATAAAATTTTTGAGGATGAAGGAGGCAAATGGATAGGAGAAGGTAAAATCTACCAAATAACTTGAATGGTTCCTTGGAAAGTTAGAGTGGCTCACAAGGACCACTTGACAACTCAAGGTGGGCACTCAAACAAGACTACTTAGGCAATTTGGGTGGGGCATCAAGACCCCTAGGTTGTCTAGATCAATTTGGCTAAGGGATGAAGTTAGCTAGCCTTTTTATTAACCATATATAAGGGATAAATATATCCTAGATGTACCATAGGGTATTTATCCGATAGGGTAGACCATCTAAGCCACCCATTAGCTATCTAGTAGAGACAATAGGATCTTGGATGATCCTTAGGCCATCAAGACCAAGGGTTGTACCATTTGGATATTTATGAGGTCATTTAAGAGACAATCTAGAGTACAAACTAACTTTGGTCCATCACAACACTTAGTACAATCAACAATGAGGAAAGGATAATTTAAAAATCATGTGGAACTCCAGAAGAGAGATGTTGGATTGTCTAAAGAAGTAGAAGATAAATTTCTAAAATATTGAGTGGATAATGGAAATGAAGCTAAATCCATAAGGTAGTCATTGAAGTAGACATTAGAGAAGATAATTAGGATATGAGGGTGGGTTGTCTCTATACCTAGACCATCTATAACAAAATAATATCGAGCCATTAGGACAACCAAGTAGGCAGTCAGACAAAGTAGGTTGTCTATATTTATAGAGGAGATTATTTGGGCCTATGAGCTATCTAGATGAGTAGTTGAAGGAGCCATATGGACAATCAAGTAGGTTTTCTAGCCAACTAGTCCATCTAGACCAAAATTAAAATAAATTTTAAACACAAAAGTGTATGATATTGCAATGGGACTATCGTGTGCAAGGTGGAATACGTTGAGTAGGTAAAGAAATAAATGAAAAATAATTAGTTGCATTCAAATCAGTTATGGCAGATAAATGATAGTTTCTAAATGTAGAGCATGTATCTCATTAGCTTATTCCTCTTATAAATAGGTGCCAGAGGCTTGCATTTGCTCATTTAAACACTCAACACTAAGAAGAAGCAAGGAGGAGCATGAAGAAGATATTCCTAGTACAAAGTTCTACAAGGTATACTAAAATGCAACAAATAATTTTAAGAGTGATGAAAAGTATGGTCCATTAATGTAGAAGTAGTAGAGGAACAAATATTTTGTCACAAATAAGGAAGTTGCAATGGAAAAAAAGACATGGAAAGAAGGTTTTTTCTAAAAATCCCTCCATATTGTTGGTAAGTTCTATTTTTCTTGTGTAAGTAGAAGATATTCAAAAACAACAAGATAGATATGGAGATAGAAGAAAGAAAGAAAGACTAGATGAAATTGCACAAAATTATGTCTGAAAGAGTAAGGGTAATGACTATACAACTATTATAAAAAAAAATTATAGTGTCCATAAGGTCCATACAATACATCATCTAAGTAAGAGGAACATTGGTGCATGGTGGCGTATAGGCCATCTAAGATATTTGAGAGAATATCATATGTATAAGAAGAAAAGAAAATATTTTTTGAAGGTAGATCATCCAACAAGGTATAAATTCCATAAGGTGGGCTATATAAGTCGAGGTTGTTTGGGACTAGGTCATTTGAGAACCAACTATCTAAAATTGGGTTGTTTAGACCTGGGTCATCCAAGACTATATCATATAGAGTTGGACTATGTGGATTCAAATCATCCAATCCATTAGATCCATACACATAATTGGAAGAAGAGGCACATGAAATAAGGTAATGCAAGACATGGAGTATGAGTGTGACACATGAAGCTACAAGTTGGAGATAAGTTAGCTGAAAAAAAGTTGTGGGAGTTGGAATTAACTATTACTAGAGGATTTAAAATTCTAATGTTGAGGAAGTAGACTATAGAAGGAATGCAATTAAGATCAATAATTTCCAATAGAGAATGATTAGTGTTATGGAGGTAACCTCCAATATTTGTGCTAGAAGCAGTATTGCAACAAGGAACCCATACTTGTAGAGGATTTTGCATTGTTATTGTTAAGAGTCATGATGAACACATAGGTGGAAGATGAAGGGAGCATGAAATGAACTTTGAGTATGGAGAACATGATGACATGGAGAAAGATAGTCTATATTGAGCTCTAGAACCAAAAATCCAAAAGAAAGGTGAGCCAAAGGAAAGGAACCAACAACTTTACTAAAGTAAAGAGTAAAGGAAAGGAGCCTATGCAAATTACCTTAGAATAAATTACCTAGATGATGTGTGTAAGTTATTTTTATAAGACATGGTGATTAGAGCATCCACAAAACTACAATATGAATATAATATTTTTGTTAGAGTAATATTTCATCATTTGGGATATTTACCCCATTTCCTACATTAGGTAGATTTTATTTACCGCATGGTAAAAAGTAATTTGTTACTTTTTACCACTAGTATTTACTTTTCTACTTTCTACCATGTAGATATTTATTGTTCCAAATATCTAATGGTAAGTTCCTAAATATCTTAGGTTAAGAATCCTAAACCTAACACTCTACCTTCTATGGCGTGTTAGTTAGCATAGATGCAGGAGTAGTTGTTATTATTCCTATTTTGTAATCTATTTAACATTAGCCTCATTGCTAATGTTTTGGTTAATGCAATTATTCAATTAGCAAATCTAACAGATATCCTAGTCACATTGGCATTAGAGCTAGGGAGGAGGTGCTCGTTCCAAGTGGAGAAGACAAGAGTAGATCTCGTTCCACTAGAGAAGGCGATGCACAGGGTTTGGTTTGATTTATTATGCACTTCATTATTTAATCATTTCCTAAGGTTGGTGATGATTTTTTTTGCCTCACCTAACTTTGACCCATAGACACCGAGCAGGCAGGCAGTAGATCAGGGTCCACAGGCCCACAAACCTATGTGGGATAGAGCCCACATCATCGAGCAGCCATAGGAGAGGGCCCACAAGCCTATAGACTTATGTGGGATATAACCCACGTTACCAGGTGGCCATGGGAGGACAGGTAGTCCTTCGAACACTACCATGGGCATTCATGTCTGCTCGCCCATCCGACGATCGGAGTTAAGTATTCAGTGACCAGACATGGCCACTGGTGGTTGACCTACATGAGAGGGTAGGAGTGCCCTTAGTGTGGTGGCCGACCTCCACATGAGGGTAGGAGCGGCCTTCATGGGAGGCCATGTGGTAACCAAGCCGCCCTACACGCGAGGGTAGGAACACCCTTCGTGAGGCAGTCGAATACTACACGAGGGCAGGAGTACCCTTCATGGTGGACATGTTGGATATGGAAACTAAGAAACTCATACTACCATCTAGACCTTAGATCTGACATAGTTTATGTGGATGAATCTAAAGTAGGCATGTGGCACTTCCACCTAGACCCTAGATCTAACATTGTATACATGTGGACTACAAACGCTGACTAGATAGACCCTGACTAGATGAGGCTGATATAGCAGCTGACTAGGACCGAACTAGACACAAGGTGATACATAGCGTACTGGCCATGTGGCACCCAACGTATACTAGACATGGACTGGACACATGGTGGCCATATGACGGACAACCACATGTGCCATCAAACACATGGACACCTCCGACCATGCCATGTGGGCGGCAGCAAAAGGGGTTCAACTAGACCTTGATTTCCAACAGGCAATCAAAGATAACTAGGTGCTATGTTGATTTTAAGCAACTTAAGATCACCCATAGGGGCAATGTGGGATAAATCCCAATAGATTCCCTGCTATTCGATGGGGAAGCCTTCAAGGAGAAGGCAATCCCATCGGCCTAGCTAGCCCAACTAGAGAGAGGGTCGGCCTTAAGGCGCTTCCTGACAGGAGGTCAGGAGTTCGACTCCTGTCGGGGAAATCACACCTCTATTTTTCTCAAAGGAGCATCAACATTAAAAGATAGTTTTTTATTTTTTTATTTATTTGTATTTTTTATTAATTTTTTTAGTATTTTTTTTAATAATTTAATGCTTTTTGTTTATAAAATCATTTTTTATTTTTATAATAAAGTGATTTTTAAGAAAAATACAAATATTGGAACATAGAGGGCTTTGTTAGGGTTTGATGAGGAAAAACTACTCTGCTAGGGTTTGATGAAGAAAAACTGCTCTGTGGGGATGGCAACAGCTTTCGAAGGAGGTCTAAAAAATTGGAGGAATATCGTGATGGCATCGGGTCCGACACAGAGAGTGCATGCTCGTGATGTTTTTTCATCTAAAAATGACTAGAAGGAATAGGATTTTCTAGTGCATTTCGGGAACCGCTTGTTAAAGAATAATGTATGTTTGGAACGATGTGAAGTCAGGCAAGTTCTAGTGGTTCAACCAGACTCGGTGGTGGAAGATGTGGAGTATCTAACCAAACATACCCTTATTGGAAAATTTTTGGGCATCTGAATTTCTCTCCCCTTTGTGGAGGCTTGGGTTAGGAAGACTTGGAATCCTGAAGGTGATGTGGAGGTGATGTTGAGTGCGAACAACTATTTTATGGTGGTTTTCTCTTGTATTGCAGTTCGTAACAAATTATTTTAAGGGGGTCCTTATTTATATAACCAAGTGGGACTCTTTCTTAAACCCTGGCATGTGGGTTTCAACCTATCAGAGGAGCAGTCATCCTGGGTTCTAGTATGGGTACGACTTCCATGGATCCCGTTGGAATTCTGGAGAATTGATATCTTGCATAAGATTGCCCTTCTGCTTGGGAAGCCAGTTGGACTATCACAACATACAATGGATAAAAAGGTAATCTCTATTGCTCGTATTTGTGTTGAAATTGAATTAAATAATCTTATTCTATATTCTATTGAAATGCAATTTGGATCAACTACATGGGTTCAAAAACTTGACTATGAAGCTCTTCCATTTTTTTGTCGGATTTACTGTGAATATGACCACCTGTAAAGAAAATACCCTAAGTTTGTCCCGCTTGTGGATTCAAATCCCGGGCCCTCTTGGTCTAGAAAAAATTTGGATAAAGGAAAAACCCCGATAAAGGAATGGGAATGGGATAAGGAAGGTTTTGTTTCGGTAAAAGCCCAAAACAGAGGACGAAGGATAAACAAAGACCTTAAGGATAGCCAGCCAGATGCTCTACTCAACCATTTTGAAATATTAGATGATCTTTATCAATGCATGGAGATGCCTGAAACATCACTACCTGATGCAAATATAACAAGGCCGAATCATATGTGGGTTTAAATGAAGAACAAAGGGCTTTCGATCTAAGTATAGGGGACATGGTTGGGTCTAGCCCTATAAGGGAAACTATTTTGGAAAGTGGTATAGATTTAGTTATGCCCTCTCCTACTCAGGCACTGATGTCATCATCCTTGGGCTGCAAAAATCCTACGATGTTGGGATTACAACAAAAAATAATTAAAAAAAGTTTTTCGGATAAGAATATGAATGTGGGTCAAAAGAAGGACCAAGATAAAATTAAGTTAATGGGGGAGACTTTGGTGGATTCAGGCTTGGCAAGAACATTGGACTCCCATTTTTATAACCCCCAAAAATAATTATCCTCTCATGGAATGTAAGGGGGTTGAACAACATCCCTAGAAAAAAAGTTGTTCGTGATTTGGTTCATGTGCATTATCCGGATGTGGTGTTTATTTAGGAGAATAAATTGGCTATTGATAGTATGTTCAATATTTCTTCCAATTTGTGGATAAGGGGGTAATGCCAGTGTATTGGTGCATGTGGATATGTTGGTGGTGTCACTTGTTTATGGGATCTAGTTAAGATATCCCCTCTTACTTGGATTTCCAGTAGATGGTCTATTTCGATGGTCAAGCATGATAATGAATCTGGTGAAACCATCCTACTTACAAATGTGTATGCTCCTGTTGATTACAATGGTAAAGTGAGTTTATGGGAGCACATTTTCTTTGTGAGAATTTTGGTTCCTTTGTACCCATGGATTTTGGCTGGAGACTTCAACTCTATCACTTGTCTGGAGGAGAAACGTGGTGGGGTGGACCGTATAGAGCCTTTTTATTCTATCTTCAGTGCTCATATCCAGGACATAAACTTGGTTGACATCAATCCAGATAATGATATATTTACTTGGCACAATAGAAGGTGTGGGGAAGCTTCCATATCAGAGAGACTAGATAGGTTTTTGATATCCAGTTATTGGATGGGTGATAATAGAAGTTCTAGTTTTGTAATTCTGGAGGGTAGGGTATCTAATCATTGGCCTATCAAACTCTTTGCTTTGGAGTTAGGGCTAAAAAAGAATCACTCCTTTAAGTTTTAACTTATGTGGCTTCGTGATCCTAAGCTTCATGATTTCATGCGAGGTTGGTGGACCACTGGAAAACCTCCTCATGGCACCGCTATGTATTTCTTTATGAAGTGACTACAATTTATAAAACATAAATTTAAGAGATGGAATAGACTAAATTTTGGGAACCTTTCCTTGGCTAAGTTGGCAACTCTTAGGAGGATGGAAGAAGCTTCAAGTAAGATTAGAGATCAAGTATTCACGAAGGAGCTTCTTGTTGAGGAATCTGAGGTTGTGAAAGACCTTGCTAAATGGGAACTGAGGGAAGAATTTTTTTGGAAACAAAAAGCTCAAGTAGATTGGCTTTAGGAAGGGGATAGGAACACATCCTTCTTTTATAACTCAATTAAGGCTCACCGTAATGGTAACCTGATTACCTCTCTTATGAATTCTCAAGGTGCCCTACTCTCTTCTTTCAAGGATATTTTAGAAGAGACTAAGAGGTATTTTTCCTCTCTCTTCAAGGAGGACTCCCTATCAGATGATGAGAATGAAAAGCTTATTCTAAACTGTATTCCAATGATTGTTTCTAGAGATATGAATGAGCATTTTATGGGTCTAATTTCCCTTGAGGAGTTGGAAAATGTTGTATTCAAGATGAAAAAATGAAAATCCCCAGGTCCATATGGATTCTTGATTGAGTTTTATCAAGATTTTTGGGATTTAATCAAATTTGATCTTTTGGAGGTGGTCCATGAGTCCCAAAAGAACAAACAGATGCTAAGGGCCCTAAATGCTACCTTTGTGGTGCTTATACCCAAAAAATAGGGAGAAAATTCCTTGGATATGTTTAGGCCTATTGCTCTCTACAATGTTGTGTATAAGATCATCAAAAAAATTATTTTTGAGAGGTTGAAGATATGGTTGAGAAAAATCATCTCTGAGGAGCAAGGAGGGTTTGTTGTTGGCCGACAAATCTTGGATGGGGTTGTTATTGCTACAGAAGCTATTCACTCGATGGAAACTTCTAAGGAGTAAACTATGTTTATTAAGTTGGACATGGCCAAAGCCTATGAGCGGGTCAGATGGTCCTTTCTTCAAAAATTTCTTGCTGCTTTTGGATTTGAGGAGGAATGGATTAGATGTGTGATGAGCTATGTTTCTTCTTCATCATTCTCTGTTCTTGTTAATAATGAGCCATCAGAGCTGTTTGAGGCCTCAAGGGGATTGAAGCAAGGAGATCCTTTATCTCCTTATTTGTTTATCATTATAGCGGAAGGGTTGGGAAGATTGCTCAAGTCTCAAGTCATGCAGGGTCTCATTCAGGGGTGGAAGTGGGATAGTAGTTTACCACCACTTTCCCACCTTCAATTTTTTGATGATACTGCTTTTTTGGGAGTTGCCACTATCAGGGAAGCTGGCAATATTAGACAGTATCTTGAAATATATCTTGGTGCTTCTGAAAAGTTGAGTAATGAGGACAAGTCTTCTATTTTCTTCTTCAATACCCCTCCTCTTATTCAAGACATGATTGCTCACATTCTAATATTCTAGGTTGGGAGTCCCCCCTTCATTTATCTTGGTATTCCAATTTCATCTCATCCTCTACCTAAATCTTCTTGGCAGTCTATGCTTGATAAGTTTAGAAGGAAGGTGAATCACTAGACTTTCATATGGCTATCCATTGTAGGTAGAGTATTGCTTTTAAAATCTATTGTTCAAGATTTACCCATTTATAGATGTTTTGTACAAATAGCTCCCTCTCACTTCATCAAGGACATGGATGCTTTGTCAAGACAATTTTTATGGTCTAGAAAACTTGATCAATCTAAATGGAGTTTGGTTAGGTGGGATTGTATATGTAGGCTAATGCAAGAGGGAGGCCTTGGGTTGCGACAAACAACTCTTTTTGGGCAGGATTTGGCTGCAAAAATTTATTGGAGATGGTGTACCTCTCAAGATCAAATTTGGGCTAAAATATTATCTTGTAAATACTTGAGAGGTATTTCTGAGGCTGATATCCCTAGAGTCAGCTTGGTTGGGAAAGGTTTAGTTATCTGGAACACTCTAAAAAGAGGAGCTAATTTAATAAAGTAGGGTTTGTTCTAGATTTGCAATCAGGGATCAAATGCTCTTTTTTGGGAGTATTCTTGGGATGGTCACCCTCCTATCTTGAATCAATATCCTAGGTTACGTTCCCTAAGCATTTTTTTCTTGGAAGTAGGTTGGTCTCGTGTGGAGGACTTTAAAAAATATAGTATTTTGGAAATATGGAGATGTACAGGTGGAAATATCCACAAGAATGGCCCTAGGGGGGACTAGCCAAGGACAAAGAGGTGCTTGCTCTTATTCTTATGGGGAGTCCTTGTTCTTCATTGAGGGGTAAAGATATTATGTCTTGGAACCCTGATCCTAAGGGAACCTACTTGATAGCCTATGGTTATCAGGTTCTTGATAAGCAAAAGTATGGGAGTCTTCCTGTCACTTGGTGGAAAAAGGTGTGGAACAAATTTTTTTGGCCAAAATGTAACTTCTTTCTCTGGTTGGTAGCTCATAATAAATGCCTCACTTGGGATAATGTGAGGAAGAGGGGATTTCAGGGTCCCTCTTTTTGTGTCCTTTGCGGTAAGAATGAGGATGACTCTTCTCATTTATTTTTCCAATGCTCCTTTGCTAGAGATATTTGGCACCATTGGTGGAGTGCTTGGAACCATCCATGTTTTCATGTGTTGTCCCTAGTGGAGTTTTGGAGTACTCTGAACAGACCTCTGACCAAGGCCCCCTTCCTTCGAGTGGCTTGGAATTTGGGCCCTTCTTGCATCATCTGGAAAATTTGGCTCGAATGGAACCGACGCATATTTTAGGGTAGTTATTTGGTTGTTCAACAAATTTGGCAAAGGATCTTGTATATGGTTCAGGAAACCATCCATAGCAAATGTGATGTGGACCCTCTTTTGGATTCTAGGTAGGAGAAGGTACAGAAAGCCCTTGGTCTCTTTGGGGATGGTATGAACTCTTCTAGCACTAGTAAGTTTCCTCAACTCAACAAGAAGGTTACGAGAGATGGTAGGTGGAGGACACCTTCTAGAGGAGTTTTAAAAATTAATACTAATGGAGTGTCCAGGGGTAATCCTAGACATGCTAGCATTGGCGGTGTTGGGAGATATTCTACTAGTGGTGTCAATTTTTACTTTTCCATTTATAAAGGTGTTCACTCCAACAATTTTATGGAAGCTCTTGCAATTCTTGAGGCCTTGCAGAGGGGGTTTTCTCTTGGCTGGCATAGGATTATCTGTGATTCTGAATCTCAAATTGTGGTTAATATTTTAAACAATAAAAGGGTGGAGGAATTTAATTAGTAGTTGGCCTCTGTAGCTATTCATATTCTCAAAATGAGTGAAGAGTTCGAATTTATATCCTTTGTGCACATTCTAAGGGAATGGAATGTGGTTGTTGATTACCTAGCCAAAAGGTCTTCTGAGCTACTGGATCCTTGAAGTATTGATAATTGGGAGAGTCTCCAATTTGGGGACTCTCAACACCTATGGGAGTTGATCCACAAGGATGTACAAACTTAATGTAGTTTGTTCTTGTTGTCTTTTTTAGGTGTCATTCTAGTCTAGTGGTTTTAGCCTTTTTGGTTGTTTATTTGAGTCCTGGTTGGAAGCTCAGTTGTACTCTATAATCCAGGACTTTTTATCAATAAATTTTTACCCCTTTATTTAAAAAAAAAAAGTGATTTTTTAAATAAGAATAATTTTTATTATTAATTAAATGATACTTAAATTAATTATAATAAATGCAATGAAATTGAAAAAAAAAGAAAGGTAAAGACCTAATTTTTTTTGCAAATCAAATGAAATAATATTTATTTGTTTTCTCCTCAACAAGGGGATATAAGACATTTAAAAGTAGAATTTTCTTGCAAAATTAGGCAACCTAAAAACTCTTCTCAACCTTGTTAATTTAGCATACAAGAAATGATCAAAACTTGAATTATTTTTACAAATTTTTAAAGACAAGGAGACTCCAAAATTGCAAAACATCAAAATTGAAAGTGTGCATTTGTTTTCTCAAAATGGCGATATAAGACATAAAATTGCACATTTTTTTTTGCAAAATTGATAAGAACTTGAAACCTTGGGTCCATCAAAACCAAGTCGTTTTTTGACTGGTTTGGAAGCCTTTCAAACGTGGGTCATGTGTCAACTTGTCTTGGAAGGAGTGCTCAAATTGTTAATTTTGCAACATAGAGGGGGGAAGACAACATTGTACTTATTTTGCAAAATTGTAAAACAAATTAGGAGACATAAAAATATCAATTTTTTGCACAACACACATTAATATTTTGTTGCAAAAATTAAAAAGGTGCATTTTCGATTTTACTCGACACCATTGGCAAATTAGGTGCATTTTCAGTTGCATCCGACACCTAGGTGATAAGAATTTTGTGGGAATTCTTGTTTGATTATTGCATTATTTATTTTTGCAATTATAAGTCATAGAATCAAGAACACACTAAACCCAAAAATTTCACAAATTTGTGTAAATCCTTGCACAAATTTAAAGCCAAAATTCACTTGATATTCTCTCTTAAATCAACAAAACCCCTAATTCACTCTTATTTGTTTGGCTTAATTTCCTCAAAATTTTCATCCTTATTGAAGGGTGTTAAGGTAGGTGCCATTAAATATATGTTTGAGTGAATTATATTTTGGTACTCTTTTAGGGTATATCAAAAGAAAGAACAAGTTTTTTGAAAATAAGGAACCTTAAAAGTTGCAATCCTTTGCACTAAGGGGGGATAATTCCTTTCTTCCTTCAAACACAAATTTTGATAAGAGAGAAATAAAACTTGTAAAGAAAATCATAAAATTAGAAGTCATCAACATCATACCTTTTATTTTAGACTTCATAATAACAACCACACTTGAAGAACTTGCAATAAGGAAGGATGATTTGCTGAACTTTTTTGATAAAATTGCCTCAAAAACAAAGTTTTGCACAAATTGTAAAAATGACAACCATGACACCATTCAGTGTTGGTTTCAAAACAAGCAAAACTAAAATGGTAAAGGTACACCACAGAAGCCATGTTTCTAGTGAAGTGTCTCATTCTGATTCTGAATCTAGTTCAAAGAGAGCACACAGAGTGCTCATGGCTCAGACAGTATTGTAGAGTGAAAATACATTGTGTCACCTTGAGAAAACACCATTTCCTCTCTCTCCTTTTTTAGGCTTCATAAATAACATAAGTTTTTTCTTGAAGTACTTGTAATAAATGGGTGTTTGTACCTCTTTTAGGCTTCATAAATAACAAATTCTCATTGTTTGAAGTCTTTGTAACAAAAGGAAAAAAAATTTCTAATGTAAAATTGCCTAGGAGGCAATATTTGTAAAATATTTCACAAAGCTTCTTAAGTTGGACACATTTTGCAATTAAGGGGGATATACTTTCTTTTCTTCACAATTTTTTGTGAAAAGTGAAGAAGACTTATAAGGGTGCATTTTCGGCAGCATCCGACACCTTAGTCATACTTCTTTCAGAAATTAATTACAACATGTTTTGCAACAAGAAGGGGGAAACTTATAAGGGTGCATTTTCAGCAGTGACCGACACCTTAGCTACCTTATCTTTTGCAAAATCATATTGTAAATGAATAAACCTCATATGAAGTGATCTATTCTACTACACCTAGCAATTGCAATGATGGGTTATCCATGCAATTTGGTTGGATGATGAGATTACTATAAGGGCATTCGTTGATGTGAAGACAGAGTGAGGAATGACCCATTTTTTGCTTAGAAGTAGCCAGAGCACTGTGACAGAGCAAGAACTAGTAGATCAACATTTAATTCCACTATATTGGGGTAGTTATATACTTTACCCAAATATTTTTGTATAGGAGGATAGGTATACATTAACCAAATAATGTAATAAGGGGGGATGTTAGAGTAATATTTCATCATTTGGGATATTTACCCCATTTCCTACATTAGGTAGATTTTATTTACCGCATGGTAAAAAGTAGTTTGTTACTTTTTACCACTAATATTTACTTTTCTACTTTCTACCATGTAGATATTTACTGTTCCAAATATCTATGGTAAGTTCCTAAATATCTTAGGTTAAGAATCCTAAACCTAAAACTCTACCTTCTATGGCGTGTTAGTTAGCGTAGATGTAGTAGTTGTTATTATTCCTATTTTGTAATCTATTTAACATTAGCCTCATTGCTAATGTTTTGGTTAATGCAATTATTCAATTATCAAACCTAACGGATATCCTGGTCATAATTGTAGATCATGGAAGTTAAATTTATTTTCTAGGTTCTTAACTTCAACAAAAACATTTCAATCCAGTGTTGGAGATGCTACAAATGCATGATGTTTATAAGAAGTAGAGTAGCATTATATTGAATGACAAGGAAGTGCAGGTATCATTATTTTTAATAGTTTTTGGAGAGTATTTGGATTACCTCCTATAATAAATTTGGTGAAGGAGGAGGGAGTGGAGCCCTACCGATTGAAGAAATGTATTTACAAAGTCACAAACCTCAATCTGGCAGAAGTCATAAAGTTGACCAAGTATGAAAGTCATGGACTAAAGATATATTACCTGAAATGAGATAAATCAAGGTGTGTAATGAATGTAATCATGTCTAGGTTATTTAATGAAAAAAGAGCCTTGAATATACCACTTGAATTACACCATACATAGAAGATGTGATGGATGCAGACAAACATTATTGGGCAAATTTCTTATTAGATTGTATATAGAATTCTTTTCTACTATATACAAAGAATTTTTCAATGGAATTACATGCCATTGTGTTACTTTTGGATATCTTGTCATATAAAAAGTTTAGTTTCTTGATCTGAATCCTTCACAAATGATACTAGAAGGATAACCTACTATTTTTTGTGTACATGTAGTCCTATTAATGAATATTGGACCAACAAGAAAAGTAACAATAAGTGAGAAGATGACAATGCAAAAGCAAAAGGCAACAAAATATCTATCATTGGAGTCACCAAAAGAGGATGAAGGAGGATATAGTAATGCACTTGCTAAGAAGAGTGTAGATCCTAATGGAGCAAAGGAAAAATTACCAAGTATAGAGTATCCAATCAGAGAGGAGAAGCAACAAAAGTAGTTGGAGTGGTATGGCACCAAATGGGAGCATAACTGCAATAATAGTGACATATTTAGTATCAACTGGTGATCAACGTATCAAGGTATTTCCATAATTGAGACTCCCACAAGATGCCACCATGGTTGGGATAGTTGGAAAAAATACACAAGGAATTATGGTAGGTCATCATTATAAGTTGTATGGAATGACTTTTATTGCAGTGTTATTGGGAACTCCTACACAATCAAGAGGTTAGAAATACGAGGCATTAAAGGTACCTAGAAAATGGCTTCAATTGAGGCTATCAATGGAGGACAACAACAACAAAAATTAAGAGTTGTTATGCATGGAGTTCAATGTGTAGGAGAAGAGGCATAACAACTAGAAAGAAAAAGAACTACATTAGAGCAACAAGCATAGGAGATATAACATATAGAAATATGAATAACTACATAGTGAGTTGAGGAGTATAGTTGAGAGGGAATTGTAAGCTTATTAGAGATAAAATTATGGTTAAATTATTATTCAGTGGCTGTAAGATTTATTCACCTCTTGTAGTCATAAGAAGTTATTCCTTGGATCCTATTGAGTGGTGCGATAATGAGATACTATTTTATGGTAGGGTTATTTTTTTGTGGTAGGGTCTTGTTGAGCGGTGTGACAACTATAGTCTTGATGGTAGTTGTAGTAGGATGTGGTGTTAGCATAGCCCATGCAATATTTTGTAGGATACTATTCTATGGTAGGGTTCTTGTTCTATGGTAGAGTTATTGTTCTATGGTAGGATTTACATTGATAAATGCAATGGATATGGTCTTGGTGGTAGGATACTATTATATGGTAGGGTTCCTCTTGAGTGGTGCAACAATGAGATATTATTCTATGGTAGGGTTATTATTTTGTGGTAGAGTTCATGTTGAGCAATGTGGTGGTTATGATGATTGCAACCTTGGAGAGGTTAATATAGTGCATAGATATTGAGAGGGAAACCAAATGATGGATTTGTTGGCCAATAAAGGTGTAGACAATATTGAACTAATTCTATGGAGGGATGATTTCCCTAGTGAGTTGAGGAGTATAGTTGAGAGTTATTTTCAAGCTTATGATTGAAAAAGTATGGTTAAATTATTAATTAGTGGTTGCAAAATTTATTCACCTCTTGTGGCCATAGTAAGTGAAGCTTTTCATTTTTCCCTTTAAGGGATTTATGCAACTTCTTATCTTGTTTTACTACTACACTTCTCTAATTATTAATTGTTTGATTTAATGTAAAGGAGTGGTATTATTAAAAAGGGTTGGGGCCCTTTCAAAAATTGCATTTTTCACCCTAATTAATAAAAATAAAAACAAGTGTAGGAAACACCAGTTATCGTACATATGGATGAGGGCATGCAAACTATAGTTGATGCAATGGAGGTATCACCATCATTGGAGGAAGCACCTATGATATATGGAGAAGAATATGAAGGTGATATAATGATAATGAGTGTGGATACATTATAAATATATGCCACAACACCACTATGGTAGTTTGTAGAGGAAGTGAAGAGGTGTGGTTCACCTCCTTTAGATGAGGGACCACTGATGGAGATTGCATCTATGAAAACCTAAATATGATACCAACTAGAAGAAGAGGATAAATAAAACAACTTGCATCATAATATATATGGTGGCAGAAGGTCCATATTAGTTAACCACTTGAGGTTGATCAAGAAAAGGGTAAGGAGATGATGTATACTATTGATAAACAATCTAATACAAAGGGAGAAAAGGAACTAAAATTTTAGGAAAGAAAAGCACCAATAATAAAATCAACCTGAAAGGTCAAGTTGGGGAAGAAATTAAAGATATGATCATCGAGTATGGCATAGATAATGAGCTAGAGCATGGTGAAACAAGTGAACATTTTCTAATTGAAGTGTCTAACTTGAGGCAAACTCTAGTTCACAATGACCAAATTAATAAAAAGGTTGATATATTTCTTGAGAAGGTAAGTGGATTGTTTGATAGGGTCCAAAGCGAGTTTTGATTTGGTCATCTTGATGACTAAAAAATATGCAAATTGTATATGAAAATGGAATTGGGCAAGTTGGTGAGTTGGGCCCAAGATGAAAAGTGACTAATACAATTTGTAGAGATCCATCAAGTGCAGTCATGGGAGCATGGTGCTAGAAGCAACAACATTCAATTAATGTTGGAAGTGATGGATATGGAAAAAGAAACTCCATATTTGTATTGACATACAATAAGTGTATATATTGGAAAAGAAGTTATAGATGAATTTTTGAATTTTTGGGTGTCAATAAAGTCAAAATGGCACTATAATTGGTAAAATTTTATGCTAGAATAAACTTCTTGGCATATCTAATTCAGTGTATTGGTAATAAGCCTAGAAATATTTTAGTAGATGGTTAATAGCCTAAAGTAAACAAAATAATAGCAAGCCAACTGGTTACAACATGTGGAAGGATAGGTTCAATAGTTTTAGAGGGAGCCAAAGTAGAACTAGCAAGAATGAGGAAGCATAAGGAGAATATGAAGCAAGAGCAAGAATACTAGGATCAACAAATTGGCTAGTTGAAGTCAAAGTGCATGGTTAGGGAAAAATAACTTGAAGTAAATATATAAGATATTACTCATTGGGGTAACTAATCATGGAGCATGATGAGTAGCTTGTGGAAGCTACGAGGAAAACTAAAGTGGTAAAAATATAGGCTAATTTGAAAGCTAGGCTAGAAAAATTTGAGTAGAAGTCACATAATTATGGATTCCTATCCAAATATATTGAAGGAATAATCCAAATCCTTGAATCTCTAAATTTGGGAGTGGTATGGAGTACATGCATCAATACCTCATCCATAGCAAAGTCAAATTCCTCAAGAGTAGCAATAGTCATTGAAAAGGATGTTAACCAATCTAGAGGGAAGGGTAGGTGTAGGTATAATTTTAGATGTGACACTATGCCAAGTGCCACCTGGAACATAATATAGTACAATGGAAGTAAAGTTCACACATACAATTTTGTAATGTGGTAGTTCTACGATTTTATAATATTTTATTATATGTATAAAATATATGTATAATGTGTAACTTGAAATGAAATTTAAATGTATAACAAATTTAATGCAACAAAATGATGAGGTGTTAGGTTGGTAATTAGGGGAGTAACTACCTACAAAATGTATAAATATAACCCCTCATTCATTTTAAGTGTTACACACAAGAAAGAGTAATAGAGTATAAATAATACAAGAATGTAGGCTATCAGGAGACACTTGCATTATATACCAAACATTTACTCTTGCTAATAATAATAATACTTACCCATTATTGCGCAAATTATGTAAGAATTATTCATGTGATTATAATTATTTGTCAATGTTGTAAATAGACCATCCTAACTATTTCTATCTTATTCTATTTGCTAGATACATACAAATTGAGCCATATAGAATGTTGACTTTGGTTATATCATGCTAATTCAATACTGTATGAATAGAATAATAGTTATCTAAACTAAATATAAGGCCTTATAAACTATATATAGGTCCATATAACTTATTGTGTTGTGCAGGTCCATCAAAGAGAAGTTGATTGTGTAGGCAAGCCATCTAGAGTGAAATATGAGATTGTTTGACTGTTTTTGAACAAGACATAGATGAATTGTGTTGCTAAATTACTCTATCATTCCTTATTTGTTCCTTCAACTATGAAATATCAATACCATGTTACAAAGGTATCCTCCTCACATGAATTTCAAAACACTTGTATTTTCACTCTTTTAGATTTGCTAGGGTAGCACACACATGAACTTTGAAAAGTATCTCCTGCTATTCAATAATTGGATCACCTTCACAATGTTGAATCTTTGATATCAACCTGCTCTAATACCAAGTGCAAGAAATATATATTTTATGTAGTCAAAATTTACATTTATTTGATAGAAAAATAAGTACATGCATGAAAAAAACAAAAGAGATTAGAAGTTACAACCAACTTTTCAACTTTCCATAACCCTTGTAATAGTAATATGATATGTCATCATGAGGTATAATTCACAATAACCATATGCATGGGCATTTGTTAAGAAGGCTTCAGTGTCACTTGTGCTAGAATCATATTAGAATTATAATCTACAATCATGATGCCATAATCTAGGATGGAGCTAAGAGTGAGTCTTGTTGTTACACTTGTAAAACATGCCCTGGTCTACATGGACTGGGGACACACTTTTTAAAATTGTGATGATTTTTTTCTTGTTTTTTGTGCTTGTGCATAAAATTCAACCATACCCCCTCAAAAAAAAGAAAAAGAAAAAAGAAAAAAAGAAAATTAAAATAAAATATTCCATTAGATAGGGTTCAAAATAAGGTTTTTGAAAAGTATAAACTTGCTTATGTCTTTTAAAAAAATGATGACCTTTTTTCTACATTATTACCAATCGAATTTTTTTTTAAATATGGTCATTGAGGAAAGCAAGCATATAATGTCTTCTATGGATATTTTGTCTCTTGTGCATTACCATTAAGCATTAAACTTATCATGTTTAATAAATATTAAAAATTAAAAAAATTTAAAAAATAGAAGAAAAAAGAATAATAAAATAAATAATATAGAATAATAAATTCTAATGTCTACTTTTACGTTTGTATTATAGATGCTTTGACACAAATTATCTTAAAAATTATGATGCAGATGCTCTAAAAAATTATGATGCAGATGCTTTGATGCATTATAACACATATTTGATGCATATGCTCTAAAAAATTATGATGTAAATACTTTGATGCCTTATAACACATATTTGATGTAGATGCTCTAGTGCATATATGAGGTAGATTCTTTGAAGTATTATGATGCAAATCCTTTAATGCATTATGACACATATCTAATGTAGATGCTCTAAGGTATATATGAGACAAATTATTTGATGCATTATGACACATATATTACAAATTCTCTTACGCATATGTATAATTGAGGTGTAACCACCAAATTAATTGTAACTTTATGTGAATATGCCACTCAAATTATATAAATACAGTCTCACTAGTTATCTAGAAAGGTTAAAAAACGTCCATTAGCTAGCTCTTAGTCTTTGTTTCTTTCTTGTTTGTTGGATGAGATTTCTGAACCAAGCTTAGCAGTGCTTTGAGAATCATTCTTGTAATCCATCAAAGAGGACAACTCTAGAGAAAATTATATTTTTCCTTTGAAGATTGCATCGTCTCGGATCTCAGGTTGTGTGAATAATGATCAAGTTGAGATTGGTTTTTGGGATTGTCGCTTTATCGAATCAAAATTGAATATCAGGGTAGTATATGCTTGTTTATTTTATTTTATTATTTTATTTTATTTCTTTTCTGTTGCCCTTAAACCTTTGATTTTTTTTAAGTTTGATTAGATTAGGAATAGGTTAATTTTTTTTATAAAGCTTCAAAACATTTTTTTTTGCTATGCAATTTAAATCTTGGATATTTTCAAATGAATTGTTGTCATGCAATTTAAAAATTTCATATTTTTGCAAATGAACCCTTGATATGCAAGTAAAATTTTCAAATATTTGCAAATGAATCATTGTCATGCAATTTTAAATTTTGTATATTTGCAAATGAAACATTAATGTGCAACTAAAAATGCCATGTATTTTCTACTGAAACATTGTTGTGCAAATCTCATATATTTGCAAATGGATAATTGACATGGAATTAATTTTTTTATATTTACAAATAGATCATTGATATGCAATTAAAAATTTATACATTTTCTAATAAATTATTAATGGGTAATTAAAAATTTTCATATATTTGCAAGTGAATCTTTGATGTGCAACTAAAAATTTCATATATTTGTAAATAAATTATTGATGTGCAATTGATACATTCACATATTTACAAATGAATAATTGTTGTTATATACAATCAAATATGAGTGCAATATATATGGGTTGGGCAACTATAGTTGACATGGTTTAACATTTTTGTTACTTAGTTTCAATTTTTCTCAACTCACATATGTTGTAATATCTATGGTGGAATTAATTTTGAATAGTTAAGCATTTGACATTAAAATATTGTGCCCAAGAATTTATTTCTTTGAGTCATACCAATAAATTACCATTTAAGGAACAACTATAATGTCATTTGGGTTTATCCACGCTTACCAAGACCTCGCATACCTGAACCTTGGAGAAAAATATTTTCTTTTCAAGGGGAAAAAATTATGTTCCACGTATGTTGGATTAACTTTGAAAATGTGTCATTTGAATGCTCAATAAATTTTGTACTAGAAGGAGGGCTCAAGACTCTAAAAAGTAAGTTGTCTTGGTAAATTATTCGTGTTACACTCTTGACTATAAAAACTAGAATGAAAATTTATCATCACTAGATCTAAGTTGTCTGTAGGTGGCATTGAGTTTCTTAGCCTTTCCTCATACAAGAAACCCAAATTTGATAAAGGTAGATTGAATACTCATTCATATTCCAATAGTTCTTCTAGAGCTATTACTCTTGGTGTTGATCCCTTTGCCACTCCCTAAATTCCACCAATGTTAGTTCTTGCTCCTTGGCTAGTGGGAAGTAGCCCTTTGAACATACCAGGGTATGTGCATGATATACCTAAAAATGCTAAAATATATCTCCCTTGATATATGTGTGATGGAACAATATTACCTGTAGATCACATACAAGCATACAAATATACTTTAATCCATTTATAGATTGAACATGAGTATGGTGCCTATAGAATGTTTCCATACACATTGGATGAGTTTGCATATGATTGTTATACCAGTTTACCTTTAGGCTCTATTACTTCTTGGGCTCAATTAGAGGAAATATTTATTGATCATTTTAGATTACCCATTGACCCAACTGTAGTATATCATTTGTTTGCTTTTATCCATAAAGAACCTAGTGAACCCTTGAGGCTATTCAACACTAGGTTCCATAAATTATACACCCGATTGGTGACCCCTTACACCCTCATAGAGCAAGCAACCATCCAAATGTATCTTAGATATTTGGACCCATTAACTTTAATGTTTGTAAGGAGAGCCTTTCAAATCACATCCTTACCCCTAACATATAATGAGGCTTTAATATTTGAGCAACAATTAATGTCTCAAAGTTATAGTTTGGTTCAATGACCTTCACTTGGAAAACTGAGAGCTTATAATAAGATACCACTAATAAACAAAGCCCTTACGCAACACTTTCCTATGTTGAACCAATTACCAGGGGCCATGTATCTAAACCAAAATCAACTATTCAACATAGCTCCTCTAAATCAAATGATGTCTAATGTAAGCAATCAACAAACCATTCCAACTTATTTAGACAATCAGGTGACCACAAACAACATTCTCAATCATACACCTCTAACAACTAATCAACCAACTTTACCTATATTTTTGAATACATATACACCCACAAATAATCTAACAAGTCAACCTAATAAATCAAATCCTGAGATAGACAACATACAGAGGATGGTTCAAAAATTAAGCAATGATATAATTTAATTACAAAGGCAAGTTTCTTAAATCCACCTACAAATAATAACACTTAGAATAGGAACTTTAACTTTCAAAGGACCAATCATTAATGGAATACTCGTCCAAATATTGGAGAAATCCTAAATTCTACTAGCAATCAAAATCAACCAAACAAAAACCCAAACACTTTAGTGAATTTGGTAGATTTTGCTTTATCCAATTGGTGTAGGGTTCATTCCATTGCTCAACATGGTGAAACATATTGTTCAAAATTTTAAACTACTTTGGATACTATCTAGAAATAGATGTAAAGTTTAGAATTAGTTCCCATAAATAAGAATATTAGGACTCAAGCTAACCAAAATATAGGGACAACCTTAGTTTTAGATACCTATGAATTCTTAGGAGTGGATGAAGATGAACTTGAAGAATACCTAGAAGAAGAGATGCAAGCTTATAAGCAATTTCAAAGAGATAACAATTATATTCTTTGAAGTAAAGGGAAAGCACCAATTTCATTTTTTATACCTCCTAACAAAACCTCCATCCTCCCTGATGACTAGTCCAACACAAATCCAATCCCACCTAAGGGCCCCACAGTACCTACATAGCCAAATCCCAATAAGCCATTACTAAAAACAGATAAAGTCTTAGAGCAAAATAAGGTGGGATATAATATTATTGAAGACCTTAAGAAAACTAAGGCAAATATTTCTCTATTTGAGATAGCTCAATTAACTGACCAAAAGGATCTATTGCTTAAAACACTTATTGGTAAAAATAAATAATCGTTAACAAAGACTATTTATGCTCAGGTTACAATATACAAAGAAAAGGTAGAATCCCCTCCATTCCTTTTGACTATTAGAATCGTTGACAAAAACATACATAATTTTCTTGTGGATTCAGGTGCTTCCGACAATGTGATACCATATGCAGTCAACCAAAAATTGGAATTGATTCCTAGCCCCTCAAACAAGAAGGTGGTGTAATTCAGGGTTATACATAGTGGTAAGTCTTTGTTAATTCATAAATATTAGCATTTTTAAAAATATAAATTGAAAAATTTGGGGACCCTGGACATTGGCCCATTCGCTCAAAAATTTTGGGTCCAAATAATGTTTAGGGGGCGGTTCACCCCACATTGATAATAATATTACTAACTTTTTTTTAAATTACCAACACTCCTGCCTAAATCGAGGACCCTTTTCACCTTGAAATTAAAAATAAAATAAAATTATCTTGTCAAATTTACCTATTATACCAACAATATATATGTAATTAACATGAAAATGGTACTTATTCATGTAAAACATTCAAACTATTCAAAAAATGAGTAGTAGTAGCAAAAAGTAAAACCTTCCAATAGAAAAGACAAGACCTAAAACATTTGATTAGTTGTAGAATTTTGTCGAACTTCAACCAAGTACAGAATTTTATTGAACATCGATTGTGTGTAGAAATCATACGATCACCAATCGTATCTGAACCCTGTTTTCCGCCCAAATTGGGGATGAACCTTGATTTACACTTGAACCATAACCAAAATTATTTTTCACTCGGATCGCATCCAAAACCATTTCTTACCTAGACAAGATTTAGGCCTAGTTTTCCACCTAGATTGGAGCTAGACCTTGCTTTGCACCTGGATAAGGGCCAAACCCTAATTTACACCCAGATCAGATTCGAACCTATTTTTCCACTTGAACCAGTTTTAGGACCCTGCTTTGCACCTAGATAGGGGTTGGACCCTAATTTTCACTCGAATCAGATCCGAACCTAGTCTTGCATCAAAATGCATTGGTTGTAAAAAATAAAGGTATAAAATTTCACCTCTCTTTATTCTTTTAGAGAATATGAGTTCAAGGAGTTGTAGTTGTGATATATTTTTTTTAATTAAAAATTATAGGTTTTTTTTTGCTATTTTTCTTTATTTTCTCTTATTTTCCTCTATTTCATATGTGAGTGTTTTAATGCATTTTTCACTAGTTGTCCTCTTAAGACACTGTGATTATTTATTTCTCTTGTTTTTAGAGAATATGAGTTCAAGGAGTTGTAGTGATAAGAGTTTTTCTATCATAAACTTATCAGGTTTTTTTTTTTTTTTTTTTTCATTTATTGCAAATAGGTCAATGCTCTATTTCCCATGTTTTTCCCTATTTTCCTCTATTCCATATGTGAGTATTTTGATGCATTTTTTTAGCTAGTTGTCCTTCTCTTAAGACACTATAATTCTCTATTTTTCTTAAGATACTGTGATTCTATGTTTCTCTTGATTTTTAGAGAATGGTTTAAGGAGTTGTAGTACTAAGATCTATTTTTCTATTATAAAATTGTAAATATATAGATGCTTTGTTTCCTATGTTTTCCTTTATTTTTCTCTATTTCATATGTGAGTGTTTTGATGGATTTTTTAGCTAGCTGATCTTCTCTTAAGAGACTATGATTATCTATTTCTTTTAAGATATTGTGATTCTCTGTTTCTCTTGATTTTCGGAGAATATAAGTTAAAGGATTTGTAGTAGTAAGATCTATTTTTCTATCATAAAATTAGATGTTTTATTTTGTTATTTTTCCTATCATTTATTTATTTATTTTTTTTGGTAAATAAAAGTTTTCATTAATTATCGGGTTTTGCAGGTTAACCAAAAACCTATTACAATATCCAGACTTCTATTGAGATTGTAGATCCTAGTCATCCTTGAAACTTTCTTACCAAAAATTGTGTTGAATCCCCTACAACACCTTACTAACAAAGCACACCCATACCTAAACATAACTGTAAACATTACTTACATTGACAGGAATTGAAGTTTGGAACTTTGCACTTGTGAAACCTATTGCTTGCCCATTTCCTATTCTTTGTCGAAATCTTCCAAGGCTTACACCCTGTTACCTTCATTTCCAATTTGGTATGATTTAGAGGGAAACCCCATAGTTATTACCAGCTCCATGGGGAAAGAACACCCATTCATATTTCTCCTTAACGGGTAGGTTTATTTTCATGACTAATAATGTTTTCCACTTCATGTGGCACACCTTGTGTCCATGTAACCAAAATACCAATATCAACACCTATGTTGGCTGATTTATCAGCTGACCTGTTGGCGTCACGGTACACATGACGATCCCTCCTGTTCTGTCTTGCCGCAAAAAGGATCCTCACTTCATGGATGACTCCCTCGATTCTCCATGGAGGTTTTTTGCCATTGGTTAACAGGTTTATGATGTTCATAGAATCACCTTCAATCATCAAGTTACCTTGAGTTGCTTGGGCTACTTGTAACCCTCTCCAAAGGGCTCTAGCTTATGCTTCATTATTAGTTTTGATTCCCAATGGTTTAGTGAAGGCCTTGACCATATTTCCTTGATGATCCCTGATTATTCCTCTAGCTCCAGCTCTTCCCGGGTTCTCCTTGGCTGCACCATCAAAATTTAGTTTAAACCAACCCTGGGACGTGGCTCCCAAGAAATCCCATTTTCGGGATTGGGCAAAGGAATGGAAGGTTTGTCCTCGATACCTAAGGCCTGAGCTAATTGTTTTTATTTGGGAAGAATTAAGTGGTTCTCATCCACTAAGGTGCTAAGGTTTTCTTTCGTAAAGACAATAATCCTATTGAGGATGGTTTTTGGGTTGTGAATGGTATCCTTAAAGGCTCTATGGTTTCTTTCTAGCCAAATCTATAGAGAAAATGATGCCAATAGATTTTCCATAGGTACTTAAGTTTTAGGCTAACAAAGGGTTGAGGCCATTGATGGAACACTTTAGATATAAGAGCAGGCTTAACCCATGAGATCCTAAAGGCTTGGAAAAGTTCATCCAAGATGGACTCCGCTATCGAAAACTCCAAAAACAAGTGTTGGGTTGTCTCCCATCTTGCCCTGCACATGTAGCAATGGTTAGAAATAACCATACCTTTAGATAACATATTGTCCATAGTGAGGATTTTTCCTTGAATCACCAGCCATGAAAAAGAGGATATTTTAGGAATTAAGTATTTGATCCAAACCAAACTCGGTTGAAATTGTTGACCTTCCACATTGAGAAGCAAATTATAGGTAGACTTAACTGTGAAGTCACCAATTTCAGTCTCAGCCCAAACAATATGATCTTAATCCTCTCCAGAGGGAATGATTTGTTGAGTTAAAATGTTATAAAGCTCTTCAGACTCCGCTTCAAAACCCTGTACTATGATGTGTTTCCACCTATTAATATTTATATCCTACCACATATAATTTGCAACCTTCTTCCTAGTATGCTGCTCCATATACTCTTGAATCCTAGCCAAACGAGAATTCTGGGATAACTCCTCAGCTCTCACCCACTGATCCTTCCAAAAGTCTATTGTTTGCCTATTTCCTAGAATCCGTATAAGACCTTTCTTGACAAGATCCCTACTCGTGAGGATTTCCTTCCAAAAAGTAGACCCCCTGCTTGCTAAGTTGTCATTAAGGAAGTTCACACCTTGGAGGTATTTCCTTCTAACTATGGCAGTCCATTCATTATCGATCTTAATCAATAACTGCCATGCTTGTTTTGCTAATAGAGCTATATTGAGATGAGCAACTCTCCTCAATCCTAACCCCCCATCAGCTTTAGGTTTGAAAACCTTGTTCCAACCTACTAAATGGATCCCTTTCTTATCCTCAGTCCCTAACCAGAGAATTTTTTTTTGAAGCTGCTCAATTTTGTGATACACCTTGTTGGGAGATCTAAATACTGATAGGAAGTAAATGGGTATACTTTGAAGTGAAGCCATAGTTAAAACTGCTTTGCCTACTTGAGATAACAGATGTCCTTTCCAACCTGCTAGCTTTTTTTGGATCCTCTCTAGAACTATGTTCCACATTGATCCTTCAGGTTTCCTCGTAAATAGGGGAAGACCTAAATAGGAGGTGGGAAGGGATGCAATCTAACATTCCATGATCCTTGCTATGCTATTTTGCCTAGGAATGGGGGTATTGATGAAATAAAGTTTGCTCTTATCAAAATTCACTTTCTGTCCAGCCGCTTCTTCATACATTATGAGAATATTTTTAATCCTTCTTGCCTCAACCACAAAAGCCAAAGTCAGTAGCAATGTATCATCAAAAAATTTCTAATGTGTCACTAGGGTAGTTAGCGACGTGGCCTTGATACCTGATATGAGTCCAGCTACCGCTACTGCCTTAATGGTTCTTCCCAAGGCCTCAGTTACAATGATGAACAACATAGGAATTATGGGATCTCCTTGTTTTAGACCACATTTTCTTTGAAAAAATCTGTAGTAGACCCATTAACCAAAACTGAAAAATAAGGCTTAGAAATACACTCTCTTATTAACTTGACCCATTTCATGTTGAAGCCAAATTTTAACAAAACTGCCTCTAGGAATTCCCAATTTATCCTATCATAAGCTTTGTTCATGTCTAAATTTAAAGCCATGACTGCTTTTTTGGTCTGAGCGGCTGTATGAAGAGCCTCATGAATAGTAATAACTCCATCTAAGATTGATCTTCCTTGTACAGAACTTCCTTGACTTGGATCAATGATAACCGGTAGAACTTTCTTCAAATGGTTGGCTAAAAATTTGGATAGAATTTTATAGGATATATTACACAGGCTAACCGACCTAAAGTCAGCCATAGTCTTGGGGTTGGGGCCTTTAGGGATAAAAGCAATGAAAGTTGAATTGAAACCCCTTGGAATATGATTTGAACTTTGGAACTCCTTGATTGCAACAATAACTTCTGCTCCAACAATATCCCAACAAACTTGGAAAAACCACGATGAAAACCCATCCGGCCTAGGAGCTTTGTCAGGATCCATGTTAAACAAAGCCTCCTTGATCTCTTCGTCTAAAAAAGCTATTGTAAGAGACTCGTTAATCATTTCATCAATGAGTTGTGGAATGAATTGAAGGAGAGAGTCCTTTGCTTGGGCATTACAGGCCCATTCTTCACCCAATAATGAACTAAAAAAATTAACAGCCTCGTCCCTGATCTCCTGAATGTTTTGAGTTGAGGATCCATCCACCTTAGTTAAATTTCTAATATTATTGTTTCTTCTATTTCTCAATATGGTAACATGGAAATTTTTTGAATTAGAGTCCCCTTCCTTTAGCCATAATGCCCTTGATTTTTGCCTCCAATACATCGCTTCACAAGCTAAAATATTATAAAACTCACAAAGGGTTTCCTTCTCTTCAGTCCTTGTCGCCTCATCATAGGTTCCATTTTGGATTTTGCTTTCTATTATTCTCATTTTTTCCCCCACTACTCTCTTATTCTCAAAAATATTTCCAAAGACTTCTTTATTCCATATTCTAAGGTTGTTTTTCACCATCTTAAGTTTTTGAGATAGTTTGAAGGAAGCACTTCCTTGGATAGGTTGCTGCCACCATTCCTCTATTCGTTTCTTGAAGTCCAGATGTTTAACCCACATTGACAGAAATCTAGATGGCTTTTTAAAGGATTTAGCCTAAAATACCTCTCATATAATAAGATTATGGTCTGAAGCGCATTTAGGAAGGGCTTGTAACGCTAAATTACCAAACATTGTTGTAGCTTCCTTGGATAAAAAAACTTGTCCAACATTTCTTGAATCAGTTGACTTCCTATCCTCTTGTTACTCCATGTAAATTTGGCTCCTTTTAGTCTTAAATCCATCAATTCATTTGTGTTAATGAATTCATTGAAGTCCTCCATGCTCCTTGAGGGTAACCCAGATCCTCCCTTCTTATCATATGGGTAAAGGGAGGTATTGAAATCTGCCCCAATCACCCAAGGAATGTCTTTAAAATCTTGGCTCAAATGCCCCAAAAACTCCTATAGTTCAGACTGCCCTTGGACAAATGTGGGGGCATAAATATTTGACATAATCCAATTAATATTAGTATCAAAATCATGAAATAATACGCTTAAGACTCTTTCATTTTCCTGAATAATACTTCCTTCTATTTTAATAGGATCCCATAAGATCATGAGGCCCCCAGATGCTCCTCTACTTTGTTGAAAGGCCACTTCCCCTTGCTTCCAAATCCTTCTAGCTATAAGTGTTGATTGTGCCGCATCTATTTTGGTTTCTTGAAGAAAAAAAATAGTAGGATTCCAATACTTCCTTATAGACTTCACCATCCTTTGTTTTGGTGGGTCGTTTAGGCCTCTCACATTCCATGAGAGAACCTTCATTTAGACTGTTTGATATTTTTTCCCCGCCCCCTTCCCTAATCCAAAGGGGGTTTGTCAATTTTGCTATTATCTTGGCCAGGAATAGCTTGTTGTAACAATGTTCTTTGCTTTATGTTTGCAATTTCCTATCATTTATTGCAAAGAGGTCAATGCTTTGTTTTTCACTGTTTTTTCCTATTTTCTTCTATTCCAAAGAGTGAGTGTTTTCATGGATTTTTTAGCTAGTTGACCTCTTAAGACATTGTGATCCTCTGTCTATTCCACTAAGACTATGAGTTTCTAGGCCATTTAGTACTATAATATGATATTTTTCCACATTTGAATCTCTAATTATATTTCATACATTCTTTATTTCTTTGTACTATATACATTCTTTGCCTTATAAGTGCCTGCATATTTGAATTTGTATATTGATTTTGTTTGTCTTCTGAATAAATGCAAGTGTTATCTCTAGAAAACAGAGTAGTGACATACACTAAAAAAGTCACAATAAAGCCTGACTAGAAATTGGTATGTATTTTCTACCAACCAACTATCTGTTTATTCTAGTTACAATATTATTTTGAGGTCTTATAGTAGTAAGATCTATTCAACATTTTATTAATTTTCTAAAATGAAAAACATTTTCTTTATAATTAAAATGGCACCTATTACCAATGGAAAGAAGGGAGGCAAATCTTCTGGTCAAAAGAGTATCCTCAAATATTTTAGCCACATATCGAAATCCAAAGAACCATCGACATCTGTACAAATTCAAGGTACAAATTATTTTTACCTACTAAATAATTAGTTATGTATTCTAATATTTTTTTAAATAATACTTTCTTCCTCAAAAAGTTGAATTTTTTTCTATTTGTAAAAATATGTTCTCTTACATCCAAAAATGATAAAGAATATCATTGTATGTAGAATACGCTGTTACCCTGCACATAGAGTTTTTATAGAAATATCAATTGTTAACAGAATTTTCCTCCCAAGCTCACAAGCAATAATGAAAATAAATCTATCCCCTCAAAACGCTTGACCACCAAGAAAATGGATGCTCGATGAGCCCAAGGGTTATGCTACAATTGTGATGAAAAATATGTTTGAGGGCATAGGTGTACCCAAAATAAGTTCTTGATAGATGTAGAGGAACCCGTAAGCAGTGACCATAGTGATGATGAAGTAGAAACAATAAAATAACAACCTCAAAATGAAGAAGAAGTACATGAAGAACCCCAAGCAAAAAATTTTGTCCACACTTTTGTAGGGATTACTACTCCCTAGACCATTAAAGTTGTGGATTTTTTCAAAGACCAATGCCTTACAATCCTTATTGATTCAGGTAGCACACATAACTTTGTTGATCCCCAAATTGCCAGACAAGCCAATTATTACATACACACATGCAATTCCTTTGAAGTTATGTTTGCAAATGGAGGGACCTTACTTTGTAAAGGTAAATGTTGTAATTTTAAATTGAAAATAGAGGATTATGATTTCAAACAAGATATATTTTCTCTTCAATTAGGGTGATGTGATATTATTTTAGGAGCTCAATGGTTGGGTACCTTGGGCACCATCACATGGAATTGTATAGAATTATGGATGCATTTTTCATAGAATGGATAGTCTTACACTCTTTAGGATTCAAAAGTAGGATCTCCTCATATTATAAGTTCAAACTATATGGATAAGTTGTAAAAAAATCTTCTCATGGGGTCATCATGCAAATATTTGCAATTCAACTACCTATTACAAAAGTGGACCAAGTTCTTGAATATTTACAACTTGTTTTGATAAAACACAATGCAATTTTTACCGAACTAATAGACTTGCCACCACATCACTCCCATGACCATGCCATTTCATTGGTACCTAGTAGTGTACAATCTAACATCAAGCCATATTGATACCCTCATGCCCTTACGTTAGAGATGGAGAAGTTAATATAAGAATTGTTAAAAGTTGGAGTCATTCACCTGAGTAAAAACTCTTACTCTTATCTTATGTTATTGGTGCAAAATAAAGATGAATCAAGGCAATTATGTATATAATACAAATGGTGAATAGCTCTTAGATGATGTATTTTATATATAATTACTTAGGGTACAATTAGGTAATGGTAGACCCTCTGGATTAGATTAAAACTACATTTACTACCAAGTGGAGAACATTTGCATATAGGAGGATTCCATTTGGCCTAATCAATTTAGGAGCAACTTTTCAAAGGGCTATGGACATCACTTTCAAGGATCTCATTGGGAAATACATTGTGATTTATATGGATGATCTTTATATCTTTTATAAGATGTGTGTAAACCATATAGAAGACTTAAGGAATGTACTACAAAGATGTAGATAGCATGGAATTTCATTGAATCCAAAAAGTGTATTTTTGGAGTTACAAAAGAAAAGCTACTAGGGCATGTTATTTCTAAATATGGTATTTCTATTGACCTAGATAGAGTTAAAGCAATTCAAAAAATTCTCCTTATTGGAAGAAAGAAACAACTAAAGTATTTCTTTGGAAAAATTAATTTTGTGAGAAATTTTATTTTTGGTTTTGAAGAAATAGTTCAACCTCTAAATGCAATTCTAAAAAAGAATACCAATATTTTGTGGACTAGGGAAGCACAAGCTACTTTTTAGGAAACTAAAAGGACAATCATGAATGCTCCTAGATTAATTAGTCCTAATTACACTCAACATTTTTATATTTATTAATTTGCATCTGAGAATTCAACTACTAATGTGTTTACTCAGAAGAAGGCTGATTATAAGAGAAAAATAGCTTTTGTAAGCTCACAAGTGAAAGATGCTCCACTCAGATATTCAACCATTGATAAACAAGCCTTTTCTTTAATCAAAGTTGTGATTTTTATTTGACATTATATCCTACATAGCAAAGTGTTTGCAATAGTGCTTAATCCAACTGTAAAAATAGTGTTTATGCAAAATGAGCTAGGAGAACGTAGAGACAAGTGGATGTCTATATTGTAAGATTTTGGTCTAGAAATTTAGCCCATGAGAATTGTTAAAGGATAGGGGCTGAGAAAAGCACTAGCTAAAATTGACATAAAGATTTTATGTCAGTATTATTGTGTGGGAGAGGTTACAAATAATGAATGGTATCGGGACATTGTTCACTATATTCTAAATAGAGTATGTCCTGGTCATTTTAATTCCACCCAAAGAAGAGCATTACGTCTCAAAAGTGTGAATTTCATGATAAAAGTAGGCATTTTGTATCAAAAAAATCATGAGGGAATTTACCTAAGATGCTTAAGCAAGAAGGAGGCTATTGAAGTTCTCAAATATTTCCATGGTAAGTATGGAATTGGGCATGGCTTAGGAAGTTCCACAACACACCAAATACTAAGAGTTGATTATTACTAGCCCCATGTTTTTAAAGATGCACATACACATGTACGATCATGTCATGTTTGCCATATTGTATCTCATCGAGAAAGGAATTCTCCCATGCCATTATAGTTAATGATTAAAGCTCGTCTATTTGCACAATGAATATTAAACTTTATAGGTATCATCAATCCTAATTCATCAACCAACCATAATTTCATCCTAACTACTATTAATTTTTGTACTCGTTGGACTAAAGATCAAGCATTTAAAAACTGCACAATAAAGGTTGTGATCCTATTTATTGAATATAACATCATGACCAGGTTTGAGATGCCATATGATCTAGTATGTGATAATAGCTCTACTTTCTATTCTTTACAATTTGTTGAATGGGCTTACGATAATAAGGTAACTCTGAAATTTTCTTCTAATTATTATCCTTAAGGAAATGGAGTAGCAAAGTCAACTAATAAAAACATACTAGAAATAATTAAGTTTTAGATAAAAATCCTAGAGATTGGTATAATAAACTAAAGTATGCTTTGTGGTCATACAAAACAAGGATTAAGTCTTCATTAGACACATCTCCCTATCATCTAGTTTATGGTAAAAATCCTATTTTTTCCACCAACCTCAAGATCCTTACCTTGTAATTCATGAAAGACTACTTAGAAATAGATGATAGGGTAGAATCCAAGCTATTAAATTTGATGAGTTTGGATGAGAAAATGGAAGAGGCACTACAAAATTTTAGTAAGCATCAGAAAATGGTAAAATGATGGTTTGATAAGAGGGTCAAAATAAAAGCCTTTAGAATTTCTAATCTAGTGTTGCTATGGGATAAAGCCCATGAGAAAAAAGGAGATCATGGAAAATTTAACACCCTTTGGTTAGGTCCCTTTCAGATATCTAAGATTCTAGGAGATAATACCTTTAGGTTAAAAATCCTAACTAGAGAGGATGTCCCATTACCAGTGAATGGGCAATTTATCAAACACTACTTTAGTGCTTGAGAGTATTCTAGTCCTACCATGTAAATAGCTCTATGTATAGAGGACACTTTAAATTTTATGCTATTTTTGCTTAGTTTTTCTTTTTTTTTTGTTCTTATTTTCAATTTTTATTTGTTTTATGCTAGTTTTTTTTGTTTGTTTTTGTTTTGTTATCATTTTCACTTTTGGTTTATTTTTTTGCTTTTTCTTTGTTTGGATTAGATCACCCAAGTGCAACCAACTTCTGGTTGCTCTATGCTAGAAATTTTTTCTATAAATTTTGGTGATGAAAGGTCCTTCTCTAAAATTCAGTGAAGCCAAACTTAGTTTAATCAACATTTTGGTGTGTTGGTATCATTTCATTTCATTTCAGTTTTTGCTTTGCTTGTCTTTAATTGTTCTCTATCTTATGTTATCCTCTATTTGGCTCATATTAGTCAAGTGCAACTAGCTTTTGGTTACTCTAATGAGGGAGTGTTTTCTACATAGTTTGGAGATAAAAGGTCCTACTTTAAACTCAATGAAGTCGATATTGGCTTAATCATCCATTTGGTGTATGTCCATTGTCTTGGGATAAAACAAATCAATTTGAAAGTAATGCAAAAGGATGTTACAACTTCACAATGAAAATATTTTAAAGAGATTCTAGATCAAGAGGAATGAAACCATTGTGGTTTGGTTCTCAGGAAAAAAACATTCAGATGTTCACCTTCCTATTTACCATAGTGATCCTCGGCCTAGAAATAGACCCTAGTACTTGCAAATTAAGCAAAATAAATTTGTTTATTTCAAAAAATAAAAAAGGAAAAAAGGGGACTCAATTGCTTGGGTGATTCAGACAAACTCTATCAGGGCAACACCTACCTGGTAGTAGAGCAAGATCTAGAGTGGGATAAAAGATAACTTTGTCAAGGCTATAAATACTTGGTTGGTAGTGGATCAATATCTAGTAGTTGATGACATGTCTACCTATGAGGTAAATCTCATCATTAGTATACCAATATTTGCTCAAGGGTGAACTAGCCTAATTTATAAACTATGGTGGCAAATTTTAACTAATTCTAGAATAATAATGAACTCATATGCACACACTTTTGTTGAAATAAAATGGAGTATTGCTTTTAGGTTAATTGTTTAACCCTAGCCTTGGATAGATGCCAATTTTTTTTTGTTTTTTGGTCTTAAAGTTTCATTGTTTTAGAAAGGGTTCTTTCTATTTCCAAAATACTCAGGAACATTTCCCAATAGAGTCACCATTTGTTGTTGTGCTTGCACAACACACCCTAGTCTACATGGATTGGGAACTCACTTTTTAAATTGTGATAAAAAATTTCTTGTTTATTTGGGCTTGTGCAGAAAATTCAACCATACCCCCCTAAAAAAAAGAAAAATAAACTCTTCCATTAGATAGGGTTTGAAATAAGGTTTTAAAAAGTATAAACTTGTCTATCTTTTAAAAAATTATGACCTCTCGAATGGCCTATTTTTTGCATTATTTTCCATGGGAAATAATAATTTTTTTAAATGGTAATTGAGGAAAGTAAGCATATAATGTCTTCTATGGATATTTTTTCTCTTGTGCATTACAATTAAGCATTAAAATTATCATGTTTAAATAAAAAATAAAAAAATAATAAATAAAAATAATAAAAAGAGAATATTAAAAATAATAAATTAAAATTTGCAAGCTTACTACAGTGGTAAGGTCTTTGGCATCTATTTGGGAGGTCCAAGGTTCAAACCCCACTCAGTATGAGGGGACCAAGACCCCTCATAAAAACTTGTGTAAACTCATTGAAAAAATTCATTAATCAATTGAAAGAGAGTGTGAGCATGAGTCAAGAGGGAGTGCATCTAAAAGGGAGTGCAAGCACAAGCCAATAGGGAGTGTGAGAATGATTTAAGAGGGAGTGTAAGCTTGATCTAGGAGGTAGTGTAGCCTAAAATAAGTGCAAGCATGAATCGAGAGGGAGTGTAGTAGTGAGTGTGAGCACAATTTGGTAGTGAGTGTAGCCAAACGTAAGCACAATGCAAGCATGAGTTGAGAGGGAGTGTAGTAGTGAGTGCAAGCATAATTTGGGAGTGAGTACAACTAGAATCAAGTGTGAGCATGTTCCAAGAGTGAAGAGGAATTCTGAATAGAAAGTAGAAAGTAAAGTGCAATCCAGTTTAAGAAAATCTAGTGCAAATCAAGAGGAAGTGCCATATAAGAGGGATTGCAAGCCAATATTCAATCATGGCCAAAGAGTAGTAGGTTCATCTAAAGTGCATCAATGCTTCAAAACTTACCATGAATGTATGAAATATTATTTCCAAAAATAATTGAAGCAAATCAGGAAAAACAAGAGATAAGGGCTATTACAATCCAAGAGGGAGCTCAAGTTAGGAGCAAGTGTGAGACAAGAGAGAGTGCAAATTGGGAGCGAGTGCAAGTTGAAAGGGAAGGTGAGCCAAGAGGGATTGCAAGCCAAGAGCAAGCCCCATTAACTAGTATGGAAGGAAACCCATATTTGAAATCCCTAATGGAAATTCAAGAGTGAATACATGGAGGCCCAAGTTGGACATAAGCAAAAGAGTGAATACATGGCAAGTTCAATCGAGGTACTAGATGTTAAACCAAAAGTGAGTATCAAGGATGAGATGATTGAGCATGATATAATGGTTCTTAAAAGTATAGTATTAATGTGTATGTTCCATAGATCATGGCCAAGGTTTTTGGATATTTAAAATTGGATCAAGTGGAAGTGGGGATTAAATTCAAATTGCTTTGTGAATTTTCTTCCTAAAGGTTTTTTTCTCATCATCTTTTATAGTTCAAAAATTAGGGATAAAATAATGGGTTGTGGTCCATGGTTTAGGGGAAGAGATGCACTTTATTTGAGACCATGGAATGAATTTTTTTTTTTTGAGATAGAAACTATTAAGAAGCTTCTAGTATGGGTTAGAATTTTTGGACTTTCATATCAGCTTATAAATAAGGATGTTCGAAGAATATTGGAAATACCTTAGGGGAATTCATCAAGGAAGGACTAAATACTAAGGAGCAAAAGCATGCTATATATACTTGAATATGTGTTGTTATGGATATTTTAAAACCTTTGCCATAATTAATTAAGATAAAATATGAATCAAGAGAATGGGATCAACAAGTATATTATGAAAATATTGCTTTTTTTTTGCCACAATTATTATGATATTGGACACATGGCAAGCATTTGCAAATTGAAACCCATGAAGAGACAAAAAATTATGTCCATGCGATAAAATTCAAGATAAAGAAAGAAAATCATACATTAATAGAAGCTAGATCAAATCAAGGATATTCCACTCTAAAATAAGAGGTAAATAAATCCTATCTATAGTATCATTTGGCAAGTTCAAAGGGAATTAAAGGTGCAAAAGAATATGTGGAGAGAAATGCTAAAACAAATCCAAAAAAAGAGGTCAGGTTTAGTCCAAGTAAATCATCTTCATTTTCCTCAAGTAGTATAGAATTCTCTCCAAGTAATAAGAGTGAAAGGGATGAAGATGTTATCCCTTACACTTCAAGGTTTCAAGAGCAACATAATAAAGAAATAAGGATGGAGGAAACCCATAACAATTTAGGTTTTTTAGAGCAGAATAAGAAGGTAATTTCTAAAGAAGAGCATCCTTGCACTTTAGTGTTTCTAGGGAAACATAAAGAATATTGTGCTTTTGAGGTTATTCCTTGCACTTCAAAAAAATTCAAACCTAAATATGATAAGTCTTACTATGAGCAATGTGAGAATATTGAAGAGATTGATGAAGATGAAAGTATTCCTGGGAATGAAAAAAAAAAAGGAAGACACAATAAGCAAAAACAAAGAGAAAAATAAATCCAAAGGGATATTGATATAGGAAAACAAAAGCAAATATCACAAGTACTAACAAGAAGTGGCGCTAAACCCACAAATATAATCTAAAAATAACAATGAAAATAATAACTTGGAAAATTAGGGTATTAGATAAGAACCTTAAAAAAATATATTAAGAAATTGTAAGGTTGTTATAGACAAGATATTTATAGATATAGAAGTTGGGCAACAAATATATTAGCCATTAGCAATGTTGAATTTCATCTTGGTAAAATTTAATTTTAGAAGGCATATGATATAAAAGGAGTTGATTGTGGAAACTTAGCTATTTAAGGAAGATGAGATTGATAGAAAGGTAAATGAAGAATATCTTTGATTGAAAGGTAAAGTTGGATATGCTTTAATTAACTTGTTAGAAATGTAATGTTTTGTTTTTATAATAGGAGTGGCCCCCAATATAAGCCACACATAGCTTATTGAATAAATAAATAATATATTATAATAAATTCTATTGCCTACATTTACTTGTCTTACAGATGCTCTGACACAAATTCTCTTATACATTATGACGTAAATGCTCTGATGCATTATGATGCATATCTAACGTAGATGCTTTGATGTATTATGATGTAGATGCTTTGACCCATTATGACATATTATGCATTGATCTAATGCATATATGATGTAGATTCTCTAATGCATTATGATGTAGATGCTTTGATGCAATATGATGCATATCTGATGTACATATTCTAAAGTATATATGAGGTAAATTCTTTGACATGTTATGACATATGCTCTAATGCATATGCATAATTGAGGTGTAACCACAAAATTAATTATAATTTTATGTGAATATGCCACTCAAATTGCATAAATATAGGCTCACTAGTCATCTAGAAAGGTCAAAAAACATCCATTAGCTAGCTATTAGTCTTTGTTTCTTTCTTGTTTTTTGGATGAGCTTTCTGAACCAATCTTAGCAATGCTTTGAGAATCATTCTTGTAATCCATCAAAGAGGGTAACTCTAGAGAAAATTGTATTTTTTCTTTGAATATTTCACCATCTCAAATCTCAGGCTGCTTTGAGAATCATTCTTGTAATCCATCAAAGAGAGCAACTTTGGAGCAAATTGTATTTTTTCTTTGAATATTGCACTATCTTCGATCTTAGACTATGCGAATATTAGTTGGGTCGAGGTTGGTTTTTGTGATTGTCACTTTATCGGATCAGAATTGAATATCAAGGCAGTATATGCTTGTTTATTTTATTTTATTTATTTTCTCTTACCCTTAAATATCTAATTTTTTTAAAGCTTGATTAGATTAAGAATAGGTTAATTTCTATTTTAGAGCTTTAAAAAAAATTTCTAAGAAATTTAAATCTTGGGTATTTGCAAATAAACCATTGTCATAAAATTAATAAATTTTCATATTTTTGCAAATGAATCCTTGATATGAAAGTAAAATTTCGAAATAGTTGCAAATGAATCATTACCATGTAATTTTAAATTTCATATATTTGTAACTGAAACATTAATGTGCAACTAAAATTTTCATGTATTTACAACTAAAACATTGTTATGCAAATCTCATATATTTGCAAATGGATCATTGACATGGAATTAATTTTTTTATGTTTACAAATGGATCATTGAAATGGAATTAATTTTTTTATATTTTCAAATGGATCATTGATATGGAATTAATTTTTTCATATTTGAAAATAGATCATTTGTGGACAATTAAAAATATATACATTTGCAAATAAATCATTGATGGGCATTTAATTTTTTATATATATTTGCAAGTGAAACATTGTTGCACAATTTAAAATCTCATATTTTTACAAATAAATCATTTTCATGCAATTAACAAAATTCATAATATTTGCAAATAAACCATTAATATACAATTCAAAATTTAATATACTTGTAAATGTATCATTGATGCACAATTAAAACTTTTACATATTTGCAAGTGAAACATTACTATGCCATTCAAAATATCATGAATTTTGCAAATGAATCATCCTAATGCAATTAATATATTTGCAAATAAATCATTTTCAATCAATTAAAACTTTCATATATTTGCAAGTAAAACATAAATTCAATTGAAAGCTATTGATTTTGAGATAGGGCTTGGAAATAAATCTCAAGAGATTAGATATAGAGAAAAGGAGGTGCTGGCCAAATTTCATAACACTATTGCCAAGGAGGAAATTTTTTGGAAACAAAAATATAGGGTACTTTGGCTAAAGGATGGAGATAAAAATTCCAAGTTTTTTCACATCATAGCCTTGAAGCACAAAAGCGTCAATAGGATTAGAGAAATTCAAAAAGTTGATGGATCTAGTGCTACTCACATTAAGGATATAAGAGTTGAGGCTATGGATTTTTTCAAAAATCTCATCGGGGTGGAAGAGGTTTGTAATGAGGAAGTCCAAAATAAGTTGCTTGGTAGTATTCCCATCCTTGTCATGGATGATATGAACCAAGCCCTTGTATTTCCCTTCAGTGATGATGAAGTTAGAGCTATTATATTTACGATGGAAGGAATGGAGGTTTCTTTGGGTCCTGATGGTTTCCTACCTCTTTTTATAGAAGTATTGGCATATTATGGGAAAGGATATTTTTTATGCCCTTTGGGAGATCCAAACCACCAATCATATCCCATTCGGAGTGAATTCTACTTTTTTAACTCTGATCCCCAAGACTATTGGTGCAAAGGACTTTGATGCCTTTAGAACCATAAGCTTATGTAACACTGTTTATAAAATTTTGACACCATTTTTGAAACCAGAACATAGAGAAAATACTATTTTTTTTAATAAACGGTTGACCAAATTACATAAATCGCATGAGGATGCTACCAAATTGAAACAAGTAACATTTTGTGTAGATAATGGTAGTACGAGGGATGAAAATAATAGTGATATAGTTAGTGATTTTAATTAAGCCTTTAGTATTGAAATTGAGAATTATCTTTCTACTATTTCCATTTCTGAGGTGGGTGTGGAGCATTATCAAGTAAATTCAATGGAATTTCCTATTGTGGATGATAAAAAAATTGGTATTTTTTTTGTAAAATTGATAATGATAATTTTTTCACTATTGCATGCTTAGGAAATCTAAATATAAACAATATAAATCTAGGCTAGATAGGTATAGAATTACTAATGTTTATGATATCTCTCCATCAAAACTTTCGTATAGGCTAAATGAAATAGGAATTATCCCCTTCTCTAAGATTTTAACAAAGGATGAAATATATCAATTTAAAAATTACTATGAAGATAGACCAATTTGTTGTTCTAATTCTTAAATTTTTAATTCTTATACAATCTATCCTAAACCAAAACCTATTATTGGCTCATCTTCTATTGGATACGATCATCTCTTAAAATAGGAATCTTGATTAGTACTAATATTTTTGTTATTATTGGGTTTGTTCTTGTTATTTTTACGATATATAATGAGTGTTTGACATGGAGGACCCCTCTATGCCTAGACTATCTAAATTTTTTAATGAAACTTCTCTATAACCAAGACCACCCCTTAATGCCCAATATTGATTCTTGTAGTTTTCTAGGAAATAATGAATTCCCGTGCTTTCTTTATTGTCTTTGCTAGCCTATTTCCTAATGATTTCCTTAATAAATAATTGATCCTACAACCTTTTGTCTAGAAAGGTACTTGATTGATGTTAAATTTTCTATTAAGTTCAAAACTATGGCTGTAATTAAGGCTTTGATGAAATTTTATAAAAAATTTGAACCATACATGGGTCCTCACATGCCTATATTTCTAATACCTAATCACATGCTCACATCATTTGTAGGTTTAGGGGAAAGGGGTATGCAAAAGAACCAATAGTTAATATTCCTAATAATATCCTCTTTCTCCCATAATTACCAGATAATGAATTTATCCTATACTTCTTATAGCTAGAGAAAAAGGATCCCCCAACAATATTATAAGAGAGGGTTTCTTCAAGAACCTAATGCTAATTGGGGGAGACATAAGTGATCTGATTATGTTTTTGAGGTTGATATTAATCTTGAATTAAATAATATTCTCCATGCTCTAGACCAATTTGAAGAAGGCAGTATCATGAATTTTGAGCCTACCATATATATTAACATAGGGAAACCCCATCAAATGGCAAATTCTCAATTAGTTAAATTTCTCAATATTCAAGGAGGATCCAAGATCAAATCTTTCCAAGGGATACACTTATTATTTCTAAACTATTGTAATACCACTATTTTGTCATGACATAATATATATGAGGCTCATTTAAATCCTAAATAATCAATTAAAAAATACATAGGCACCCCCAAGAAACCATGTAATCAAAATTGGGGTTGGCCTCTCTATGAAGAGAAAGCTATGTTTACTAGCTTACTTAAGGAGTATAAGGATGTCTTTGCCTAGGAATATTCTAACATGCCTAGAATGGATAAAAATTTGGTTATCAATAACATTGTTACTTATGAGGATTCCACTCTCATATGATAAAAATAAAGAAGATTCTCTCCTCTAATTCAATACCTATGCAAGATTGAAATCTATAAGTTGTTAGAAGTCAATTTTATAAAACCTACCAACTAGTCAAGTTGGGAATCTAACACTGTGCCTATGAAAAAAAGGAAATAATGTTATCTAAATTTGTTATGATTTTAGAAACATCAACTTATCTAAAGGATAAAAGGAAATAATGTTATCTAAATTTGTTATGATTTTAGAAACATCAACTTATCTAAAGGATAATTTTCCTTTTTCCTCTATTGATGCTATTGTTGATTCTACCATAAGGTATGAAATATTTATCCCTTATGGATGGCTATTCAAGGTATAATCAAATCTAGATTACCCCTAAGGATCAAACTATTGATGCTATTGTTGATTCTACCATAAGGTATGAAATATTTATCCCTTATGGATGGCTATTCAAGGTATAATCAAATCTAGATTACCCCTAAGGATCAAACTAAAATAACTTTTACCATATCCTATGGCACATTTTGCTCTCTTATCATACCTTTTAGACTAAAAATATTTATGCTACTTATCAACAAGCTATGACAATAGTATTTAATGACTTAATGAGAAAGATAGTGGAATATTATGTGGATGACCTCTTGGATAATTCTAAGAACTGAGTTGACCACCCAACTAAGTTTCATATAATTTTTTAGTGATTACATCACCATAAAGTTAACTTAATCCTAAGAAAAATATGTTTGGTTTTACTAGTGGTAAACTACTAGGATTCATGGTGTCTCATAGGAGCATAGATATCAATAAGGACAAATAAAATCCATTGATGCATTCCTCCCCTCAAACAATTAAAGATATCAAATTCTTCTTGGAGAATCTAAAAGCTATTAGGTGGTTAATTCCTTACTTAGATTTCAAATCTTATTCATTGAACCACATGCTTAAAAAAGACATTGAATTCAAAATGGATGAAAATTGTAACAAGGCCTTACTTGAATTCAAGAAATGTTTTTATGGCCCCTAACTCTTTGCCCACCCAACTTGGATAAGTTGTTTTTTCTATACACCTTAATTACTTGGGTTTCCTTAGGAGCCATCCTTACTCAAAATAATTATAATAGAGTATATCATGTACTATATTAGTCAAAAAATGCTTCTAATAGAAACTCAATACACTCCCATGGAGAAATATTTACTAGCCATCTATTTTGCATGTGAGAATTTAAGGCATTATAAGTTGTATTAAATTTTTTATGTGGTTATTAAAAATAATCCCTTGAGACACTTGCTATAAAAACCTTACATCCCTAGTGACATTTAATACAAAATATAGATCACTATGATGTAAGAATTTGGTCTCTATATTGTAACACAAAAGTTGTTAAAGCTTAAATGATTGCTAATAAATCAATAGTAGCTCCTAACCTAATACAAAAACCCTTTAAGAAGACATAGCATGATGAGGAAATCATGGTTATATCGTATTATCCTCATGAATTTTTCATTCCCCCTTCCTACATTACCTCTAGTATTATTAAATACTTTATTTATTATGAACTTACTGAGTAGGAAAAATACCTCTTGGATTATCATGAGGCAATTGAGTGACATCATAAAACAAAGGCTAAATACAAATCTGATAAACCTGCCTCTTCCCAAGAATATAACATAAATTTCCATATTGACACTTGGTTCCTTCACTTTTATGGAGCAAGTAATGAGTTTGAAGTAGGAGTTAGTATATTTCTCAAATCTTTAATTGGTCTAGTTGTTCCTATGGTCTTTTGCTTGAAGTTTTTTTGCATTACTAGTAATGTTGTAAAATATGAGGCTTTAATTTTAGGAATTCTAACCACAAAATATATGAATGTTAAATAAAAGTTTTAGATGACTCTCAAATTATGGTCTATTATATCTCTAGTGAGTATATTATCAAAGCTCCTCATTTGATCCCTTACCACCAAGGGGTTACAAATTAAATCAATATTTTTGAATCCTTCTCTATTAGGAATTTCCCATAGGGGAAGAATTTTGAGGTTATCTCTTTATTTACTTTGGTTGGAACATTCATACCACATAAAAATTGAACTTGTAATTTTTATCACTTATGGCCTAGGAGATGTACATACAATTGAGGTTAATACTATTGATTGCATAATCCCTCATGATGATCCTTGGTATGAAAACATTATATGCTTCCTCAATAGCTAAATCTATCCATGAATAGCTACTACTAAACAACATGCTTATATTAATAAGAGAACAATATCATAAACAACATGCTTATATTAATAAGAGAACAATTTGATATGTTGTTCTTGGTGGGGTTTCATACTAGCTTAATCTTGATAGGTTCTCTTACAATGTCTTGTAGAAGCCAAAGTACCTAAAGCTTTTTTTTATATCCATAGTAGAGACTATGGAGGAAACTTTAGTGATCATTCTATAGCATGTAAATTATTATGAATGGGTTACTTCTGGCCAAGAATGGATGCTAATGTTAATAAGTATGTAAAATCTTGTAATAAGTGTCAATTCTATAAGGATAAAATTCATGCCCTTGTCCAGGTTCATCCAATTGAGTCTCCTTGGCATTTTTCCACCTTGGGTATTGATCTTGATGAACCTAATTCTCTTATGTCCTCAAATGAGGATAAGTTCATTATCACATCCATAGACTATTTTACAAAAAAGTGGAAGCTATTCCATTAACAAACTAGATAACCCTCATTGTATTCAAATTTGTGTTTAATTAGATTGTGTGTCATTTTGGTGTTCCATATACTCTTATTTTGAATAATACTGCTTTCAAAATTAATAAAATGCAAGATTTAAATTCTTAATTAGGTATTCACCACCACTTTTCCACACCTTACTATCCATAAGGGAATGGTCAAGCTGAATCTAGCAATAATATTTTGGTAATTTTTTTGAAAAATATAGCTAAAGAATAAAAGAAATATTGAAACTTAAATTTATACCCCATGTTATGGGTATACTACACCAGTATTCATAATATTATAGGGACAATCCCTTTTTTGTTATATGATACTAAAGTTGTTTTATCGCTTGAAATTGAATTGCCTTCTTTGTACATTTTTTTGAAGAATTTTTTGAGTCATAATGAGTACCATCATGAGTGTCAAGATGCCTATCTTGCCAAGCTTACTACTCTTGATGAGAGTTTTCTACATGCTCTTGAGCATAATACAACCTCCAAGATTTATATTGAAAAGCAATATATTAATAAAGTGTGTCATCATGACTTCAAATTCAAGGATCTTGTCCTCAAACTCAAAAATATCCACAAGAATTGCAAGGGAAAGCTTATACAAAAATATATTGGTCCATATATTATGAAAGCATTATTTGGGTCTAGGGAAAGTAAATTATAATAAATGTATGAATTTAATTTGGATTAAACTGCCAAATTCAAGCATGTTAAGTGCCTCTACACATAGTCCCTTTTAATCAATCTATACAATCTTCTTTGTTTTCTCGTTAACCTTGTTACATTGTTTTTAGATTTTACTACTTTGACTATTTATTTGTAAGCAATAGTACTATACATTATTTGGTTTGACATAATTTTATGTGTTTAGTAGAATTTCTTCCTTCGTAATAATGATCACCTCATTAGGTGATGATCCCAATCATTTAGGTTTTTTAATATCTTTCACAAATTTTAGCTCATTTCTTTGTAGTTTTTGTGGTTTAAGTGATGATATTAGTTAGTCTAGTTGCTTAGCTATGTTATAACTTGTTTAAATTTATTTCTTATGTTTGTTTGGTTTGCTATCTAACTTTCTTGTTACTTGGTGTTTTCTATCCTTTTTTACTGACATTTATTGCTACTGACTTTTTTATGCTTTATTTTCTTTCCTTTATCATGGTGTCATTCTTTCTAGTAAGTTGCACCATTATGTCTTCATATTCTTCCATATTATTTTATTATTACATTGCTTTAAGTGCCATAAATTAATCACCTTAGTTCAACCCATGTCATTTCCTATATGGTATATGGTTAGAACACCAAGGCAACATCTCCTTTAAATATATATGTAATAAATAATATTCAATCTATAAAATCAATCAATAATTTTAGTGTTCCACTATAGTGGGAAGTGTTCCTTGTTAAATAATGTGTTTTATTAGATACTACAATGGAGAACCCCATTGTGATAGAAGCATGGTAAATTTTCCTTTCATAGGATCTCCCTCCCCTAGGGTAAGCTACAATGCATATATAGCCTAGTATTTCTTAACCTTATCTTGCTTCTCCCTCAATTTTAGTGGGTATACCTTGCTAAGCAATGCATCCATCACTATTGGTAGCATGTGAGTTGGTTTTGAGGACATATACGTGCATACCATTCATGGCATGGGTTAGCATCCCTTAGGATTCCCCATTATAGTGGGTGGACATGATTGACTACCATAGTGTCCATTTGTACCTATCTTGTAATTTATTTTAGGATTGGAAGACACATATTTGCATCTATACATGGCATATATTGAATATCTTAGTCTACCCCACTACAATGATGAGTGTATTTGTTGGTACTTGGAACTTATTTGATGCTATATATAGCCTACCTACTTTAGTGGTGTGTATGATTGGTACATTATCTCATTTATGGCCAATATTGAAGGGAGGTATAGTATAAAGAGCATGTAGTCGAATGTTATCAAAATATTTCATGATCTAGATCAATCAAACTTATAAATCACAATAGTAAATACTATATAAATCATGTATGGTTTCTTTAATCATGATTCATGACACTAAATGTTACATAAATCATACATGAAAATTTTTAAATGACATGTCCTCGAATGCTATACAAATCCTAAGTACATGTCAATGAATGTTACACTAATCATAAGTAGATGCCATCAATGTAGAAGAAAAATTCATTTATATAGCTAATGTAAATGCTACAATGAAATAAATAATCATATATAAATGAAAAATGATACATAGTGGTATAATAAAGTACATGGGGAACCAAATTTCATCATCCTAAGCTACGTTGTATCCCAGTTATATAGCCCCATCACCCAAATAATCCTATATACATATTTTTAGCTTTTGATGCTATAAAATTAAAGGAAATGCAACCACAAGTAATGAAATAAGCATGCAATGTTATAACTATGATAATGGCTAACTAATAAGCATGAAAATATGATAAGAAACTTCTAAAAATACTCAAGAAATAGCCATTAATGAAAGCTCATGAAAATATACAATGCTATGCAATGGAGGTCTCTAACACTCCATATTGCAAAAATGCTCTACATTGTATCTACTACTACTCTACCCTATGCACTCCAAAATCCTCTCATTCTTCTACTCTAAGAAGGCCTATTTATAGTGAGACATGACTCTTGGCCTTCCATATTCCTATGACACCTCACTATTCTATTCTTAGGACTCATGTACATGTGGACTACATGCACATTTACATCATTGCACATTCTAATGATACTTGTGCATTTATTACATTGCTTTAAGCAAATACTTAAATCCTAATCTAAGATAAACTCCTAATCTAAACATGTACCCATGATGGTACATTAGCAAGCACAAAATAATGTAATATATTCCAACACCCCCCTGTATTACATTATTTGGGTATTGAAGACTTTAGTCTTCAATATGGATCTTCATCTTTCAAGTACTCTTTAGTTTGAATTGGTCCTTCTTCTTCTGCTTCAGTCTTCATGTTGTCTTTCCATGTCTTCTTCATTCCACTGTTCTTTGGTATTTCAAAGTGTTTGGTAGAATCATTGACCTTGAAGTCTTCTAGGTATCCTTGATGAACTAAGGATCTTATAATATTGCAAGTCATAAGTGGATCATAATTGCTTCCTTTTCTTTCCTTTGGTCTTTTGAATGACCTGTCTCCTTGATCTTCAAAAATGTCAAGCTTGAATTCATTGTTAGTGGATGCTTCTGAAATAAGAACTTGAAAGAAACAATCTAATATGAATATCAATCTTTCTTCAAATATTTTATAGTACTTGTCTTTATAGTAATAGAAGAAAGATGAATGAGATTTTCCTCCACAATATTTACATGGATGGAAACTCCAGTAGTTTGCTTTCTCATGACCAAATTTGTTGCAATAAGTGCATAGTAATGGTATCCCAACTTCTTTATTACTTGTTTTAGGAGAATCATGTTCATCTATTTCTTTGATGAAGTAGTCAAACCATCTATGTACAATTGAAGCTATTCCATATTTACTTCTTTTATAAAATTGTATGTCATCTTTCTAATCAATACTCTTTTCTATATTTTGAATATGGTTTTTGATATAGTTGTCATCAATTCCTTTCATCATATCATTAGAAGATATCTCTACAGAACCTACTTTTGTCAACCTATTTGTTTGTGGGTTCTCAAAACTCTTTTCTAGCTATATTGGTTCTTCTCTTCTAATTGCATTTTTCTTAGGATCATTTTTAGAATCAAGTATGTCTCTGAACCATTTTGAGTCCTTGAATCCTGTATACTTAATAAGCCTTTCCATAGTTTTTTTAGTAAACCTTTTGTTAAAAAACTTTGGTAGAATTTAAAAAACTCTAAACCCTTGAGGTTGACTTCCTTAGTATCTGATAATATCCTTTCAATTTTAGAGTTTGTAGAATACCTTATCTTTTCCAACTATTTTGAATATAGTTTTTGATAGTAGACTTAGCTTTCTAGGTTTTGCTTTGAGTTGAATCCCTTTTGTCTCCCTAGTGTTTAGATGACAAGTTTAATATAATGTTCAACTCCTATCACTTTAAATCAATGTTTTATTTCCCCTTGTAGAAAGCTTAAAGATGTAATTTCAATGGATAAGACTCTCAATATATTTAAGATATTTAAGTTGGATTCTCTATGTCTCTTCAATTTGAATATGAGACTAATAAAAATAATCTTCCAACTTTTAAGCAATTTTAGAGTTTGGCTTCCTTCAACCTTTGTATAATGTAGTTTCTAAATTTCTATAATTTCAATTTGATGTAGGATTCCTTATATCTCCCTAGTTTAGAAATTTAGAAAAACTATGTATTTGCAAATTAAAATTCACTTCAATTTGTAAGGAACCTTATATCTCCTTGTTTAATGATTTGCAAATATTCAAAGCAATAATAGTAATGGTTTTAATGCTTCTATTTTCTACTCCTTTCTTAAGGCATTCAATATACTTTCTAGGGTATCTTTTAACACCTTATTACTCCTACTATTAAATAACCCTAGAGTATAAAACTTGGTTGATATCAACTTTAATATATATGCCTTAATTTCACCTTTGAACTTTGCAATGTTTATGAGGATAAATCTTACCTTCCAAGCACCAACTTTTATGTGCAATATCACTGTATTTTGCCTTGGGATAGACCTGCAATCAATATGGTTTCTTATGCATTAATGGTGGTTGACTACATTAATTCCTTCTTATCAATGTGCTCTGGTCTTTGACTCCTTTCTCCTCTATGTAAATACTTTACGCGCTCCTCTTTGCTTTGACTTACATGCTACCTTCCTCTAATATGTGCTACCTTGCTCTCTCTTTAATGTTTTCTCCAACTCATGTACTATATATGCGCTTCTTTGATATGCTTCTCCTCTTGATTCTAACTGATATGCAAGGTAGATAGTGCCAAGTGGCACTTAGGATCTTCAACCTCTTTGATAATATCTCTACAACACCTTTCTCTTTCAATACCTATGCCAAGTGGTACCAAGAATCTTACTTCTTTCTTCAACATATTTGAGGTATTCTCTAACACTTCTTGAGAGTGTTATATGCTTGAGTGTATGTAACCTATTTACTATTAATGAAGATATGCTTGAGGTATCTTCAAACATGAGGTATCTTCTCCTTTTGCTTACCCTAATGACATGAGGTATCTTCTCCATGTGGTGGATGCTCTTCAACCACTACACCCTAATATTGTTCTAACCTTTTTCTTAGAAGCTATTCAACGCTCGCTCACTACACTTCTTGAAGCTACTCAATGCTTCAAGAATATTTTCTCCTCCTTCAATGGTAGAGGTTTCAATGATATTATGGTAATCCTTCCAGCTTCTAGATGGTGTTATGAGGGTGCAAATATTCCTTGTTCTCCAATGCTTCTTTTAGGTGCCAACTAAGTATATGTTGTGGCTTGTAGGGTAGATTCAGGTAGTGTACTACTTCTCCTTCTTTTCCTTATGAAACTAGTGCAATCTTGATGACTCAGTACTGTAATCTGATGTGTCTTCTCCTCTCTTTGGTGGTGCAAGCTTGTTGGATTTTCCTTACACCTTGTAAAGGTCTTCAATATTGTTTACATGGCTCGAATGAGAATGCTTGCCTTCGTGCAAGTCGATGCTGTTGTGAGGGAAGAATGGAGACTAAGTCTTAGTGCCAATGATGCTTTCTCTATTGGAAGATGCACCTTTCAATTATGTTGCTTGGGGTAGACTTCATTGTACCTCTTTATCTTACCTTCACCAAAGGCTCTTGAATGCTAGATGTACCTTACCTTACCTTCACCAAAGGCTTTTGAATGCTAGACTTACCTGCTTTGATGACTTTAGTTTTGCTATTGAGTTCTCTTACCTTTAGCTCAATAGTCCTTAGATGAATACATAACTTGAGAAGTCTTAAAATCAATATTTTGCTTTCACCTTTTTTATTGACTTCTTCTCCAAGCAATATCTGATTTGCTTGATTGTAAATGTGTAGGTTTGATGATGTCCAAGATGTCTCCTTTTCACCTTGGAGATACTAAACCTTAGAGCTCTATTTGATGGCTCTAATGTGGTGCTCTTGAAATCTTAAGATGCATTGATTTAAGTGCTTACCCCCTTGTACTTTAAATTGGCACCCTTCCTTTCACTAAAAGGGGTTTCAATGTTGCCTTCTTCTCCTTGGCAACTTTCTACTATTTCTCCTAGCTTGGTTAACTTTCAATGATGATTCCAAGCCTTTTAATCAGGCTGATAGTATACCTTTTGAATGACACTACTTTGCACTATAGGATGTGCAATCTATACTTTTAGAATAGTGTCTTCTTTTCTTTACTAGATAGTAGGATGTTGATATTTTCCTTTCTCTTGAAATATATCTAACTCCTATTTCTTATGTGCAGGTTTTAAATCTTGTAGAAACTATCTTCTGCACTTCCTTGAAGACTTAAACTAGAAACCTTCTCTTGCAACTTTAATCCTCGAAATTTGGTGCTTAATAAACTTAATAATAACTCAAATATGGATGTTCAATTAATGAACCTTTTGCACCTAAGTTGCATACCTTTTTAACCTTTATTTGTAGATGGATTTCTTGGTGATTTGGATCACCTAATTTCTGCCCTATTCTTGATGAATTTGCAGCTCTTCCTTGCTGTCCAAAAATAGCTCTTTAACTCACCAATTTTCAGCTTTGAAACTCCTCTAACTTGCTGCTTAAAAATGTAGTTTGGTGGCTTCAACTCTCCTTCAGGATACACCCTGAAAATATGAAACTTAGCAGCTATTAATGCTGCCCAAATTGCTGCTTTCTTTCTATCCTCAAATCTGAAATTTTCAGATTGTAAAGTAGTCAATTTCTCCTCCAAAATGTTATCCTTGAATCTCACAAATTTGGTAGGAAACTCCTCCAAATTACAACTGATATTTTCCTTCAAGAAACCTTCAATTTTTTGTTGTAAAATCAGCAAACCTCCTTCTTCAAGTAAGCCTTCAAATCCTCCAAAGGTAATCTTCAAACCTCTCAGGTTTGGTGGTTTCTTCTAGCTCCTTTCTCCTTCTCAAAATATGACTTCAATCTTGGCCTATTTTCTGGCCTTCTTCTCAAGAATATGAAAGTCTTGAGGTCTTCACTAATCTCCTCCAAAATTTGGCAAACTTCTTGCCAAATCCTTCTTCTTTTGGGCTTGTTGTTGGATGGCGATAATTATCCCAAATTCTTCTTTATCATGAACTTCTTGAGTTCCTAAAATATCCTCCAATGGACTTCTCCAAGTCTCCTTCAATGAGGATTTCCTAGCCTTCTCCTTGTTTCTCCTTTCAAGTAGCTTGAGGCCTTCTCCTAGGGCCTTCAAATTCTACAACTTCTCTTCTAGTCTTCAAAACTTCAATGAGACCTTCCTTGATCTCTTCTATCTTCAACTATGGAAGTTTTGCAATGAGATCTCTTTCTTGGATCTCTGAAATCTGTTGCTTCTAAAATCTACAATAGGACATTTTCTAGTCCTTCTCTATCTTCAATCTTCCAAATATGGAAGTTCTTCAATGAGACCTCCTTTGGGTCTTCTTCTTCAATCTGAAGTCTTCAATATTCAATGGAGATATCCAATCTCCAATATTCTTTAGGACTCTTTTCCTTGAGTCTCTTCTTCCTTCAATGGGGTCTTCTTTCTAGGACCTCCTCCTTGATTTGCAGTCTTCAATGTGGCTTCTTTGGCCTCTAGATCTTTTCTCAATCTCCAACTTGGAGTCTTCAATCTACAAATCTTGCAATGGGACCTTTTTCCTTAGGCCTCCAAATATTCAATCTCCAACTTGTTGCTTCAGGTATTGGATTGATTCCAAAGAAGATATTCTTCCTAGCTCTTGTAGGAAGCTTCCCAAATTTCTTTGAATCTCTTTTTTTGCAACAAAGTATTAGGAAATGTGTAGACACCAAATCCTAGCCACTTGTCATACACACAACATAATCATAGCCATTAAATATATATATAAATAAATCATAGCCACTCATCGCATATCAATCTTAGCCATCCATTTAACATGATCTATGTCACACATCAAAGTTATAATCTTAGATATTCATCATGTTTTAATATTAGTCACTCATTGGTGTCGTTGAAACCCCAAAATGTTGAAGATAAGTTATAAAAGAGCATTCAATTTTGTGAATGATTTTAAGTGGTCAATTGGTTTATTCTTGAGGTTAGATATCATCAGAGACTTTGCATCCATTACTACCCAAAACCATAGCATTTCACTAACATCCTTCCTCACCACTATCATATCCCCCATTTCTATTGCCCAAAACCCCTGTAAACCATATCTAGTTTTGTAGATCGCTCTCCCATCCTCCTCAAATGTTGTTAAGTATTTCCCAAACACTACTAACAATCTCTAAAATGCTACGAGGAATCCACAACCATTACCTAATACTTCTAAGTATTTCTCCTCAATCGATTTGCCATCGATAAACCCTCAAATGCTTCTAGGATTTTGTGCACCATCAGATCACAAAAGAAAAAATATAGATCAATATTGCAAGGATTATTTTGATAAGGTATAAATTATAATTTGCTTATAACTTAAATGTTTTGTGTTTTACTTTCATTTCATGTTTAAAGCACTTAGGATTTGTAGATTTATCATTTAGAGGGTCTCACACAGCAGATCCCTCACATATGCTACTAACTTATTTGTGTTGTGATCTGTGTGTAGGTTATAGGAGACATATTTATTAATAGCTATTGTAACTCGAGTGGTCTCATAGGGATATGCAAGCCCACCCACAATTTTTTTGGATTGAATACAAATTTTGAAGACACCAGCTATTCTTTAGAATGAGGGTTTCCAACCCTCCCATTGTAATATTGTATCAAAGGTAATAAAGTGTATTGTAAACCCAAATTTTGGGTAAGTCTATTGTACAATTTGGATATCCAGACTCCTTGAGTCATAATAAATCAGATCTATCATTTTTATGCATATATTTCTTTTGATCTATTTATTTATTGGTGTTGTTCATTTTTACTTTACAAAATGGCAATCATGGTGGGACCTCCAAAGGGTTTCTTATTTTAATATACATTTTCAAAATTTTGATTTATATATATATCTTTTTGCTATAGGTTTTCAAATATTCAATCATGCAAAAATCATTAAACTAGGGTTTCTAAGAGTAGTATAATTTGATCTATGGTCACACGGATGCCCTACCACATTCAAGGGATACCCCATCACATCCAGAAGACTCTGCACTACATCTAGGAGAGTTGGGAATAAAAATATAGGCTTCCTAGTAATTCTTGATCAAACCCTACCTCCATTTTTCTTTACTTTTTAAAGATAGATTGAAAAGAGAATATATACTTTTGTTTTAAAAAGCAACATATATTGCATCTTAGGCATTTACAAAACATCTCTTCATATATTTTGGACATAGAAGAGATCTAAACTTGTGCATTCATCTTAGTTGCATTAGAACATTCATTACACTAGATTCCAGTTTTTATTTTTTGGTGGTGTTTTTACTTTTTATCTTGTGTACTATTTTACAATAAAACAAAAAAGCATAAGTAGCTATAGGCTAAAGTCTCCCACTTTATATTTTTCTAAGTTGGAACAAGTCATTGGTATTCAAGTCTCTCCTACTATTGGAAACACATTACTAATTCAGAGTGGGAGAACTAGACAAACCCTCCACTTTTGGAATCACTTATTGATTCAAGGTGGATCTTAAGAGGTGTACCCTAGATTCTTTTGAGGGGATTGGTATTGGTGTTCTTGGCCACCAAATTGGTGGAGTGAAAGAGGGTTTCTTGGCATTGTATGAACACCATAGACAAAAAAAACTTAAAAATATTCACATACAATTGCATGCTTCAATTTCAACATTAGTTAGTTGGACTTCATCACCAACCACTGATCGAGATCAACGATGGTGGGCTTCATCTCCATATGCTATCTCGCCCCATGGACACCTTAGCAGCTCATGATTGATTTTTCTAGATTTCATCACCAAGAAAATCCTCACTTACCATTCACCTTATAAATCCACCTTTCATAGTCAAATTAGGCATAGGGACTACACATCAATACACACAAACCACAAAAAAAAAAAAAAAGGATTCGATTGTTTGTTTTATTTTGTGTGTTTTTCGTTGTCATTACACCTTTTCACACACATTCTTCATATTTTTAACCTATACTTTTCTTATAGCTTATGGTTTTGACCACAAATCAAGCCAAAGCCATGATCCAAGCAACAACCTCATCCATAGAGGGTTCCACTTCTTCCCTAATCACTTCTATGGCTAACCCAACCATACCAACATAGATAAGCTATTTTGACCTATCTGCAGGACCTTCTCACACATTATTCACTTTGAATATTATGATGCACACAACCATTCAGACCTCCATCCCAAAAATTGAGCCTTCTACACCAATTGACCATCATACCACCTACATAGACATGGAAAAAGTTGGAGCTTATCTAAGACCAACCAATATTGTTCTAGAACCACTTCATATTTCACCCAGACATGTTCCTTCTTCTCAGCAAGAACTAGTTCACTCACATCCCCACACCTTCAACCAAGTCTACACCAACCCTCTTTTTGAGGCATCATTCGCACCTTCATATCAAGTTTCTCCACCACAACATAGCCAAAGCACCTCCATCCCATACAACTATACCAATCCACTCTATTAAGAACATGTCAAAGTAGCTTCACAAATTCCATCTACCATTCCATCCACTACCCCTCATTCTATTGTGATTCCTTTTGCAAACTACCATCCACCAACATTACAAACACCTACACCTCACCACATCCACCTCCATCACACCTACATAATCTACTTCAAAAATTGCCATGCAACAAGCATGGTAGCATCTCAATCAATTGCTCATGGGCTAGAAAGATGCTTGTTCTTGTCCTCAATAGCAAACACAAATAATAGATCTCAAACCCCATTATATTCTAAGCCAACACACCTACTTCACACCTAATCCATCCTAGGTATCACAACCTTCTAAGGTCACTATAACCACACCTCCATTCACCCGCATCAACCCCACTTCCACAAACTAGCACATTCACATTCCCCAAATCTCATCCCCATTTTATCAACAATAATCATTCCATCACCAATCACAATAAACTACCCAACATCGTCAAGTACCCTTCAATCCATACGGCCATCAACACCACATTACATCCCAATAATTCACCACTCCACATACCCCACCTTCACAAAATCATAAAATAATTTAGGGCTTCCACACACATGGAGAAAACCCTAAAGTCCAAACCATGCAATAATAGAATGATAACTTGATTCTACACATTCCTAGTATGATATGCCAAAAGCATATCCTAAGATAGCTAATCAACCAACCTATTCATTTTTTGATACCATCACCACCATATCTGACAGACTTCACAATACCAAAACTTAATAAATTTAAAGGGATTGAGGATCCTACAAAGCACATCAACACGTTCATCCACTCATGCTTTCACATCCAAGATGAAAATGCTTTGATGCTTAGAAATTTTTCTCAAATATTGGGGGAGATGCTTTAGATTGGTATAATAATCTACCTCACCACAACATTTACACATTTGAATAATTGGTAGATAAATTTTTGGAGATGTTTTCCTTCAATGTTTGTAAAAAAACCACATTGACTGACCTGTACAATCTTAGATAATTTGAAGAAGATTTAGTCTATGATTTTGGAAATAGTTGGAGGGAAATTATCACCAAGTTGCCATCCTCCCTACCAATGGAAGGATTGACTTGAGTATTCACAAGGAGTTACTTAAAATCCATTTCTTTTTTATTTCAACTACAAAAATACAGAACATTCGATGAAGCTCTCACTCAAGATTGTTTAATTGAAGAGATAAAAATCCAATAAGGTGAGATAAAACCAAAGAAAAAAGAACGGTAAAATAAGGTCCAATAAAAATAAAAATTTTCTGACCAATCAAAGCCAAATCAAGTAAACCAAGAGGTCCTGAGTAAACTGAAAATAACTCAACAACAACAACAACCAGTGAAATAACAACCGTAATAAGTATCCTATCAAATGGTTCCCCCACCCCAATAGCTTCATAACATAGCACCAACTATGGAAAATCACCAATGTTGACAATCTATTTAATAAAATCATACCTATAGACACTTTCTTGAATCATATGCATCCATATTCCATAGTTTGTACAACACAAATGCACTTTCCTTGCTTGAAGTTAAACCAGATGATCCAACTAAATGTGGCAAGGGATATAGGGAATATTTATTTTTCCCTTACCATCAATAGAATGGGCACAACATTAACAACTACTTCACATTCAAAGACATAGTGCAAGACCTAATAGACCTAGGGGCTATTAATTTTGATAGTCCCTTGGCTCAACAAAATAAAAACCTTGGTATATACCAAACACCACTTCCTCATCATGAGGAACAACAATAGACAATAGGGGGATAAAATACCATGACTCCTCCTAACTGAGTTAATCATGTGCAATAGTACCAGGGTTTTTTGGAGGCTATCCATATAGTCACTTGAGGTCAAAGAAGCACCAATCAATAAAATAAACAACAACAAGTAGTTCAACCTCCTATTGCACCACAAACAAGTGTGTATCTACAACCTACTAATTCATCATCACCAATTCATTTTTTCATCAATTCATCATAACCAATTCACCTTCCAAGTCATCCATCCCAATCCACTCATCTTCCAAACCATTCACAAAGATACATCATCTCAATGAGTAGTCAATTGACAACTAGACTCAAAATGGCTTTAGCCAAACTATCTATCTATGAGCTAATACAACAATATCCTCATATGATGAGGCAATAATGGAAATTTTAAAACCCATTGAACTCAATACCAAGATACTAATGCATTCAATAATTTTATGGGGAGTATTAATATGTGTATGGAACCTTCTAACACATTCTATAATTTTGAAATTAAACCAATTTCATTAAAATCGATGGATCCTCCACTACATATTATGTCTTAATTTGATAGGAATCCATTAAAATAAGTGCTAATTAAAACTGGCTCCTCCATAAAAAATCATCACCACATCAGCCCTTCAACATCTCAACCTTCCACCATCACACATAACCAAATCTATATTCACCTTAAGAGCATTCAATGATGCTCTTTGTTCCATAGTTGGCACTATCGTTTTACCCATAGAAGTGGGGGTAAAAATATTGCATACCATGTTCCATATTCTGAAGGGGTCCATGGATTACAATGTACTCCTTGGACATCCTTGGATTAGGGAGATGAGATGTGTCCCTTCCATATTGTATCAATGCTTAAAATATGTACATGAGGGACAAATCTATTGTATACCAGTGAACATAGAACCGTTTAAGTACTACAAATTCATTTTAAATCCCTATGAATACACACTTCTATCTACCCATCTATTCCTAACCCCATCAACCATGCCATACACTACTTATTCATCCAAAGCTCCTATTCTTGAGGAGCTTCCCATTACTACCCAATATCAGGCTTCAACTTCTACACCCCCACCTTCATCACAATCAACTACATGTACCTATAGTTAAACCCAATCCACATTGTCCACATCATCAACATCAACATCACCCATTATCACCATTCATTCATCATAATCCATCTGATTCACACCCACTAACATTCCATCCACATTAGCATCAACGACCATCCATAAAACCTCTCAACTAAATACATCTTCATCTCCACCAATTTATGTCTCACAAGTATATTTTATGGATTGTGAGATGTAATTCTAGCACACATTCATCCCATTATCTAAGTCACCAATCATCCATGAGCCTTCCACTTCCACATTCACACCATCCACATCATCGACATCTTCACAAGTTATAGTCCACCTCACCAATCCTGGTATTGGTGAATACATGGTCCAAGATGTCATGGTTACACTGTTGTCGCTGAAATTTTGTGTCTCCCCACCCACCCTTCCTCTTCATGTTGATGTTATATTAGGGACAACCAATTTTGAGGTATTAATGGTTGAGATGAATTTCAATGGATAGATAAAATAATGGGTAGAAGCATGCTCAAAAGAAGACACCAAAATCCTACCCTACTTGGACGAAGGATTGGAACCTCAAATCCCTAGATGAAAATATCAAACTAAGGACATGTTCATCAACAGCCTTGGGCTGATTTTTGTAAAAGATTTTGGGTCAACCTATAAAACCCAGTATTAATGCTATAGTATCTTATCTACCAAAAAAAAAAGAAAACATCGAACTAAGGTGATGAGATCACAAGTCCCAAGTTCCCATTCTCAAAGTTATATGAAACTTTGGGAAAAAAACATTAGAAGGTCTGAACCCAATATTTCATCTCTATGAAAATATGATAGGCAGAAGCCTGGGAGGTTGGTGCAAGTAGTGTACCTAAAATTTCATCCAAGGTTAAGAGCATCACATAATAGTATGAAAATATTTGAGGATCCTCAGAAGTGAGCATTAATGACCTCATCTACTTGATGCAGATAGTCAATGGGCACAAAGAAAGAAATTTGAAAATGCACAAATTTAGAGGTAACCAACCTCCGATCCTTCTACAAAATGAGAAGGCAAAGTAGATTCAAATTTAAGAAGCTATCAAAATGATCAAGGACCAAATATTTGTAGTACCTGGATACCTCCAAAAAACTACCATCTCTCCTAAAACAAGCATCAATAGATTTTCTAGCCGATTCAAAAAGATTCTCCTGCTTGATGCCATTGATGTTGAAATTTAAATGTATTGTAAAATCTTCTATAAATAGTGGAATGATTGCCATTCCAAAGGGTGGATCTATGGCCTTTACAATTCATATGTAATTCTTCATCATTTGTAAATAATAGTGTATCACTATTTGGTCTCTCAATCTGTCTTCTATTCTATCTTTTGCTTGTATGTGGATGTTTATTTCTGTGATGGCTACCTAAGTTGGTTCACTTAATTCTACTATCTAGATTTCATGGGTCTATCTGGATATTTATGGAATTTGCATCCACACTTGGGCATCAGGTTTTATTTTTTTAAAGTCAATTTGGGTGGGAGCACTCTAATTATGATGCATGGATTTCATGCACTCCCACCATTTTTGGAATTTACATCTATCCATTGCACCAAATGAGAAGTGAAGATGAGATAGATTGATTTGTTATGTGGTCCATTATTTTTTGCACTTGTGATGTCAAACCAGTGTGTCTTGATGTAGCCATACCCTATCCTTATCAGCTTTGGCTATGGCCTCATTTTTTTCTTTCTCATTCCATTTTATCTCTTTCCCCTTTACAACATAGGTACCTAGAACCTAAGGAGTCGACCTTCTACGAATATCGACCGCCTCTACCTCTCCTGGGCTAGACAATAATTCAATGCTAGTCAAGGACCGTCAGACATACCTTTCGCTCATCCGATGATGGTTTGCACACCAAAATTTTTTGGTGACTCTATTAGAGAACTTGTTGAGTTTTTGTGTTTCAGGAAGTCAAATTTTGGTGACACTCTGATTTACCCATATCTTATCAAAACCACCTGGGGACTCTAATTGTGCAACATATCTAGATCATGAGATTAGTCATATTATGCTAAAATACTTTCATTTCTCAGAGGACTCAAGGTTTGATGAACAACTTTAACCTCATCAGTGGAGAAAGTATGTTCATATGACAACTCCAACTTTGGTGCATGAATTGAAATCTCTAAAAGATAGTATCTCAATGGTGCAGTTGTGCTGCCCATAGTGGAATGATCTAGGTCCACTAAATCTCCAATGCTAACATGAGATTCCTAAAAGTGCCCTTAAAGCCCTAACAAAATACAATGAGACTTGATGAATCACTCAAGAACATCTTGAAAATGTTACTACTCTAGCACCCCTCCATGGTATAACACATAAAGATTTCATGATCAGGCTCTTGGTCTTATATTTGAAAGGGAGGTCACTGTGGTGGTACCATACCTTTGGGTGGAGAACCATCCACTCTTAGATGGATTTTGTGGGAGATCTTATTAATGCATTTGATGGCTCCAAGGATCCCTTCCACATTTTGATAAACCTCTCACTTATCAAGAGGGTACATTTTGAATCCATCATAGATTTCAACATTTGTTTTGAAAGAAGATGGAAAAGGATCCCCCTTGAGTACCAACCATCACCCACCCAGGCTCACTTGTACTATGTTTGGACCCTCAGCTCTAGCATTAGCATCCTCTTGTATAAATTTGAGGAAAGGAGATTCCCTTAAAAATTTTAGGAGGTCATATGGGTAGAGCAACTCCTGCTTCAAGCATGAAAGTCATCTTCAGATGATTTTGCCCTTCGATATCAGTTCCCAATAATTGATGCTTTCTTCCCCATTGTACAACATCTACCATGGATGCCATCTCAAGTTTTGTAGGATCTAAAGACAGTGATATGAAACACAAAAGGTGGATCACTTCTCATGCCCATGTAGGAGAAATGCAAACATCGGTATATAAATTGACAACCTTCTCACTTGCACCCTCTCCAGAAAAGTGGAGGATCTAGACCAACGCAAGAATCCCACTCATAAAGAGGGAGTATTTTTGCACCCTCTTTGTATCTAAGAAAGCAACGCGCAAGGACCAAGTCATCTTCATGATGGCTTGATCGATCAACATACATATCCTGAGGAGGTCCCATTAGTAGTAGGATCGATTTATGAAGCCTAGAGAAAGAGTATGCAAGGACAATACAGACGTACGAAGTTGGAATATCATAATAGGTGGATTCCAAAGAATGGTGATATTGGAACTTGTTTCCACACCTACTAATACCAGAAGAACACTCCCACATGGTAATTCATTGTCACTTTGATCATAAACTACATAATTACTGGTATGCATGATGATCTGCCAAGTTGTGGCCTCTTAGCAACTTGAAAAGTGATTGGAAAATTTTGACCAGACTACATAAGGTGAATTAAGTTAAGTATAATTTAGTCTGAGAATTACAGATTCATTGGATGATTTCCAAGATGGATCAATGGTTGTGGCATACCACTCACACCGTAATTTTATGTACATAAGTTTATAGTTAAATAAAGGTGTTGTAAGCATGTGGCCAGTGACATCATCCTATGGTGACTCATGCTGAATTTCTAGAAAGAAAATTGGTTTTGAAGCTCATCCCTTTGTTCTTAGTGTTATTCTATTGTGACCCCATGCCCAATGGATCAAACCTCAAAATTTATACATCACTTTGTGCAATATCCAAAAGGATATGCATTGTAATATTCAAAGTAGAACATATTCCTCAACCTAGTGGAAAATAAGCTATAAATAGAATCTCAAGAGGGATAATAGCAACATAAATTTATGTAATCATAATAGATTGAGAATTTTTTGTGTGATTGTGTCAAAAAGAAATATTATGAAAAATGTTGTTGGCATTCTGTCTATTATTAAACTAGCCTTGGTATTTGGTGGGGTATGTTTATGGAAGAGCAATTTGTACTAATATCATACAAACTACCTTCCAATTCATCCCTCAGATCGATCTCATTTTCCTTCCTTCTCTCTTCCCTTTCCTTTTTATGTTCCTCTTAGATTCCATATTTATTTCCTTTTCATTGTGCTCTACCTAGTTGATGTCTGGGCACTTTCCTTAGTTTTGTAGCCTTATTTGGTTGCCTTTGTTAATAATTCCTCTATATTTACTTTCCTCTCCCTTCCCCTATTAAAAGGAGATTTAAAATCAAGATCTTCTCTTGGGTCCCTTTTTCACAAGATGAAAAACCCTTGTGAGTCACAAAGAGTGTGGGTGAAATTTTACATCTCCCCATCCACTCTTCCTCTTCAAGTTGATGTTATCTTAGGGCCAATCAATTTTAAGGTTTTAATAAATTGAGGTAAATTTAAATGGACAAACAAAAAAAAGGGCAGGACCATGCTCAAAAGAAGATCCCAAAATCCTACCCTACTTGGACGAAGTTTTGGGACCTCAAATACTTGGATGAAAATATCAAACTAATATGAGGAGATCACAAGTCCCAATTTCCGATCCTCAAAGTTAGATGGAAATTTAGAAAAACAACATTAAAATTTCCAAGCCCAATCTTTAGTCCTTATGAATATATGATAGGTGGAAGACTGGGAGGTTGGTGCAAGGAGGAGTGTGCCCAAAATTCCAAGGTTGAGAGTATCACACAATAAGATGAAAATATTTGAGGATCCCTAGGAGTGAGCATTAATGACCTCAGCTACCTTATGTAGATAACCGATGGGTACAAAGAAATATATTTTAAAATGCACAACTTTAGAGGCAACTAACCTCTGATCCTTTTGTAGCACAAGAAAGCAAAGTAGATTCAAATTTAAAAAGTTGTTATAATGATCAAGGGCTAGATCTCTGTAGAAGTTCTTGGCTCCCTCTAGATAACCACCATCTCTTCTAAAATAAGCTTAAGCAAATTTTCCAATATATTTAGAAAGAGTCTCCCTCTTGATGCCATTAATCCTAAAATTTTAATTTATTGTAAAATATTCTATAAATAGTGGAATGCTTGCCATTCCAAAGGGTAGCTTTGTGGCCTTTACAATTCATATGTAATTCTTCATTGTTTGTAAATAATAGTGTATCATTGTTTGGTCTCTCAATTTATCTTTGCTTCTATCTTTTACTTGTATGTGGATGTTTATTTTTGTGATGGCTTCCTAAGTTGGTTCACTTAATTTTTCTATCTAAATTTCATGGGTCTAGCTAGGTATTTTTAGAATTTACATCCATCCTTTGGCATCAAGGTTTATTTTTGTTAAAGTCTGTCTAGGTGGAAGTGCTCTAATTATGTTGCTTGGATTTCATGCACCCTCACATCGATTCTATAATTTACCTCTGCACACTACATCGAATGACATAGTACAGATTGATCTGTTAGATGGCCTGCTACTATTTTCACTAGTGATAAAGGAACCAACATGTCTTGATGTAGCCATACCCTATCCTTGCCAGTTTCAACTATGTCATCCTTTTCTTTCTTTCTCATTTCTTTTTTCCCCTTTTCCCCTTTGAAAAATAGGTAGCTGGAACCTAAGGAGCCGACCTTCTCCAAATATTGACTGCCTTTATCTCTCTTAAGTTGAATGACCATTCAATGTTGATCGAGGACCATTGGACATGTTTGTCATTCATTTGGTGATGGTTTTCACACCAAAAATTGTTAAGTATCCAAAATGTTAGAGATTATAGTCATCCACGTGACCCACCCTTATCCATAGGAGTGGTATACACCATGGTTTAAGAACCTAATCAGATCAATTTCATATATGGTGAGTTTGATTCATCATTCAATGCACCTTCCCTAGATGAACATACATAGCCAGTCCTTTCCAACATAGAGTGCATGATCAATTTTCCTTCATGATACTTTCATCAAGTCAATTGGTAAGGATACAACCTAGGATAACATGAACAAGGCATGCACAAAATCATTGAAACTCCATATCAATAAGCACATGATCATTTAGGTTTGGGCTACCACTCTAATTCTTCCACTTCCTCTTTTGAACAATATTTTCAAAACCTCCATTTGAATTAAAAAGAGAAAATAAATCACAATGATAACTTTGATGAGTTTGATGATGAATACGACATCATGTCAATAGCATTAGATGAATCTAAAGAGGATTTTTTCCCAATCACTCCATTCATTAAATAATATGAGCACTATCTTAGAATGTTACCCATCCATCAGCCCATATTTTGTTTACTTCTTCCAAGGGAGTGAGATAAACCAACTGGTGAACCACCACCTCCACCTCATCCACTTCACTAGAACATCATGTAACATATATACATAACAAAAAAATTAAAATAAAATAAAAATATCAAAAAAAAAATTGTGTTGCATTTGCATGGTCTTGTCATTTGTATTTACAAGTGTTGCTTGCTACAATTTAGGTTCCCAAGGTTCCTTTGTCAATTCTAGGAGATAAGGACTAAACCACCCTTCACATTTCCAACCACCATTTCCCACTAAGTCAACATTAATTCTATTAACTTATTCATCCCACTTTGTAATCCATACGATTTGGCAAAACCAAGTTCAATTAACATTAGCCTCATCGATATGGAATGGATTTCATCTCCACCATCCTTTTCCAAATTTGTCATTTTCAAGGAATTTTTAAGAGCTTCTACTACTTACATTCCTCTATAACCTTCACCTCCACCTTCACATTCAACTTCTCCCTTAGATCCTGAGGTTTTCCAAGCAGACAAGGAAGATACTATGTTAGAAGAGTTTGATAATGTCATTGATGATATTCATCTTATTCCAATGCCCCATCATCTTGAGGAAGGTTCACACATGGCCATTGAAGATACTATAGATGTGAACCTTAGTATAGATGTGAATAATCCATAAATCATTAAACCTAGAAAAATTTTATTCGTTGATGAACAAGAGAAATTTATAGCTCTTCTCAAGAAGAAGGGTATATTTGCATGGTCCTATAAAGACATGTTTGGCCTTGAACCCAAATTGGTTGTCCACAATCTCACCTTGCATTGTGATGCTAAGCCAGTCAAACAAAAAATGAGAAATATGCATCCTACCATTGCCCTCATGGTCAAATAAGAGATTGAAAAGGTATTAGATGTGGGTTTCATTATACCCATTGACTATCTTGAGTGGCTTTCAAACATGGTACCTGATGAGCATAAAAAATGCTCACTTTTTTTATACTTTAATAATATAAATATGCGGTATTATTATACTAGAAATGCATTTTTTATAAGATTTTGTATACATTTAATAGAAAATGATGTATTATGCCTAATGTGTGTTTTGAGTGAAAATTATTTGTAGATGCAGTACCTTATGCATTTTTTTGCACGATTTTCAAATAATAGTTCTTAGGTACCTATATTGAAGTCATTTTTGTTGCTCTTCAAAATCATGAAACTGTAAAAATATATGTGAGGACTCAATAAAAAAGGATTCAACAACATGTCAAATATGCATAAAAATTCCCTTAAATCATAACTTGTGATGGTTGGATTTTAGGATTTGATTTATTTTATTTTAGGATTTGATTTACGATTTTCATGAAGTACCGACATACTAAATTTAAAACCAAATAAGATATGCCTTCTACAACTCCCATGTGGGTTAGACTCCTTGGCCTCCCTATTGAATTTTGGAATCCTACTATTTTTTTTTCAATTGGAAACTCTTTAGGAAATTTTATGATGAATGTTGATTGTCCTCAAAATTTTGAACATATTATTAATGCTCAGATTTGTTTTTTAATGGATTTTGATAAACCCCTACCTAAAAATATCACATTACAATTTAGGGAAGACACTTGGGAGAAAATAGTGGACTATGGGAACATTCCTTTTCGTTGTAGAATTTACCATGGCCTCCCTATTGAATTTTGGAATCCTACTATTTTTTTTTCAATTGGAAACTCTATGATGACTGTTGATTGTCCTCAAAATTTTGAACATATTATTAATGCTTAGATTTGTTTTTTAATGGATTTTGATAAACCCCTACCTAAAAAGATCACATTACAATTTAGGGAAGACACTTGGGAGAAAATAGTGGACTATGGGAACATTCCTTTTCGTTGTAGAATTTACCATGAATATGGTAATTTGGCTAGTGCTTGTCCAAATAAAATTCCTGATCAAAAGAAAGAAGATATAAACTCAAAGAGGTTTCCAAATGCCTAAGAAGAACACTAAAAAAAACTAGTTATGAAGGATCAATCAAAATCATCTACTAATATGTCTGAAGTCCTTTCCACAAATGATGTCCAAGTGAGGAAGAGGAAATAATGGAAACAAAAATATTAAAAACACAATTTAAATATGAAGGGAATAACTCAGAGGCAAACCAACAAATCAAAGGTTTTCAATAGAAAAAAAAGAGAAAATTTACACAAGAAAAACAATATTTTAAATGTTAAAACTTCAAATAATATAGGCCCCAATATAGAATCTATTGAACGCTCTAGTAAAATTTTGGCTATGTACGAGCATTCTTCAAGGTTAGAAGCCATCTCAGATTCAATTGGAGTAACTCAAGAAACAAGGAAAAAATATTGAAGATGGATTCTAATCAAAAGGTAAGTCGCAAGACCAATCAATATCATATGGTAAAAGAAGGTGAAAATCTTGTAGAGGAAGGTAAGATTAATACCCTTACCAACTTTTTTAGCCTTGGTATTAATGAAGATCATCACTTGGAATATTAGAGGACTCAAAGGGAGTCTTTCAAAACAAAATGAAATTAGAAGAATGATTTAGATAAATCATCCACATCTTGTTTTCCTTCAAGAAATGAAGATGTCAATAGAGGATATGGACTCAACTGCTAGTAAAATTTTGTGAGCTGGAAAAGTGGTTTCCCTTAGTTCCCATGGGACTTTTGGTGGCATTGCTTGTTTTTAGGACCCAAAAGAGGTAGTTTTTCACCATATGGTTGGTATTTGGGGTCTTTTAGCTATAGATATTCAAAGTAGACATTACAACCAAATTATGCTCTATATTACTATTTATGCTCTGATTGCTTTAGAGGAAAAAAGAAGATAGTGGAAGGACATGACTTATATTATCTCTCATTTTCCTAAAGCTTGGATCTTGATCAGAGGAGATTTTAGTACCATCCTATCTCTAGATAATAAAATGAGAGGAAATAGAAGTTTGGATAGAAGCACTGAACTCATGAGCAAATATTTTGCAAACCTTCATCTTGTGGACATACAACCAGATAATGGCCTTATGAATAATAAAATGAGAGGAAATAGAAGTTTGGATAGAAGCACTGAACTCATGAGCAAATATTTTGCAAACCTTCATCTTGTGGACATACAACCAGATAATGGCCTTATGAATTGGTCTAATAGAAGGCAAGGCTTAGCTTGTATAATGGAGATATTGGATAGATTTTTCCTCTCTAAAAATTTCTTAATCCATGGTCACATTCCTAAAGTGAAGACTCTTAACAATGTTGGTTCGGATCACTAGCCAGTCATGGTGGAAATATGGAAAATCAATGTGAGTTTCTCTCCTTTTCATTTTCAATTAATGTGGCTTAGAGACAATTCCTTTAGACCTCATGTGCAACAATGGTGGAAGGAAGGTAAGCCTAGATATGGGACTAAGATGTTTTGTTTTGCCAAAATACTACAATACATTAAATCCAAAATCAAGACTTGGAACTGGAAGGAGTTTGGGGATGTTCATAAAAAAACATGAAGTTATTGCTCAACTTGAAAATTTGAATAAGAAAATTCATTTATTTGGCCTCAGATAGTAGAAGTGCAGATGAAATTAAACTCACAACTCAGCTAGAGAAAGGGGAAAAAATAGAATAACTCTTATGGAAGCAAAAATATAGAATTCAATGGCTGAAAGAAGGAGATCGAACATAAATTTCTTCCACAAATATCTTCTAGCTCAAAGATCTCACAACTTTATTTCTTCTCTAAAATCACATTTTGGAGATGTTGTCTACGCTTGGGATGGCATGAACTCTATTGTTATTGATTACTTTTCCAATATTTTTGCTGCTGCTCCTCTTGACTCAGCTTCTCAACAAATTTTTCTTCAAGCAATCCCTTCTCTTATAGCTTTTAAGGAGAACTCTATTACTATAGATGAGCTTTAATAGGTAGTTTTTCAAATGCAAAAAGGGAAAACCCCAGGTCCTGATGGTTTTCCCATTGAGTTCTACCAAGAGTTCTGGGATATTCTTTGTTGATTTATTATATGTGGTGGAAAAATCTAGGAAAGCCAAATAAATTTTGAAGGTTATAAATAAAAATTATATTAATATTGTTCCAAAATCTCAATAATTTGATCATGTCTTAGCTTTTAGACCTATTGCTTTATGTAATGTTCTTCTAAAAATCATTACTAAGATCACGGCAGAAAGGTTGAAGCCTCTTTTGCATAAAAATATTTCCCCTGAAAAATGGGGTTATGTGGAAGGGTGTCAAATAGTAGATGTGATGGTTCTTACTCAAGAAGCCATCCTTTCCATGGATATGTAAAAATCTCCTTCCATGTTCATTTGGTTAGACTTATACAAAGCTTATGACAGAGTGGATTGGCACTTCCTTATCAAATTTTTGAAGTTATTTGGTTTCTATCAAGATTGGGTGGATTGGATTATGGGATGTATCTCTTCAGTTTCCTACTTAGTTCTTCTCAATTGCAGGCCTTATCAATTATTCCTAGCTTCTAGAGGTATTAGGCAAGGTGGCCCGCTATCCCCTTATTTATTCATCATTCTTGATAAATGCTTAGGAAGGACTATACCAAAAAGAGAGAAAACAAAACCTTTGAAGTAGTTACCATTGCTCATGGAGCTAGACCTATATCTCATCATCAATTTTTTAATGACTCTACTCTTTTAGGTAAAGCTACAGTTAAGGAAGCTTCTAATATTAAGCAAATCATTACTTATTTTTCTAAGGCTACTAGGCAATTGATCAATGAAGACAAATATAAAGTCATTTTCTTTCACTGCTCTACCAGATAGAAATCCATGGTCTTGGATAAATTTAAGATATAATAAGACTTCCCATCCGATCACTTATTTAGGTATTTCCATCAATATTCAAAGGCAGAAATAAAATATTGGAATTGGTTTTTGGACAAAGTCAAGAAGAAAATTGGAAAGTTGACCATCAGGTAGCTTTCTTCTAGGGGTGAAATCACCTTGGTAAAATCAGTCCTTCAAGATATTCCTATTTATGTTTTTTCTATGTTGAATATCCAAAATGCTATTCTTCAATAATTGGATCAAATCAGTCATTGGTTTCTCTAGAGTGGTACTAAGGAGAAAAGAAAATGGGCCTTGGTGAAATGGGACACTTTATGTCTTCCTAAGAATAAAGGGGGGTTAGGATTCTGGTATTTATTAATAACAACAAAGCTTTAGTTGTTAAATTATATTGGAGGATGTTGTATAACCCCAATGCTCTTTGGACCAAAAATATCCATGCTAAATATACTGAGAACAAAAGTCTTGAAGACCTTATTCGCTATCAATTGCCTACCAAATATTCTCCCATTTTAGCAGTTCTTAAGACTGGCTGGTGAGGATTTGATAAAGAAAAATTTATTTTGGATCATTCATAATGGTCAAAAGGATTTTTTTTGGATAGATTCTTGGGATGGTCACAAGCCTTTGATAACTCAATTTCCCGATTGGAGGCCTTGGATGGAGGAGATTCATTGACCTAACTAGATAAAGGTGGCTAATTATTGTCGGTGCCATACAGGTAATTCAAAGGTTGGTAGATATTGGTTACCTATTGAGGATTGACCTATTTAAATCCTAGAAAGGCAAAGACAAGATATTAAAGGTATCCTTCATATGATATCTCTCTCTTGGTCCCATGAAAAATATTGTTTTGGATGGAACAACACTACTAAGGGTGAGTATTCAGTTGATCAAGGTTATTTTACCTTATGCCATAATAATCCCAACCAATCATCTGACATATTTTCTTAGTTGTGGACTCAAAATCTCTAGCTTAAGGTGAGGTTCTTTACTTGGATTTATTGCATTGTAGGCTGCTTACTGGTGAGCAACTTATGAAGTGTGGGTTTCATGGCCCTTTTAGATGTGAAATGTGTGGAGAGAATGTAAAAAATATCAACCATATTTTTAATAAGTGTAATTTAGCCTCTGAGCTATGGAGGAGAATGGCCACTTTACTTGGCTTACAGTGGTCCACTTTTTTTACTTTTAAACAACTTTGGAGAGATTGGCCTAAACAAAAGGGTGTTGATCATTTTATTAGGCATTTAGTTTGGATGGGTTATACGACTCTTCTTTGGAATATCTGGAATGAAAGGAACATTCAAATTTTTAATCAAGATAGGAAGGATATTCACTATATTTGGCAAAATACCATTGCCAACTTAGTTGAATCAGTCCAAAAACTCCTTAATCACCCCCAAAACTCCCACCAAAGATGGGATCAAGTGATGCAGATATTAAATATTAAATCTTCTAAGGGAAACCAACTTAATGGGAATGTGAGTAATTATAATATGGATAGGACAAGAAATTTGCAACCTCCTCCTAAGGATTTTGGAAAAGTCAATACTAATGGAGCCTCTAGAGGGAACCCTGTAAAAGATAGTGTAGGAGGAATTGGTAGACTTTCATATGGATCCCTAGTTTTACTTTTGTTATGAATTTGGGTATTCTTTCCAATAACCTTGTTAAGGGGTATGGTATCTTTAGAGTCCTTCTGGAGGTTACTAAGGTTGGATGGGAAAAGGTGCTAGTTGAGTCTGACTCTCAACTCATGATTAATCTTTTGAAGACTCCTACTAAGAATCATAAGGTTAATTGGAGAATAAAAAGAATTATTGAGAAGATTTAATTAATCTAGATGGGATTTTTAAAAGTTGATTACAATCATGTGGTCAGAGATCAAAACAAGAGTTCTCATACTTTTAGCTAATTGGGCTTTGGAAAAATGTGATCTTACTTGATATAGCCACCCTTCTAGATGTTGAGCTTCATAAATAAGGTAAGCTCTTCTTTCTATCATTTCTTTGGATGGCTCCAGTTCTGGAAGTACCTAGTTTCTTCTTACTTTATTTTTGCTTCTCTTTTGTTCGGTCAGGGTAATTTAGTTCCCTAGCTCAAACTATTCTTTATTAGGCAAGAATCAATAGAGGAAACTCTATTGATTCTTGCCTTAAAAGTCTTTTGGTCTAGAAAGGTCATTGTTGTGTTCATTTTTTTTTTTTTAGTTTTTTTAGGTGTGTGTTTTTGTTTTGTTTTGCTTTTGTGTTTTTTTGTGTTGTTTTTTGTTGTTCTTCTGTTTTTGTTGTTTTATGTTTTGTGTTTTTTTTTGTTTTTTGTTATTGTTCTTGTGTTTTTGTTGTTCTTGTTCTTGTGTTTATGTATGTTTGTGTTAATTCATTTTTTGTGTGTGAGTGTTTTCTATATTTTTTATTTTTGTTTATTGTTTGTTATTGGTTGTTTTTTTAATTTTTATTTTCATTTTAATTTTTAATTTTTTTAGGTTTTGTTTATTTTTGTTTTTCATGTTTTTGTTGGTTATGTCTTTGTAGCATTCTGTTGTTTTTGTCATGTTTGTGTTTTTTTATGTTCTTGTGTTTTTTCTATGTGGTTTTTTTTATCTTATTGTGTGTGTTTGGTTGTGCTTTATCTTTTCAACACACTCAAGGAGCATGTTTTTTATTTTATTTTATTATTTTTATTTTTATTTTTATTTATTTATTTTAATCTTATTGTGTGTTTGTTTTCTCCTTGAGTATGTCAAAGGTGGTAGGCCAGGTGTGAGCCCTAGGTGATTTTGGCAAAATAGACACCCATGCCTCCTTGGGTCTTACTTGAAAGTGGCATCCCTTCTAGGATGTTTTCCACAAAAAAAAATATCTTGTTTTGCACCTTTTAGTTGAGGTCCCATGTGGACTTGGCATTTGATGCTTTCATAATGTGATTAAGGAATGGTTGATGATTAAACGATGATAGTGGCAAAGGAGTAAGGAGTTTCAAAAAATGCTAAGATATGATGCCTATCTCCTAACCATAAGTTGGAAGGTGCCTATCTCCTAACCATAGGCTAGAAAGAGCCTATATCCTAGTAAATAGGATGGTGGCTATCTCTCGATAACAAGTTGAATGGTGTCTATCTCCTAGTACATAGGATGACACATATCTCCTAACAATAGGCTAGATGGTGTCTATATTCCAATACATAGGATGACACTTGTCTCCCAAAAATAGGTTGGATGACACCTGTATCCTGATGATAGAATAAAAGTTCTCACTATTCGATGCCCAAAAAAAGTGATGATCTTTAGCGAATAAGATAAGGCTAAATACAGTGCCTTTATCTTGATGAAGGATAGAAAGGTGTTTGTTTTCCAGTGATGGGCCGAACAAAGTGTATACTCAATGAAATAAAAACATGCGCATTGATTGTAAATATTGAAGACCATGTATAAAATTAGATGTGTTTTGTTAAGGAAACATAGGAAACACTATGATTATCCTATAAGGGTTAATTTTAGTGTGACTTCAATTTTATTAGGCATCTAATTATTTTATGTGTGCCCACCATAGCAAATCGCATTAGAATGGCTAAATTGGTAGTATCTAAATTTGTAATAGGGTACAATCACATTCTATATAAAAATGTAGGCCGCACTTGAAGAAAGGATCCCGAACATGCTTTGTAAAATTGGTACTACATAATAAAATCTTGAGTGTTTGATTATTTTCATTGTGTTTGAAGAGTGATCACGTTAATTAATCAAGAAAATGTTTTTAGGATCCTGGGCCCACTCCAATCAGTTTTCCTCCTTTGTTTCATTCTATTTTCATTAATTATTTTATGTCATTTATCTTCTACAAGTGTGTCTTTCCTGTTTTTATTTATTTCTATACAAAGTTTTTAAATTTTGTATTTTCCTGATTTATTTAAATTTTGCAAGTGTGTTTTTCTTTCTTGCAATTTACTTTTTTGCACATTTTCTTTCAGTCATGTGTTTGATAGTATAAATTAGTTTAGAATTTACTTTCCTGCAATTCAATTCTACTTTCCTGCAATTCAATTCTACTGGTTTGGTTGAACTCCAACTACACCAACAACCACCCCTCAAAACCAAAGTGACACACTGGACTCATCTCTAGTTTACTAGAAGCATATACTTTGCACCAGTACTTAGTAAGTTTATGAACCTTCGGATTGATTAAATTAAATGAAAGAATAATTAAATATTTTTAGAAACATATTTTCAGCTTACCATAACCCATTCCCAAACTTAACGGGATGATACACATTTGCACTTAGTTTCAATACCTTAACAAAGTGTGTCCTAATGATGACTTTCCTCTACCAAACATCAATACACTTATCGACACTTGTGCTGGACATGAAATGCTTTCTTTAATGGATGGTTTTTCAGGATACAATCAAATTTGAATCAATCCTGCTGACAAAAAAAAATAGCATTCACAACATCTTGGAGGACTTTTTGTTACAAGGTAATGCCATTTGGCCTTAAAATGTAGGTTTCACTTTACTCAGCAAGTTTACAGACCTCTAGATTGATAAAATTAAATGGAAGCATAATTAGTTGCTTTCAAAAATATATTTTTTTCTCACCATTTTGGCACCGTTGTCGGGGAGTGCCAACTGTAGTATTCAAATATATAGGTCAGTCAAACCTAAAAATTATAGTTCATATTAGCTTGCCCATATATTTTCTACTTGATATTGTATGATTCCATCGAGATTAAGAGGATCGGATGGCCATTTTTTGAAAATCAAAGATATTACTTCACAAGTACCTAAAAAACCTTCCAAAACATCCAAAACAAATCCTAAAACTGAATTACCATCTCCTCCAATAGTACATTGGCATAGTCACCCAATATTTGAACAAAGCTCTTCTCACAAATTAAGGCAAACATATTTTTATGAAGGACTAGTTTCAAACTTTGGTTTAGGACATCTATTTGAAAGAACTCAATCTGAGAAATATTTATTGAAAATTCAATGGTGGAAAGTAGTTGAAGAAGGAACCATTTCAAATGTTGACTTAGGAATACTTTTAGAAGATAAAAAAATGAGTGTGAAGCCTTGAAATATATCCTGGAAGCAACATGTGTAGAACCTACATTACCTAAAAATATGGTTGAAATTGAAGAAGCTTCATCCAACTTTAACTTCCCAATTGAAGAAGTAAGGGGAGAAACTAAGATGAAACACATATCTCTCACTCATATTCCTACCTTTAAGGGACTTCCAACTAAATACCCTAATGTGTTCCTTTTTAAATTTGATGTATTATGTAGGTCAGTGGATTACAAATCAGATGCCCAAAAGCTAAAATTATTTTCCTCCACTTTAGATGATTCAACACTATGCTGGTTCATCAGTCTGGGAAACAAACACATTGCAACCTAGGAAGATATGAAAATGATCTTCCTAGACCAATACCAAAACTTTGGGAGGGCATGAGATGTCAAGGAAGAAGTCTTGGATATGACTCAAAAAGAGGAAGAATCATTGGAAGACTATTGGGATAGATTTAGCTTTAATTTGCAAAGATCACCCCATGCAAAGTTGGGTGAGAAGTCCTTAAGAAGCATATTCTTGAGGGGTCTCAAAAATAAGCTCTAGAAGCCTTGAATTTGATTTCAATATGGTATGTTTACCAACATCATATGTCAAACATCCAACAATTGTGTCAAAATTATTATTCTCATAGATAAGGTAAACCAACCACTCAAATCACAAAAACTATAGCCATAGTAACTAAGACTAAAATAGGCAACATGCTAGATGATATGAAGAGTGAGATGCTCTCATCTCTCACACTTCAACTGGATACACTCTTGCTTCAGAAAATAAGTAGGAAATTGAAGTAGCACTAGCCTACTTTTGCCCAAAATATAGGAGAAAACATCCTAAAAATGAGTGTCCAAAAAATAAAGTTAGAGTGTGTGCGATTTTTCAAAGGGATCATAAAATGAGGTTGTGTCCATGAATAGAAAATGTCAAAGAGGAACTTGAAGTAGTAGAAACCTATTTCATGGGTAATAGGAGAACTAGAAATAGTTTTGTATAGGAAATAATATGCCAGGTGGAGTGCCACCTTATGGGGGAAATAACTATGTGAACCAAGGTCAGACTCAACCATCCAACATGGGATGGTGGGGTCAGCCTCCTTGGATGAATTCCACCCAAGGGTCTACTCCTTAAAACTTGTATCCATGGATGCCTTATCAACAAATTGGACCATGGTGGAGGAATTACAATGTGTGGACTTCACCTCCACAAAATACAACTCAAACCCCACCACAGCCCAACTTGCCTGCACCTCCTACTTCAAGACCAATTTAGCTACCTACACAACCAACTCCAAATTTGAATAACAAGACAAATCATCCCACCTATCAAGTAGACACAGAGATGTTTCCAATGTATCATATTAGAGTAGATTGCAATCTTGTACAACTTAGATCAGGTAGACAATTAGGAGTAGAACCAACTCCTCCTACAGTGGAGGAAGAGGATGTAGAGTTAGAAGTAGAAGAACCACCTTTGGTAGAAGAGGTGGAAGAAAAATAAACTATTGAGAAAAACAAAAATGAAGGGGTTCCACCTTTTTTAAAAATATTACAAGAACCCAAAAATCCAATACAGCTAGAATTTGACATTATGGAAGGCTTAAAAACTCTGATAGTCACGATTCCCCTTTTTCAGGCCATTAGAGATGTTCCCATCTACACGAAGGCCATAAGAGAATTATGTTTGAAAAAATAGAAATAAAACCATCAAAAGTAGTAAGTGTGGTAGGACAATTGGTTGATCTCATGTTAGGCAATACCTACCATCCTAAATACTTTGATCCAAGAAGCCCAGTGCTAATAGTTAAAATTGCAGGCTTCCAATTACCCAACACATTAGTAGATCTAGGGGCTGCCATAAACGTCATGCCCCAAGAAACCATGTAGAAACTATAACTCATGGATATGAGGCCAACTAAAATTATCCTTCAATTGGTTGATCGATCCACAGTACTCCAAAGGGAATACTAGAAGATATTGTTGTCACAACGGATGCATGGGAGTATCCAAAAGATTTTCTAGTGTTGCAATCTAGATCTAGATTGGGTGGTTATCCACTTATATTAGGCAAACCTTGGTTGGCCACAACTTATGCTTATATAAGTTGTAGGATAGGACATATGATGATCTCAAATGGATAAAATATCAAAAACTTGATCATTTATCCACCTGCATAGTCCACTAATTTGTTGGGAGAACCAAATTGTGAAGTCTTAAATAATGATGCCTTGTCGATGCTTCAACCTATAATGGCTCTAGATGATATTGAGGATGACACTGATGAAGAACAAGTCATAACACACTTTTTCCAAGGGGAATCTTCCCATCCTCCTCTAGAATCCCCACTTGTAGGCAAAAAATATAACCATGTCAAAAAAATAGAGGTAGCACCTGATAGAGTATTGAATATTGATAATGAGTTGTCAATTATTCAAGAGGACAAATTAAAGGAAATACTAGTCAAACATCAAACTACTTTTGCATGGGATTACATAGACATGAGGGGGATTGCACCCAAATTTTACACTCACAAGATATATTTGGAAGATGATGTGAGACCGGTAAGATAGCCCCAAAGAAGAATGAATCCAACCATGAAATAAATTGTCAAAGCTGAATTACAAAAAATTTTGTCAATTGGGTTTATTTATCCAATATCGGATAGTCAATGGGTATCACCTTTAGTGGTGGTGCCTAAGAAAAATGGCAAGTGGTGCATTTGTGTTGATTACAAGATGCTCAATAAAGCCACTAGGAAAGACCATTTCCCCTTACCCTTTATTGACCAAGTCCTCGACACC